>JBANAY010000004.1:5506578-6106578 GCA_037952775.1 Clonostachys chloroleuca
GTATCCAGACCGAACGCCACGTTTGCGAGAGGTATGCGAGTAGCTACATGCTCTTTTCTGAGAAGTGCAGGTACCACAGGCAGGTCGGTCGCCATCGCATTTCGCTTTGGCCGAGCGGCAGAAGTCGCAGGCAAGGGCAACGCGCTGCCGCTTAGGGGCCGACGTTCTCGCCGTCGCGTCGGAAGAGTCTTCATCTGCATGGTTGTCATCAGGCTCTTTGCGCCGCGAAGTAGGCATGGCAGGCCATAAAGACTCAAAATGCCACCAAGGCACCGAACCAGCGAGATACAGGGGGCAATCTCGAGGTTGCGAGGGAGTATGAATCTGCGAGAGGAACCCTGCGGCAAATCTCCCTCCAGCCCTGTTCAGCCCAGTCTCGTGAGAGGGATTGGTATCAGAGCCCTAGCTCCCCAGCATAAGCACAAGAGAGTTCATTGATCACCAAAAGACACAGTCGACACGGATCAATGCCTCCCAGGTATCAACTCGTGAGGGATGGTCGGTCAGCTAGCTCTCACGGCTGGTCTGGATGGAACGCCACCAGCCATGACCAACTCTGGATGACGGTATCCGAAGTGCCGTATAAGTGGGGCGGGTAAATGCTTGTCCGGATAGAGATTCAGCTGGCTGATCGCCAAATTCATACTGACCTGCAAATGGCTCTCTTGGTAATGCACCACCACATGGGCTGCGCTGGATCCTCAAACTAGGCACATCTCATTTGGGCTGAGGAAGCCATCGTGAACTGGCTCATGGCTGGGGTGAAGAGGCCTTTCGAGGCTGTCCTTGATCATGACAGGGAGCTTGCCCGGTGTCTCAGCCCGCCCTGCTTAGGAGCTGATCTGTCCAGGAGCGTCTCTCCGAGCCCAGGAGCCTTCTTCTCGCCACACGAAGCCAAATCCAGGAAGCAAGATGCTACAGTTACTTCGCTGTTGTCACCCTTCATGCCGGCCACCAGGGACTTCAATCCGGATGCGTCCATGCTCCTTGTCGGTATTCGGGGCGCCGGCAAGACAACTCTCGCCGTGATGGCTTCGACGGCCATGAATAGAAAAGTCATCGACTTGGAGATAGCCTTCCTTCGTACTACAGGCTTCTCCAGCACCGACTATAAAGCGAAGTATGGTATCCTGGAATGCCACCAGACGCAGGCGCAAGTCCTCAGGACCATGCTCAACCGGCATCGCCAGGGCTACGTCTTGGTGTGTTCGTGGATGCATGGATCTGCCCAGAAAGCATTACGTGACTTTTCTACGACAAACCCTGTGATCCACATTCTACGGGAGGGTGCTGCGATTGAAAAGCTGTTGCAAGTCTCGGAGAAGTCCAAGGTTTGGAATCTGCTTCGCGTCAGCAATACCGTCTTCCGGTCCTCTACCACTTTTGAGTTTCTCAATATCTCGGAGGAGGCATCGCCCTCTTCGACCAAAAAACCTCCGCCGCCCCATCTGGCTCTAAAGCATGTCGAGAGACATTTTCTCAAATTTTTATCCTCGATTTATCCCGCCGGCAGCTTTCCGTACAGCGAGCCTGTATTGCCTCTGTCTGCTGTACCTCTTGAAAAGCGCAGGTTCACATACGCTGTGTCCTTGCCACTATGTGACGTGTTGCAGGATCATTTCGATATGGAGAAGCACGTCATAGGCGCGGACGCCGTCCAAATCACAGTCGACACTCTGAGCAATAGCCCGGTTACCGACGAGGCACAGCTAAGCCAACTCCCAGATAGCCTTACAGCCGCCGTTGGTCGAGTGAGGCGGGACACGGTGCTTCCCGTTATTGTCCACATAATTTTGCCCAATGTTGAAGGCCAAGAGACTGTGAAAACCTATCTAGAACTCTTATGGCATTCGATACGGCTAGCCCCCAATATGATCACGGTAGACTTGAGAGTGGATATATCCTCCCTGTCTGCCATTGTTGCTTCGAGAAATCGAACTAAAATCATTGGACATCTTTCTACGGAACATTCCGAAAATCCTCGCTGGAGTTCGCCGTTCTGGTTTTCATTTTATCGCAAGGCTCAGGAGCTGGAGTGTCACTTCGTTCGGTTCCTACGCCAGGGAGAGTCAGTCGAGCACAACTTAGAGATCACAAGCTTCAGAAACGCAGTCGCTGGAATGAAAGGACCAGCAATTCCGTTGATTGCATATAATCTAGGACCTTTGGGCTGGCACTCAGCCACCATGAATCAGTTCATCACTGAGGTCTACCCAGATTCCGCGGCCGACGCATCTCAGGAACCGACTTCAAGCAAGATGGGTATCGCGGCTGTGGATGCAACAAAGGCCCTTTTTGCATCCTTTCTCTTTCACCCACTGCAATTTTATGTGTTTGGTGCCTATGTCAACAAGAGTCTATCCCCTGCTATGATCACGGCAGGATTCAAAGCTTGCGGAATTCCACATAAGTACTCGCCGCATTCCTCCAAGTCTCTGCAAAACCTCGAACATCTTTGGAGACACCCAAACTTTGGGGGCGCTTCTATCGGGCACCCTTTCAAGATTGAGGCCATAAGCTTGACCTCTGCCCTGAGCGACCACGCCAAAGCCATCGGCGCAGTAAACACCCTCATTCCCATCCGCCATCTCAACTCCGATGGCACCGTTCCGGAACAGTCCGAGCTATTCAAGACCAGCGCAAATCAAACGGGGGCGATCAAAGCCTTGTATGGCGAGAATACGGACTGGATCGGCATCCGTGCTTGCATTAGACGAGGTCTCTCGCCCGCGAATGCGGTATCGGCGAACACCTGCGGACTTGTTATCGGTGCTGGTGGTATGGCCCGCGCAACCATTTATGCAATGCTCCAGCTTGGTATCAAAGATATCGTCATTCACAATCGCACACACGCAAACGCTGAAGCAGTCGTTTCTCACTTCAGAAGTCTCCTGGAACAACAGGATCTTCCGACGCCACTCTCGGAATCCGGGCGAACCAGGTTCATTATCTTATCACTTGATAAACCTTGGCCAGAAGATGTTCGACTTCCCACAGTCATCGTTTCATGCATACCGAATAACAGTATTGGTTCAGGCTTATCACCTCGCCTTACCCTCCCTGACGCGTGGCTGGGGAGCCGAACGGGAGGGATTGTGATTGAACTGGGATACACCACCTTGAATACATCATTACTTGAACAGGTGAGGGAGAAGTCTAAGGCATGGATTACAATGGACGGTTTAGATGTTCTGCCAGAGCAAGGATTTGCTCAATTTGAATTCTACACAGGGAGGAGACCGCCTCGCAAGATAATGAGGCGCGCGGTTCTGGAATCGTTCGAGGAGGGGAGCCCCAAACCCGAGGCCATGCAGTTGCGATTAATGCATGTCGACCACCAGGAACAGTATTAAACTAAATATTATAAATGAACTGGCTGAATTGTTTTGAGTAACTTGCTCCCTATTTATTTGAATTGCCATTGCCATTGCCGGTTCCCCAACCTCCAACTCGCGTCCACTTCCCCACAGTCCCCGACTGCAATAGCCGCAACTCGGGATCTCTTCAGACTCGTAGGTTTTCGGAAGAGGCTTTATCCTGTATTGGGGCCTAATCAACTTCGCCGGAATTCCCTCATGGATCTATTCTCCACCCATTCGAATTCGTCCTGGAGCATATTGCTGATGTGTCATTCAGATGACACAAGCACAGTCGAGCTTACTTGATCTACGACTAATGAGAAAGCAACCTATAATACGACGAGCTTAAACGTGGAATCGATTCACGTAACCAAGGTATTAGATATTTGTAAAATCTATAACTACTGCCAAACTGCGTCACGTAATGATGAAATAGCAAGTATTATATTTCTATCCTACTCTGGCACGATGAGACCATTGACAACTTTTAAGTTGCAGTCCTGACGCTTTGCCTCTTTCCAAGCCTCTTCTTCTTGTACTTGCTTTGCTTCCTCCTCTGTTATCAGAACAAAATCATATCGTAGCAGCTTTGTGTCTGGTGATACTCCATATTTATTTGCTAGACCTTCAACGTCACCAACTTTACCAAGTTCGATGACCAGCGAATCCTTGACACCAAACACGGCGTCCGAAGTCTCGAAGGGGTCTCCCCGTAAGTAAAGAGCTCTGAAAACTGTTAGCAAATATTTCAAATAGTTGCGCTAAGCGCAGAAAGGTCTCATTCAAACGCACGTAATGAGTCGATCAAAGCCCTCCTTTTTGAACATGAAATGCATGTGGCTTGGGCGATAACAGTGGCGATTTAAGCGCTCCAGAAGCTTTCCAACCGGTCCATCGTTAGGAATAGGATAGGGCACGGGAACAATGGCCTTGAACTGGATGATTCCGTTTGCGTCGCTTTCCACAATAGCCCGGCCGTCTGGCGTGGTTCGGTCCTCATACTGCACGTCATAGAACCCCTTGGAGTCCGTTTCCCACACATCGACCGCAACATTTGGAATCGGCTTCCCATTTGTATCTTTAACAGTGCAGAAGGCAAATAGGGGCTCTCCTTCCGGGTCGTGTGAGATTTGGTGGCCATGCTCAACATGATGCGCATCCAGAGTGTGGAACGGGCCGAGGACTGTGCCCTCGGTTGAGTTCTTGAGCTTGGGGTGATTGATCCCGTCGACTAGCAGCGACAGACCAAGAACGTCTGATAGAAGAACGAATTCATGACGAACGTCAGTGCTGATCTTGCCAACGTCAACAAGAAATTCAATAGCCTTCTCCCACTCAGCGACACTAAGTCGTGTTTCCCTTGCAAAATCATGTAGGTGGTTCACCAGTCTCTGAAGGAGGAACTGTAATCTTGAATCTGGGCACTTCGAATTGATTGTGTGAACATTATCAGTGATGTTCTCAATGGTCAAGTCCTTCATAGGAGGAAGATCAGGTGGTGTGTGTTGTTTTGGCGGCATCTTGGTCTGAAAACTGTCTAATGAAAGATCAAATGGGAAGGGGGGGCTAGACTAACGGGAAAAGGAGGGATACACGAGATGAGGAATGATAGATGAAGTGACCATTTCCTGAGGCTCAAGACCGATCATTTAAACCGATGGTCCAATAATCTGCTCCGAGAATTGACTTTGGTCAGCAGAACCACCGCGCCACTTGAGGTTACAGCCCCGTGGGGAATGAATCGTGCCAAATTGCTAGTGTGCTTGTCCGGCTGAAGTCTTTGCCGCCTCTCTATATCCGAGTCCTGGTGTGATCTCATTTATCCTACGACTCCCTACGGAATGGTCTGATTCGACAAATAAAGCTCCAGTTACGGGCTTCTGTGATGATTCGAATCGGCAAACGACTCTTCCATTCCAATCCACTGATCAGGGGCGCTCTCAGCCACGCACCAAGATCAACCATGGAGGCCTTCGAATATCAGTCAAATCCCAGCCGAATCGTCTTTGGCAGCGGCACAATCCAGAGAATTCCTGATGAGCTGAAGAGACTTGGGTTCTCCAGGCCGCTGGTATTGTGCACACCGCAACAAACATCGCAGGCCAAGTTGGTCAGTGACATCTTGGGAGGCAAAACCGCCGGAACCTTTACTGGGGCAACCATGCACACGCCAACCGACGTCACGAACAAGGCTGTCCAGTTTGCTAAAGAGTTGGAGTGTGATTCCCTCATCTCAATTGGTGGTGGCAGTACCATTGGTCTTGCCAAAGCTATGAGCTTCCGCACGGGCCTGTATCATTTGGCCATACCAACAACCTACGCCGGGAGTGAAGTGACTCCCATTCTCGGAGAAACTGAAAATGGCCGCAAAGTAACGAAATCAGACCCTAGGATTCTGCCAGGAACGGTCATTTATGATGTCGATCTTACGATGACTCTGCCTGTTACCCTAAGCTCAACCAGTGGAATCAACGCTATTGCACATGCCGTTGAGGCTCTCTACGCTCGCAACGGAAACCCAATTATTAACCTCCTTGCACAAGAGGGCGTAGAGGCTCTAGCTGAGGCTTTACCCGAGGTAAAGAAGGACCCTCAGTCGAAAGAAGCCCGATCGAAGGCATTATACGGTGCTTGGCTCTGTGGTACTTGCTTAGGCAGCGTAGGCATGTCCCTTCATCACAAGCTATGCCACACCCTTGGTGGAACCTTCAATCTCCCCCATTCAGAAACACACACAATAGTTCTCCCTCACGCCTTATCTTACAATGCACCTAAGATTCCATCTGCGATGGCTTCGTTGGCAAAGGCTTTCCCTGGATGTGACGGAGATCCTATCAAAGGTCTTAATACACTCTTGAACACATTGGAGGTCAAGCGGGATCTCAAGTCTTTTGGGATGAAGGAGGAAGATATCTCTAAGGCCGTGGAGATTGCGTTGAGTAACCCTTACTGGAATCCTAGGGAGATTGAGAAGGCTCCCATCCAGGAATTGATTCGTCGTGCATGGGCAGGTGAGGATGCCAAGGCAAACCTCTGATATAGAAACCGATGAAATCATTCCGTTATTATTCATTATTGTACCTATCATAAACTTGAGAATCGGTACCTGCATTGCGACCCTTCCACTCCATGGTTTCACTAATACTGCCCCAGCTTTAGTAGACCTCCTCTATTTGCTTCATGTTATTATCCCCAAGTACCAATAGGCTTTTCGCGGATCTCGGAAGCAGGGAATCGGGATGAATGATGGATGCCGGTGACGGTCAACAGCATACAACCTAGGACACGTGCTCCGGGTAATTGCTATCCCACCTGAGATGATGCCTGAGACGAAATTCTAGCCCTTTCTCCGCTAGCTCTGGGCAGTATCTTCATCCTCCCCGCAGTGTCCCCCGCAATTTCCCCCGCAGCTGAATGGAGGAGGAACCCCAATCCACGCAGGATATGTGTTTACCCGCCATCCGCCATCCTCCGTCTTTCCGTACATCCGGAACTAGGGCTGTGTGTGTTTGGCCAAGGCCATACAGGTCGTAGACGAGTAGGTCTCGATATAGCAAATATGTAGGCCGTTTGCCGGATACGTAGGAAGTTTTTATGCAATTATGAACTTATAACTTGTCAACCGAATCGAGATCATGCCGATAGACACTTGCTCTCAGAGAGCAACCGGCCTACGTATTTGAACTGCAACAATGGCCTTGATTACGAATTTGGTGATTTAAAGGCTCAACTAAAAACTTCTGAGCTTGTAGGGATGGCATTGCTACAGGGTAGTACCAATACGACCAAAAAGTGCTTACACACAGAATGTTGTTGCCGATGTGTCCATCTTCCTAGAGAGATTGATGCCGAAGCTGACTTCAGTTTCAGCTTCTTTTCGGAAAGATGGAAGGCCATTGTGGTGCCGTCTTCGTTCGATATTGGTATGAGGAAGACAAGTTTATACCTATTAATCCTGGAAAGAACCTGAAACTGAATCAGGAGAAGCTAGCTACTTACCGTGATGGGTCTAAGTGTCTTTCGTATTGTCATGAGCTCACTATGAGTATTGAGTATTACTATATGTAAGGATATGCCCGGTCACCGTCGGCGCGTTGGGACCTTATCCAAAAAAAAGCACGACTTATTAGACAGGCAGTCGAAGGACTGGTTGTTTGGTAAGGATATTGATATTTGAATTGTTTTTTAAATACCCCCTATCACACTTCTATCATCTGTATATGAACTTGAAATAATTCATCTGATATCTCTATGTCTCTCTCTCTCTCTCTGTTCTCTATCTGCAGAAGTTCGGGAAGACAGCAAGCATTTATCAAAATCTACTGCTATGCTATTCCCGTACGAAAACACTGGCTATACCCATTCCAGTACCCACACACATGCTAACAACACTAACTCGACCGTCGGTCCTTTCAAGGCCATGGAGAAGGGTGCTCTCCATACGAGCGCCGGTAGCTCCTAGAGGATGACTGAGAGCGATAGCCCCGCCGTCAGGGTTGACCAACTCCATCTCCCAGGCCTCCTCTAGGCCCAGCTCACGAAGACAGTAGATGCTCTGGTTGGCAAATGCTTCATTGATTTCCAGCGGTCGACATCGGTATTGTTCAAGCCCAGCTGCCCGAGCAGAGCCGGTATAACAAGTGCAGGACCTATGCCCATCTCGTCTGGTCTGCAGCCTACGGTCTTAGCTAACACGTACTTCTCAATAATTCGGTCTAACAACCAGAGGGCGGTGGCTATGCTTCGGCGCATGAGTACAAGAGCGGCAGCACCCTCGGAGATTTGTGATGAGTTTCCCGCCGTGCTGGCGCCGCCCTCCTTGAACGGGGACTTCAGTTTTGCCAGTGCCTCTAAACTAATACTGGAGCGAATCCCATCGTCTTCGGTGACGCGTATATTCTTAGGTCCGTCTCCAATGTTAGCTCCCTGCCTGTCCACCTCTTGTATGAATGTGTCGACGGGAATGATCTCTTTTTGAAAGTGACCGTTCTGGCGAGCCCTAGCTGCACGGCGGTGGCTTTCTGCCGCAAAGAGATCTTGATCCTGCCGAGATATGCCGTAACGCTCTGCTACGTTCTCAGAAGTGAGTCCCATAGGCATAATGCAATCCCTCGCATCACGGACAGGGCTTTCTCAGAGGGCAGGCCACACGTCCGTGGGGATTGCCTTGCTGCCGTAGTTCCACGTCATGCTTTCCATTCCGGCGGCCATACCTGTGCTGATCATCCCCGTAGCAATTTGTGATCCAACCAAGGCAACAATGGCCTGCAAGCTGCTTGCGCAAGCTCGGTTGACCGTGTAAAGGCTGGTGCTGGAGGATTGTATCTCCGGGATGTGATTGACTGCCATTCATGCCGCCTTGCTGCCGCCGAGTTCTGATAGCTCAACACCAACAGCAATATCCTCAATCACAGCAGGGTCTAGATTGGGTGTATTCTTCAGAGTGGCTTCGACGACAGTATGTAGAAGCTCTTCTGGATATGTGTTCTTGAGGCTGCCTTTGTACGATCGGCATATTAGTGTGCGCCGAGCAGCGAAGGAATTCCAAAACGGCATGTATGTCAATCTCGGGATCGGAATGCCAATGCTGGCTCCTGACTTT
The DNA here is from genome assembly GCA_037952775.1 of Clonostachys chloroleuca. Taxonomy (NCBI): domain Eukaryota; kingdom Fungi; phylum Ascomycota; class Sordariomycetes; order Hypocreales; family Bionectriaceae; genus Clonostachys; species Clonostachys chloroleuca. Next base: position 5,515,540 of record JBANAY010000004.1, read on the forward strand.
GTGTCTCCTGATGTCGAAGTACAGTTACAAAGCGAGAATGGAATCCTAGGCCTTGGCCCTTATCCTCGTGAGGGTAATGAGGACGCAGATCTTATCAATGCCGGTAAGGAAAAAGTGTCTCTTAACCCTGGTCCTTCTGTTTTTTGGCTCCGAAGAATTGTTTGGAATGATTCGAAGCTGCCGTATCGATCTCACATTATCGGGTGCGATGCAAGTGAGCGCTGTTGGTGATTTGGCGAACTTGATGGTACCAGGCAAGATCAAGGGGTTCGGCGGTGCTATGGATCTTGTCAGCAACCCAAGCAAAACGAGGGTCATTGTGACGATGGAGCATACGGATAGAAGGGGCAACCCAAAGATTGTGAAGAGCTGCAACCTACCGCTCACTGGTAAATCCTGCGTTTCGAGAATCATCACCGATTTAGTAAGAAAACTTTCTGTCCTCGGTAGAGAATGTCAAATCGTGGATACTAATGCTATCATAGGGTGTCTTTGATGCGAAGCCCGGACAGGGCCTCACTTTGATTGAGATTGCCGATGGAGTCACCGTTGATGAGGTCAAGTCAAAGACAGAAGCGCCCTTCACTGTTGACTCTGCCTTGAAACCAATGCTCTAAGGCCCAAGTTGTTTCAATCAAGGCTTAATATTTACGCAGGTGGTGGAATCAAATTGCGATTAAATACGATTTAGATTTCTGAAAGTATGAGACATTGTCAACTTCCATATTTATATTCGTTATCTAATGTCGGGGGGTCAATGTGTGTTCATAATTTACATTCTCTGTCAATATGCTCTTCAAATTGAATTGTTAGAGCCAAGATAAAATCGGTGCCAGTCTATATATGCGCGCTTATTTACTCCAAAATGCGAACGCTCAGCCAAACATTAGCTCCTTCTGCTGGCAGCCGAACCACCCAGCAGATAATCCGTAGATCTTCGTTCCTCTTCATCCTCTGAAGCTCGAACGCCATTTTGTTGCGTAGCAGAAGTTTCATCCCCTTCTCCCTCTCCTGACGCTTCATCTCTTGCATGTTCAGAGACTTCTCGCGGGCTCAGACCATACCAGGCCACGAACAGAGTACCCGTGATTCCTACAATGCAGCTGATAACAAAGGCCACGATACCCTTGGTGGTAAACCTAGATATGCTTGTTAGCTGAAATTTCAAAACAAGATGGAGTGATTGAAATGGAAGGAATACTAACCCTGCAGGCAGAGGAGGCGGGGGAGCATTCTGGCCCGTCAAATCCAAGAGGTTGTCTTTATTACCGGCAGCGTTGCCAGCGAACGGCAAACCCCCAGCCTTGCAGTTGTCCAGGTGGCTGGTAGGCAGCTCGATGGTCTTCTGCAGCTCCAGAGGGGCCTCGACAAACGTAGCCAGCAAGCCGGAAACGATGTGCCACTCGATGTGGCAATGGAAAAGCCAGACGCCAGGGTTGTTCGCCTTGAACCGAAGCACGACGTTGCCATTCCCCTCGACGACGATTGTGTCGCGACGCATGGGCGTTGAAGGGAAGGCGAGATGCATGTGGTTTGCTTCAGCGAAATCGCCTCCGTCCTCATCGCTGCGGTGGATGACCTGGAAGTGATGACCGTGAAGATGGAATGGGTGGCGGCCATCATCGTGATTGTTGATCACGACCTGCACGATTTGATCCTTCCCCAAGACGAACGAATTGGTGTACTCTCCATAGACCTTGGGGTTGGTAGCAAGCTCGCCGGCGGTAAGGGCGGTGTAAAGACTGGGGACCTTGGGCTCGCGATATGTGTTGTTGTTGAAGAAAGCGTAGTTGGCACCATCTCCGAGGTTGTCCATCTTGACTTCCAACTCGACGGTTCGATCTGGCTCCGGAAGAAGTTCCATGCTGTCGTAGGGCGATAGTTTCATGTCATCGGCTGGCTCAAACTCAGACACCAGAGCTGGCTTAGGAAGGTCCTTTGACTTGTCGTAAACGAGCCAGCTTGTTACGTTCCAGTCCAAGTCATCAGGCAAAACATCGAAAAGGTCCTATTCTAGTTAGTCGTGCTCCGTGTTGTATGACGAGTTCCGACTCACAGTATCCATGCTTCCCACAACAGCAAAATTGCTATTGGCATCGTCCTTAGTCGTCACCAAGACACTGTAGCGCTGCGCGGCAGACAAGTAAATCATGTCCGTCTCGTAAGGCTTGGTGTAAACGCCGTCGACCTCAACAATCTTCATGGTGTGGCCTTCGATCCAGAAATACTGCCCAGCAAATGCACCGATGTTGACCAAACGAAGCAGGTACGTGGTCTTTGGCTTCACGGAGATCTGGAGATTCTGGGTGTCGTTCATGAGGGCAGCCTGGGGAACAGGTTCGGCACCAGTGGGGTTGCCCTTGCTCATAAACTGGGGGATGAGATGGGCCATTTGGTCATGGTACCAGTCTGACAGGGTCATGACGATTTCCTCGTCATACTTCCCATTGTAAGGAGACTTGGGGTCATGGATGATGAGCGGCCCTCGGAGACCATCTGGGTACTGACTCTGGGTATGAGAGTGATACCAGTACGTGCCAGGTTGCTCAATCTTCACAGCCTCAGATTAGTTCCAGCAGTTAGAGAGAAGTACCTGGAGACAGTAACGCGACTCACGGTGAAATTGTACGTAAACGAGCCTCCTGGGGGAATGGGGCACTGGGTGACCTGGGAGGGGCCATCCATGTGGACGGTCCCGTTCATGAAGAGGCCGTGGAAGTGCAGCGAGGTCGACTGGTTGCCCAGCTGGTTGTGCACATTGATGACGATGTTGTCGCCGACATTTGCATCGATGCGAGGGATGGGCCACTGGCCGTTGATGCCGATGGCGGTGCGGTCGAATCCGCCGTCGGGATTGACCGTGACCCAGCCAATGTTGAAGTCGTACGACACGGTGGCAGCCTGGGCCAGCAGACACACCAGCTGGCCGGGCACCAGCAGCCAGAGGGCGAGTCGTTGGAGGGGGTTCATGATGATGATTCCTTTGAACCACCGACCATCAGCTAAGGCGAGGGCAGAAGGGGGGTGGAAAGCGGTCGTCAAAATAAAATAAAATAGAATCAGCCCGCTCGGTCCTGCGCGGTTTTCGACGGCGCGTGACAGAATTTGATACGAACTTATCAGATCCGATTGATAATTCAAGACACGATCCTGGTCCCAGCCTCGTCTTTGATTGGCCTGAGCTGCTCGCGAGGGATTTTTAGTGGAAAACCACGTGTGTGAAGATCTCGGCAAACGAGGCAGAAATCCGATTACGGCGAGGAGAAAAAATAACACATCTCTTCTTTCTGTCAGAGATCGCTGGTGGATCTTATTTCATTACTCGTTTCTTCCCTTCTCCTATCTACTCATCTTGCTGGCTTCGTTCGTTCCTGGTGGTGAGCGGGCGAACGATCCTCCTCCCTCCCTTCTCCCTTCTCCCTCCATCCGAAATCATGGCGTCGAATTTTATCTCGGTCCCAGTCTTTCTGGTTATCTTCCGAGAGACACTAGAGACGGCCATCATTGTCTCTGTGCTGCTGGCATTTCTGAAGCAAACCCTGGGTGGGCCAGATCAAGATGCGGCAATCTACAGATCTCTCTGCAAGCAGGTAAGAAATCACGATTGGCAATTTTCTTGAATTTTTATAATTTTATTCTCCCGTCGCATGCCATAATTGACATGTGAATGAATGCTCCAGGTCTGGCTGGGCACCGCCGTCGGCTTCCTGATATGCCTATTCATCGCCGGCACCATCGTCAGCATCTTCTACATCTACGGCCGCGACGCCTGGGCCGCCCACGAGTACTACTACGAGGGCGCCTTCTCGCTCTTCGCCTCCCTCGTCATCTCCGTCATGGGCGTCGCCCTGCTGCGCGTCGGCCAGATGCAGGACAAATGGCGCAACAAGCTCGCCAAGGCCCTCCAGGCGCCGATCCAGGCCGACTCGGGCAAGAGCTGGCTGAAGCGCCTGGCCGAGAAGTACGCGCTCTTCTTCCTGCCCTTCATCACGATCCTGCGCGAGGGCATCGAGGGCATCGTCTTCGTAGCCGGCCTCTCGTTCTCGGCGCCCCCGCTGCCATCCCCTTCTCCGCGCTGGCCGGTCTGGCCTTTGGCGTCGCTGTGGGATACGCGATTTTCAAGGGAGGCTCGGTGATGCAGATCCACCTGTTTCTTGTCATTTCGACGTGCTTCCTGTATCTGGTCGCCGCCGGGCTCTTCTCTCGCGCCATCTGGTACTTTGAGACGCAGGAGTGGAACATCATCGTGGGCGGCGACGCGGCTGAGCTTGGCGACGGCCCTGGATCCTACGATATTGACCGCAGCCTTTGGCACGTCAACGTAAGTACCTCGTTGTTGCTTCTTTCATCAATCAAACTCAGGCAAAAACTAACTCATCGAAGTGCTGCAGCCCCGAGGTGAATGGCGGTGGCATCTGGGCGGTTTTGAACGCTGTTCTAGGATGGACCAACTCGGCTACTTACGGCTCCGTCATTGCATACAACGCGTACTGGGTGTGTGTCATGGTCGGCCTCGTCACCCTGCGATTCCGTGAGAGGAATGGCCGTCTGCCTTTCATGGCTGCCAAGAAGGCTGCATCCAAGCCAGACCGCGGCACGCAGAGAGAGGCCGCACCGCTATTGGATGGAAGCGCAGAGTAGAAGAGACGGTCAAAGTTGATGGTCGGTTCATCGCAGTTGGCACGCGCCCTGAACATGGATCTATTCAATGCAGCCAGGCCAAATATGTTTATATACCCAGTTCGCCTGTGCATAAGATTTAGAATGTCGGTATTCACTTGGCATAGACACATCAGCATATCATTTGATGAAAATTATGAAATTCAAAAGCAACTTGGACCTGATCGGGTGGAAAGAATGTCCCAACACGAAATAATCAGTAATGCGCCTCATTGCCACGGCATCATCAGTCATGCCACTTCTTACAGCCATCGTTTCACTTGTAGCCAACACAGTGCCTCAATGGCCAATTGTTACAGCGCCCCCAAGTACTACCAGAGTATCACATCCCTGCCAGATGAGCAAGCAGCTGAAGTACCTGGTTAAAGATATAAAAAAAAGTGATAATCGTGAATACAACCCCGACTTATGACGATATTGTATCTTCATCCATTCTTCTGGTTACATATCTGTTCCAGGTTCCAGTAGCAATCCGAAGTGAGCGACTCTGTGACAGTCTGACACGTGCAACGGTGTAGAAAGGTGTGGGTGCGGCCGGTTGGTAAGAACAGGGAAGATGGCATGGTCCGTCCGTGTATTGTCACCTCATTTTCCCCCCTAATCCCTTATGCCTCCCTAAAACCGTCCCGTCCGTCGCCCTTGGCTTTCCCATCTCTCACCAAATGTTAGACCGCGTAGGAAGGGGAAGCATTCATTCACACACAGCAGACGCAGCATGACACTGTCCTTCACTGATATCTTCCGCGGCAGATCCAGAAGGGTTGCAAAGGATCTTGAGCCACACACACGCTCCCGCCAGACCAGCGCTTCGTCCCGCGACCGGGCCAATCTGCCGCCTACAGAAAACTCCACCAGGCCGCCATCCTCCTGCAGCATCGTCCCACCTGTCTTTGAGACGGGCAAGATTGGCTTATTCATCACCCATCCGGCAGATCACTTGGGTAGCACCGAGGCTCAAGCAGATGCCGAGTAGGCCGTCCTTTGTCTCCATCTGCGCCAAGCGCGCAGCCTGCTAGAGAAGTTGCTGACTTGAGGTAGCATCGTCGCCGTCCATGGGCTTGGGGGATCCATCAACAGAACATGGGGTGAGACCCGCAGCTCTCTGGAGCGCCTTCTGCCCGGCTCCTTGCCCAGCTCGCGGTTCTTAGTATATGGCTATGACTCTGCTTTAGCCTTTTCCAAGCCTTCGTCGGGGCTGGACAATTGCGCCACTGATCTACTTTTGCGACTGAGGGCCATAAGAAAACGCACGCAGGTGAAGTTCACCTCCAAAACTAAGCCCATGGCCTTCAGTGATCTAACTCATGTGGTAATAGGCAGGAAAAAGGCCACTAATCTTCATCGCCCACGACCTAGGCGGTGTCGTTGTAAAGAAGGTACAGTCAGATCCAATTCAAACATGATCATTCCACACATGATTCACATGCTAACTTGTCTTTCAGGCACTCATCCTAGCCGAGGATGATCCTCAGAAGTACTGGAACATAACCAAATATGTCAAGGGTATCGTTTTCATAGGCACGCCGCACCGTGACTCTGTGGAAGAGCCGTTGGCAAACATACTCCAGCATTTGGCTAGCCAGGCTAGGCTCAGACAAGGGATGAGAGACTCCATAGTTCGCAATCTAAATCAGAATATCGAGCTCATTTCAGATACATCTCGTCGATTTCTCCCTCTGACCCCTTGTCTGAGCATTGTCAGCTTTTACCAAGAGCACGCCGAGGCGTCTGTAATGGTGCCCAAATTCGCAGCGACACTCGGCATAATCGATGAGAAAACCCACTCACGGCATTCCGAACGCCATGATGAGATGTGCCATTTCAGCTCTAGCCAGAGCCCGGAATACCTTCATCTCACTGACGCTGTCAAACATATCATCATAGAAGAGGAAGCCAGCCATGACTCGGGACTACTGGGCTTGGACCTTCTTCCAACGAGGCATAGCTCTCTTCGCCGCCGTGGGTCGCGACTTATGAACCGGCTCAGTAAGAAACTCTCCGAGTCCACTCTGAAAATCTCAGCAGAAAATCCCGGGCGCTTCCTTCACTTTTACCGAGACGGGGAGAGTTCGCGTCCCCCTTCAGCTGCGGTGTCTACAAGGAGCGCTGCGAATCCTGAAATTACAGTGAGATTCAACGGCCTGCGCAGACTCTCCATGGATACCGAATCAGATGAGACATTCACTGAGGTGCTCCAACTCCCCAAGACCACTTTAATCAAGGATCTCGGAGGTATTCTCCGCGCCAGGATTCCAGGTAAGATACTTCGACCACTTTAACCGAGTAACATTCCATGTAACTAACTTATCTTCTTACCTTAAGATATTGACCTGACAGGAGGATGCCGAGATATCAAGAGATATAAGCACATAGACCCTGCACAGGTCGATTCCGAATGGGCCAGATTCGAGGCCTTCGGACACGAGGTCAAAGTCACTTGGCTCGACGTATTTACAACCCCCGTCATAGTCACAGAAGGAAGCTCCTGCTACGACAAATCCCGAGGGCTCAAGATCAACCATCGCCAGACAATCAGCTCGTATCTCAGTCAGCTATACCCGAGCCCCGTTGAAGCCAGGATAGACGCCGTACACGCCGATGGGACCAGACAGCCATTTACCCTCGGTACTCCCAGCAGTGCGATCGTGGCCGGCCAAAACGGTACTCCCGACCTACGGATTTCTCTTCGAAGAAAAATCGGCAATGGCGAACGTGACAGGCTTGCAGATCTCCCTTTTGGTCTTCAGAGATTCCCGATTTTCGACGTGAAGCCATTCCGTGACCGCCTTCCAGCCTCCGTGGTTGCACAAGGCGGCGCTTTCGTCCCGGTCAACTGTATGTTCCTCAGCCAGATTCCGCAGTGTGATAGTAATTAATCTATGTGTAGCCGAAATCGAGACGGTGAAGTTGGGGTTCCAATGCAACGCATCCAAGAGGTTCCTAATCCGCTTTCTCGTCAAAGGCGAAGGCGCTGTGGCAGGTGAGCTAGCCGTGAGTGATCAAGGCCTCGACGTAATCAGCTGGGACAAAAACATATCTCACGACGGGAGCGCACTGATCCCTGACCCAGATTGGTTCGGCACCGAACAAGCGGTGCCTGAAATCACATGCTCCTCTTTCAATGATGAAAGGGACTCAGGGTTTTCATCTCAGGACTCCGAGGAGGACAGCATATCGCAGGACAAAGTCGAGGAACAAAAGCCCAACCAAGTCCACCTGCAAATCATTCCGAAGCTGGATATTGGGTATCACTACGCATGCACGACCAGAAACATTGCCAAGCAGGAGCTTTCTGGAAACGGAAAGTTTGTCCCCGAGCGGAGCCAGAAAATCTTTACAACTTACTTGCCGGATGTTCCCAGCGGTACACGTCAGCTTGATGTCCTGAAGACCCCGGAGGAACAAGGACTCTATTTCGGAGATAGCATCCACGTCAAAGACTTTAGAAAGAAGCTCCCTCCGCGATTCAAGACAATCAGGGACTTATTCGCGGAATGTCCGATACGGGGTCAACCCAAGGATTGCATCGATCTATCGCTTACCAGCATGGAGTGGTCGTATCGGATTTTTGCCAAGACGGTCACCGGCCAAGCCATCCCTCTTGAGGTCTTTGGACAGACTACTGTATATCAACTGAAGGTCTGGTTACATGAGAAGGAGGGTACGGCAATTGAGGACCAACGTCTGATATTCGCCGGAATCCTCCTACAAGATGGTGAGTATTGCTCCATTCTGACCTCAAATCCCCCGGCCTGTCTCTAACCGTTACAAGATGCTTGTGTTTGCGATTACGATATCCCAAAGGTATGCTTTTCGAAAAGCTTCTTGGTGTTTTCTTCTACTAACGCTTTCCCCAGGGTGCCCACATACAGCTCGTGCAACGCGAGGTGCTTGAGCCCGTAACTGCAATTTTCATGTATCAAGGCAAGATGTATACAACAGACGATCGTTGCTTTCTCATAATTTCACTCAAGCAATATATTCAAGAACAGTTCGGAATCCCTATCGAGGACCAGCGCATCGCGAATGGTTACAAGGAACTAAAAGACGGTACGCCCCCCTCTTTTTAACTAGCCTTGTGGTTTTTGAGGCTCATATTTTTCAATAGGGGATACAATTTCCAGCGAGAATGTATACCAAGTTTCAACAACGTCAGACGGGGGCGAATTACCTCCCAAATCGACCGATCTTGAAGCCGCCCACGAGCATGGCTCCCAGATCAACCCGAACGACATGCGGAGCTGGGACATTGCAAATTCAAAGATTGTGACTTTGAGTCTCCTAGACCCAGACACTTTCACAGAGACGACAGGATTAGAATTGCCTGAAATTCCAGGAACAAAACCCAAAGCTGCTCCATCTGCTAGCAGTCACTACACCAGCTCAGCCGGGTTCCCGCCATCATCTGGCTATGAAAAGTGGCTGCAGTGGAGGGATTGGGGCGAGCCTGATCCCTGGGCCGAGACGAGCGACGACGAGACGGAACCCGACGACGAAACCTCCAGTGAGGAAGATGGGGACATCGACGCTCCTCCTGCCAAGCCAGAACCGCTGCTTGGGCCTCCTCTCATGGTAAAAGACATTGACGATTCTACACCTCCGCTTAATTATGAGAGTCCAATTACCGTGCTATAGAACTTTAGAGATGCCTTTTCCTTTATTGTAATATTAAGATATTGAGTTTTTAGGGATATAGAAAGATACTGTTACTGGGCGGCCGTACTGTATTTGAACTCCTTTCATAGGATCACGATATACCTTGCTGAGTATTTTCTTCTTTGTCTCGATGTTCGTCATGTTTTAAATCATCCATTTGGTCTTCCATGTCAGTTTGGGTCTTCTCAATACCAGCCTCACACTTGAACCGTCGCAGCCACTCGCAATTATCTGCTGGGGTCGTGTTCCAAATATCATCACTATACTCGTATCAGCTAATTTCTCGAGAGCTTCAAAACACACAACGTTGACGTACTCATCATACATAATAAAACGAGCTTGGTGGCGTAGCTCTTCGTCGGAAGGAATATGGAAGTTCGGATTGTTGGGGGACATTGTTGCTTTGACCCATCGTTTCAGTTCCCGAGTTACATAATGATGAAACTTGGAGTCGTTGAGAATGTAAAAGTTGGTCTTCACCCAGGTTGGCCGTTGATCCATTGGCTGTTGCGCCGTGCCGATAGAACGGCTACTTGGATCCCATTGACTCGTAGGATCAGTGGAGATGGGGACATCTCCGTTCTCGGGCGAAGGCATAGATGTCATCCCAACACCGAGGGTTGGCTGGAAATAGGGCTGGCAGAGTTGTGCAATCTTGTCCCCCTGGGTCACATTTCCAAAGCTGGTCCCAGACGCGGCGTCACCAGACACATCAGTCATCTGCCCAGCTCGCATATTATCGCTGGCATGAAGCACACCATCCCCTAGAACAGAGCTCATCCGCTGTCTGAACCCCTGAATCCACGTTTGCGAGATGGCAAGTAACCCTACCAGCCACTTCTCCATGAAGTCATACTCCGGCATGGCAAACTCCTTGTCGATCCGCATGATAATCCGATACGCCTCAGACTGAAGCTCATCATCCCCCACCACCAGTTGTCCAGACGTCCATGCGCGGAAGGCAAAATCCTGCAGCTGAGCTTCGAGCGGACATCCATGAAATAAGCTCTTGGAGATGTTGCTCGGCGCAGCAGACACACTCTCCGCCTCTGATCGGATTGGACCGAACTTGGCCTGCTTCATGATGTCCTCGTGGCTTGTGATGAGATCTCGCAGCCACGATGCAGCACCCGGCTCGGTCAGTGCTTCCTCTGGTGTCCTCGACTCGGAGGCAAATATGATTCGGCACGCCTCTAGCTGTAGCGCATCGCTGTCTGGTATCTCGCCCGTCTCATCGCTGTGGCCTTGCATATACCATAACAGCTCTAGTTTGATTTTCTCGTATGCACAGCGCGGGCTTTCTACCGCCGGAGCACTCGCCACAAATGGGAATGGAGTGCTGCGCTCCGTGGAAATCAGATCTTTACCTTGTCAGCATACGTGGCCACATTCATACGAGCAAAGAATCAGAAACTCACATGGAGGAATTGCATTCTCCACCATATCCAGAACGGACTTCTCAAACCCCCAATCGCCCTTCCAATCCGCGATACTCTGTCCTACCTTGAAATGGTCAGCGAGGTGATCGACCCGGAAAGACCACGAGTCTAGTGCAATCCCACAGAAGCCGCACCGCGACTTGACGGGCGGTGATGGAGCCTTCCAATGCTCTGCGAATGAATCGATCAGCTTTGCACCGTGTACCAAGCGTAGATGCTGCTTCAAATGATCTTTTCGACTGAATATACGTTGCTGGCACACGTGTGGATTGTGAGTCTCCAGGTGTTCAGTGTCTGGGTCCGCGTGGCCACAGAAGATGCAGTACGGTCGATTATCTTCTCCTTTAATTACTCGAGACTCATCGGGGGCACACTTCCATCTATCGATGGATAAATGCAGTGACTTCTCGTGTCTCTGCCAGTCGTGTTTGGTCCCAAAGGTGTCCGTGCAGAATGTGCACTGGTACGGTCTGAACGGGGCTTTGAGCGGTTTCCTCTCGGCCTTCGGGTTTCGGAGGTGTCTTTTTCGATGCGGTCTTGGCCGTGCATACTTTCTCGGTGCCGACGATGAGTTCCATGACACGGCTGATGAGTTTGACATCACGGAGCTGCTGTCGGAATGCGACGATGCAGCACTGCTTGCGGAGGAGCTACCGTAGGAGATTCTACTCTTCCCACGGTCTATCGGGTTTCCTTCGCTTCCACGATGTGCCATCGCCCGAACAATGGCTGACGCCGCTGCAGGCTCGTCTTCGGGCGGCGAGTCGAACCATCGCTGTATCGGGTCTGCGTGTGGTGAGTTGCCCACCATTGGGGTGCCCGGCCGAGCAGGAATGGGAACTGGACTGGTGGTCGATGCGCCTGGATTGGGGGTTGATGATCTGCTGCCGCGAGTCTTGTTTTTCCGCCGGCGTGCGTTGGCTATCCAGTTGGTCACCTGGATCTCGGTGAGCCCCGTCTGGCTCTGAAGTATATTTTTGTCCTCCTCGCTCAGATACGGGCTGCTTTCGTGGGTCGACATCCAGTTTCTCAAGATTCGAACAGCTTCCTTGGAGAACCGATTGCCGATTTTGGCGGGAGGCTTTGAGGAGCCGTCGTTGGGCACACTAGGGAGTGAGTCCAGCCCTCCAGGGTTGGGTGTATTCCAAGAGAATGATGACGGCGACGGCGAGACGCCGTAGTTGATGGTATTGGCAGCAGCAAGCGGAGTGTTGAAGTCAGTCGGCAGGGTGAAACCCGGTGTCGAAGGCCCCACTGGCGTATCCAGTTGATGGGACTGGGGGAGGTCACCAACCAGCCCAGGCATGGAGTTGGGTTCGATCAGGGTCATTCCCGGGGCTAAACCTGTGTCGAAAACACTTCCTTGGATCCCAAACTGCACGGGAAAAGATATCCCCCTCGATGATTCGCCTGGGAGACCACCAAGTCCGGTCTCGGTGACTACCGGAGGGGTCGACTGAAACTGAGCCGGAGCAGGGCGCAGTGGCGGCCCAGAATCAGAAGAAATGGCCTCCGCATGCGGGACCAAGTCCTTTCCATGACCATGGATATAGGCCATTAGATTAACGGATCGCTGGTCCAAGCATGGGGCCAGGCGGGAGTTTGGGTAGGAGAAGAGGTCGAGCCTGGGGGAGCCCACTCGAAACTAGTCTCGATTGACTCCGGTCTTCATCTTGACGGACGCTGATTCGTTCGTCTAGGTTCCACCGGCGCGTCAAACACGCCTTACTTTCTGGGATTAGTCGTGCTTGGATGCAGGTGTCTTTCGTCGTGGCTCATCAGGGAGAGCTACGAGACTTACATCTCCTCCGCCAGGCTGCTGGTGAAGGTATACTCATCCCAGACTCGTGACATGCAAGATGTCTCTTCTTGTCCAACATATTATCTCGCCATTGACAGTTTTCCATACCCCGGTCTTCGCTCATCTCGCCTGATCCTGCAAGCTGAAAGCTCTTGACGCCCTATAATAATAGCGCTGTTGATGCCGCCACTAGCCGTAACACCATCGGTCCTTTACCTACTTACCCTATACCCGTCTGTGATTCATGAGATCTATGTGAGTTAAAGCAGGAACTGAGCTCTAAGGCGCTGGTAATCGCTTTGTATTTACTCAAGATTAATCAATTGATGATTTTCAATTCCGCCGAATTTATACTCGTGGACCGCTGATGGCAGAAGGTGTATTAGATTGTTCTCACCTAACTCGGTTCAGTCACATACACACAGGGTATAACACATAGTATGCCGACGTTTTGGGTAGACGGCTTCGCCATCATGTCAATATGAGGGCACTTGAAACTTTGGTCGACTCAAAGAAAACCAACGACTCCTTTCTCTCTTTTCTTTACGTAAAAACCTCGCTTTTGGGGCAAGTGCTGAACCATACTTCCATTATCTACATGAGTTATTTCAACCCTTGTCATTGGTCATGGCTGACTCGAGTAAGAGCTAATTAATTAAACAGCGCCAAGTCCGGCTGGTCAGTCTGTGTGATCTACTTGTGATTAATATCAACGTAAAGAAAAACAGAAAATTGATAAAAAATTTTGTGTTCATGTGCCCGGTAGTTAAAGGAAAGTTCTTGTATCACCTGACAGCAAGTAGAGGTTTCCGGCTGGAAGTTCAGTCAGCAAACCTGTGGGGTCGCCCATCTGCAGGATGATCAAATCACTGGAACCTAAATTCGCTGTTTAGTGCTAGAGTCCACTATAAATTACCTGTGCCTTGTTATATACGAAGCATTGTCTGCTTCTATCAATCCAATACCTATGATCTGATTCTCACAATGGCAGAATATCGACACTATGCGAACCCGGATCCGCAATGGGTAGACGTACGTTGGCAAAATTGCACTGACGAAAAATTTAGGCTAACATGATTGATAATAGTACCCTAATAATTTGCCTCAGAATACTCTCGTTGCGCGTGGTATGACTCGGGCGCATGATCCCATCAAATCACAAGCAGGACTGGATATTACCGAGTTTGACGTGAAAGTGCGCGATGGAGCACCCATAACCATCAGATCCTATCGCCAGACGTCGCTTGCTGATGAGGCACTTCCCTTGTTTTTGTACATGCACGGGGGCGGCTTCGTGACTGGCGGACTTGAGACAGATGACTCGACCTTACGCGCAATTGCTCAAGAGCTCGGCCTTCTTGTCCTGAGCGTCGAATACCGGCTTGCACCCGAGAATAAGTTCCCAGTTGGCTTTGAAGACTGTTTTGATATTGTGCGCTGGGTAAGTTAAATTATATTTCGGGGCTGCACATGTTTCTAGGCACATGGCTTATACAGGGGCAGGTGACGACGACAGCAAACCAAATTCGGTTGAAAACAGATTTGTCAAAGGCATTCATTCTGGGGGGAACATCAGCGGGAGCTAATTTCACGGCGGGAATCGCCCATCTGGCGTTGGAAGAAGGCCTTTCGCCCCCATTGTCGGCCCTTATCTTCCTGGCTGGTAGCTTTTGCCACCCGGACGTACGGCCGGCCAAGTTTCTAGACCGCATCCTTAGTGTCGACGAGATCAATGACGCTCCTGGTCTGACAAGAAAATCGATTGACTACTTTGCTGGTAAGAGTTTGCGGTATCCTGGCCCAATAGAGATATTCTATCTTGACATGCTCTAGGTAAATACGGAGCGCCACCGTCTGACAAGCGCCTCTCGCCGCTGCTCTTCGATTCTCATGCAGGTATCGCAAAGAAGGCTTATTTTGCTGTATGCGGATGGGACCCACGCCGAGATGAGGCCCTGCTACTCAACCAACTGCTTAATGAGGTCCAGATCTCAACCAAGCTTCATGTGTACCCTGGGCTCCCTCATGGATTCTGGACCACGTGCCCGGAACTACCCGTGACGAAGCAGTGGCTCCAGGACCTGCTTGAAGGCATACGATGGTTGCTTGGGTGAGGGCTTTTCTTCTGATTTTTTTTTTCTTTGGCTGTTCTTTTTTGCCAGAGGGAAAACACCGCATGATGACGAGGATCCATGCCCATTTTGATGGAACTAACATGGGACCGGCTCGAGTATTGGCGTGACTACCTCTTTGTAATGCCTTAGCTAAAGGGTGGGATTCGCTACAGAGCCCTGCCTTTCCCGTCAGTCAGACGGGAATAAGCTGCCGTAGCTCATTGAGCGCCAGGGTGAATGCACACAACGAGTTTAGCATGATTGGTGGGCGGATCAGATTAGATTAGATTGCGAAAAGTTCGTGTCATGAGCTTCTCCACGCCTCCACCACCCCTGAGTGATCCTTCCGAACAGAGTGTTACTTTCCAGTCTTGGCAGAAAACTTGGAAGTAGGGCTGGGGTTCCAATGGGGTGACTAGGTGCCAAAGAAGAGGGGCAAGAAAAACCTCTTCCGATTTTCCCATTTCTCAGGCGGGCAACAGTTAAACCGAGTAACTGGGTACACCAAACTTGGCCGAACAAACTAGGATATAAAGCTCGTGTGGACGTGCCTGGATTAGAATATCTATATCTATCACAACACTCTCTCTCCCATAGAGTCCGGGAAAATGGCCTCAAGAGAGCAACCCGAGTTGGTCAACGACAAGGCCGCCGCGGCGACCGAGTCTACTTCCCCAAGAGATGACTACCAGCATGACAATACTTCTGCGGTCGGCGATGTTGTCCAGTCCCAAGGTGTCACCCGGATGGAAGCCGTGTATCGGGAGGCTAAATCTAACCGGGTCTCCTTCTTTCTCGTCGGCGCATCCGTCCTCGTCTGCGCTTGGGCGTACTCGTTCGATTCTTCGACCACGTCTTACTACAGTGTCGACGCATCATCCCATTACGAGCAGCACAGCTCAGTGCTGTCCACACTAAGCATTGCTACAAATATCATTGGGGCGGTTGCGAAGCCATTCATCGCCAAGATCTCCGACATCACCTCCCGTCCCTACACCTACGTCTTGGCTCTGTCCTTCTACACCGTGGGCTATATCATCGCTGCCGCATCACAGAGCATTTCAGCCTATGTCGTCGGCGAGGTGTTTGTAGCCGTCGGTGGCGCCGGTCTAGATCTCACGAACGACATCATCGTGGCCGATTTGACACCTCTCGAGTGGCGTGGCTTTGTTTCGTCTTTGCTGTCTTCGCCGTTCATCATCAATACCTGGTTTTCCGGCAAGATTGTTGATGCGCTCTCTAGCAGAGGACAATGGAGATGGTAAGTAATTGGAAGATTTGTGGAATTCAAAGAAGACACGAAGGCTAATAGGAAGTGCACAGGGGATACGGTATGTTTGCCATCATTATGCCTGTCGCGCTTGGACCCGCCATCGTGATCCTCATCTGGCTGGACCGAAAAGCAAAGAAGGATGGTATTGTCAACATGGCGTCCAGCAATGCCGCCCGCCGAGCAGCCAAGGAAAAGGCAGAGGAAGAAGGCCACGATGCCCCCAGTGGGACTATCGTCGCGCCAGCAGCTGAGATGTCCGGGACTTGGAAGAGCCGTGCGCTGAAGAACTTGGAGGAAATTGATGCCTTCGGGTTGATCCTACTTGGTTTCGGCTGGTCATTGCTGCTACTTCCGTTCTCGCTCAAGACATATGCCAAAAATGGGTGGAAGAACCCGTCGCTCATTGCAATGATGGTAGTGGGCGGCGTACTTTTGATCTGCTACATCGTCTATGAGATGAAATGGGCCAAAGTCCCAAGCGCACCGCGGCGACTCATTTTCAACAGGACATTTATCATGGCGATTATCATCGACTCGATGTACATGCGTAAGTTTCCACTGCCTCATGTGAGATATTGATTGTTGTACTAAAATGGAAATGTTCTACAGTTGCGGGAAACATCCGAGGGCTCTACTGGAGCTCCTATGTGTTGATAGCAAAGCCATGGAGTCAGCAGAATTGGGTGTACTATGGAAACACCTTGACCTTGGCACTGTGCATCTTTGGCATCATTGCCGGCCTTTTACAGCGTTGGACTCACCGGTATAAGACCATCCAGCTCGTTGGACTGTGTCTGAAGATCATCGGCATGGGTATTATGCTTGATGGTCGACGAGCCACCATTAACGACGCTGCCATGATTATTTCTCTGATTCTGATCGGAGCTGGTGGTGCAATGTCTGTAGTGGGATCAAGAGTGGCCTCACAGGCATCTGTGCCACATCAGGACGTAGCTTTGGCCATTTCACTTCTTTCTCTCTGGAGCAAAGTCGGCAGTGCCATTGGAAGCGCCATCGTCGCGGTCATCTGGGCAGAACAAATGCCAAAGCAACTGCTCGAGCATCTTCCATCCACCGCCACCGCGGCCGAGCGCAAGAAGATTTTCAACAACGTCAAAGCGGTGCGGACTACGTATGCCTTCGATAGCCCCATGCGCCAGGGCACCATCGAGGCATATCGACGAACTCTGTACTATTGCCTCGCCCCTGCGTTGGCCTTGGCGTTTATCCCCCTGGTGGCTGCGTGCTTCCAGACCAACTACTACCTCGGCAAGCAGCAGAACGCTGTGACCAATGTTGGCAACGACGGTCTGCCTCTTGAAGAAGATGAGAAACGCGTAGATCCGCTCCCGCCACCTAAGAATAAGAAGGAGGCCTTTTTGAGGCTCTGGGCTGGAAAGAGGTAAACTATTCAGGGCGTGGTGCGCATCTCAACACCATCTCCCTGTTAGATGTTCCTAAAATTTGTGATTTGACCTCCAAATAATAAGTTTGAAGACCATTTCACCCAAGGCATAAACTTTATGCCC
Source organism: Clonostachys chloroleuca (assembly GCA_037952775.1). Taxonomy (NCBI): domain Eukaryota; kingdom Fungi; phylum Ascomycota; class Sordariomycetes; order Hypocreales; family Bionectriaceae; genus Clonostachys; species Clonostachys chloroleuca. The sequence continues at coordinate 5,533,032 of JBANAY010000004.1, forward strand.
AGCTGTATGGGCTATTTGAAATGGCTTCGTTGTGATGAGGCGCACTTGGATTATTGTAACACTTCCACACCAATTTAATTATGTTAATCTCCACTACACATAAAGCGACTGCTTGAATAAAGAGAATGGATTCACAAATAGACTCCGGTGATATCAGAATCATGTGTGACCAGTTACAGCCCCATCAATGTGGCAATGATTTTCGTGCACCATTCTCTGAAATATTGTTCATGAAGTTCCTGCCCGCTCGTGTCAATCTATTTTGTAGTTTATTTTCGGAAAATAAAACGAGAAGCACCTTTAGATGTTTTTCCTCCTTTGAAATCCGTGGAAACTTTATGGGATCTAAAGCGTGTTGTAGCCGTATCTGATATGACCTCCTTTTAAGCAGGGAAGAGCGGTCTAGCCTATCTAGCGGTTTATATAATATATAACATTGTGAGGCTACCACATTGACTTTAAATCATCCTTGAGTGGTGAACGAGTCTGGCTTAAATGGAGAATAAACTCCAACTTTGGACCGCGGGAAGAGGCTCTCCTGCCGGTAGTGGCTTAAACCAAAATGTTGAGCCTTGAGGGTTCGAGGGATTCCTGTACGCTTCCGCGGAGAGTGAGAGAGATATGTCTATCGCAATCCATGATGCTTATTCTGTGATCGAAAGAATGAGGAAGGTACCAAAGACTTGTCCCATATGTTATGGTAGCAGTGGGTATACGAATAGCCGAGAAAGAATGCACATTGCTTCAGGCGGTATGCCTCTTCTAGACCAATTAAAGCAGGTGAAGTTGCCTCTACTGGATCTCTATTTCGGACTGGCTGGGTTTGTATGGCCGTATTGAAGCTCTCCCGCCCAAAGACAATAGCACTTCTTAAGCTACGGATCCACCGCCGTCTAGATTTCCTTTGCCGATCGCAATAGCTGGACCCTTGATGCTACAAGGGTGCCACATGATGTGAGAGCATTTCTTCTGACTAATTTTTCTGTGTTCACCTCGCTTCAACGAACCGGTCCCAGTGAAACTCTTTACTTGCTCAATAGTTCAGTTTTGACACGACACGACCCCCGGCGATGGAAGAGACTGTTTTGACCTCATTGGGACGAGGGCTTTTTAAGACTAAATCGGGCCGAGCTTTCGAGTTTCCAATGGGAAACCCTTGCGATTCGCCATGCAATATTTCCATTTTATTATAGCTAGTCAATTGGAAAGAGAAGGAGAGGAATGACCTAGCAAGGGAAGTAGGCTCTGTAGTTCTGCTGGCGAACTCCTCTGCAACGTAGACGCGCGTTCAACCTCGAGAGGTGGAGAAAGGCTTTCAAGGGGCAGGATTGAGAGTTGCTCGGCCCTGCCTCTTCCATTTACGAATCAGTGGGAGTATTTGCTCCTATGTTGTTGCCAATAGAATTACTTTTTCCCCCTACCACCGTCGCCCCCCTGACCGGCTCCCAACTGCGCCAATTCTTAGCATGCAGGCATAAAAAGCTTGATTAATGCCCAGAAAGGGACCGTGCCAGGGTACAACACTTTCCGCTTCCCCTCTAAAGCTCGGACGCTGCACCAAAGATGCCCTGGGTAACGTAATGGCCAAGCCCAGATTCGCCAAGTCCATGCAGATCGAGGACGCGCAACGATTTAACCACGGATTGCAACAACCCCAGCCAGGATCACCGCTCTTCTAGCCAGGGTGTGTGGGTGGGGAGCTGGTCTCATCAGCATGTAACATCACAGGAGCTTACGAATCTTTTGGCCGGATGGCACCTCACAATTTGTGATTCATGCGTGCCTGTATGAAGTCCGTGACAACTCCACATGGTCCGTGACGAATGCGGTTTGGTAGTATTGAGGCAAACTGAGCCCTGCCCATTGACAACAGGGTGGGAACTGTCAAACAGGGGATTTATGTAGTGGATATGCGCGCCGAAACAACCTTACAGTTTACTTTACACCTTAACCTACGTGAATCGAGATAACCGAGGTATTCAGAGCTTCAGCTGATGGAAGACTGGTCACAACCATGGAGTAGCCAAGTACATTGTCTTTCTCAAACCTCCCTGACAAGTGTTTAAGCGGTACACCCCGAGTCAATGTCAGTTATGAGACTCAAGTGTCAGATTGAAACGGACAAAATCTGGTCTATGTCACTTACCTTGAGTTATCCCGAACCCACTCGCCCACTCGGCGAAGGGGCTTGCGGCCCCCTGGTCAATCCCGCTTTCTGATGTTTCGGGATCTTGATCTCCCCTGATATTGATGTCACAGATGCCCATTGAATTATGGATGTTGCCAATCATTGCGAGCTGATTGGTCTAAAGACTTGACTGTGCTGGTGAGTTGACTAGGGCCGCGTATCCGCAATCCTTTTTAGGCTTGCAAGCATTGCGGAAGAAGGAGGTCTCATGTCTGGAGCTCTGCGCTGGCTGCGACTAACGCAACGTCTGATGGTGATAATTGCTGTTCTGGGAATTGGCGCCGAATGAGACTGCACATAGTACAGGAACCGGACTCCCATTAAATGGAACTTCAAGGTATATAAGAAGGGACTGAAGTTTGACTTTTTCAAAATCTTCCAACTCATTGGCTCCATCTCATCCTCCTACAATATAAAAGTCATTCCTCAATTATTTCATACCATGATCTTCTCCCCTCTCGCCGCTCTCGCGGTGGTTGGCCTTGTGGCCGCCCATCCTGGAGCAGACCACCACCAGGAGCTTCGCGAACGCAGCGACTTTCTCTCGAAGGTTGAGCGTAGAGATTTGAGCCATTGCGCTGAGTACCGTGCTGCCCGTGGCATTGAGAAGCGTGCCATCGCACGCCGCAAGCAAACCAGATCTCTCAAGTCTAAGCGCGGCCTTGTTGAGCGTGCTCCTGAGGATATCAACAAGTCCCACCATTCTTCTGCTGACTATACCGCCAACACGCCTCTTGATGTTATCTTTGGCAGCAACACCTCATGCGTTCTCAGCCCTGAAGTGACCGAGGGCCCTTACTGTAAGTCTGAATGGAAGAGAGCCGTATCGTACCAAACAGTTCACTGACTCAATTATTCCACTTAGATGTCGCTGGTGAATATGTTCGACAGGACATTACTGACAACGAGCCCGGTGTGCCCCTCATTGTCGACCTTGATGTCTTTGATGTAGAGACTTGTGAACCCATCCCTGATCTCTATGTCGAGATTTGGAGTAAGTCTACACTGATGACATTTCATTCTTTAACAGGACATATGCTTACAACTTCCCATAGGCTGCAACTCTACCGGGGTGTACTCCGGCGTCCCCAGCGGCGGAGACTACACCGAAGCCCCTGAAAATCTCAAGACAACTTTCCTCCGTGGCTTCCAGAAGACTGATGAGATTGGTGCTGTTCAATTCGATAGCGTCTACCCCGGGCACTACTCGGGACGCACACATCACATTCACGTTATGGTCCACCCTAACGCCACTGCTAGATCCAACGGCACCATCGTTGATACCATCTCTAGCCACGTCGGCCAGGTCTATTTTGACCAGGAACTTAGCAACGCTGTTGAGGAACTTGCTCCCTACAACACCAACACCCAGTCACTCACCCTGAACGCTGATGACTTCCTCCTTGCTTCGGGGCTTGAGACTAGCGACCCGTTCCTCAACTATGTCTTGCTCGGCGAGGATGTCTCGGAAGGTGTTCTTGCTTGGATTAGCTTCGGTATCAACTCCACCTATGTCAGGACTGTGAGTGCTGCTGCTACCTATTACGAGGGTGGTGGCGTTTCCAACGGTGACGGCAGTGGTGGCGGTCCTGGTGGCCCAGGTGGCCCTGGCGGTCCATCTGGAACTCCCTCCGGCACCTTCCTCCCACCCTCCGGAACTCCTTCGACGTAAGGAGATTGAGAGAGTAGTGTGAGGAGATTTGTAAAGCTTCTTTGAGAATCTTGGTTAAATAAAAGTGCAATGAGTTAGATGGAGAGAAATAGGTTCTGAGTGTCGTGCTTGCGAATCTGGGTTTTGGTTGCTCTGGGATGGAAGATTTGGTTTTAGACAATCCGAGCGGGATTCCCATCCGGCTTGGAGAAAAAGGCCTCAATTGTACCATAGAAAAGTCAATTTGTTGGGTAGTCGCGCTCTCTCTTTTGCTAGGAAGTGCCATCAATTCAACCCCAAATGCTTGTCAATGTATCATCACCTCCTGCAGCGCCACGCTCAGTATATGATTAGGGGATGTTTAATTACACGATGTGATCAAGAGTATGGCTTGAAAGACCATATGGGATGAGATTTATATGCACGATCAAACGTTTTTGTATTTCATTTGGCACCCAACGGAAATTTTCAGCTCGACGATCAGTCAATAGTTTGTAATGATGTGCACAAATAATTCTAGTCTATTTACTTATGAGCTAATATATAATCATTGTTTGCCGTTCACGTTAATTTTAGTCCTTGCAACGAATTCATTAAAAAGTTGTTGCACGTGCTCTTCTCTCACTCGCTCAACACCAGTACACACACGAATAGCAAATTTGCCATTCACAACAGTGCTTGTCAGATAGAACTCGCCCGTGCCGTTCACTGACTCATACAGTGCCTCAGTGCGTGTATTGATCTCATCTTCATCGGCCCCTTTGACGCGCAGGGTAACAAGCCCGAAACGTGCGGGTGTGAATACTGTGAATAGATCGGGTCGGCTCTCAATCTTAGCCTGGAGACTTTCACCAAGGGCGACCCCGTTGCGAATGTGCTTCTGCAGACCCTCGATTCCATAACTGCGCAGAACAAACCACAACTTGAGAGAGCGGAAGCGGCGACCCAGAGGGATTTGCCAGTCACGGTAATCCGTTACCAGCTCGTTATCACTGAATTGGTTTCTCAGATAGGGAGGCTTGATACTCAATGCCTCGATTAACCAAGCTCTTCGACGAACCCAAACCGCGGAACAATCAAACGTAGTAAGCAGCCACTTATGCGGGTTGAAGTTGAACGAATGGAAACGAGCCATTGGAGGTGTTAAGCTCTGGTTTTCCTCTAGCAAGAGAGCCGAACCCGCATATGCAGCGTCGACGTGAACCCATATGTCCTGGCTAGTATCAAATGTAGGGGCCAAAGCTTCCGCAATGCCCGCAAAATCGTCAACGGCGCAGACGTCTGTAGTTCCCATTGTAGCAGTTAGGTAGAAGGGGTGAAGACCCCGGGACCTCAGATCTGCCACAGTTTTCGCAACCGCCGCCCCAGTCAGGGAAAAGCCTTCCTCCTCGGTTACGGAAATAGCAGCAAACCGAACGCCGAGAACCTGTGCGGCTTTTTTGGTGCTCGAGTGAGAGCCGGCGCTTCCCAGAGCAACCAGTTTACTGCGATATGTCCAGAGCGTTTCCTCCTTTTCTTCTCCATCAGGCAGATCTTTGGTGACTGCAGCAAGATATTTGTCACGCGCAGCACACATGACGGTGAGAATAGCCTCACTCGCGCTACCATGGATGACCCCGCCTCCATGAGTACTACCCCCGCTAAGATAGCACTCGGGTAGACCAAAAGCCTGGGCAAGCCAGTCCATGACGATGGTCTCAAGTTCCGTCACGGCGGGACTACAGATCCAATTGAAATGCGCTCCGCTGAAGGTGTTGGAGTACATTTCACCTAAAGCAGCGGGAAAGCTGCTTGAGCACGGGAAGAAGGCCATGAATTTTGGGCTGGCCCAGTGCGTAATTCCGGGCAGTATTTTAGACTCAATATCAGCATGAATTGCCTCCCAGGACTCTCCCTTTGCTGGCGCCGAGGCTGGGAGGAGAGGACGGAGATAGCCTGGCGTCACAGTAGAGAGAACCTTTTGGGAGCCGACATTGTCATAGTATTTCGTGACTAAAATGAATGTTAGCATCAGCGCTTCTAATCCAGTATGAGGTCTTGCTCTCAACTTACTATCGTCAATGGCAGCCTTTGCCGCCTCACGAAACTCCTGAGAATTCATGACTTCTATTTAATCGCACCTTGGAGTAATTTTGCCGAGAAGTATGTAGAAACTGCAGTGCCGCGAAAACACTGGCGAGAGTTATATATCACAAGACTCTAGTAATTGCAGATATTTAGAGCCAGCCAAGTATCACTTAGACACTTGTAATCATCAGGGTTATCCTTGTGTCAGACGTTCTTATATAGCGGTGTAAGGATAGCAGTAGACCTGGTCCATGGATGGGTGCCTGGCTGTTCAATTGAGCACAATAACACCATCCGCTTCCCCGCTCGCCCCTCTTCCTGGTGCTTATCTCTCTGGGGCCCTTCCGCATTCCGACCGTCAATTCCGACGCCTTTCCAAACTGAGTTGTACAGGTATAATAAGCCGTAAACCTTTCATGGCAATCGTGTTTTCGGAGTTTCTCGGCGTATGACAGCCACATTCCTAATTTGTTGCTTTATCATGAGAAACAAATCAATACGCAATAATTCCTATTTCTTCCTATGAACAAATCGGAAGTTGTTTCACCTTTGCTGGGTAGTTTCGCGGGTCTATCTAACATGATAGTTAGGACTTCTTGGTTCTGAGGAACATATAAGTAGTAAGTGCCGGAATACTGAGTTGCGACAAAATCGCTAGATACGCGTTCAGCCTCTGAGGTTTCGTGATCCAACTTCACTAAATTTAGGTACAGATAGCTTATTTCCATTCACTCCTTTGGCCTGTTTCGAACTCTCAGTTGGTGAGCGGGCTGGCAATATGTCCCAGAAATCAACATCTTGGCAACCAAAGTAAAAGTTCTTGTAGTCAAGGGACCAGTAAGATGACAAAATCGGCTGACATGTGTGTAAATTTTCAATGATAAGCATACACTAGTGGCTTGAAGCCAGGGGTCGCGCTCCTCAAATGGACTCCCCTGGTCGTCGTCATGAGCTAATCCCTCGTGGAGTAAATCGATGCGAAGATTCCATTATCAGTTAGTAATTCATCTCGGCCAGTATCTACTAGTATTTCGGTAAATAGTCTACCCGTACACGTTATTCGGGACCGATTCAACGCCATCCGGGTTTTGCATAATGGCGATACCTGCTGATTCCGATGCTTAAGAATCGACTATAGAGAATGTCAATTGAAAAAGTCGAAAGGCCTACGGAGTAGGATCCATAGTTGTAACGATTCCTACATTGTATGCTTCAGATCCGACAACATTGTACAACTGTGTGGTGCACGAGGGGAAAAAGCCAGAAGGAAACATTTCTGGGCTACACGGGACTCGGCCATCTAACACATTTATGAAGCTCCCAAAAAAAAAAAAAAAAAAAAAAAAAAAAAAGACTCCCAAGTCATCCCCGGAGCTTGATAGAAGGTTCTCGCCCCAACCTTCTTAGCTGTAGTTACAGCTGGAGTGATCGTCAGGGTTGTGGATGATTCCTTCAGCCCTTGGGGTTCAATCTTGAAAACAGTTGAAAATTGTGCAACTATAGTATCTCAATGGCAAGTGTGTCTTCGATCTCGCTCGTAGATGGATCGCGAAACAATTACCAAAAGTTTCCCTGTCAGCGGGCAACAATCCGACATTTCTTTTACTAGATGTAGTATTTTCGCATTCCGAGACTCAATTCCGAAGTTGCTCGGAGGATGACAGTATCGAAATGCGGGCGGACAGTGCTCTTGAAAAAGGATTATTTAGTCTCGGGTCCATATGCGTCCACCTTGTTTTTCAAACAGGGCAAGGAATGTATTTAGGAGCTAACAGAAAGTTTTTTCATCAGTGATTGGCCAATTTTCGAGACGGCTTTGTGGCAGCCTGATGGGCGTTCGAGTGTAGAGAAAGATTACAGCATGGAAGGGCCCTATGGCAACAAGAGAACACATCATGATTGTTGAAGTTGAAATTAACTTCATTTCTCCCTAAGTCTTTGATAGCTTTCATCAGTCTGCCAATTATTTCTATGGATATTTGAAATGTAATTAATTATTACAGCATCTAACCCCCACACCACTGTAAAGTAAGACTAGAGTTCTAAACAGCGTCCCAGTTGTTTGGTGGGCTATGACCCCGTCGACTGTTCTGAGTTATTGGTGCCTCGGTCACTGATATGGATACTTCCGTCTCCTTTTTGATAGCATTGGTCTGTGAAATCGGGTTGAGTTCCATGCCATCGTCATCCGAACCCGCTTTAGAGGCTATCTGAGTAATGTTGCTGGTGCTGTTGATGTCGTCGTGGTCGTGATTGAAGGAAAGGTAACCTTGAGCACGACTTGTGCGGCTCGTCGCCCATTGGCCAACCGTCTGAGTACCGCTCAGTGCTCCGTTGTTCTGGTAAGTAGGGCGCGTTGTTTTCCTGTCCGTACTGCTGATTGTGCTGCGCAGTCCGAGCTTGTAACTAATAAGGCGGATAAAGGGCTGGAGAGCTGGGAAACAAGCGGTCCAAAGACCAATATGGCCCTCAAAATCGGTCCAAGGCGCAACTGTGGCCATTTTGAACGTTCTACAACGATAAGGTCAGCCTTGATCTAGCAGAGAAGAAGTTGTCCACCCGTACGTATCGGTTGTAAAATCAGCGCTGACATTTATGCCCAGTCGTACAATTCCGGTAATGATGGCAAAGATGCCGATGCAGAAGATTAAGATCACCTGAACCATCTTCATAGAGAACCTCATCTTCGCGTAAATGACTGAAATTGGGAGGCCGACCAGAAACAGGTCGATGACAATACCGACTGCACTATGTGCCCATATCATCGGTGCTTCTTTCGCCTTATCGAGACATTGTCGGTTCGGCGCGGTGATATCCCATAGATCTCTGTTACAGGAACTGCATTAGGACTGTCGCATCTATGAAGGGATATTTAGGGGTAGGTATACGTACGGAATATGCTTGCATTCGGTGACGACGAAAAAGACGGCGATGAGAGTAATTGCAACGTTCAGGAATGCCACTCCCCAGACACAGCGGATAAAGACCTCTGTGCTCTAACATTAGCCCTACACATCACTTCTCGAGAGCTTAGGATCCTTGGGACTCACTGTCGCTATTCAAACGTGGATAGAAGGATAAGATTGATAGTCTCACTGTCCCAATGGCCAAAAAGAAAATTAGTTCCAAAGTTGGGACAGTCTTGATTCGAACATCGTTAGCGATACAATGGATCGGGCAGGGTGATTGACAATCGTACCGCGAAGAATAATGGGATCCTCTCCGGAGGGACTTGGTTCAAGTGGGTTCCAGATCCATAGCTGATTGCTGAAGAGGAAATGTTGAATCAGTCACTGAAGGGATGCAATAATTGGACATAGACGGGCTAGAATGTCGCATACCACGTATTTCCATACACGAGAGAGCAACGAGCAGGCCCTTGGAACAATCATTAACAAACCGCCAAATTGAAATTAGCTTTGCGGTGCCAACTCACATAACCGATGGTCGCAATCAAATCATCAATTCCCAAGGCCCGTAGCATAAAGGCTCTGACGCTAAGCCGAGAAATCAATATGACTGTGGAAATGATAATCAAGGCCACATTTACTCTGAAGAGGATTTGACCTTGAGAGTCAGCTGGATGCTGCCACTCCTCCATACTGGGCTCTTGACGATCTGGAGAATGGGTGAAGCACAATCTAGAGAACACAAACAAGAAGAGCAGAGTTTTTGTAGAACCTAAAGAGGGCTTTTCATAGTTCAGCTAAAACTAGCTAAGAACACTATTTCCCAAATAGCCCAGTGACATTCCACACCATCTCGCCGGTTTGTGATTACCAACGGATGAATCATGGCAAGACAGGAATGGCTAAGGGCTTTTCAGCGAGCGCGCCAGCTACATTACAAGTACACTCAGGGGGCTGAATAAGGCCAAACGCTATAGCACCAACAGAAACCAGGGAATTGTGCGTTGGTTTGATGTTTTCCTGGAGGCCTCGTAGTGGCACAGTGATTTCTGTGATTTCCACTAGAGGCGACTAATCGGATCAGGTGGAGTCCGTCCTTGAAGACGCCAAGGAACGGCTGAAGGGTGTCCCCCTGAATCGAAACTTCATGTTTGATTGGTTGAGAAGTGATAGGGGATTAGGGCCAGGTACAATTGGAAATGTAAAGAAGGGTGTTGTTTTGAGAATGCAAAGTTACTAGTTACTTGCCAGAAACCGAGATAGGTCATGGATTCATCTTCGTGATAAGAACTACCTAGCTTCAAATTCTAACCTGAAGTCCTTATAAACTTGGATCACAGCTAAATGCACGTTGTTGAATCCTGGGGTGGTGGAAGAACCACTTCGTATTTCTGGCCATCCCCGGATCGACATGGAACAGTGGACCAGGTCGATTTACCTGTCTTCGGGTCCCTTCCCCCAAACTAACGACGTTAGCTCCAAAGGGGTGCTATCCGACGAAAAATTTTTACTTTTCCTTCTTCTCTTATCACGTTTGGCAATCTTGCCCTAAGATCCCTCCGTTTCAAGCCCCCTAACCCGTACCTACATCATACTTTTTATCACTCCTGCAAGTCGGCCCAGACGCCGTTCCATCATAGCGTCAGTCCGGGTTTCACTGGCAGCAGCAAGCACACATTGTCAGCATGCAAGTCGGTCTTCATGGGGCACAGGATCAATCTATGATACACAAGTGGCTGGCCCGGCCTGCTGCGCCTTGCCAAGGCTTCGCATGAGGCTTGTTAGTGAAGTTATTTGAAACTAGAACCAAAACTGCATGTTTAGTGGATGGACCACGGTTCCACCAGTTAGAGCACTTCCAATCCTATTGCGTATCAAGGCATAAGGTATCTAGTCCTAATGTCTGCAGGGTAAACCACGGCATCGAAGGAAGATATGCCAGGGAAGACCCTTGAGCTGTTCCTGTTTATTGCGCTGGCTGTACCCGCGCCAACAAGCATTGGTAGACCAGATGTGAAAGTCAGCCCATAGTTGGTGGCCTCGGTCTTGCGTGAATAACGCAACCAGGAAATTGGAAGCTTCAGTTAACAGAAATTTCGACGCGATTGATCTGTTCGGGGCACAAATATGAACGCCAAGTTTGATCACACATCCTCCGCTGCCGATCACTTGCCCTTTTCTTCCCTCTGACAGGAGTGTTCTTTGCACCATCTCCGGCTGTATTCGTAACTAAACATGCGTTTCCTCGATTCCGTCTCATTGTTAGCTATGACTTCGATCAGCCTGGTCAACGCTAGCAACTGCAAGCAGCCCCTGGTGCGCAAGGAATGGTCCGATCAGATGAACAGAAGGAGGTAAATCGATGGCCAGTGAAATCTGATTCGAATTCAGGCGAACTCTCGACAATCAAGAAAAGCAGTCCTATATTTCAGCAGTCCTATATTTCAGCAGTTCAGTGCTTGAAGACGAAGCTAGCCCAACTGCAGGGCCGCTATTCTGGGTCTCACTCGCGATTCGACGACTTCCAGGCTGAGCACATCACCCAGACTGACTATATCCATTCTGATGTGAGCACCTATTGACCGCCTAAAGGTTCTGTCACCCAGCTCGGTCACTAAAGTTTAATACGGCCATTTTCAGCCGTGAGCCTTCGGCTCTTCGTTTCTAGTAAGCTGTTTTCTTGATTAACTGAAGCTCATGGCACCGCATGTTTCTAGCCCAATACGAATCAGACTTGAGAGAGCTTTGTGGTTATAATGGTGCACAGCCGTAAGTCTTTTCATCTCCGTTCTAAATCGAGGTTGTGACTTCCTCACACAATGTACAGGTACTGGGGTAAAAGCTGGTTACGAGCCACAGCATGACAAGACGGCTGCTAACCGCGTCAGACTGGTCTCAGGACACTGCCTCCGTCGAAACCTTCCTGGCGTCTCCGATCTTTGACCCAACCACTGGCTTTGAGGGTATTGAAAATAAGTCACCAAGTGATGGAATACGAATACTTACTTCGATACAAGAAAAAGCCCCCTTTGTCGACTCATCCAATGCCAATGTCCGGCTTCGCGTTCCTGGCAGGACTGGCGGAGGCCTGCTTCCGTCTTTTGTCATCGCAACATTGTATGATTATTAACATATTCTCGTAGGCTATGTCCAGGATGGGCCATTCAAGAGTCAAATCGTTACATCCATGGAAGCAGTACCGAATACACTCCGGCCTGCTTGAAGAGAGACTTGCTCCCCAGCTTTGCATCGAAAACTGAATCAAGCGGCCGTAGACCGTACGATGGAAGCTTCCAAATTTTACGAGTTTGACCGTCGAGTTCAGGGCCCCATTGACATTAAGGGTCTCACTTACCACGGAGGAGGTCACGTAGGCATTGGAGCTTCTCTCGGAGATGTCAGTATATTTCAGCACTGAGCTGGCAAGAAGTTTTCATTCTAACATTACCCCTCTCCCAGATTTCGGATATCTACTCTAGCCCTTGAGAGCCCTTTTCTTCATGCACCATGCCAACATGGATAGAATCTGGGACAATGGCAAAGAAAAGGTGAGCGCCCGCACTTTGAATTATGATCTATGGCTCTCATGTGGCTAACCTTCATTAGCCTAGAGCTACCGAAAGAAGGATATTGGAGGTCCCGACACCGGCTTCGCCTACCCTTACGACTTTTTCGGCGCCAACCTCCCCTACAAGAATGTTACCTTGTAATACAAGATGGAGTTCCATGGCTTGGTCCCTGGGGACAGCTTTGTCAAAATTCAAGAGGTCATGGATACCCGTGGGGACAAGCTTTGCTATACGTACCAGTAATCAGGGAGGCTTCTTTCCTTTGTATATTTAGTGTGAGAAGCATGCCTAAAAGTTAAACCAAAAACCAATTAGACTCACAAAATAAGCAACAGATAACAAAAAGGTCCAGTATCTAATCAAGACTCGGAATGCTAGTTGCGATATGAGTTCTGGGAGGCCTGCAACACACCTCAACGGTCAGAAAGCCTAACATGAAATGAATTTCAGATGTGTCTAGATTCCCCGGAACAATCGATTGAACATTCTACATCCAAGCGGCAATAGATCTCAGGCCTCGTATTAAATATATCGGTAGCATTCAATCGTCCACACGATCATAGATGAGGCTTAAATCTAGAGCAGACTATTTCCCTTTCGCTTTATCTTGTGTTGATGATGGATGAAAAATCCACACTACTTTAGAGTAGTTCGGATCCAGCGACACTTTGATGACCATTTTGCATTCGTAAATCTCAGAACGTTGTAACAAATTCAGTTGTTTCAATGTGTCGTAGGCAACGAAGATGAAGAGAGAGGAAATGCCCACGGATGAGCACAAACACGCCTAAAAGGGGAAATAATAGCAATGCAGCTCCAGAATTCTGACTTTGTTGTGCATGCAGGCTACCACGATTACGCAGCGTTGAAAACCTGGCATGATGCATCTGCAACATGCGTGCGTCAGCCATAGTCGGCACATACACAGCTCCTGCAGTAGATAGCCCTTATTTGCACCTTATTCCACCTCGTTTTGACTGACATAGTATTTTTGGGCAAGTGGAAAACTCGGGACCGAGCGTCAGAACAACGAGCAGCCGTAAATTGGAGAGGGGGCGGCCAAGGCCACTCTGTTCGGGATGGCCCATTGAGAGCGGTGGAATATGCTTCTTGCTTTTTCCAAGGTCTCACAGCGGGGGTAGGCAAACGTGGTTTACACCTCACCGACGTAACATTCAAGGAGGGGGTGGCTGGGAAATGCGAGCTGACGGCTGGGACGATAATGAGGCTGCATCTGACAACAGCACTGGGACCAGTCAATTACGCCACAGTTGACGCAGGACACCGAAAGTAGATTGTACGACATGAGTTACTGCATTACCAGCCATTTCACAGTTGTTTTTATGCATTGTTACCGAATGTGCAGATGATGTTGCCCTCTCCGTCACAGTCACGGCTTCGCTTTGACCTCCATTTGGGGGAAATTCCTGCCCGAGCTGAAGCAATAAGATGTTACACGAATTATTAATGCAAGCTTCTTATTGGAAACCTGCAAGCCACTGTTTTACACACTTGTGAGGGGTTGGTACGCTCCGAAATTTTCCTCGCGGCCACTTTTGCTGAGATTCATCGAACGAGACATTCATCGCCAGCAAGCGGCCAAACTTTCCGCATCCATTACATTTGTGTCAAGCAACATTGCCTCGATCTGATCTCGTCTCTCACTTGCGCCCATCATGGCGCGCGGCTACTTTTCGCCAATCGACTACGTCCAGGGCCAACTGGTGCGGGAGGCCATTCTCGCTTTCGACCAAATTGCCCACGTTCTATGTGACAGGTCGCCGTCGTTGACGTACAAGGACAATAGCAAGCAGTGCCCAGCTCCGTCGTTCAGTATACCAGGACTGACAGCGAACCAGTTTACTACAGCGCTATGCTTTCCCCGGCTGATATCGCCTCATTTGAAGGAAGACCGATAGGGTTTGAACCGGAGGAACTGGCTGGCGAGAAGGCAAAGGATGCAGCGTACCTGAACACCATTATTGGGCAATGTATCGAGCGTTTCGAGAGGACGATCGACATCTACAGCTGCCTGCTCCAGCCTGACTCTCATTTCTGCTCCGAAGAACCAGCTACTGCATCGGCTCCAGCTGAGGAAGACCAGGTGCCGGCATCGCCATCGCCGGCGAAGAACGAACATGAACAGTCGGATTCATCTAGTTCACGATATGCCACTCCCGCCCAGCCTGACACAAGCCCAGAAGTCACCAACAATCGAGCTTCAGTCGTCGAACTCAGCGAACCCGAGTCGCCACGAACAGTGACCACCATCAACTTTGACGACGTGTATCGAGGCGGCACATCCGCGACGACGCATTTCATTCTCGACTACGAATACTCTCTCAAAGCTGCACCGAATGTCAGTGGACGCTGGTGGATTCTGCGCTGCGAGCAGTGCGACTGGCACGGCCTGTCCGAGAGACCCGGGACATTTCACATGGAGCTCCATCCTGAGTTGCGGATTGACGACCTGGAATCGGCGGTCGAGGCATTTGGAGTGCTCGTTCTCAATTGCACACCAGACCTAGCCGATACGAACAATGTCCATGTCCGCAAAGTGATGCAAGACCGGGCTTCCGAACCATCCACGGCACGAGCTCGACACAAGAACAAGAGAAGAAAGGTAGTGAAGATCAGTGTATCACCCAGGTCGTTCACGGAGCGGCAGTTGATCGCCGATCCTTCTGTCGGAGAGATGTACCTCGCTGGATGGTCGGATGGTAAGCTGTACGGCGCCGTTGCTCTTCCTCTTGGGGACTTCATGCCCAGAGCCTCCATTCCAGGAAGCATGTGGGATTCGGGACTGCTGTCAAGCGTGCCCAAGTGCTATCGAATCAACAAAAAGTCGCGTCACTTCTCTTGGGCCGAGGGCTACGAAGACGGCGGTACAAGTGTGGGCTTTCGGCAATTCCCGCTGTTCTACTTTGACAATCCAAAAGTAGAAGACGGACACGTTGGCTGGGCATATGCGCACGACCTCCACCCATTCGACTTGGCCAAGATAGATTCAGGCCTTACAAGACCTGCCGCCTTGTATGCCAAGCACTATAAACATTCGCACCATACACCGTTTAGCCATGGTAGGTTTGCTCCAGGCAGATACAGTTCCTCAGCGGTAAATGAATATTGCTAATACATCCTCTGTAGAGCTTTTTTCGCACCACCACGGCCAAATTAAACCTATTACTGAACACATCCTAAGCCCCAAGCACTCGGGAGGGGAGAAGAGCAGCAGTGCCTCTCCCACTCCCCAGACCACATCGACAGAGGCAGATACGGAGATAGGCCACGGCAAGAAAATAGTTGACGGACAAGGCTGTACGCCATCATCCGATGGTTCCAGGCACTCTTTCGAACCCCTCTTCGAGTCTCAACAGCAGACCGAAGATGCTGCCTTCGATAGTCAGACTTACAATTCACCAGTCTCGATCTACGGTACCTTTCGACGGAGTGTTACCATTGAGCAAGGAATATCTCTGCCAGATGCCCAGATGACGCCGCTTGGAGAGCCTGAAGATGAGGCCATCCATCAAGCTGTGCAGCCAAGTGACTGCCAACCGTTTGCGACGATCAAGACCGAACCGTGGGATATGCTCGGTGAAACACAGGATGGAACGCCTTTCACCGACGCAATGGAAAACAGGGTTCCCACACCTCAATTCTTTAGCCAGCTTACTAGCGAGGATTGGATGATTCAGCAAGATGGGGACGAGCGATACAACGATGGCGGTTTTTAGATATGCCTTCAGTTTTGTATGTTCATGGCAGCCTCTGACAAGACTGATCGTAGTCTATCTTGGCGCTGATGCGCAAGAGACTCCTAGGCCATCAAAGCCATTTCAGTATTACCATCATGTGAACAGATAAGATGAGTTAGCGAAGCATTCACTCAGCTTAGGAAACAATCTCAAGTCATGCTGCGAATTCTTGCGTACGTCATTAAATACTTAATGAGAACAGGTAGAGCTTGGTGATCACCAGTGCCCTGTTTGAATAGAAGTATTTGGGTGATTATTTACAGATTCCATCCGGGTATCATGTCTAAATTAATACAGGTACACACGTCGTAAGGTAACGTTCTCGTTATGTCTGCCTTGGAGCCAAGGCGCCATCAAACAGCCACCCTGAGTATGAAGCAATTCAATCCGTAGAGCTCCTGGAGTAATTTCACCGCTACCTCAATATCCACGAGATATTAGCCAAAGAATGCCAGCTGGCAAGAACCCAGTGTCAAAATTGGGGTCAGGTTCATCTATGTAGCTGATATACTAGGGATAATTGTAGGTTCCTGGCGACAACAACTTCGACGCCTGGGACTTGAAGATAGTTCGAGCTGCTTCTTTTGGCGAATGGAGTGTACCAGAAGGGCTCGAAGGGGCACTGCACCATTCACAGAGTTCACAGAGAATGACTTTCTCGCAGTCGAGTTACGACCATGGCATCTCTTGGATAAAGACTGCCAACAGAAAGTAGAACCAGGAGCCAAGATTGAGATTCCCGCCTCTAGTGTAGGACGCCTTTCTCTGTGTACAATCTTCTTATGTCGATACCAGTGGTGTATCTCTATCCGGTGGGCTTTCGCTGAAACAAATGTCCATGGAGTGTTCTGTCTCGTGGCAGCTAAATCTTCATTCCCCGGTAAATCCTGGTCGTTAAGACCAGCTTGCGTGTCTCATCAAAGCACAAGTCGATCAAGACTTGACAAGCACTCAAGCGGAGCAACCGGCTGCTGAATGATCCGATGACAGCGGTAATTACTCTACCTGTACCCGACACAGTAGACAAAAATTGAAAACTGTAATCAGCGCAGACAGCTTTCTTAGACGTCCATGCACCCAGACATCATTGCATCGGTGAGGAGCTTCTTGGTCTTGTCCATCACCATGATGACGGACGAAGGCCTCGTTGTCCACCCATTCTCGACTGATCCCAGCTCATGGTTTAGCAGATCTCGGAACCTTTGCTCTACCAAGAGCCCCGTCCACACGGTCTTTCCAGACCACCAGGGTTCGGTGGGTAACCCCAGGATGATGATGATTTGGGCCAGGTTGTTGCGAAGCACCTCCGAGAAGAGTGCACCTTGTGGGAGAAACTCAACAATGGGGATTCCAGCGAAACTAGCGTTGGCAGCAGGAGGGACGAGAGGCGCGGTAGGGTCGAGGAGACGAGACTGGGAAATGGAATAGAAAATCTCGAGGTGTTGGACAATCTGAGAGAAGCAGGAGATGACCAACAACGCCGTCGGGGAGTCAAGAATCACTCGATCGGCTTCGGGGAATTTCTGGGTCTGCTGCGGACTACCGGAAGTACTGCTATCACCAGTTGAGCTACTCGAGCTGCATGGGGGGGACTCGCTCATAGGATTATTATTAGAAGATAAAATGAGGCATCCACGGGGCATCCACACAGGTGGCCTCGACTTCACCAAGTCCTGTTTCGTTCCCAATATCTTATGGAGGGCTTTTATGGTAACAAGATAATCCTGCAGGACTTTCATGAGCGATTGATAAGGCTTCAGGGCATTGCCGTCGACCAAGTTGCAGTCGCAGAGAAAGCCCTCGAGCGTGCCACTAGCAGGCTGGGTTCTCATGGTCTCCCACAGCCCGTGGAGCTCCATGTTGATCCTGGAGAGAGAGGCGAAGTGGTCTTTTTTGGTGAGATGAATGACGGCCGTTTGTATGTCCATAGGCGTCTGAGGTTGGAAGATGGAGGGAGCCTCGCCCAGCGGCAGCGAAGGGACTATCACTTCTTCAACAGGCTCGAGAAGGAAATCCGACACCTCGGGCAGCATCCAGTCCATCGACTCCATATCAATAGGGGTAGAGGCGGTCTGGTTGGCTTGCTGGTCGAGGATCTGGGGGTCGATGGCCACGCTCGGCGATGGCGGAGTGGCCACATTGTGCTGCAAGCCAGGCGAACCTTTTCCGGTCTCATCAATGATCGATTTGGTTTTCCCTGCCGAGTCCTTCTTCGACGGGCGTCCGACCTTGCGCTGGGGACCGAGCTGGCAGTCCAGCCCCAGGTTCTGGCACCGGGTGCATTTGGCAGACAGGGCTGCTGGCCGCGTGCATCGGAGCTTTTGTTTACGGCACCGCTCACACGCTGACCGCACTTGGGTCGGGTGCGGCAGCGAAGGTTGCATGGCGGCTGAGCTACCCAATTTGACTCGAGGCACTGTAGGTGGTTTTCAGAAAAACGAATCTCAGTTTCGGTGCATTTCCAGAATGCAATCACTGGCAGAATGGATGTTGTCCCTTGACTTGGACCTACACGGCCCAGCCATCGGAGGGTTTCCGCCCATGCATAAAAGCTGTGTCTGCTCCTCCGGCGGGTTTTGCTCTACATAATGTCGGAGGGTAATTTGCTCTGTCTGGGATGACTAACCCTGTAAACTCCTCATGTCGGATAAACAAAACTCCCGGAGGAATTTGCTGGCTGTTCCGAGCTCCAAACAATGGACATGTTGGGACTGCCTTCAAGTTTTGAATTAGTTGATTCCTCATCATCTAAGATATCTAAAATACTATTTTCCGGAGTACTTTCCATCCCATGTCCCTCTGACGATGTCCCAGTATCTCATCTCATCCTTCCTCGCATGCGATACGTGTTCCGAACCTCGGAATTGCTCTCTTCTGACCGTGAAACCGGCCTTCTCTGCCTTCGCTGCGTGTGCCTCAACGTCAATAGCGCCAACAAGCTTGTCGGTATCGCTGTAAATGTAGGTTCTGCGTGTCTCTAACACGGTCTCGGGATCATTATGGCGATCGCCCCAGACCACTTGCATGTCCTCCCACACGCCCAGGAAAATTAGGGCCGCGTATGCCGAGGCCATTAAATAGAAGAATGGGGTCGCAAGAAACCGTTGTATAGGGGACAGGCCGACACTTAGAAACGCCATTGCTCGTTCTATGCGATAAATAGACGGCGAGGAGTCAAAGATCGTGATGTGCAGAGGGATCTGTGTTGTCTCCCCTACCATTGCTGTTGCGGCGTACTCTTTATACAGCTCCGCCATGCTCGACGAACCGCCATTGGAAAAGATATGTAGCAAAACTTGCGCCGAGGAATCAGATGATGGCTTGGAGCCAACGGCAGCGCGGATAACACCAACAGCAGGTCGTACAGCAGGCCCAATCGTAGACGGGTTCAGGAAGAGCTTGGATGTGCTTTGAATCAGGAGAATTCGTGCTGCAGGGTAGTATTGTTGGTATTTAGCAATGTATTTGGCGATGTGCACGTCTCGCGCATCGGTCCATGAGGCAATGATGACGAGCGATGGATCAGGATTGGCAATACTTTTGGAGGCGCTGGTTTGTGGCTGATAGGTTGAGACAACAGGCGAAAGCTTCTCCATGAAGGAGAGCGGCTTGACGCCAGGGCTTTCGGAAGCGTCTGCCATGCTTATGAATCGACGCGTTTGAGAGGCTGTCAGAGCTACAGGCACGGTGCCACTTTATACTCGGCACTTCGATCAATCCACATGGACTAATAAATTAGCATAGCTTGATGTTGAAACATGGGCGATAGGGGCTGGATCGGGGCAATTGAAATTCGTTGGTGCATTTACCTCAGAGGTTATCTCCAAGACATCGGCAGGAAATCGGCGGCAACGGAGTCCAATCCCGGCTCTCCTCCTTATTAGCAGCTCAGTGGTACTGCTACTGGCCCGACAAGGGTAAGGGCTTCGGTCTAACTCCCACGCCGTATCCATGCCTGCCACTGTGCGATCGGTGCTAGACTTCGGAGTGAGATATCGGCTGTGACATGGGGTATCTACGGAGACATCAATGATGCTGTTTCTTATCTTGCTGACCCCATCTGAAGAGGTGCCAGACTTGTGTGATATCTTGGTGATCAGCCTGTTTTCCTGAAGGATGGTTATGTACAGTGCTAGATCCCGCGGACGCTACAATTAACGCATCATGTAGAGATGCTCTGTTTTCTAGCCAAAACGTATTTGTGCATCATTCCCTGTAGATATACTGCGCGGGCCGGATACACTAAGCCTGGGTCATCTCTGATGACCGTAGAATCGGCACCACTACAAGATTACGGATGTCAACTGGTCTGTTGGTAGCGCACCATTCACATTGTGGAATTATATAGGTATGTACGTAGTAGCAGTTTTTTTCCACAAAAAAAGAATGAAAATCACAAGAGGAGAGCAATAAGGATACTAATAGGATACAGGCTATGTAGAGGGGCTGAGTTTACGTGGGGAAAAAAAGAACTGATACGTGAAATGGATGTGCTCTGGGCTGTTCGGGCTGACATTGAGGGTGCCGGGGGCAGGTCTCTGTCTGCCCAAAGTCCGCTCGGCTATTGCTGATTCAAGCCGGGATTTTATATTGAAAAGGTTCGCGATTGGACCTCACAATTAACACGTTTAACAAGTTTTACTCTTACACTCGTTTGATTGTTCGCCATGGATTCGCCTTCACCAGTAGACTCGCCCAGCACGTTACTGTCATCGCCAAATGAGCCATCGTTCATGTATTTGGAATTCGGGAGCTCGCTGCTAACAAGGGCAACTTGGCCGAGTGGTCTAAGGCGCTAGACTGTATGTGTTCATGTACCTTCCAGTACCATTAAGTATCTTTACTAACAACCACACAGCAAGATTTCAATCTTCTACGTACTAGTACGTGGCGTATTCTAGTTCAGAGATGAGCGCGCGTTCGAATCGCGCAGTTGTCAAAATTTTTTTTTCTTTCGTTTTCTTTCACTCTCTCCAATCGCCGCATTGGCCACTACAGTGTTCTCAAATACTGCCCTCGTCATGATGTCGTTTAGATGTTGCACCATTTCAACGATACGCTTTTCAGTCTCGTAAGCAGCGTGACAATACGCCGGTGGAATAGCAGCCCTGTGCTTGATTCATCTATCAACATGAACAATTCGATTTGCGTAAACCAGGTCATACTGGCTCTCTCCAAACAAGCTCTCTCTCAAAGAATCCGCCACCGCGGCAGTGTCCGGCCGGGCCTCGCAGCAGGATGTCCTCAAGAACCTCGACGCCATGATCACCCGCATGCGGGGTGTCAAGCGCAAGCTGTCCCAGTATGCGGGCGAGATCGTGTTCACATACCAAAGACGCACCGAACGTTGATTGATAGCTGAAACAACAGAGATCTCGTTACGATCAACCTGTAGGCTATCACCATATCCATGTTCGGCAATGTGCGGGTAAAGTGTAAAATACCTACATGCCTATAATTGAAGAACTACACCTGTGTCACGGTGGCTGGTTGCGGAGGAGGATCTTGGAGTGGCACTTGTCCCAGTTGTCGTTGAAGCGCATGAAGACGTCGGGGGCTATTTAGAGCTTTTGATACTCGCATTTATCGATTGATGTATTACAACTAGGGGGAGCAGCCAATGGTGTGAATAGCGCGTTTTCACCCACTGTCGCGTGCGGTCCCCGGATATTTTTGATGTCTAAGCTTAAAGACGTCAGGACGGGCACATGTTTGAGGGTGGAACATCGGCATCTATCCCCTCGAGCAAAAGTGCATAAAATAGACTATACTTGCTCTATCTGATGATAATAAGAGGACTTTACTATCTGGCCATCTCTTTTAACTGAAAGCTTGAGCTCATGTCGCATCTGGTGCGAGGAGCTGATAAGATCAAAACAGCAGCACCCAGAAGATGAAAAGGAACATGATCGTCTCATCAATGAATAGGCCCATTGCATAATTGACTCATCCAATTGCTGTGTCAGAACATGTAATTCTGGAAATCTCCATGCAGGATGGGGTGTCTGGGAAAGATCACGGACCAATTGGTTATGGAGCGTCTAGGCTCTCTATTCTCGAGGGGAAACCATGCAATGCTCGCTGGTAGCCTCACAATCAATTAGAGGAGATTAGGATCTTGTGTAGGCTGTAGGGATCATTCCTTCTCAAAACCCAAGAGGATTGTACCATAGCAAAGTTACTTTGAGTAACCACGTTTTCCCCGACTGCCACGCCTTAACCACTCGGCCATAGTGCCTTATTTTGTGATAGAATATTGAAGGAGGCATATCAATGAAACCTCTCACATGTGCGAGTACCCAAACAATCGATCTTGAGCCTTAACGTGATTTTCTATAATATTGTCTTCACTTGCATAGAAAAACTGACAACATTGAGATTCACCCAAGAGGATTTCTCCATCGCACAAGAACATAAGGGTGGACACGGGTCTGGAGGGCGATGACAAGTCTGCGTTCTAATCTACCTGGTTCTGAGCGAAATCAGGGTTAAATACCTGTACCCGGAGGTACCTTCCCACTAAACTCTGTAGCCCCACCTTCCTGGCTAGTCGTCCTTGCAGCAATCGCCAAGTTACTTTGAGTAGCTAATCACCAAGTATCGCTCGACTGCAACGCCTCAAACCGCTCGGCCACGTTGTCTGGTGTTTGTGAATGCCAGGTTTGAACTCATATTGGAGGAATCTGTATGTGTTCGCCAGAATCCGTTTCCTTTTTTCTTACAATAGAAATGGAGAAAAATGAATGACTTAATGCGCGTCAGGACCTATTCAGCCGGTGACCTGGTGACCTGGTGAACTCGTGATGCCCACAAAGCGGCAATGCAGCAATCCACCCTCGCATGGAGCAGCACAAAAGGTTGGTGGCCCACCAGCCACGCAAACCACAAGTTCACCCTGAGTATCTTCCAGTTTATTCTTCACTTGTTTTCCCGTACCTAACGAATCAAACATTGAGATGAGTAGACTTGTAATATTTGTTAGATCGAGGGCAGACTCTGAGCCCGACAGAATAATATAGTTTTAATCATGAACTCTGCTATATTTGAGAGTGTTCGTGCAGCCGGTTCAGCGTTTGAAAGGCAGAGAGACTGTTGTTTGTTGACACAGCCCACTTTAAGGAGCCGATTCACGCGTCAAGAAAAAGCACCATTCTCACTTTCTCCTCACTTCCGCTTGTCCCAAATAACAACCACGGCTGGGATCCCACCGCCTCTCTTCCCCCCTCTCTCTTCCTCCTTCTCCCGCGTATAGAAAATCGATTTCCCTTGATCTTATCTCAAATCGGTCGTCTTTCCCTAACCCTAGTTGCTGCATTTTGACATAAAATGCCCATCTACCCCGATTTATGTTCCAATTGTGGACTTAATGTGAGAAGGGTGGAGTGTCCGCGATGTCCTTGCATTTACTGTCACACACTCGGCCACATCGTGAAGAATTGTCCACTGACCAACCAGTGCGAACATTGCGGATCGAAAGAGCACAGTTCGAGGTTCTGCCAAATTAGGAGGTTTTCGAAGCACGCAGCATCATTTTACTCCAAGTCCTCGAAGTCACTCCATTCGAAGACTGGAGCTACCGGTAGCGAGCCATCTCAGCCTCGCGCGTGGAATCAAAAAGACGTGCCCATACCTACCGGTGGCGCAACTATTTCGTCGGAGCGACACGACGATCCGGAGTGGTTTGCACTAGATCATTCCATGAAAGAGGTAAGGACAATCTTGCCGCAACTGGGGTGCTTTATTCTGACTTAAAGTTCCAGGTACCGCCCTCCCCAGAAATTCAATTTCCCGCATCATTGCACAGCGCGTGCGAGACATTCCTACAGGAAATCGTGGACGACCGAATACAAATTGACTCGATGCACGATTACAAAGCTATGATTAAGAATTATGGTGGTGTCTCGGTTGTTACGAGCAGACTAATGGAAATGGTCCACAAAGAGGTTTTGTTTCTAGAAGGCAGAATCATCACCCAGGATTTGATCAAGGAACTTCTGTCCTTTCAGAGTCATCAGAAAAGTTGTGGTCGATGCGGCGGATATGTCAGGGTTTTATTTGACCTCCGTTCGTCTCTCTGGCTTCGTTTCTATGTCGGGCAATCTAGCCGCATTGTCTGGAGAATCTACACGGAACATTTACAAAACATCCTGCACCACAACCGCACGACCTTGGATTATTTTATATTGTGGCTCGGTAACGGCAATAGGGAGGCCAATTTCTTGCGCCTTTGGCCCTTACCACATTGGTTCGAATGGGATGACTACGCCAAGATCTGCAGCAATCTACTAGAAGCATTGTTTTGTAGAGCTTTTAAGTCCTACCATGGTTGTCTCACTCCCGTGAATGAAGATCCCCATTCGACTTTAGGATGGGGATTGAACATCATCTCTCCTTTGCATCAAGGTCCTGTTATGTTTGAAATGCAGAAGCTCAGACAGGTCGGGCTTACTACTCGTTCTCCCGATAACCAAATTTCTCAGTGGAACAGCTTTCGTGCCAAGCAACGAAGCAGGGCAGTTAACGCCGCGTTCGAAAAGTTAACATCTGCCGATTACGAAGCCTGCCTGAAGAGCGCGATTGGCGTAGGGGCCTTTGACACCTTGCTAACGAAAGACCGAGCCCCTAACCTGACGGGTGACCTTAGGATATCAGACACGGTCAAGCTGGCTGGTACCCCTGCTGCTTCAGTTGCATTTGTTCTTTCATTTGATCCTGAAGATTCTTCCAACGGAAGCCAGCCCTTACCTTTGGGCGATTCGGAATTCCGGGTTCGATGAATCCAATGTGTTTGTCATCATGTTTGACGAGAAAAGCATACAAGACACGAAGGTTCAGTCCCACATCAGACATCAACTTCATGCCTCTAAATCCAAGATAATTCTCCTCTGTGGTATGCGAGGCGCGAGGTTTGTACTGCAAACTGGAGATGCCCACACCTTGAGAATCAGGGGTTTTACATACCGAGCCGATTACGATCGGAGCGAAAACCAACTCTTTGTCCGTTGCCGTACCCTCCCGATTAAAGCTACCGGCCTTGATGCGAAAAACGCATCATCCATATGCGAGATTAACAAGTTTGCAGGCATAATCGGGAAAGTCGGCAGGTTACATCCTTACTTCCTGCAATCTTCATCAGCGATTAGCTCCATAATTCGCCAACGAGCCTTAGAGAGGCAAGGGGCGCCAAATATGACGACAGAAACGTTAGATCCTTCAATCAAGACGTGGTTAGGACGAAAAGGCTTCAACAAGGATGAGGATATCTTAGAGTTAGAAAAGCTCTCAGGTTCATTGACATATGGTTTGCCCCTGATGCTCCAGTGTCTGCCCCAGTGTCCACCTGAGTGGAGGAATAATGAGGCAGTGACTTCCAACGGAGATCGGGTGCACCGGGGATCAGACAATAAAGTGCCTCGGCGATTCGTCTATCTACGAAAATCTGACCTTCGGGACCATCCCGAGTTACGTGGTTATCTAAACGGAAGTTACTCTCCAGGAACGCTTGGCTGCGAGGGTGAAATTGAGGACCAGAGCGGAAAAGGTTATGAAATTGAGGATGAAAATTGACAGGTAAGATGCAGCCTGGCGTGAAGGGTGAGGGTGAGGAGCGGGATGGGGATTCTGACTGGGCACGATTTTTAATCGTTTGGAGGCTGAGGATGACCTGTATTTTGATGCACCGCTTTTCATTAAAGCTACTGGCAGAACATTGAATGCTGCAAACGGCGCCGTACATTTCCAGGCCTTAACAACTGCCATAGAATGAGTCAATTAGAGAAGGAAGCAAATGAAGATCAACAACGCGCTGACTCCTCTTCGCGTCCTATGGTGTAGTCATACTGAAACTTCCAACTAAATTTCCCATCGCCACCCCGAGCAAACTGTGATCTACAGAGGTAAGAAACTGCCACTGAGCTCAAATTACACAATGATTGATAATGCGCAAAACAGCACTCATTATAGCACACATGTTGAAGGCTAGGCTGGGGATGGAGTTGTTCAAATACGAAGGAACATAAGATCTACGAGCATGTGCGAAATAGATTTTCTGCAAATTGATAATCAGGTTGTTCCTGTTGTTGCGTACATGGCTGGAGGGATGGGCTCTATTAAGCCAAAACTGTAGCAATTGTAACTTGTTATATTATCGTTGAGCCTTTTTAGATGAACGATGCATTCAAGTGGATGGCAAAGGAGATGGTATACTCAAGCACTCCCCTAGATCACCTTGAACAAAAACTTGATCTGATATCTTTCATAGCTAGCCATAAAATTACCAAGATAACGATGAAAGAAAGAATATTGTGACATACAAATAAATAATCTTTAATTTCCGCTTAGAGTTAGCTACTTATTCAGGTCTTTAGGTGTTTATTTGGGCGTGCCATTTCCGGCATCACTCAGTTGGCACTCTTTCATCCTCGTTGCATTGGACTGACACGAGAACTTGCCGTGCAAGCCGTGGTGGTTCCACTCATCCGTCGATAACAGGATCATCTCTGAGCCGTAATTCCAGATATCCAAAGGTGTCATTGGGCTAATCTCCCTCCCGAGCCCAACTGCAGGAAAGTCTCGCACTAAAGCTCCAAAACAGCAATGCAAACCGCATACTTTGTGGCTGATTCATTGCGCCAGACCGGAATTATGCGACTGGCCGAATTTAGATTCAATCTACCTACCGGTGGGGTGCTGAAACAAACTGTAAGCTATGTTAGGGTGTGCTGCGTATAAATCGCCGTGCTCATCAATCAATTATCAATCTTGTCAATTGATTACCCTAGCATACATAATTCCACACTAATCCCACATCGCCATTATATCATCTCGGATCCCCCAGATCTCCGAGCACATGCAACGGTCTTGATCTCCTGCAAGAACATTCAGTGCAATATGGCTTCAAATCAAGAAACAATGAAAGCGATTAGGCTTGAGCGCGACTCGCCCAACGCGCCTCCAACGGTGAGCCTGGCCACAGTCTCCAAGCCCAAGCTTATCCCCAACCACGTCATCGTCAAAGTGCTGGCATCAGCAATCCACCCCAGCGACCAGATGAATGCGCGCGGCGGTTTCCCCTACACCACGTTTCCTAGAATCGCAGGACGTGACTGGGCCGGCGTCGTAGTGGAGGGCAAACCGGCACTGGTTGGACTGGAAGTCTTCGGCACCAGCGGGAACACACACGCCTTCACGACCGATGGCTTCCAGGCCGAGTACACCCTCGTGCACGAGGATGCCCTGACGCAGAAGCCAAAGAATCTCAGCTTTGTACAGGCGGCGACTGTCGGCGTCCCCTACACGACGGCGAGCATCGAGATCGAGAAGGCGGGCATCAAGAAAACCGACACGGTCCTCGTTATCGGATCGTCGGGGGCGGTTGGCTCCGCGGTCGTGCAGCTGGCCAAGGGCACGGGAGCCCGCGTGCTGGAAGCTTCTCGCCAGAACAACACTGACGTCAACACTGCGACTGACCCCGAGCTCAAGGTCCTGGATGAATTGACCAACGGGAAGGGAGTGGATGTAATCATTGACACGGTCGGGTCACCTGCTCTCGTCACCAGCGCCCTGGCGAAACTGGCCCTCGATGGCCGATTTGTTTTCATCTCAGCCCCCAAGACTGGCTCAACTGAGATCACCATCGACCTTCGCTACTTTTACAGAAAGGACCTCAGCCTCTATGGGGTTAACTCACTCAACGCGACAACGCAGGAAATGGCGAAGAGATTGGATGAGATGCGTGGATTTTTCGATTCGGAGTTCTTCCAGGGACGGAGCAATTGGAAGACCGTGCCCTTAACTGAGGCTGGGAAGGTGTATGAGAACATTATCAAGAACGGCGATACGGGAAAGTATGTCGTGGTTATGGAATGAGGGCGAAGACCTGGCGCTGAACCATGGAAAATCGTGATTGGGTTGGATCGGTGATTTCTCCCACTGCCACTGCCATATACGGGGCCGTGTATTTAATGGGCAATCAATGTTCAGTTATGACAGTCATTTCAAGTAAAATGGAGTTCTTCTACAACAGTAACAAATGATCACTATATCCAGCGGAAACATAAGGTAGCATTCTTCTCATGGTGCTTATCTATCTCGGGATCTCGGAGATTTTTGACTTGATTGGTGATCCGACAGCGGAGCATGTCCGAAGCAGCCGACTTGACATTTCTCGTGTAACTTTGCCCAGTTTGTCAATCGCACCCTACAATCTTACATGAGGGGAGGATTTGGCGTCTTCGTGCGGGGGATTGACGAACTGGAACCTCTGAGCGGGGCCGTACAGCGCTGTTGGCGAACGAGCGCAGGGGGGTTAATCAGGCAGCGAGCGCGTATAGACGGGAAGCCAGCAGCCCTAGCACACCACCTCGTCTGCACTCTTTCATGAGTCAAAGTCAGCCACGCCTTTGCCGTCCCAATAAATATCCCAGGGCCTGCTGCTCGCCCAAGCTTTACTCACCCTGCGCAAGACAGAATAAGCCCCCGCCACCGCTACAGAAAGATACACATCGAGAGTCATGGCTGTACCGGACACTCTAACCGAGGCCGAGCGTGCTGCTGCCTTGGTAGACGCCGAACAGAAGGCGGTGGCAATGTTCAACAAGATCGAGCCCCTCGTCCGTCCCGGTGTCGGCGAGAAGGAGCTCAGCGACACGATCCACAAACTCGGCGTCGAGCTGTACGACGTCAAGACGCACTGGCACAAGCGAGTCGTGCGGAGCGGGCCCAACACCCTCTGCCCCTTCAACGACAACCCCCCCGACAGGATCATCCAGGAGGACGACATCGTCGTGGTCGACCTGGGCCCCGTCTTCGAGCAGTGGGAGGCCGACTTCGGGCGCACCTACGTCCTCGGCAACGACCCGGAGAAGATCAAGCTGCGCGACGCGCTGGAGCCCCTCTGGAAGTCGGTCAAGGCCGAGTACCAGAAGAACCCGGACATGACGGGCGAGGAGCTGTACGCCATCGCGTGCAAGGCTGTTGAGAAGGACGGGTGGATCTTTGGCGCGCACCTCGCTGGGCATATTGTCGGGTCGTTCCCTCACGAGCGAATCCCCCGTGATAAGACCACTCTGTATATCAGCAAGGGGAACGACAAGCCCATGACAACGCCCGGCAAGGATGGGAAGAAACGACACTGGATTCTTGAAATTCATCTCCGTGAACCTCAGCAGAGGTTTGGTGGATTCATGGAGCAGTTGCTCACGGCATAGCGAAATCAAAATGAGAATGAATCGACTGGCAAACTTTCAACGATGGATGAGTACCTACCATGGCAGGGCCCTTAACTCCCACCGATTAAATATGTGATTAGTCGCACCAGGCCATAATTCTGGCAAGCGAAGGATGGATTCGCATATGCGAGCTAGGTATTACCTTCAACAGGCCCGGGAAAATACATGATGAAGCAAAAAGCAAAAGAAGTCGTGGGGGAAAGACGGCGGTGCGTTACATGGGAGAACGAACTACAATATTTGAGTAGCGCAACTTGATCTGCAATTTCGATATGACATCATTCGGTATCTTGTGCCATTGAGGTTGAAACCCCATTAAACTTTATGAATTTGCTTCCCGTGACAAGAGTGTGCTATCCGGCCGCATCCGGAATATGAGTGCGCGATCCGATGCTATTAGTTGTGTGGAGCCGGAAGAATTGGCAAGGGAAGAGACGCATGGCCAGAGTCCATCATACGGATGATCGATGAGGGGTGTCGAGCGTTCGCCTTCATGCATAAACTAGCCTAAATAGCTTCAAGGTTCCCCAAGAGTGGTCCCAAAGCGCAATTAACTTTTATATTCTCTATCACCGACATTCTCATTTTCAGAACCGGCACACAATGCCCGCTATCTTGCAACACAAGACCTTGCAAGCCACTCTGCATGGCCATGAGTCTGTTAAAATCTGGCAATTCAGAGGCCTACAGTATGGGACAATCCCTGCGAGATTTTCTAACCCTGAGCCTCCAGCCGCGATTTCAGGAGATGTTGACTGTACTGCATTTGGGTATGAGACGCCATCTAATGTGATTTTGCATCTAAACGAGAATATTAAGATCTACTTTTATAGACCGCGTTGTCCACAGAATTACATTGACTTTAGGCACCTTTTGCGTATCCCAACCAGCCTTGAAATTCCTGAACAGCGGGAAGACGAATTCGCCTGTCTGAACCTCGATATCACGCTACCCGCAAGCCCAGATGTCACAACAGCAGGAAAACTGCCAGTATTGATGTGGATACACGGTGAGAAATCAATAAAATGAGAGGTAGAGCAACTCAATCATCGAGACTTACACCGGTTAGGTGGCTCTCAAGCTGTCTCGTTCGGAACTACTTCAACTAAACTGTCTGGTAATAATTTGACACTGTTATTGACAACGGCTATTCGTCTCACATCGCTGTACAGATCCTACAAAGCTTGTGGAAGAATCAATCTCCGTCGGAAAGCCTATCATCGTGGTGACAATCAACTACCGTCTGAATATATTTGCATTTGGCGATACCGAAAGCGAACCAAATTTGGCTCTGCGAGATCAAAAGAGGGCTTTTGAATACATTACCTCACATATCGGCGGCTTCGGGGGTGATCCTGTATGTTCAGCAGCGGCTCTTTGCTAAAGAGACCTATCTGATATTTGTAGGCCAAGATAACAGTCGCTGGAGAAAGCGCGGGTGCGGTGTATTGTCATGCGCACATGGCAATGAGTCTTCCAGCTCGCCAGTATATTCTGCAATCAGGTTCTCTCCATCTTTCGCCACCGCAACCGCGGTCAGCTGCCGTCACACTCATTCAAAAGGTAGAGAAAAAAGTGTCAGATCTGGGAGGGGGAACTTGCGCGCTGCACCAGTTGATCAGCTGCTTGAAGCTTTAAAACAATGCAACTTGGTTTCGTTCTATCTTCAACAGGAAAGCAAGCTTGAGGGCTGGGGAGAGAGCGTCGGTTCTGCAGAACGACTCCTGATCGGCGATAATGAACATGAGGTAGGCTTGTGTCGCACATCAGCCTGGATAAAAGGCTAACATCGCACTCTTACTATGATAGTCGAATCTGTGGCGAAACGGGATCGAAGAACTGCCCGCAGACATAATTTGGTCCATCTTTGGGCTGGCTGGAGACAAAAGCGAACAGCTCCGGGATCTTTACGGCGTAGCGGCTGATCGGCCAACCCAGAGCCGAATCGGAGCATTGGACTTTCTACACGATGCTAGATTTGCACTACCAGTAGAGAGGATGGTCGAAGAGTGGCAGCAGGCCAACCGGCCAGTATTCCGATTCCTTGTTGACCAGCCAAACCCATGGCAGACATCAAGCCGAGCGCACCACGGGGTTGATCTACTGTATCTGTTCGGCGGGTTTGAGTTATCTTTTGACCCTGCGGCTCAGAATATTTCGTACTCTATGCAGCATAAATGGATCCAGTTCATCAACGGGGACAATCCTTGGAGCCCCGAGCAGTATTGGGCGTTTGGGCCGGTTGGGCTTAGCAAGGCTATTGATGGCCAGGAGTTTAAGGCTAGAAGAAGAGCTCGTCACTTGGCTCTCTTACGAGAGATTGGGCACGATGGTTTTAATCCTGTATTTGGAAATCTCGCGGCTGGCCGGATAAGCCTTTTGAATTGATCGAGGAAATGCACACAATACATGAAGCTATGGAGTTCAGATGCATATGGGATCCCGTATGATTATATACGACATTCTAGATAAGGTGTGTATAAACCGGATGTCAAAAGAAACAAGATGTGGGATTGTTGGCTGCAGCTGTGAACGTAATTTTGAGATAACGACTCTGTGATCGACGTAGGTAGTCAAGAACGACATGATCCCAAGTGCGGGGACTGCCCCCTCTTCCATCTCGCACTTCCCGAGGATTATACCCAACACTGCGTCTTGCGGTTTGCATCTCTAGACTTCTCGTTCAATCAAGGAAACCATTTTAGCCACCACAAAAGAACAGCCATGGAATTTGCCTTCGGAAACGAAGTCTGCCGCCCGGCGTTCGACAATCGCAGTACGCCCAAGGTCTCGTACGGCCTTCGCTTCCCCGAAGCATGTGCAAAACATTGCCAAAACTATTTCCATATCTTGATTATATGTTCAAAGTCACTATCAACCAATACTGATGCATTAGAACGACTACGCTCAGCTCTCGGCGGCCGAGTCGCTGGAGTGCGAATCGGTATCAGCCCGCACACGCCAATTGCCGAGGTTGCGGACATAGTCCAAGAATACAAGAACAAGGGCATCGACTGCATCGTGACGCTCGGGGCCGGCAGCCTCACCGATGGGGCCAAGATTGCGCGCCTGGCGCTGGCCAATGGGGCCAGTAAGGAGGAAGACATCGGGACGCTCTGGGGAACTCAAGAATCCAACCCAGTCCTGCGGCAGCATATTCAGAAGCCGGCCATTCCCCTCTTTCACATACCCACCTCGCTTTCCGGAGGAGAGTACCAGGCGATTGCCGGGGGAACAGAATCTGTGAGCAAGGCGAAACGAACATTCCGATGTGAGGGTGTTGATCCGGAGCTCGTCATCCAAGACCCGGAGCTCTGTCTCACGACACCTCAGTGGGTGTGGCTCAGTACAGGCATCCGGGCTGTCGACCATTGCGTGGAGACACTTTGCTCGCTCCAGTCCAATGCAGAGGGCGATGAGTGGGCTGCCCGGGGCCTGCCGAAGCTGATCAACGGCCTTCTTCTGAGCAAGTCTGACCCTGCCTCGCTGGATGCTCGTAGGCTGTGCCACGATGGGGTCGTAGAGGCCATGTGTGCCGTGTCGCAGGGTGTGCCTCTTGGTGCTAGTCATGCCATCGGGCACCAGCTTGGGCCCTTGGGGGTGGGACACGGAGAGACGAGCTGCATTCTGCTCCCGGCTGTCTGCAAGTACAATCTGGCGCACAAGGCCAACGTTGAGCGGCAGCAGTTTGTGAAAGACTTGCTTCTTCAACAGAAGGCAGTCGACGAGCTATTCAAGGCACGGGGCCTCGATAGAAATGCAGTTGATTTGGGAGATGTGATCTATTTGGTTGTCGCAGCTCTAGAGATGCCGCAGTCGCTTCACGATGTGGGAGTCAGCCACAGCCAACTAGATCTCTTGGCAAGGAATAGTCTGGATGATATCTGGATACGAACAAACGCTGTGCCTATTACCGAATCGGCTCAAGTGATGGAAATTCTTAGGATGTGCTCTTCGAGGAAGTGAAAGGATCTGGAAGATTTGATATGTGTTATGTCGCGATTCGGGATGTGAGTCTAGGAGTGTGTTTTATTCTAAGCAATCATGTTTCAGTGCGTGTTATGACTGCACAGGAACTCTGTTCAATCTCTTCTAGCACGGCTTTTGTTTAACGTTAAAAGAGTTATTGCACCTCAGAGTCACAACTCCGAATCTCCAGTTTGCAAGTCGTAGAAACTCTTAATGTGCTATCAGAGATGTAGTTCGTAGGCCTTTTTTTTTCTCGCTAAGATAGAATAGAATGATCGAACGGAAGTTCCCATCTGGGACACTCCTAGGGACTCTGAAATTATTTTGGCCTCGAACTTCTTTTCGTACCGGTATACGGACTGGGGGCAGCGGATCGAAACGCTGTATGAAGGGCTCCTTCCTATTATCGCCTGAGCAGAGTATTCATGGTGGCCTCCCATTAAACGGACCTCGTGTACTAAACTGAGTAAGCAATCATCTCCATCCATTAATAAAATAGTCTCTTGGAAGAACGGGCCGATTATGAATGCAACTAGGGGCATTTCGCGTTAACTGAAAGGGGACAAAAGAAACGGCCCCAGAGACTTGAGTTAGGAACCTCCATCTAGCGAACCTCCTAAGCGAGGATCAGAGTCTGGACTTCTTGAGTACACTCTTAGTCTCAGATATATCACGTTACATGGGGAAGGTCGGTATTTAGAGCTGGCTTCATCTTCTCTCCGTCAGCTGTGCCGCCCATTAGCGGGCCTGCAGGAGGGAGCACATTCAGCACCAACCCGGACTTCCGTTTCTGTCCCATGGGATCAGCGGATTCTCTGCGTGTCTGTAAGAAACGTATGATTGTCTATAGCTATGAAGAAAGAAGCCGGGAAATTTTATAAAGATCAGACCGGTGCCTTGAATGCTAGGTGAAATATCAAACTACAGCACAAGCCAACACTTTCGCACCGACCACCAAGGACGTTCGCACGAAAACACAATGCTTTTTAAATTTGCCCTGCTTTGTTTATCTGCAACAAGCGCCGTTGTTTCGGCAGTTGCCGTAAAGCGAGCTCCGGGTGGAGTTGTCAAGAAGGCTGGTGAGCCTGTTGTCATCGACCCCAAGGGCGATTATCTCCGTGTGAGTTTCATGAACGACGGCAGCCTCATCGGAGGATATACCGCTATTCAAGACAACGGGGAGAATGTATTGAAGACTGTTCGCTCGGTTGACGGGGGTGCGTCGTGGCAATACCTTGGTGAAGTCTTCCGTGGACCGCGCGCTAAGCATGATAAAGTGGGCTCTCAAAAGTCCGTGACACCACCCCCCATTTGGTCATCCGTCACATCTAACAGGACAATTCAATCCGCAAGATACATACGATCACATAGTAATTTATTAGGAAATGACGTATCTATCGGGAGCCACGCGTCTGAATTTTAATACCTTGTATACCAGCCTTTTGCAGCAACGCAGGCAGCTAGCCGGCGCGGCATTGAAAGGATCAGGTTCCGGATTTTCACTTGATCAAGCGACTGCCACGCTTTCTGCAGGCACTCTTTGAATTCTGCTATATCCAGCTTATTTGCATGTAAATTAGAGAGATAAGGGAACATCTTATAGAGCCTTCTTTTCAACATAGCCCATACGTGTTCAATGGGGTTGAGATCCGGGCTATGAGGAGGCCAGTCAATAACACTGACCGCGTTATTCAACAGCCACTCTGTTGTAGCAGCTGAGCGATGAATAGAGGCATTATCTTGCTGGAAATGACGTGTTCTATCGTAATTAGGAAGTAAACCTTCCTCTAATGCCTTTATATAGCTATTTGAGGTAAATCCCTTCTTCTTTGCGAGCTCGTCACGCGTCATAATCACAAGATCTGTACGGCCGGAATCCCAGATCGCTGCCCACACCATAATTCGAATATCTGGCTTTCCATGATCTTCTAAATTAACGAATTTCGGATCATGTACCTCATAAGAATATCGCCAAACCCAAACATTCGGGTTTGCAGATAAATTCTGAATGGTGCATTCATCTGAAAAGATCATCTAGCTAGCCAGTCAGAGGCAGGAACAACAGCGTTTTTCCAAAGCCACGAACCCGGACCAATTCGTCTTCTCTTTTCACCCAATCTCTTGCAAAAGATAGCCGGAAAGCAGCTGATTCCTAGCTTAGAGGAATTTTTCTTTTAGCCCTCCATTTGCGCAAGTTCTGTTCATTGAGAGCGCGGCGTACAGTCGAGGGGCTAACCTCAAGACCCTGGGCCGCAACAAGCGATTTTCGCGGCGTACGGAAGTCAGTACGCACAGCTCTTGTAAGAGCCCTAGTTTGCCTAGGTGTAAGGCTCTTGGGCCGTCCAGAACGAGGTAATGCTTCAAAGTTCTGGGTTGTGTTGAACCGTTCAATAGTCTTGTAGACCACGGCGCGCGACACGTTAAAACGTCGCGCAACGGCGGCCTTGCTTTCGCCCGCGTCAATTGCAGCCAAAATGACTGCACGGAGTTCAGAACTTAATTCTTGACCTTTCTGACGATTTCCCGTTATAACGGTACCAAAAGATCGCTTATCAGAGGTCATTTTGAATTTATGTGGCCAGTTGAAAATTGTGTAAGTGGGAGAACGCGTTTTGGTTGGGGCGGAAAACGCGAAAAACGTCACGGACTTTTGAGAGCCCACTTTATCAACAACGCAATGCCCCTGCAGCTGCCGAGCGGGCGGGTCCTGTATGCCTACCGAAACCACGATCGTACAGGGGATGACTTCCACTACACCTACTTCCGCATTTCCATTTCATATTCAGACGATAGTGGCGTGACTTTCAAGTACCTCTCGACCGTGGAGGAGAAGGTTCCTGTTGCCAACACGGCCAGTGGCTTGTGGGAGCCCTTCCTCCGTCTGGCTAGGGACGGAACTCTACAGTGTTACTATTCAGCTGAGAACAATGGCGGGGATCAAGACGGTTTTATGAAGTATTCCAAAGATGGGGGTGCCACCTGGTCAAACTGGATCGCCGTCTCCGGAGGGGACGTTACCTCGAGAGACGGCATGATTGGGGTTGCGCCCATTGACAACGATGGAAACTTGATGTATGTCATCCCGGTCCCCTTGACCTCTTTCCTGTTTCTGAGTTGGCTTTCGGCCCGTCAACTCCCAGACAATTTCTAACAGCAACGTCACCATACATAGAGCGGTATTCGAGGAGACCCAAACCGGTTCCTTCCAAGTCTCATACGTCCTCTCCCATGACGATGGTTACAGCTGGGGCCAGCGTGGCAAGCTGTATACTGCCCGAAACGGAGGCATTGCCGGTGCACCCCAGGTCTACAATGTCTGGGGCACACTGGTGGCAAGCTTCATGACGAACGAGGATAGGGCAGGCACGAGCGGCTATGATGGGGCGGAAATGAAGGTCATCACCAGCATGGATGGCGCCAAGTCGTGGAGCGCTGGTACCGTTACCGGCGAGGTGGCTTCGCACTGGCCCGGCGTTTTCAACGTGGATCCGACACACTTTCTGGCGCTCTACTCGAAGGATGGGCTTGGTGTTGTGACTCAGCGGTATGAGTTGACGAACTAGCACCGCCGACAGATGAATATTTCACTTTTCCTATTGAAGAAGGTGATGTAACCGGAACCATGCACATGACGGCTGACTGGGTCGAGCTGGTTATAGCCTTGATTGGATTGTTGCAATATATTCTCAGCCATAACCAATCTTGAGCTTTGGACATTCAACAAATAATTAGATTTTCGCGCTAGTAAGAATAACATGAGACACCCGAAAGAAAATCAAGACGTCGTTGCACGTTTTGTCACTCATGGCTAATCGATCGTGGAGCCGTAGTGTAGTCAACCTTGGCCAGGACTTCCGCAAATTTAGCCAGGTACTCCCGATTTCTCCTCTCCTTATCGCCCATCCCACCTTCTCCCGTTACCTCCTGATCCAAGAAGGTCGCTGCAATTTCTCGAATCTTTTTGATCTGCGTCATATTAGTAATATTCGCATTCAGGAGGGATTTCAACACTTTCCATCGAGTTGCCGTTTGCTTCCAGAACCGCAGGGGCGGATACGTTGACAATACTCAAAAGATCTTGGGCAACAGATTCCCTCATCTTCCAGAGTTGGTCTATGAGTCCACTATTCTGGGGACTCAAGTCCGTCTCCTGGGTGCTGCTAGAGGGTGGGCGTCTCCCTTCTAGCTTACTCAAACACATTTCTAAAGTCATGGATTGGATGTAGATGCTAGTTATGTGAATATTGGCCCTCATGATTTCAAATTGCTCTGCTTTTCGAGGGCCCATTAGGTGTGACAGAGGAGGGCTCCCTGGACTGGGAAGCTTCAGCGAGTCTGGGACTTTCCCGAGAGTTCCCTCGAGCCTTGCCATGACCAGTACGAGCGGGTCTAGGATGTGGTCATCGGAGAGGCCAATCGAACGCTGGGGTTCCGGAATGGCGTCTGCGAATAGGCGGGCGGAGAGGGACGAGGATGTGAGCCGGAAATATGATGGGGCCCCGGGAAAGGCCGTGTCAAGTAGATCGACCATGCATGTGAACACGTGGATGAGAGCGACAAACCCGGATATAACAGGGGTAGACGTCGTGACTGCTGCTGGGTCTAGGAGCTGTTCGTCGCTCAGCTCGAGCGGCAGTAAAAACTCCCAGCTGGTATGTTTTGGGTCATATGCGAGGCCAGTGTGGGGGACAATATACGACATCCGATCATGTCTTTGCGCGCCTGTAAGCATGAACCGCTATCCATAGAGGGGGGAATATAGCTTACGTATTGATGATGAGAATAAGCCAGAAACATCTCTTGCACAACTCAGCCTCTATCTTGTTGAGCTTTTCATAAGATTCTTCTTTGTAAAGCTCCATTTCGCGAAAGCAATGGCTTGCCTCGCTGGTGTACGCCCAACCTGCGATAGATCTGCCAGCATAGTGTGATGCCATGGCAAGAAGGAGCGAGATGATGATTGAGTCCACGGAAGGGCGATCCATCCAGTTGGTTCCCAGG
The DNA here is from genome assembly GCA_037952775.1 of Clonostachys chloroleuca. Lineage (NCBI taxonomy): Eukaryota > Fungi > Ascomycota > Sordariomycetes > Hypocreales > Bionectriaceae > Clonostachys > Clonostachys chloroleuca. Next base: position 5,571,373 of record JBANAY010000004.1, read on the forward strand.
GCTAGGCGGCCAACGAGCACTAAGTTTGACGCTCTGTCCACCATCTCGCCTGTATCGCTGTAGCTCGTGATACCGTAAGAATCCAAGGTCCTCGGGATCGACGCTATTGTTGCAGCACAGACGGCCAAGCAAAGCTGGAAGAATAATTGGTCACGCTCGTAGTCACGGGAAGCTAGCCTTGAGGCGAAGGTTGGCACATGGACATACGGGAGTAACGGGTAGACTCGATGGAGGTAGTCGTCAAGAACGGCCAAGAAGACCGGCTCGGGGAGAAATTGAGTAACTGTGATGCGGCCAATGGGCAGTGGATTTGGGCTTTGGCTGGCCAGTTGTATGGCCTCAGCTCTTTGTCGAGCCTGTACTACATGCCTTTATGTTGTTTTATGAGCTCTCAGAGCGCGAACTATGTCGTTCAAAGCAGAAACATACCGGCTAGGAGGGCCCCGAGGCTTCCGTTCCGTCAGAAACGTGCAAGATACGCCGGCTTGCAGGCATCTTCGGCAAGCAGCGGCTGATTCATCTGAAAAGGTACACTGATAGATAATCGAAGTGTGAGTAATGTCACCCGTTGTGTCGTCGATGGCCATGAGAACGAGTGGCCTACCTGAATGCGGCGATCCCGGCAGAGGTCACAAGCTCGCCGAGCTATCTTGCGACCCCGGCGTGAGTTCTCGGTCATCGGTGGCAGCTATGATATCTCAACCAGGCGAGGGAATCCGAAATCCAATTTGGACGTCGCCGTACTCAGTCAGAGGGCTGCCTGCGCGTCTTTACCCGGCCGCCGCCTTGTCTCATGGTGTTGATGGTGGAGCTGAAGGGATGAGGAATTGTGGGTTGCTGAAGATGCGTGGGGCCCCTCCTTTTTCATCAAGGCGAGACTGACTGGGGGGTCAAATTACGACATATATAAATAGGATTAGGCCTAGCGAAGCCTCATTATTGACAACACTAACCGCAAAGAAACCTTCCGCGTTCGGACACGTGAAATTGGGGCGATGGTACCAGACTGTCTTCACTCAGCTACACGAGTACCTAGAGAGACAAACCTACCGCAGACCTGCAGTGACGCTCACAGTGCCATAATGCTTTAGAAACCGGCCCCAGATCACCGTTTTCTCCTCGCCAAATGCCATTGCCACCGGCCAGAGCACTCGCCCAGCCCCATCCTCCCAGCTCAGAGGTCGTACACCACCAAACAGGTTCTCCATCTCCGGCGACGCGCTCATATACCCGGGTCTACCGTGTTCATGACTACACCGTGTCTCCTCCACGCCGGCCCCGCCTCGGTTTCCGTGATCATGTTCAGCGCTGCCTTGGACATGTTGGTATGAACATGCGTGCCCTTCTTGGCCGAGTGATTCCGGCTCGCTTCAAAGATGCCCTCCCGCGAAGAAACGTTAATTATGTGGCCTGATTGTTGCTCGCCATGAGACATGACTGGGAGAAGTTCTCGGATTAGGATTAGCGGGACAAAAGCATTGACTGCCTGCGCCGTGATGACATCCGCATAGGGAATCTCAGACATATCTTGCACCCAAGATGACTTTTCGGGCACAGGTTGGACAACTGAAGTGGAGGCATTTGATTTAGGGAGAGCCTCCTGAGTCCTTCCCTCCTGGAAGCCATCCGGCACACCGCCTCCAATGCGAGGGATGTACGATGTTACTAGCAATGCGGGATGGATGGGTAAAGATAGTTGTAAACTGCTCTCCCTGTTGACAGCTATTGTTTCCTTTGTTTCGCCGTCCGTAAGCGTCTGCGCAGCATTGTTGATCAGGATGTCGAGTAATGGTCTGGTCGAGCCTCCGGTTGACCAAGTCACCAATATGTTCCTGACCTCCGCAGCCAGTGCAAACGCGTCGCGTGCAGTGCGAAAATCGGCCCCAACAATATGCAGTCTGCTATCTATCCAGCTGTCGCAGTCAGGCTGCCTTTGGTACCGAACAAGTGTGTCATGGGGATATCGAGATGAAACGATGACCTTGGCACCACAACGGAGCAACCTCAAAGCTGTGTAGAACCCTAGATTGACTCTACCTCCGGTGACAAGTGCCGTCTTTCCTCTGAGATCCAGCATCTCTGGAAGTGACATGCGCGACCCGGCCAGATTGAAATCGCCACAAGCTTTGCACATTGCTGAGAAGATGGGGTGAAATCCACGTTTGCCGGACATGCTATGTCGACAGATATAACAAGATAAACTACGAGATTTCCTTGGTACAACATCCACGTATCGCTTCACAACACTGGACCACCAGGTACCTGGCGACATCTGTGCTGTATGCACAGCACTATCTTTGTTGTTATTTTCGAGAATCTGGTGCACCAACGACTCTCCATCCGAGACTCCTTCTTGGGAGGGCGGTCTCTTCTGAAAGTGTCGTTGGATCTTCTCAAGGGTGTTCTCATACACAACCTGCTGAAGCTCAATTGCCAGTCCTGGCTTTGGCCCAAGATGCGCTGCGACCTGCCGAGCCCGCCTCGAAGAAAAGTCGGGCATATGAAAAGCGAGCAGGCTGGGTAGGCACTGATCGTCCTGGGGACCGAGTGGCCGGGAAGCTAAATCCAGGTCCTTTTTCAGATAAATGGCAACCTCAGCGGCGGGTATGGCGTCGGCAAACCGATCATAATCGGATGGCTCAAGGAGCAGTTTTTTCTGGCCCCTCCCTTTTGCTACTCTGTAGATACGAGCAACAGGATGGCGTACGTCATCCGCAAGAGCTGGATACTCCTCCGTCATCCACTTGACGACTGATAGAAACGACGTTAGCCATTCTAATTCAGCGATGGGAGTCGGTCTGACGGTGTCTTTATCGTGATACACAATCAGCTCCATGTGCCTGGCGTCATCCTTGCTGCCTTTAGATCTTGGGTACTGCTTTCCGTGGCCAGAATGCTCATGAATAAAATCCAAGCCCGCGGTGGCTCGATCTACATCTGCAGCCAGCGTGCGTGGGATTTCTGGTGTCTTCTCCTGAAGAACAATGATGAAGAGTCTTAGACATCAATCATAAGGTAAAAGGTAGTGATGAGGGAAACTGAAATAGCTTGAATCTGAACCTGGCTTGCGCGATCCGATTGCATCCCTCAGACGTCGGCTGGATATCTGTCTAGCGACAAATCTGAGCTTTTCTGGCATATGCCGGACATTCAATGGAGTGTGCGCCAATTGAGGTGCAAAGGCCGCCTTGAGCATCGTCGGAAACCGTTCACATAAAACGGCTAGGGAGTCCAGCTCTGTGGCCCAAAGGTTTTTCAGCAGCTCCCAAGCTTGATGCAGGGGCTTGACCATCATCAAGAAGTCTTTCGGGTCCCATTCTCCGCCGCGGATGTCATATGTTTTGCCAAAGGATGCATTAACGTAAACGTCCTGCTCGTGGTCTGCGTGGTCCGATATTAGTACAAAAGAAGTGAAATTGTGCTCCCACTACGAAGCGACATACCAGACTGATAAACTTCCCTGGAGTCCCGCAAAAGTGCAAACACTGCTGTCATGTAGGCGTTAGATGGCGCGATTCTCCCCCTTCTTTGTGTTTAACATCCAAGCCTGGGACCAGATCGAACAGTCCTTTGCTCATTTGATCAAGGACCTCAGGGCCCTGGAGTTGGTCAGCCCCCGCTCCCAGCAGCTCACTCCTCCGCCAGCCATACTCTTGTGACTTCAGCAAGTGCACGTACGACCGCCCAGTTTGCAGGAGGAAGAAGCTTTTACTTGCTTCCCAGATGAGTAAGAGCCTTTCTGTCCTTTCCTCTGACGTGAACACGTGTCTCCAAGCGGGACTTTGAATGAAGGCGTAGGCCAGTGGGCTTAGCTGACCGGTTACTGATAGACTCTCTTGCGGAGATGACTCAGAAGGCACTAAAAGGAGTTCCAGCGCCTTGCGAAGTGGCAAGTCAGCGATGATGGGTTCGACAAGCTCCGGCGACAGGGCCAGGAGCTGCGTAGCGACGCGCTGCATGAAGATGGATTCTTGACCGTTGTGCAATATTGTGTCAGCATTGAAATGCCAGACAAAAATTGAGAGGGGAAGCGTCACTGTTATTTATTACATGCAAGACTAGTAGAGCAGTGGTTGGTCGCAAAAATTACCCTTGATTTGGTGTCGTGAGATGCGGCCCAGTTTTCCAGCCGCAGTTCCTTGGCCTGGTTTTTCAGCTGGGCAGATAAACAAAAGCGAAGGAAGAAATAGTCTTGTAAGTAGGTATACCTCATTTTATATCTCCTTTTTGATGATTGCTTGTCAATGATCTCAGCTATGCACAAAAGACTATGTTGCTCCCGCTGCTGTCCGGTATGACCCCATTGTTTATGTTGAATGTTGTCTGGGACTGCCAATGCAAAGGGCTGGGCACAACATGCTCATAACGTAACCGAGAAAGGCATCTTTGTGCTTCAAAGCTCATTTTAATCCCTATATGGACGATACCCGTTATTTTGAAGTGGTTTGTTGATCCTTGCGTACTGGCCAATTCTGCAGATTGTGATTTGGTTCACTCGAGAGCACTTGTCTCTAGGGTAGTGGCTTTAAGGGGATGGCCCCAGCAATGATCAATACCAGTTCTTGCGTAAGAGCTTGCCAACTCTAGTTTAGAGCGGTGAACGATTCGATGCCCGACCTGTAAGAGCTGTGGCCGTCGTTGAAAGCAGGGGAAAGGTCTGCAGCGATTGGAAGTAATAGACGATACTTTTCCGTTGTTGCTTAAAATCCATGATGCCAATCCTCGTTAGATCAAAGCCTATTCATTCGTCTCAGTTTAGAATCTTTCCTAGAGGTATAAAGGAATTAAAGTTATAGCATATTTACCAAGTGTACATGGGACACACCCCTTGGTTGGCCAAATTTCTCAACATATCTGTGGAGGGAAAGTTAGTTTCATCAGTACAAGTATTGTAAGTCGAGCGGGGAAAGTTTTAACCTTCTATTGTACCTTAGAACAGAAGCATGAGGTTTGTTATATCCGTAAATAAATTCCATGCTCGGGTGGAATGCATCGCCTGACCCTCTTTTCCAAACCCTGTGGCTGGGCCGGGCCGTAATCCCCCCGACAAGCCCATCTTCGGGCTGAATCTCCTTCTCAAAGGGGCTGCTCAGAAGAATTTCTTGCACATTGGCGAGGGGCGAGAAGAAGTTCTTTAGACCCTCAAGGTCCCTTTCGTTTAGTATTTTAAAATTTACGGCATAGGAGAGGTCGCAGAATCGAAACTCCCGAGCTGAAGCCCAAATTTTGATGCTGGTGAGATTTTCAAATTGGCCAAGTTTAAGCCAGTGGAAGTCGCATGGATTATGGAAACTTTCCGCGGAGCCTCTCTCATGTGTTTTGAAATACGAGACATCGAGATGGAATAACAGGGAGAGCATCAACTCGAGGTTTCGAGCAAGTTCGAGAAATCCGGCTGGCTTATTATCATTTGTGCGTAGGTCTCCAGTCGGGTTTGGTTGGCACACCCCGATGAATCTCTCCAGAGCAAGGATATCAGTGAAAACGAATGTGGTAGACTCGTAGAGAGATTTGAGGCACTCCGACGACCTTCATAAAGCGATCAGCAATCACATCGAGGGAGAGGAAGAAAAATAATTCACATACAGCAGTTTGCATGACAGGAGCATTGGAACGTAAGGGCTTAACTCATCACCAGCTGGAGTGCTCTCATCACTAGGACTGCGATATTGGCTTATCCTATGTTTGACTTTGCCCAGAAATCGCTTCAACTTCCCGCGAGGCTTCGGTTGAGGAGCCTCAACTGGTGGCTTCCAACACTTAAAACCCGAAGTGCTGGGGGTCATGACAAATTCTTCACCGTGAACCTTTTCTATATCCTCTCCGCATGCCCAGTGGTTATGCCAAGGCGACGCAAGCCGCTTTTGGTAGGGTATGCTGTAGGTCGCGCTCACTTCTTCAGTGATCTGTTCGCTTTCTAATAATTCAATCTCATGTTGTAGTCGGTCTTCAACCTCGTAAGTCAGTCACGCATCTCCAGCGACAAAAATGCCACCCAGGGCGTTTTGAATCGGCATTTTCATGGTCGCGAGGAGAGACAAGGTGCTGGCGAAGGCCAACGAAACGCCAGAGCTCTAAATATATGGTATCCCGTTCCTCGCGAGGCAGGCGAGTCACGAAGGTAGATTTTGACTGAGGATTGGTAGACATGGTTGTGTGTTGCACCGTCAGCTTGAAGATCAGAGTACCGCATGGAGAAGCGATACTTATCAACGAGGATGATGAATGGACGGGGTTCTCCATGGGGGCGAGAGCAGACACAGTGTCCTCGGCAATCCTGCATTTGACAGGGATGTTTATTAAATTATATTAAATGACATCACGCTACTTCACAAACGTACTGACCTTTCATCGGTTGAATATCTTGGACTGGTTGGAGGGGCCTGACATCATCAAAGATGGATAGTCCCAACTCAAATCAGCTCGATGATTCCATCTGCAGCGGCGAAAATATCGTTATAACTACTATCTTTCCATCGTCCTGTCCAGCACACACTGGACACCCTAATTGCTCCGGGGGATTCAAATCTAGGTTAGGAAGAACTTGGCAAGAAAATGGTACTTTCGACGAAATCGGTGTTTTAGACAGTGCGGGGCACAAACATGCAGTGAAAGGAGTAACTCACCCCGTCTGTGATTGCAAAACACAAGCTTCTAAAGAAAATATATCATTGAAGAACTTGAGAGTATCAAATAGCATCCCGCTTCAAATGGTATTGAGGCTGGAGTATATTGAAATATATGGACTGCTTATTCTCCTCGCATGATGCATCAGCTTAGCCGAAGGCTCGACGGGCTCACACGGACCACTGTGCCGCCTTGGCGAGGAACTTCCACTCCTCAAGGAAACTATTCTCAAAATCCTGCCTCGTCTTAGTTGGGGTCCATCCTATCTCACGAGACTTCTCAGCCTGCGTTCGGGATCGAGACGCAAAGCCCAGCTCTACCACCAACTCGGGAACACGAAGCTTAGCGCTGCCATCCTTGAGGCCTACCTCGCGCACGACATCAGATTGTAGGTATCCCAAAGCTTTACCCTCCTTCGCAACTCGTTCTGACAGCTCTTTCCAGGAGTGATGCCCTGTTTCAGCGAAATAAAGACCACTCTTGTTGGAAGGTAGTTCATCACCTGCGAGCACGCGAGCGAGAATAGTCTCATAGAGCTTGACCAAGTCGGCAATATGAACGTGATCCCAGTCTTCACTGCCAGGCCCAACGCGAACCGCGTAGCCATCAAGTTTGGCAGCGCGGATCACTGCGTCAATCTGAATCGATGTGCGGTTGAATAATCCGCTGCCTATCCCGTAGATGGTAGGGGGAGTCACGATATAGGTCTTGACACCTGCCGCCTCGCCCTTCTCGAAAACGACTAAATCGGTCGTGCGCTGTGGGTAAGCCTCAAGATCTTCGCGGTAACGCTCATAGGTGTAGATGTCATCTTTATCCGAGAAGACACGTTTCTCAGCGAAAGTACCCCTGATAGGTTGGTCGCCGAGGCTTGACGTGCCACTCGTCTGAACTCATTAGCATACAGCAGTCTGATTTATGAATAGAATGACGGTACTAACATGGATCAGGGATGCCCGCTGCCCGGTTTTCTTTTTACGGTCCTCTAGACCCGCAATCAGAGCCTCAGCGGCTGGGGTGTCGAATGAGCTCGCAGTGTGAATGACCACATCATACTGGCTAGCAATGTCTTTAACACTGGAGATATCATCCAATCCATTGAACAGAGTGGATTCAATGCCCTTCTCTTTCAAAAGATCAGCCTGCTCTTGCTTCCGAACTAGAGCTGTAATTTGTGCAGCCTTGATAAGAGGATTTTCAGAGGCCAACAGGGTTGTCAGGACCGAGCCACCACTAGATGAAGATTAGCAAAGATGAGGAAAGGAAGAAACAAGAAATAGAAAGAGTGCTCTCACATGTATCCGGTGGCGCCCGTGAGAAGAACCTTGGGTGCACTCATGATGATAATTCTCTTGCTTGGGGAGGTGATAGTCTTAAAGAATCGTAGGCGTAATGGCTGTTATGTGGATGTCTTTGATAGTGGAAAGGAAAAATGAAAATCAAAGCTACGGCGAGAAGCAACGCAATTTATATTCAAAGAATACAAGAATACCGACCTGACTTTTTCATTCCATGCCGATGTGCATTACTATTTCTGCCCCTCGAAGACGGCGAAAGTTGCAATTCAAACGCCGCTGACTGCTGCGGAGCTCATTTGAAGCCGCAATTGGCCTAGGCGAATCTGCAGTCAAAGTTGCAAGCTCAAGATCAGAGCCAGTGGAGCCTTTTCTGGAGCTGCAATTGGCCAGGATCTTGGGCTAGCGCGGCCAAAGTTGCCATTGCGGTGGTGGTGGTTTGTGAGATTTTATTAGTAATGCTTCTGATGACAGTCCAACACGATGCTTGATAAGCCTCATCAGTAATTTGAATGACCTCATTTTCTCATGTTCTAAATGCCAAGACTTGCGATAAAGTCGACATTCGACGTTGAAAATCTTTCTTTTTCGCGGAGTGATCAATCTCCCTGGCTGCATTCAAATGAAGCACGATATATCTCCAACTCGGTCTAAAAAGCCCTGCGCGAATTGCCGAAGTGAGTGATCCGGATGGGTCTCACAATAAGCTACTCTTTGGCGTCGTGTTCTAACAACTATCATTTGTCCAGAGAGGAAGATTGCATGTGACAGGCATCTACCAACCTGCAACACCTGCTCAAAGAGGAAGAAGCAGTGCGAGGGCTACTCAAACACGCTCTCCTGGCCAGGAACTCATGATCAGCGGCGGGCACTGAAAGCCGATATTCCGGCTGGGCACATTGCCGAACCTCTCTTCTTTCTCAATACCTCGAGCAGGGATGTTGCCGTGTACTATGGATCTCTGGGTACGTACTTTTGATATCTGGTAGCTCTCCTTTTGTAAGTGTCTGACTCTTGAGCTTGATAGTAACTCGTCTTGGGCTATATTCGCCCATACATGTACCAAAGCCACTGCCTGGACCCACCCTTGGGACATCTCTAACCCACAATGGTAAATAATTTCGGAAGTATACGGATTCGAAGAAAATATGTTAATCTTTAGCTGAATAGAATACACGTTCGCCCTTCAGGTAGTGACCTCCCATGGCGACCTTCGGCGAGATATATGCAATCTCCTGTATCGAATGGCTATTTCCGATGATGCCGCCCCGTCTCTGGCCGTTCGAAGTTCAATGAATGCAATATCTTATTATTCCTTGAACCAGATTTCAATATCGAAGCATCACCAATTCAAAGCTATTTCAGCTTTACGGGAGGCAATTACTCAAATAAGCGACTACAAGTCGAGAGCACAAGCTATAGCAGCAAGTATGCTTCTGAGTATGTATGAGGTAAGGTTGTTCAACAACACTGCGCATGGATATTGCTACTCATAGCTAAATACCTTGATAGATTTTAACTCAACCGAATGACCTGCATGACATGATGCAAAGATGGACTGTCTACTTCAACGGCTGTCTTATAATCTTCCAATCTCCCAACTTTTCTATAAACAATTATGATGGCGAGGCAGAAACATTACTGGACTGGGTATCATACTACTCTGTATTCTTCAAAATGTGTATCATCCACTGGTTTCAAAGGCAGAGCAGAAGCCAAGGGGTCCTAAATCATGAGACCACACTGTCTTGGGCCATACTTCAACCCCGTTCCAGCCTGGTAAGATGTGTTTTCGAATCTGCATAGCTTGCTCATTCTAACATATAACATTAATTAGATCAAGAGCTCATTCGGCTGCTCTTTAGGGATGCTTCGACTTCTCCACCGATCTATAGAGTTGGCTTGCTCCCGCAATGAAAGTGAAGACCTTAGCCACAGTCATGAAATATTGGCAGCGGCAAACGACCTTGAGCATGAGATTGACACTTGTCAACAGCTTGTTTGCGATACTGTCGACAAGACTGGTGACGACGGACCAGGAACTTGGAAGCACTACTCAGCAGTTGCGCGATTATTTCAACTCTCCGCCCTCATTTATTTAGACCGGGTAGTGCGAGGACTACCTGCTTCCTCTCTTCTGTCTCAACAGTCGGCTAAGGAGGCATTTGTTATAATGCAAGACCTGAAAATATGTGAACGACCATTCCCGCTTCTTATGCTCGCATTGCAAGCGCAAGATGACGACGAGAGGCGGATAATACTCACTGTGCTTGAGAATGCCACGAGACAGAGAGAGCTCGGTGATCTAACCATGACTGAAAGCGTGGTGCGGACCATATGGGCCCAGCAAGACTTGCAAGACGACCCCGACGTTGACGGGCTTGTCATCCTTAACCTCGCCTTCAGGGCGTATGAGAAACCACCGTGCTTGAGTTTCCATAGTTGGACTTCTACCAATAACAGGTTTTAATTGGATGACTGCCTCCAGCAGATGACACCAACGCGGTTCTAGCATTGAAGTTATTTCTCGGTAACCTCGTGTTAATGTACCCTCCGCCTAATTCAGGCAAAGAAGACCGACCCATTCGAGGCGAGAAAAAGCGACTGCTGTTTGAGTTGTAAGATATAATATGTGTTCCTAGAACTAGAAGGATATATGTTCACAAAGGTGCTAGCCTCAGCGGCCTTCATACAGCCGCTATCGTTAAAACCAGCTGCATGGGTTCCGTCACAGCTAACAATCTTAATGTCTAGACCACAAAGTGATGTCTCTTCCACCGCTGTTTATTCCTTGTTCAGTCAGTCCTCATTTCATGCACCATATCTTCCCAATATCCGCCTTCATTTGCTTCCCCTGATGCTGCGTTTATAGTGGCATATTTGAACATATTTTCATCCCAATGAAGGAGTCCAGTTGGGGTTGGGGTGCTGGCCTGCGAAAGAATCAGTCTCAAGCTCCCAAGTGAAATTTATTAAAAAAGAAAAAAAAAAGGAATATAAGCTCACCGTCAATAGTCGTGAATCTAAGCGCAGCAGTGTCATGCGCCGAAATCTTGATCTTGATCTTCTTCTCCGCCTCGCCAATATCCTCACCCGTCCACATGTCGTGTACCAAGAAATTTACGTGCCGGGCAGACCGCAGTCCTGGAACATCTTTGAAGTCTACAACGAACTCGCGTTCTTGATCTTCGGTGTTGAGGAGGAAGACGTGTAGACCTTTGACCGAGGTGCCAACGTACTTGTTGGGCGGGTGCACGATATCTGGCGTAGTGATGGGCACAGGCCCGTTGAGGCCGTAAGGACGGACTGAATCAGAGTAGACCTTGTCCTGGTTAAATTCAATGAGCTCTCTGTTCTTGAGGATCTCGAGTATCTCAGGCTTAACACCCTCGAGCTTGGTACCGATGATGAGGGGGCTCTTGAGCGCAGCCCACAGCGCAAAGTGACTCCTGCTCTCCTCGTATGTTAGGTTTCCGTTGCCAACCTCGAGCATATCCCAGTCGTTGTGGCCCCAGAAGCCGGTATCGTTCCAGTGACGCGCTGCCTGGTTCAATATAGGTAAAACACCCCAGCTGTAATCATGCTTGCCCGACCACTCGGGGAAGATATCGCCAAACATGCGCCAGGAGTGGCCCGTTCCATTGCCCCACTGCTCAACGCGGGCGTGGCCCCAGGCGCAGAGGGAGTACTGGATGGTGCGGTTCTGGTGAAGCAGGGCGTCACGCATCCGATTGTAGCGGACGGCCGTCTTGGAGTCGCCGTAGCTATAGCCAGGGGGTGGGATGACGTTGTTGGGATCTTCCGGGTAGTAGATGTACTCGTCGGTCCACTCCTCGGGGACATTGCAGTTATCATACTTAAGATAGTCGATGCCCCAATCGGCAAATGTGGCGGCGTCAACTTCTTCATGGCCGAGCGAACCTTCGTAGCCACCGCAAGTAAGTGTGCCTGTTTTTCCCTACTTGTCAACCTGCGCTCGAAAGTCGTGGTGGGGAAAACAAGACCTACCAGCATCAGAGTAGATGCCCAGCTTTAATCTCTTGGCGTGAACCTCTTCCGCTAGTCCGTTTATGCCGTTGGGGAATTTGACCTTGTCCACGAGGATACGGCCCGTCGAGTTGTCACGACGCTTCTCCTTGTCGCTCCAGCAGTCATCAATGTTGATGTATTCATATCCGAGCTCCTGAAGGCCGAGGTCGACGACTAGCTCTGAGACACGCAGGAGCACGGTCTCGTTGATATCACAACCGTATTCATTCCACGAGCTCCAGCCTAGTGCAGGAAGACGACCTATTCCATCAGGGCTGACGAGGGCTGCAGCGCCGCTTGCCATGGCAGCGCTGAAGAGAAGAGGACCACGATTAGCTCGCATTTTTCTTGTCACTCTGCAATTTCTGTTACTCTGCAGTTTCTGATAAAGAAGGTGATGCAAGAAGAGATGGAGACACGGTTATGTCTGGAGAGAATAGAATAAAGAGGAAGTTTTCATGGAATATATACCTTGAATTTTTCCATGTGGTCCGAAAGTATCTACCAATTGTTGGGACCATTTTCGCTGGTACATGGCAATCTACATGTACATTGCCGATTCCAAAACTGAATACATGCCCGCAACAACATCGGAGCCCGGAGCTCACGTAAACGTCGCCCGATGTCCTCGGCTACGCTCGCTACATCGTCGCCTAAACCGTGTATTTTGCCGGAAAATACGAACGACTGTTACTGAGATGGTGAAACGTACCACCTATGAATGGCGCGCGCGTGTGTAGTGGATACATAGGTGTTGCATTGAGTAGGGCCCTACATGCTACGTATCCTATTGAGGGGCCATACGAGGCACTTCCATTTGAGCGATATTTTTATTCGTCTTCAAGCTTCTGTCCATGAATCGAACGTATGTAAACCCCCTTGAGCCTCGCAAGGAGGACCTGTAAGGGGCAGGTCCATGGCTCGGCTTTTTATTATTACGCGTTACTCAGCCACCCAGGCATTGTACCACAGACAATGCAGGGTTAGGTACCAAGTACATGTAGGCATGAGCGGAGATAGTCGATCAGTAGATGTCCTTTTACGAGTAGAAGTACTTGCATCGTGAGTCACGTGTTGGGATTTCAGGAAGTTTGAAATGCCGGACTGTGGGGACTCTGGACATGGATGATTATAGCCTATCGGTGAAACGTTTTCGAGAACCCTCGGCAGAAATCAATCCTGGCCTTCCGATATGCTCGAATGGCATCAAGTGTTGTCCACTATATGCCACAGGCCATCAAGCCATTTGTCACACACTATGGATCTTGAACTTACCGTAGCCCTCCAGATCAACCCGAAATGGTGCCGAAGGTGACGTCGTAGATGTATAGAGTGCTCAGCACGCTCAACGAAATTATCATACCGATTGGCGCGGTAACTGAATCCTGGCATCGTATCCTGGATCATGTGAAAGCAGAGCGACGCCATCAGAGAACATGACTAATTTCAACTCGAGAGAATTCTCTTGAGAATGCGACCACTGCGCGTGTGAAGTCTTCATCGCTCACCAGTAAGTCCTTGGATAGACACCTATTCAGCTATAAACCATGTCTTCGTAGATTCATACCCCCGCTTCAGCATATAAGTCAGGCTTTTTCGCTCCTGACTGTTGTATATCTACTTCGTCAAGAGATTGAGCAGCGATTCTTAGGCTAAAGTAATTACATCTTCCTTCGAACCAGCGAGTCTAGAACGGATTCCTGAGTCATGAGTGTCTCTATAACATGTCCGTGGCCCATTGCTTGGTGCACGCCAGCTACTTGCTACTTCATTTCGACCTAGTCAATGCCGACAGCCCCATTGTTCAGCACCTCTACACGGCCGATACCGCACCTATTGTTCACGGTGACCGTGTCTACCTCATGGCTGGTCACGATGAGGATGGGTCAACGAATTACGATACGCGAGATTGGCAGCTGTTCTCTTCTTCAGATATGGCCAACTGGCAGAATCACGGTTCGCCCGTTAGCCTGGAAACTTTCCCATGGGCAGTGCAAGATGCGTGGGCTGCCCAGCTTGTTGAGCGAGATGGGAAATTCTACTTTTACGCACCTGTTGTCGGGAGCGGTGATTACGGAGGATCCATTGGCGTGGCCGTGGCCGAAAACATCACGGGTCCTTACGTGGATGCTATTGGCAGTCCTCTGATTCCACAGTCAGAGATCGATCCTACTGCCTTCATTGACGATGATGGCCAAGCATACTCTACTGGGGAAACCCCAACCTACAGTACGTTACGCTGAACGAGGACATGGTCTCGTAAAGTGCTGAACGCCATAAGGTTACACTCGCGCAAGACAGGTTTGGTGCTCGCGGAGACGGTACCATGTATGCGGAAGGACCGTGGCTTTACAAACGTGGAGAGATTTATTACATGATCTTCTCCGCCGAGTGTTGCCCCCAAAATTTGCAATATGCGATGGGTCCTAGCGTGACTGGTCCTTGGACTTATGGTGGTGTTATTATGGACTCTGAACCCAGCTCTCAAGGCATATCCGAAGGACATAACAGAGAAGGGCAGCCGAATGGTGCCTAGCTCGATGCACGACCGACCGGTCGACTGCATGGAAGAACTGGTCAAATATGTGCTCATGATGCGACCGCACTTTCCTCTATTTGGAGGCCGCTATAATAAGGAGGAGACACAGAGGCTAGAAGAGTCTTAGGGATCAGTTAAGTCATAGGTAGTATAGAAGGACACTGACCAAGAACAAAACGTATATTGTCGGACTGTAGCATAAAATGATACAATCTGCTCGCTTCGCTTTCTTTGCAAACTGTACTGCCAACCAGTCTACCTTGCGGTATCGTTCACCAGAAAAATAAATACAACCCATACTCCAACATTTATCAAATACCTAGCTAACAGTGCTAAATCGAAAGTCCTGAAATGTTACCAAGGTCTCATCGCTAGATCACCTAGATGAATAAAACGGTCGGGGCACGCTCCTCATGCAGTACCGTTCCGGTTCTTAAGCATCCATTCCTAACGCCCTCCCCTAATGCCGACCTTCTTCTTCTTCAGTTTCGCGATTCGCCTGCACGATTATCCTTATTTTCGACAACGCACGGGAATTTAATAATATTGAGGATCATGAGCGCTTAAAGACCTTGATTCTAAGAGATAAAATGTTCTGAAATTGTTGGCTTGTAACTTTCATCTGTCTACGGGGGATTTCGGGTCTCTATTTATGCTCAATAGCCCAGCGTAGCCTCACGGCCTCACATTGTCACGGCTTTAGTACGAAACCTCGGCCTACTTCTTCCAGGGCGCAATGTGTCTTGGACTTAACAGCCACCGAACGGCATGAGGCTTACGATAGGGCTGAAACTAGATGGTCCGATAAGAAGACAATAGGACGGCTGTGGCTGCGAATTCACGTATTTCAGCTCATTCCATCCACCTATGAGACATCCTTCAAGGCGAGATATGTCGCCCGTTGTTTTTCAGCTCATTCACTTGTGAGGTATCCTCTAATCAAATGTACCTAGGGCAGTTGACCCATGTCACAGTTAAAATTCCGTTGATATTCTAGGAAGCAACTATTTGGAACGACCTTGAGGGCAGCCCTTTGTACGGAGCACCAATTGGCAATCACACCAGAAAGCTATCTGGCTTGAAAGGTTGGTGTCACTGAGCTTACATATTACGACCCCAATCCTGGAATAGGAAAAGATGTCATGGGCAATCTGGCTTAAGAACAACCTTAAAAATGGTGCAATCGGGTCATGTCGTAGTAAATAATTACTGCAACCTTTTCACAACTTGCGGGGAGGCATTCGAGGGCAACAGCCAGATTTGACTCGGGCGTGGTAACCGCTGCCAATGGAAAAGCGACATCTCGAGAGTCAAATCGAACAGTTGGTAGCTGTATCGCTGTCTGTATTCATCATCATTATTCATTGTGTTGAGTTGTTGGGTCTGACTTCTTCTTTTGTTTCAATTTTCTATCAAAACTCTCTCCGGTATTCATCATCATCAGGGCTGCACTGGAATTACTTAATAGCATCTTGCCTAATAGCTCGGTGAATAGTAAAAAACCGTCTCCAGGCGACCCCAATGCTGCTGCGCCACCGATCTTTGCGACCCGGCAGATTGCGAGATGGTGTCTCGCATCGATCAGCCCTATCACATAAACGCGGATCGACTCCACAAGAGCGTAATGCCGACAAGCACGCAAAACCCAGTCGTGGAGTCGGAGGAGTGTCCACACGAAGAGATATTACTTCATATAAACGGGCAGTTTTATTTAGGGCGCTTCCGCGGGAAAAGAAGGTCCTAGACTTGGCCACCTGTCAGACGACTTGCCGCAAGCTGAGGTGGGGAAGAGGCAATAGCCCTGAATGTTTGTATGTATACCGGAGTTGTAAACGGAGAAAAACAAAAATCTGAATCGACACACATCGATTAACTCTTGAACCTTGTACAACTTTCCACTAGCTACTCCCCATAATGAAGGCGGCACTAGCATTGGGTATCCTGATAGCTAGTTTGGCCTCTGCCACAAGTGTGGCCATCACCGTCGAGGGCTTTGGAGGGAAGACTACTAGCGGAAGGCAGCTCGAATTTCCCCGCGAGGTAAGTTTCTATCATACCATATATAGCACCGCGTTGAAGAAACTTCAGTTGACGAAACCTAAGATGACCCTGATGTGGACGGGCTTATCATCCTTAACCTCGCCTTCAGGGCGTATGAGAAACCACCGTGCTTGAGTTTCCATAGTTGGACTTCAAACAATAAGAGAAGTTAGTTGGATGTGTGGTTAGAATGTGGTGCTTTGATGAATAGATGTGAGGTTGCGAGCAGTTGCGGTATCTCGGACCGCGGATATCAGGGCTTATAACTAGGCATCCTTTTTCTTCAATAGAGTTGACAGGAAACAAGAAAAAGTACGAGGGAACTTTGGCTGCAGTTACGAATGCCTAGGTGAAAACTTTCTACGAATCTGTTAGGATAGGTCTATTTTTCTTCCATCACTACAATTAGATACCCAGGTGATATGTGGCCCTGAACATATTTACATAAACGTATTGATAGCTGCAGCTACTGGTTACAGGACGGTAAAAAGCAGAGTGACATATTGTATATATTAGGACTCTCTGCCTAGGCTCTACAATTTAATGTGGGCAGTATGCTGATCGTACTTAATTCTGGATAGTGCAACCTCACTAAATCTCAGAATCCTACTCAACAGACTTCAACTCCTCCACGGGAACCGTGACAAGCTCAGTTTCCTTGAACTTTCGTGGTGGTATTCCCCGTGCCCACAGCTCATCAATCTCAATATATGTCCGCCCTTTGGTCTCAGGTATCATGAAGAAAATGAAGACGGCAGAAATCGCAAGCGTGCTACCGAAGATGAATGCAATCTTGCCTCCGAGATTCCCTTGGTCAGGGTTGATGGCATACGGAAGAGACATACTCCAGATTGATGAGGAGAGTCCATTGACCATAGTGGCCAGAGCTTGTGTTGGGCCTCGCAATCTAGAGGTAGCAGCCTCAGTTGCAATTGGCCATGCAACAGCACCGACGGTAGCTTGGTAAACTATAGGAATATTCATTAGTATGGTGCTGAGGAAACCGAAATATGAAATGAACGTACCGAAAGACCAAACCGCCATGAACACAACTTGACCCCAGACCGCCCCGGAAGCCTTTATCACCGAAAGAATTCCAATAAGAAATAGCGTGATGCAGAGGGCAATGCATCCGTACAAGGCCGTTGACCGTCTTCCAAACCAGTCGATGAACCACCAACTGCAGATGTTCCCCACAACCATCATCCCACAAAGACCGACGGTTGTGTCGAACGATTTGGAAGTTTCCATGCCCGCAAGTTGGAAATAATCTGTAGCCAGATAAGTGTTTGCCATACAAGGTCAGCATGTTTGCGGAGACTTACAACTCATGTATCCGATAACCCATGCTGCACCGCAGCAGTTTTGAATAAAGAACATGCTGGTTGCGACTAACGTTCTCTTCCAGGCATCTTTCTTGAAACAGTCCAACATCCCCCCTTGGGAATCGTTCTGTTGTCTCTGGAGTGTCAGAGAGTCGGTGATCTCTGCCATGTGTCCGTCGAAGTCATAGTCGGCATCGTGGAGCTTCTCAAGATTCTTTCTCGCCTTTTCAGGTTTCCCATTGGCAACGAGCCAATATGGTGACCTAAAACATTCTTTCGTAAGTACTTAATTAATTGATTACGAGAGGATAAAGAGCGTAGCTACATACTCTGGAAAGAAAGGTAGGATGGCAATTCCCACCGCGGCAAATCCCCACTGGGTGGCAAAGAGAACTTTGTAAGCCCTGGAATCGCCATAGAAACTTGCTTGTCGCATGACACCGTATCCGATGAGTTGGCCGAGCACGATAGCGAAATTCATACCAGCCGAGATAGAGCCACGAATGGCCAGAGGAGCCATCTCAGATCCGTATGGAGGTGCAGCGGTGGTGAAGACACCAAGAGGCTTAAAGTGTCAGCATCCTGGTTATGTGGTGGCAGCGGGGAGGTATGCATACAATACCAGTCAAAACCTTTCCTCCTAGAAATTGGCCAATATTTTTGCTGAATACCTGGAGGAAAACTCCTCCTATGGAAATGATGAAAGCCGCTCCGATGACGGGCTGGCGACCGACTCGGTCGATGAACAGGCCGGCCACCCAGCCTCCAAACACCATAGCTACTAGGAGTTAGACTAAAGATAGAGGCAAAAGTTTGGACAGTGCGCTTGACGACTTAAGTGGATGATACTCACCGAAGAGAGTTCCGGCCTGGAATCCGAGTTGCCAGTTTGCGTCAACAACATAGTCTCCTCCGTACGGCTTGCCGTAGTCCTTTCGAAACTCTGCGATGGAGACGACCACGCCACCTGCCAATCCGTCGAAGCCCCAGGCGACGCAGATAAAGAACATGTACATACACCATGCTAGAGGAAGCTTGTTTTCCTTGATGGCTTCGAGTTTGGAGAGCGAGTGCTGGCGATGCTCAAAACGAGCAGCCAGCGACGAAGCAGCGAGGATGGCAGGCTTCCCATGCTCATCTACTGGTTCAACATGCTGGACGTCAAGTTTCTTGATGTCCGACATCTTGAACTGCTGATATGGCTTGAATAGAGGAAAGACTGGAGAGAGATGATCTTCTGGTGGACAGAGTGAGGCGGTCCCAAGCACGGGAGTCACTGCTACTTTAATACTCCAAGTCGGCAGTGTGCCATGCAGCCCGAGAGGCCGGTATAAAGTAAGCGATGTATTAACGTGTCGCCGGTAATGCACCCCGTGGGGCCTGAGAAAGCCAAAACCAGAAATTCGGGTCACAATTCAACCCCATGGAGGACGTTAGAGTCTCGGGTGGATTGATAACATGTGGAAAAACAATGGGAACCAGAAGAAGGGAATTAAAACATGGATCAACCCCTGAGTGTCCTGAGTTGAATCAGCCCCTTGCAAACAGATGAATCCCGGTTAGTGTAGTGACACTAACGGAGAATCACAGGAGAAACCCTCACGTGGGCCGGGTAATCTGTTCCAGCTAATAGCACTGACAGGAGTTCTCGCCTCTGCATGAACTTACCCTGCTCCTGGCTGAAGGCTTGCTTCCAGCGGAACCTCGGTTTTGACAGGCTCGAACCTCATCTCACTCCCATCTTGGTCCATAGTGCCAAGGAGGTGATTCTTTCCGGTCTCGCCGCAACTTTCCGTATCGTGTGGGGAAAGATACTCCGATGATTCTCCTGCGCACTTCAACAAGAGACCGACGAGTAGGAGGTTGATGGAGAAACGTTTGATGAACACGTGAGGAACAAAATCTTATCAATAAGCTGAACTATCTAAACCGAGGAAGAAAAATTCTCTCATCAGCCGTCTTCCAATTCCCTTCCCATTTCGCCGGTTCTGTCCATTCATTTTCCTTCTATCGCAACTAGTCCGTGATGGGTGATCCGCCATCAGACGCAGAGCTGCGTGCTCTTGTCTCCCAGCTCACTCTGAGTGAGAAGATATCTATGCTCTCTGGCAAGAATGTCTGGGAGACTTTTGATGTCAAAAGATTGGGAATCCTCTCGCTGAAGGTGAGTCCATTCGCAAATACTGCACCACTCATGACTAACAACGACTGCTAGGTTACCGATGGGCCGAATGGTGCTAGGGGAGGATCTTTCTTTGATGGGACTACAGCCGCATGCTTTCCATCATGTGTCTCTCTAGCTGCAACCTTCAATCGTGGTCTTGCTTCTCGAATTGGTGCGGCTTTGGGCCAAGAGGCCGAGACCAAGGGGGCATATGTCGTCCTTGGCCCCACGGTGTGCGGCCATCGCTCACCTCTGGGAGGGCGCAATTTCGAGGCATTCTCGGAAGATCCTCTCCTTTCAGGTGAGCTGGCGGCGGAATACGTTAAAGGGCTGCAGAGCCAGAGGATTGGCGCAACTGTCAAGCATTTTGTCGCCAATGAGCAAGATACAAAGCGCTTCACGGTCAATGAAACCATTTCGGAGCGTGCACTACGGTAATATCCATCTAATCAATGTTGAGAGTTCAGTTGCTAATTGAGAAAAAGAGAAATTTATCTCCGGCCGTTTGAGATTGTTGTCAAATCGGCTGATCCTTGGTGCATAATGACGAGTTATCCCAGAGTGAACGGTCGTCACGTCGACGCCCAGCCAACCTTCATCAATGATATCCTTCGTAAAGAATGGGGCTTCCAAGGACTTGTTATGAGCGATTGGGGAGCAACATCAGATGCCGTTTCAAGCATTAAATATGGGTATACTTCCCCCCTGAACTGTCACTTGTACCAGCACTGACATTTTACCAGACTAAACCTCGAGATGCCAGGCCCACCAAATCGTCGCAAGCCGAAGATAGTACAGGCGGCTGTGGATAAAGGGTTGGTTGATTTAAATGATATTGACGAGCATATCTTCTCGCTTCTCAATCTTCTCCGAAGGACTGGAAAGTTTTCCGACCGTCGAGAGCCGCGAGATGAGCAAGCTATTGTGCGTCCGGAACACAATGCATTGATACGGGAGGCTGGAGCAGAGGGAATTGTTCTTCTGAAGAATTCTAAGAAGACCCTTCCCATCGACATCCAAAAATCTAAGAAGATCGCGCTTCTGGGTCCTTTGACGAAGCACGCTGCAGCACATGGAGGAGGCAGTGCTTCACTGAACTGTCACTATAAGGTGACGCCATATGACGCATTCCAACAGCGACTTAGACAAACCTGTGAGCTGTCATATTCGAAAGGTGAGATTTTTATAACAATCAGCATATCAATAAAACGCGAAGCTTACCATGTTCACAGGGACGCACATATTCAGAGTTCTCCCTGATCTTGAAGCAGGAGCTGTCAACCGCAACAAAAATCCCGGATTTGTCGCTGATTTCTTCAGTAACCCGAATTTCTCTGGGGAGCCCTTTTACCACGAGGAATATCCTCGAGGAGCATTTACTACTTTAATGAACACCAAGGTGGCTGGGATTGCTGAATCTGTCCGGTTTACGACGAAGTATAACCCTCCTGCTTCCGGCAGGCATTATCTCAGCTTTTCTGGTCTTGGGCCATCCAAGCTCTTCATTGACGGAGAACTTGTGAGCAACCAAGTCAAAGAGTCCAAAGATAGTATGGCCTTCCTTCTAGGAGTTCAAGATGAACACAGGTTCCAATTCTACTTCGATTCAAACAAATCATATGATGTGGTTATTGAATCAGTCCCATCTCAGGTTAACAACTCTGATTTGTTTCTTCTAGAGGGCCAAATAGCTGCCCACCTTGGTTTCATCGCCCAGGCGAAAATGGAAGTAGATCTACTGGCCGAGGCCGTTGCTGTGGCGAAGAGTGCCGATGTTGCTATCTGCTTCGTTGGCAATACAGCTCAATGGGAAACCGAGGGCCAAGATATGGCCAGCATGACTCTTCCCGCTGATGGATCTCAAGATAGGCTTGTCGCTGAGGTATCTAAGGCAAATGCCAACACGATTGTCGTGATAACAACTGGAGTGCCGGTTGAAATGCCCTGGCTGGATCAAGTCTCCGCCGTACTCCAAGGGTGGTACGCAGGTCAGGAGATCGGCAATGCGATCGCTGATGTAATTCTTGGGGACGTGAACCCGAGTGGAAAGCTGCCGGTTTCCTGGCCGAGGAAGTATGAGCACACTGCGTGCTTCGGTCACTTTGGGCTCGACAGCTTCGAGATACAGCAAGTCACATATGTTGAAGGCGTAAACGTAGGGTACAGGCACTTTGACCAGATGTACGAGACGGAGAAGGAGGTTCTGTTTCCATTTGGCTTTGGGCTGAGTTACTCGACCTTCGAAATAGCAAACGCTTCGCTAGAAGGTTCGTTTTCTCAATCTACGGATGGATCGGTGGATATTACCGTCACGATCCAAAACATGAGCTCCCGAAAGGGCGCCGAAACTATCCAGGTCTATTTGACACCTCCAAATCCCAGCAGCAATGGGAGGCCGCCCAAGAGTTTGGTCGCATTCGAGAAAGTCTTGCTAGAGCCAACTGAGAAGAAAGATGTACGAATTTCGTTCAAGAAAGATGCCGCCGCATACTGGATCGATTCACCTGCCGAAGCTGGCGGACAAGTATGGAGGGTGGAATGTGGACGACATGATGTTTTGATTTGTACAAGCTCTAACCCGAGTGATAGCCACGCGCGATGTGCACTGGAGATCATAGAGGGGTTCGATTTCAAGCCCTAGGTTGAATTGCGCCTGTAGTTAAGAAAGATTGTTATTTCAGTTATAGCGACATAAATTGTGAGAATAAAAACACACTTAAATTGAGGACTATTGAAGACTATTGAATGTCCCCTTGCAAAGGCGGACTGTTCAATCTTAAAATCCTCGATATTTGAAACCAAGCATACGTGATGTCGTCAGCTTCCATAGCGGGCCCACGGCATAGTAGATTGCAGATGAGAGCCCGGACAACCGACAGTGAACAGGCACACTCAGTCCGTTTTAAGGGGTATATTGAATACGTTAAAAGGTATGGCAGTGTGGTGCAAAAAGAGTCTCACAGGTCTCCATAGGTTCTAGCAGGGCAGCCCTGATTCCGCCGGGGCTAAAATTAAGTTTAGCAGCTAGATCATTCTCTTCCTTTGCAATAAATAGCTTTATCACTCTCATGCGAGAAGCCAAAGGCCAATCCGACCGATGGCCGAGGCGTGGCAAAGTAGCTATCCCAGACTCGACCTTCTTTGCATGCTGTTGAACGATCCCTTCCGTATTTGCAATAATTGGATTTCCATTATCCAATAAATGCGAATCCATGTCACTTTCTCCTTGGCTTTGGGAGGTTACTGGCCTGTATTAAATCGCTCAGTGACATCAGCCCGGCTTATCAATCTGCCCCAATTCTTATCAATCTGCCCCTTTATCAATCTCTAGAATCTTGATCTTCTGGTCAAAAATAAACAAAGCAAATTCTTAGCCTTTTCCATATAGCCGAATCCCACCATGACTGTAGGGCCTAAAACTGTGGTAGTAATCGGGGGCTCCTTTGTCGGGCTGGTACGTTCGCTTGGCTGACCTTTGTTATTCTTCTTCTTCATGACATTTCCAGCTAATCATCAGTAGTCCGCGGTCCGGGAATTGCTCGCCCAACTGCCAAGCACACACAGAGTGAGTTATTTCGCTCCCCGCATGCCATCGTGTCCGAGGAGCGCCAACTAACCGCCTTCTCCTGTCCAAGGTGCTCCTGATTGAACCACACAGCCATTTACATTATCTCTTTGCTTTTGTATGTAATGACCACCTTATGAACTTCCAATCCATATCCCTGACCAGGCGCACAGCCTAGATACGCCATTCTTCCAGGTCATGAACACAAGGCATTCGTTCCATACACTGGCACATTTTCCGAGGCGTCGGACCCCTCTCAGCATGCTGTTGTGCAGGCCAGAGCAGTGTCCTTGACCGCGAACCAGGTGATTCTCGATCGAGAATGGCAGGGTTCCAATGTCATCTCATTTGATTATGCTGTCATTGCGACAGGCACCCGACTTTCTCCGCCCGGCTCAGTGGAGCATGATGAGAAGCCGCAGGGCATTGAATACTTCAAGTACCACCAAGACTTGGTAAAAAAGGCTGATTCGATTGTCCTTATTGGCGGTGGCGCGGTTGGTGTTCAGATGGCCACTGACATGAAGGAGATCTATCCGGACAAGAAAGTGACGCTGGTTCACTCCCGAGACCACTTGATGCAGGTATATCACCACAAGCTAGATGAAGTGATCCGAGATCGCTTCAAAGAGCTTGACATTGAGTAAGAATCGACACATACCATCCTTGCCAGCGAATCATTGGCTAACCAAAGATGGCAGCGTAATTACTGGCACGCGAGCCGTCCTTCCACCAAAGGGCTTCCCGTCGGACGGTAGTCTTTTCGATTTGGAGCTTCAGAATGGCCGCAAGATTCCCACTAATCTCGTGATTCTTGCAACTGGCCAGACGGCGAACAGCCAGTTTCTCAAAGACCTGGAGCCATCTACGAGTACCTCAATCTTGAACCCCAGCAATGGATTCATTCGCGTCCAGCCTACTCTACAACTCCAGGATCCGAAATATTCCAACATATTCGCGGTTGGCGATGTAGCAGACACCGGAGCCAGAAAGGCAGCCCGTCCTGGAGTGGAACAGGCGGCTGTGGCAGTCGCAAACATCGCCTCCATGATTGCAGGCAAGGAACCCAACGAACAGATGGTCCTTGGACGATTGGCAATTCATCTTACCTTAGGATTAGTAAGTATTTCGGAAAACCTTGGTAGACTGACAGACACAAATGGCTAATCGTGAGTGAAGCACAAAAATATTGTCTTCTTTAATCCCGACAAGGGCAAAACGGAAGCAGAAGTAATGTACTTGGACAAGTGAGTAGGCTTCTGTTTTATCTATGTGACTAAATTCAAATTCGTATAAATGAATACTGACGGGGTCCTGATGCAGTGGTCTTGCGGACATGGGAATCGGGGCCTACAAAGTCTGGGAAGGGCGGGGTCTGACAGTCACGAAGGAGGAAGACTACTATCTGTGAACTTTGCAGCTGAGATCTTGACGGCCGACTTATCAATCATGGGTAGTTGAATCAAGGCGTTATCTCTTGCTTTGGGAGGAACAGACAAGGAATGCTTTACATATATATGGTCAGGGATTTCTATGCGATCACGTAAGGTTATCGGCGGCTTCTGATTGAACCATAAGCATGCTGTCTCAGAATGTGCGAGCCCTGTGTCAACTTCTCTTTCGGAAAGAATAGACGTGTGTCCAAAGAATATGAATTGAGCTGAGTATTGGATAAGCCGACTCACGTCATGTCAAAACGGGTTTGTGCTTGGATGTGACTTCTAGTAGACACGGTGGTCATGTGCTGATTCTCTTCCTGGTTAACTTAATGAACCCTGGAATTTCAGGTACACTATTGAGGAATTGATTTGCGTTGTCTATCTATAGCCGCCATCCTTCCTTCCCATGTGATCTGCCTTGGGATAGCTTTTTTACTCCTTGTGACATAATAGGACGATGTCGCTGCTGATAGTGGACTTAGCTAAGTAGAAGTTCCGTGACACCTTTAGCGACAGGACCCCACGCTCAATGACAGCAAATAATGATGATTTACATGGTTAGGGAAGAGAATACGGGCTATACAGGCCTTTCATTGTCGAGTTTTCGGCCCTTCGGAGCCCTTACCAGAAGGAGAAGCCACCTAAATACCGAGGCTGTTGTCTGATGAGCCTGGAGAATCCGGATCTCTAACCTAAGCCTCTTCCGATCGATGATTTTCAATCCTTTGAACATTTTCATCCCGAGCTGGATGGTCATGGTGTATGATTAATCCTAAGAAATTACACGGCATGTGTGGTATCCTTCTTCGAAACCCCGTGCGAAAAGATCAGTGTCACGTTAGGGAGCGGTGTAGTTCGAGTACCTCTTTAGATAACAGCGGCTTTCTATTGGGCCACCCAACTATAAAAGGCGAAAAAGATCGAAGGATGAAGACTTTGTCCAGTCCAATAGATTCAGTGACCACATTAGTATGCCATATACCATTACTCGGCGCCATCTTCTCCTGCCTTTCATATCTATGTCAGCTTTCGAGTTCAGAGTGACATATGTAGGAGATGCGACGTTGTAATCGGAACCAGTGGGACGCAAAGGGCATCTATGCCGAAATTCTTGATCCCAATTGGGCAGTTCGAATACCATGGAATCGTACATTTACTTAGATTGGATACGAGGACATCAATGGTCTCATTTACATGCCGTGTTACTCCTTTTCAAGAGCCCGGTCTGCCATACTTGGTTCACATGCTCTGCCCAAGTTACGTTGCATCCTGCCCATGTTCTCCTACAACTAAATGTTACGAGGAACACTAGTAGATAGCTGCCGGATGAAGGGCGTAAATCTTAGAAATAAAATGTATGCAAGTCGGCTCGGCGTAAATCCCTTCGAGGTCATATGGGTGGCTGCGCCGTAGCATGTGGAATGCCACGCCGCAGTTGAATGATGGAAATTGAACATGGGGGGTGGCTTGGCATGAGGAGATTGCTTTGCCGCTGGATCGCAGCGGCGCGTTCTTTGGACAAATTACGAGAATCCCTACGGTTACCTTCCACATACGATCAAGCAACGGCAGATTTGTGGCCTCTCACTCTCGAAAAAAAAATGAGTTGACACAAGCTTGGCAGGTGTAAAACTTTCTGATGATCTGTTTATATAGTATTGCTACCATCCCTCGTTTTGGGTGAGAAAACTATCTCGTATCTCTCGGAAACCTTGGTGAACGTACAAGATCAAAGATGAAGGCAAATATCCTCATACTCTCCCTCTCTGCCCCCCTGGCGACTGTCGCCCAGACACTCTGCGGCCAATACTCCAGCAACACCCAGGGCGGCTACATTTTTAACAATAACATGTGGGGTATGGGCTCTGGATCTGGTAGTCAGTGCACTTATATCGACAAGGTCTGGTCTGAAGGCGTCGCCTGGCATACGGACTGGACTTGGTCCGGAGGCGAGAACAACGTCAAATCCTATCCGTACTCTGGGCGTGAGCTCGGCACAAAGAGGATTGTTAGCTCGATTAAGTCGATATCCAGTGGTGCTGACTGGGATTATTCTGGAAGCAACCTCCGGGCCAATGCAGCATATGATATCTTCACGTCCGCCGATCCGAACCACCCTACTAGCAGTGGCGACTATGAAGTCATGATCTGGTAAGATCGATGTTGTTTAAATTAAGACCGAGTTATTAGTCGAAGTGAGAGGACTAATTCGTTTCGCAAACAGGCTTGGAAGATATGGCGGCGTGTATCCCATCGGTAACTCCGTTGGCACTGTTAGGGCTGCCGGCCGTGACTGGGCCCTTCACATCGGCTACAATGGCGCGATGAAGGTTTTCAGCTTTGTCGCCGCAAACCCTGTGACCCGATTTGATGGTGAAATCATGGACTTCTTCTATCTTCTCCGAGATATGCAGGGATATCCGATGACCAGCCAGTACCTTCTAAGTAAGAAATCGACTCCGAACAATGTCTCTCCTTTTGTGCGTGGCCTCAACGTCAAGCTAATGTTTCTTCCAGCTTTGCAATTCGGCACCGAACCATTCACCGGAAATGGCGCCAAGTTTAACTGTTGGTATTTTGGCGCTACTCTATCTTACTGGTAGTTATGGGAGCCTTCAAGTTCCATACGTAGCCAAGCAGGACCCGAGATGCATTTCGTGTGAGAGGCCAAGGGCGAGTTTTTGGCGAATGTTCCTAATCTAATCATGGCCCCTTTTTCGAAACACATCCAGTTTGTTGATGACCTTAAAGCCTACGATTACAAGAAAGCCATGAGTAAACATAAAACTTTAGCTCTTATCTCAACGGAAAGTCTAATCGCCTGTGAAGCCGTGCAATGATCTCCAAGTAGTCCTTCTCATTCTCACTGGTCACGACTCCATGCCTAATCATAAAGTCAAGCATCACCAGAGCGGAGTTAGGCTTGAACTCTCTCCTGGCCAACGCTGCCATAACATCACTGACATTCAGAAGCTGGAATGCCTCTACCTCGTTATCATTTGGCTTGCATACCAAATCAGATGGCACCGGAAGCTCGTAGACGTACTGGCATTCCGGTTGTAATAATCCCACCTCCCCTCCCGACCGCTGATCGCGAACATAGAAGTGTGTGATGGCTCCAACTGCTTTCGCGTCCTTGCGTACAAGGTCAGATGACAGTGAGGCTTCCTCGTCGCACTCGTGGAGAATTGTGCTCAGTGGTGTCTCGCCAGATGCCACACCACCAGCTGCAGTGCTATCCAACATCCCACCGAACGTCTGCTTCGACCGTGCTCGCCGCGAGACCCAGATTTTCATCGCACCGTCATCAGCCGGTGCGGGAACATACGCAATAACATGAACGCCGTAAGTGACGACCCCGAACAAGGGGCAAGCGCAGCGTTCAACGTGAAGAACAATCTCATGGTCGGGGCCGAACACTGGGAAAGTCTCGTCGCGCCAGCCTGTTAGGATCGAGAAGCACTCGTTTTCGCACATTGCTAGGATCGTCTTGCGAATGGCAGCGCTGCGTTCCTCGACAGTCTGGCCACTTTCAAGCACTACAGTGCGCTGTTCTTCGTCAACGCTCCATCCTGGAAAATCCCTAAGGATATATGAAACAGACGGGAGGATATATCCAAGCGTTGTTGAGAGGCCGGATACACGAAAAAGGTAGAGGCCCTGTGATGTTGGGTCTTCATAGGGGAAGCCGTCGGCATCATCAACGATATCGAGACTGGATGCCATAGTCTAGGGTTAGAATAATTTGTAAATGACCGGCCGCTAACCTTTCTAATTGAGGATAGGGAAATTCAACGGATAAGACAAGCCACCTTCATTGCTGGAGAAGTCGAGATGACGGTGGAAGGTCGGCGAAGGAGCCGAGAAATTACGTGGGCTGTTTATTTCTCATAATATGGGGAGTTCAGCTTGTGGAGACTGATCCCCTGAACACCTCCAGATCGTGGAACAGGTAAGCACCAAAATGCTGTAAAGATATGTAAGAATCACTCGCTATGCAATTCCGCAGTTACTTGATGTACTGTTGATCGTATTCTCTGTTTCCTTGCCCTCATAAGAATATCATAACAAAAGTGAACATTGATTATGGTTTCTCGTGGCATAGGATCATATCCACGTCTTGTGGAAACAAGATTGATTGGTAACATCGTCAGGTTAATAATAAAGGCTCGTCTTGATCTTCCAAGAGAGTTGTCCAATCGGGAGATTTATCGCCTTCCTGCTTAGTATCGTCGCTTTTCATCGCCCACAATGTCTCTAGAATATCCAATGCCCGGTGAATGTTTCGAAATTGACGTTTCTTGAGCATTGATTGGAGCCTTTGACGCACAATCTTGATTTGGCTAACACTGGATGCGTCGCCTCCAGCGAGAAATAGGGGGAACAGTAGGCATGACTCGGAAATGTGGTCGACTGGAACCTTTGAAATATGGTGAAGGATATTTCGAACTGCAAGATGAATTTTGTAGTCAAGATCGTCCATAGATAATGTCGAGGCGGGGAGTAGTCCAAAGTAGCCTTTGATATTCTCTGCAAATTGGCGTTTCTGACGATAAAGATAGAGCAGAGCAGAAGCCTGATACGCACCAGCAATGGCCGATAATGGTTCGAGGCTTACGGTAGAGTACGTCCAAGACCGAAGGGTGTCTTCAATCTCCAAACACCGATGATTGAACTCAACAACATCGTCTTCGCCTTTGGGATGAATATCCAGACTACTTATGTCGGAGATCATAACCAGTATTCCGCTAGCGACCCCGAGGTATGTGTCAACGACATCTGTAATTCCTTCAAGATATCTGCCGTTAAGCAAAGGGCCTCTTCCTAACGTGACGCTGCTAATGACGTCGTGATACGCAAAGTTCCTGAGGATCCATCTACCTCCGGGAGTAGATTTAAAGCTAGTGAAATCTCTCAAGCCTCCCGATGGTTCAGTTCTTAATTGAACAGTGGATTGGGTAGAGAGTATGAGATGTTTTGCCCCAATGAGATGGCTATACCAGCCTTTGTGGCTCCCTAAGCAGACCTCGGAGGTTAACAGAATGAGGGAGGCAGCGACAGTAGATTCCGGGTGAAGGCTATCCCATGAAGAGGTATCTAGGGCCTTCGAGAGGTGATTTAGAGACTTAGATCTAGCTCTCAGTGCAACAACAGAATAGGACGAGTCAAGAGACGACAAGTGGCCGGAAGCGTAAGCCAGGAGAGCCTCATATAGTGCCGGCGACTCCATAGCTAGAGGAATAAAATCTGCGAGACAACGTTCAGTGCACAGGCTTAGTAGTTGGGGCTGAGCGATCCTCCCATATCCTTACCAGAGGTGAAGGAGTTATCCTCTCGGCTTACTGTTAGAAGCTCCGACAAAACCTTTATATAGTAACTCATGGCATGGCATCTGCGTTGCGAATCTTCTTTCCCAGTAGGAATAGCTGGTGTAATACTCCTAGGAATATTTTCCGGTGCGATATTTTCCGACACATTGCTTCTCCCCCTCACTTGAGAGCTCCTTGATGGTGGCCCGATACATCGCGCAGGTTCTCTAATGCAAACTAGATTCAAGCGTATGCAAGCGCCGCATGTTGGGAGGGTGTTTTCCACACATTTCTTGTGCCTTGACGGCCCAGTCAGCGAATCTGAAAAGGGCAGTTTTTTTTTGGGGTGGGGGGGGCCTCCGGGGCGAGATATATACCTGTACCGGCAAGTTAGGCAACCAGTTTTATCATGCTTGGAGCCTCTTCTACTTCGGGCGCTTCCCTGCAAGGTATTGATTTGTCCCGACATGACCATAACGAGGCTTAGATGGTCGGTCACCGGCCTAAGTTGTAGCTTGATTGACTCACTGGCTTCAAATGCGGGCCGTCAAAATTTGAGGCCTTCAGCGTCAGAAAATGGCCTAGCCGAGGTTTTGCCTCCATGGTGTGTGTCTTAGTGTTGGTACTCCAAGGCTTTGGAGAAGGAACTTGAAGTTGAAACTTAAAGACATCACCTCACACCCAGTACCTCCGAATGTCGGTTCTTTCCATAAAACGACGGTGATGACCGATGGGACATAAATCTATTTTAAATCCAGAATTAAGAAAGTTGTTCGATACCAGGGGAGAAATCAATGCAAAGCCAGACCTTTCCCCCGGGCCCATTTCCGTTGGATCAAATTTCAGGTCATGAATCAGGGTTAAACGTAGTTAATTATATCTGGTACTACATCACCACTCTCAAAACGATATGGAGCATGATCTATTGACTCGTATATAATAGCTGACGAATTTTTACTAATCTTCTACCCCCCATATGAAATTACAAGCAACGTTTCGCTTTATAGACGACATTACTGATGACATTCAACATGAATTGTCATCACCATAAGCATCTTCTGACGTTCACTCAGTATTTTGAGCATTCCCCTTATCATAGGGTCTCGTTAAACAAATGACATAGGAATAATAATCTTTTCCGGGGATACACAAACAACAAACTTTGCATATCATTAGTCTCGTCAAGGGGGCCCAATGAGTGTAAATTAGATGAAGAAAAAAAGGCAAATTTGATTCCGTAAAAACTGAGCTTGACGGTGCTACGCTAGTGGAAATTCAGCTCTAGATGATAGGTTAACACTTTTTCACTTTTGAGTCTGGGCGTGCCTGATGTACCTATGTACTGATGATCGCCGCCCATTACGCCAATGTCGCCAAACACGCCAAACACGCCAAACACGCCGAGTACGCCGGTGAAGCGCAGGGCGCTTTCGAGGAACAAGAAACGTTCCACTCGTATATCATGATTTTAATACGTTATTGAGACCCTTGAATAGGTATAAAGGAGGCAGTCTATCCCACTCGCTCTGAAGCTGGCTAACAAATCCATCCAAACAACTCAAAGCATCCAATCTACATGCTCAATATGCCCCAGACTTTCCAACAGTACTACCTACCCGAGAAAAAGGGATTTGATTCTTTAACATTGAGATATGTTCGCAAAGAACCTCCAAAGTTTGGTCAAATCCTCGTTCGAATCAAGGCGGTGTCGCTGAACTGGAGAGACGGGATCCTGGCCATGGGCACGTACCCTTTTCCAGGACCTGACTCTGTGGTTCCAGGAAGTGACGGAGCAGGTATGCGGTCTTTTTATTACCAAGTACAAGCAATTCTGGCTTCTGACAACAAATAATGAAGGTATTGTTGAAGAGGTCGGCCCAGGAGTCACGGAGTGGAAAGTTAACGACAGAGTGCTTGCCAACTTTACTCAGGACCATATCGCAGGCCGGCTGACGTATGAGATCGGCCTTAGCCAACTTGGGGGTGAGAGTCAGGGTCTACTTGGCGAATACTTCATTTTTCCAAAAACGGGAGTTGTGAGGATTCCAGACTGCTTGTCGTTTGAAGAGGCGTCTTGCCTCCCGTGCGCAGCCCTCACGGCGTGGAATGCCTTGTACGGGCTTATCCCCATCCGTCCCGGGCAAGTCGTTCTACTTCAAGGCACTGGAGGCGTTTCAACTTTTGGACTGCAGATCGCGCACGCGGCTGGCGCCACAACCATCGTCACGTCTTCTTCAGACCAAAAGCTTGCCAAAGCGAAGGAACTCGGCGCCACCTATACCATAAACTACCGGTCCAATCCGGATTGGGCGGCAGAAGCGAAGAAGATTACCAAGGGCCAAGGCGTAGATCACATCATCGAGATTGGAGGCACCCTAACGCTCCAAGCATCGTTTGACGCCATTGGTTTCAATGGTTTGATTCATTGCATTGGCCACATCACGAATCCAGATCCGCTCGGGGCTGGCCGAGAACTTCGGGGGCCGGATGCCGCTTTTCTAGCCCTGGATCGGCACTGTATTGTGCGAGGAGTCGTTGTAGGATCCCGGGAACAACTACAAGACATGCTTGCTTCTTTTGAGGCTAATGGAATTCGACCTGTCATTGACCGTGTCTTTGATTTCAACCAAACTCGAGAGGCGTATGATTACCTGTGGAGCGCAAACCACACTGGAAAAGTTGTGATCCGCATCGATTAAGAATTCAATCAAGTGCCTCATAGCTATCAGAGTCAGTGTAGCACAATCAAGGTTTAATGATCATAATCGGGTGAAATGCTTATCGAAACTGTTTCCACATCGTCTGAACGAGCTCTATTGCCCAGTTGTTCCCATTTTCCAGAGTCGGGAAGGAATAATTCCCGGCATTTCTCATTGGATGCAATACTCCTCAACAACACCATATGCGATCACTTCCATGAAATGTTCCCAATCTACCTTATTGCTTAGAACTATTGTGTGTGACTACCTAGGTTAAAAGCGGTACCCATTAGCCTCCGGCCAGTCCGTTACATTCATAGCAAGGTCTTAAGGGCATAGGAGAAAACGTGGTTCTGAATTCTTGGGCCTAAGCATAGGTTGCTAAGCAAAGCATGGGGGCTTCAATCTAGATTGACAAAAAGTATCCTTGATGAGCATCAAGCACCCGAAGCTCTTTCTCATCTCTACATAAGCTCTGGCATTAAGTTGTAACCCAACCACGATGAGATCTTTCACGATCTTGGCGGGTGAGCTGGCGCTCTATCGTGCCAAGGAGAACAAGGTCCCCGGACACGTTGGGGAAGATCGGCCCAACGAAGTGGCCCCAAATTTTGAGAGATAAAAAGACCTGGCTGAGATTACATGCATGACACTGAGTCGTAGAAGGCCACCTAGGCAGTCGCCAGGAGCATATCACCCCAATCCAACGAATAAAGCAGCGCCAAGCGCGCGCGAGTAAGCCGTACTAGCCGCCAAAGTTCTTATGCATGCATTGGAGCGCGTTGGTAGCCTAACTAACAGCATTGGCGAGTCGTTTCATTACGGCACAAGGTCATTGCAGTCAAGGCACACCCGGCACAATCTAGTTTGGCACTCTATACATTTTACCCCCATAAACGACCGCTCCATGTAGCGATACGGGCTACTCTACGGCCCAAATATTGGCGTCCTCCCACGTCCGCCTCCCACTCGCGGTTGGTGGCGACGCTATAGCTTGATATTATCAAACGGAAGCGAGGGATGATTGTAGGCTTTCTGTAGCGCCAGTTTCGGCGCGGTGGTGACAACAAATCTATGAAACAATGCGTGCATGGGGCGAGCCGTCACAAAGCCATGCAGATCCCATCCACCCCCAGCGCTTACTGACTTGGTCCATGAGAACCAATAAACGAGATTTTCGAGACTCGGCCTGCCGGTGATCTGAGTCTAAAGGCCGACGATTAGCACAGTGTAGTCTGCTCTCCAGGTCTCTCCCCACCCCCGGATTCCTATTCCCTGTGGAAATCCCTGACAAGACGATCAAGGGGCAGAGACTATCGAAAACCCTCGCACCCCAGCATGCAGTATTTCCCTGACCTTATTCCACACAGGGAAACATGAAACGATGCCCAACGAATAATGTTTATGTATTCCTATATGGGGTTTGACCACGCAACCATAGCCCCCTTTTGTCTGCGGTGGCGATGACTACCTGTTTCGCTGGCCATCTCGGTTATGTTTTCGCGGCATGGTGGCGGGCATAATTTATACTCACCCCTTGTCCTCAGCCGAACAAAATCTGGGGGAATGCATACTGTATCTCCTCAAAGACCCAGATCGGGCCTGCATCTTCCGGGGACACGCTCACCGTTATTCAGAGATTGACTCTGGCCCACTCACAGAAGCGCCTTTACCTATTTACAACCAGAGAAGGCATCTGGACCTATTAGGGTCGTGCCTTGGATGAGAAACTTCATGCGAACCTAATATGCCTGATCGTTCAGGGAAATCGCCGGAGTTAAGTGCGCTTATCCGATTTCTGTGCGAAGTCGTGCTCCTGCATTTACCCCATGACTGGACTACAGAAGGTGAATGAAATGTGTGGGGGCATTGATGCCCTTTTGACGCCAGTTCACGTAGATTCGTTCCCCTGGCTTGATCGGATAGGGTCACGACTCGATATGCAGGTTTAACTATCTCTTGTCCCCCTCCACTTTCTTTTCTTTGTTGGATATGTTCTCGAAGTAAACTTGCGTTCCTTTCTTTTTTCCTTTCCCCAGCTTTCCACAGAGCTGAGCGTCCCAGCCGCCGAGCCGTTTCGATTTGCCAGCGGCTTCAGGTCTGGGCCTCACATGCCAACCCCCAGCAAGCCGAGGGTTTAATACTTGCAGTTCCACTGCGATGCTGGACCCGAATAATGATTCTCTATGGGCGATGCCCGTACCCGCAGGGGAAGTTCGCACCCCAATGAATCCCCCGACGAGTGCACAGGGAGCAGTAGCAACGGGCATTGCCACAACCGTCCTCGCTGGCCTCGCCGTAGCCGTCCGAATATTCACCCGAGCATATGTTGTGCGCAATCTTGGCATCGACGACTGTTAGTTACACTTTAGACTGGAAAATCGGGTGAACTTTGCTAATGGCTATGACTAGTCTTGGTTGTCATTTCGTTCATTCTCGGACTAGTATTTTCGATCCTTGAGATGAAAGGTAACTTGGACGACAATCCCCAAACGGTGATAATTTGACGAAAAGCTAATCTCCCCTCAGCACTACAAGTAGGGTCTGGCAATCATATTTGGGATATACCAGCACCCGACTTCCGCAACTTATTGATCGTAAGTCGAGTTTGGTGGTCCTGAATTTGAAGAACAATTAATTGACATTTGCCCAGTACCAATTTGTGTTAACGATAACTTACTCGACATCGGTCTCTTTTTCGAAGCTATCTATCTTAACACTCTATCTTCGACTATCCCCCGAAAAGTACTTCCGACTGTGCGTCTATGCATTCATCGGTATCGTCACGGCTTATACAGTTGCGTACCAGTTTTACATCATCTTTCAGTGCAGTCCAATAAACAAATTCTGGATGCCGGAGATTGAAGGGTCATGTATTGGCAAGATGGGTCCGATGATGACGTTGAGCATCGCCAATATCATCATCGATATTATCGTCTTGTTCATTCCCGTGAAGGTTATTCTACCGCTCAAGATCCCGTTACGCCAAAAGATCTCGTTGATTATCATATTTGCCGCTGGCGGTTTGTACGTTGAGCCCTCAGTCCACCAAATTCTTGCCCCCTTTCTAATGAGTCTAATAGCGTGTGTGCCGCTGCGATACAGCGAACAATTCTCATGCCCCGATTGCTCACTGCGGTCGATTACTCATGGGAAGTCTCTGGCCAAGTCATCTGGGGCTTCATTGAAGTAAACGCAGGTATCATCTGCGCTTCTGTCCCGGCCCTGAAACCATTCTTCATGCGATACCTCCCCTTTATTCTCACATCCCGCCTCCTGTCATCCTCCAGCCAGCCAGAGAGTCACAGCACAAAGCTCACACCTTTTTCCAACACAAACACCTCTAAAAAACAAAGATCAAAGAGGATTATGGAGTCTTACGAGCTGCCTAGTCGTGACGACCTTCCCAATCAGCGCGGGGAAGATGATGATCAAGCCAAGCTGTGGGCTGCGAAAACAACGATCAAGAAGGATGGAAACACTAGTGATGACAACAGCTTTGAGAGCTTCGAGGAGCAGTATCTAGGTAGACTAGGAAGGAGAGGTATGGTAACAAGAGGTGACAGCTCTGCGCATAAAGGAGACGGAATTAGTGTCATTACGGAAACAAAGGTTTCATATGGAGGTTGATTTTTGAGGAGGAATGAAAGGACTAGGAGCAGGCGTGACGTTTTTGGATACACGCACATATTCTTGCCTTGATTGCCACCGGTATAATATCTGTTATAATCCTTTGATACCGGAGAGAGTTTTGATGCAAAGTTAAAACAAAAGAAGAAGTCAATGATCTTTTGATTATTAATCTAATATCGAAACCCATGAGTCACTAGCAACGTAAATGTAGCATTAGGGTAATCATAGAAACTGACGTTGACATCAAATCAATTGACGGCAGTTCATCGGCTAGTGGGCTACCCTATAGAGAAGACCGATCTACGCCGACTCAACTGCGTCGTTCAACAGATGTTAACAATTGTTAGTCTTATAATATCAATATATCTATATATATTCTTGTTGGAGCTTTAATATGTCCATACTGGTTCTTATGAGGCTCTATTGGTTAATTTGTGAGTTTTCTCACAAAGAATTATTCAATTAGATGTTTTCACCTTAGGCATGCTCTGGCACATGGAATACCGTTAATATAAATTATAAATTATTGCCTCAAATAGTTAAAAAAATCCAAATGGTAATATTTCCTATTGTGAATAGACATTTCTTGCCCATATTGGGTAGATAGATACGAATTTGGCAAAGGTGGAAGAGCCGAATAGTCTAAAGGTATATATCTAGAGGTCGTCCCTATTCCGAGCTAATGGCTTGTAAGAACTTAGCTCAGCTCTCGCCTATTAAAGCCTTCGCTTTTCTAGAGTTATCAGCCTAATATTAAAAAGTAAGCTCTGTCAATAGGGTAGTATAAACTGCCTTTGACTGTCCTGGCTCTTATCATCACCATGATCATCATCACTAAGGGTTGGCTCTGGCAGGTCGTTGGGGTCAATCACCGACAGAAACTCGTCCGAACCACTGGGACAGTTGGTGCCCAGATCGCTAGGAGAGTCCCAATCGTCCGGGATCTGGCTGGAGCTGGCCACTCCCCAGCTCCATCTCTTATGTCTTGATACGGCAATCATGGGTTTGTGGCAGTGGCACTGTGTGAGGTTAGCGTAAAGTGTCAAGAAAAGTCTCGCCAAGTGCTCGTAAACTTACACAGAGCATGGCGTTGGGCAAGCTAACAGAAGGGCGACAGAAACACCCGACCTTGCTGGGCATGATGTCTTGAAGTTGCGAGCCCTTGTCGCGGACGCATGTGTGACGAGGCTTTCGGCACTGCCGGTTATAGCAGCGGAATACCTCTTCCAGGCTAAAATAGCCGCCTTCATCTGCGCTCGAGCAGCTCGACGAGTCAGTCTCATACGAGCACGAGTAGTCTGACTCTAGAGATCCGAATCGCATATAATAATGGCAGCAGCACTAGTAACGCTTGTCAAAGGTACGCCACGACAAAGGATTATAAAAAAAAAATAGGATAGTTCTTGCGATGGAGGTACTAACACAAACCATTCTCCCGGCTCGGTGTCGCGAAAGTCTGCAGTAGCAGGATTCCATGACGTAAGGCTTTCCGGCAATGTGTTGACAATGCTCGTTCTGGCACGACCATACGTAGCGAAAATGTGTGTTGCGGTCCTCGGGGACATACTCTCCATTAGGCCTGTAGTCCAGCATATATTAGCCATGTCAGAGGATATTTAGTCAAGGTAAACTGCGATGGCTGACCTGATCTCTTGTTTCTGGTCATCTTCAGAGCCGCTATTACTCGAGTCAGATAAGTCGCACGCATCGGCTCGTCTTTCTAGAATATCGGCCTGAAGTATTTTGCAGTCTAACGTATTGTCGTAAAAGCCATCTCGTGGGAGCCTACTCGCCTCCTCTACCTTCGCTTCAGCACTGTCCAACTCGTTGCGCTTTATATAACATCGTGCCACTCTGAGGATCGCATACGACACCTGCCGAGTCCCTGCATTTTGATGAGTGAGGCGCTTGGCAATCTGTCTCCATAGAATCAACGCATCCCGCTTGTCTGCTTCAGTCCAGCGCCGCAGGAGCAGCTCAGCATGCAGGCGATCGCAGTCCAGCATATCCTGGTCGTAGTACCCCATTTGCTTGCCTACCAGCTTGGCACCCTGGCTAGCCATGATTTGTCTTACTTCTGATAACTTTTCGAAGGCACTATCATAGTCTTTTCTAGCCAGGTATATTCGAGCTATGTTGGACTTAGCCCGGAGCGTCATGACATGGTGTTTCCCCAGCGCCTTCGACAAAGTTTCTTCAGCATAGTACACATTTTCCCACGTGGAGAGGGGGTAGCTCGAGGAGTTTATGCTTTCAAGGGAGATGGTCAAGTTGATAGAAGCTATGCTCGTTTCTGGGTGTTTTGGGGGAAGTGTGGCCACACGGAACTCATGTATAGCTTCGCGGAGTTTTAGAGTCTCAATGAGACGTCCCATTTTTGACAAACTCTGAGCCAATTCTTCCATTGCCTCCATTTTATACTGCTCGCTTTGCATGCTTGGTTCCCCATTTAAGATATTCACTACCTCGTTGCGGAGATCGAATGCGTGGCGATATGCACCCAGCTGATGGAGCACCTTAGCCAGCCTCGACTTAATGCGAAGGAGTGCTACTGATACTTTGCCTGGCGGCGATAGAAGTGCAGCCATATCATGCACATCTCTCAGAAGGTTAGCGGCCTCGACATGCCGTTCAGGAAGCAAGGATAAAGATTCGGCCAGCGCACCGGCGGCGTGGAGATAGCGCCATTCGGTCTCTCCACCAAGTCCTGCTTTACTCCTCTGCTGTTGGCAAGCCTCGACGACTTCTCTCCGTAAAGTAAGTGCTTGGCTCCGTTCTCCCATGTCATGTAGCGTTGTTGCAAGGAGCATCTTCACGTTAAGAGCTTTGATCTTGTCAACTTTGCCATGCGC
Organism: Clonostachys chloroleuca; assembly: GCA_037952775.1. Lineage (NCBI taxonomy): Eukaryota > Fungi > Ascomycota > Sordariomycetes > Hypocreales > Bionectriaceae > Clonostachys > Clonostachys chloroleuca. Next base: position 5,610,889 of record JBANAY010000004.1, read on the forward strand.
TCCAGACAGTTGATCAAGTAGCTTTGACAATAAAGACTGGGCAATTTCGGCGAGCCCGTTCTCGAATAAGACTGTTGCTAAAACAAGTACAATGTCAGTAGCAGGATTGAGGTCATATGCCGTCCAGAGGATCTCATATCCCAGGGATCTTGCCAGGCAACTCTTAACATGAGGAGCTAAGCCTCGTCGCGAAGCGCGGTCCCAGTCCGTGAATCCTGTTGGTGCCATGGTAGCAAGTGTTGCCATGGCCCTAATCCAGGCGCTTTTCTTGTCCTCCAAGGTGACAAAAAAGTAGTTATATGCACACAGGCTTAGTAACGGTTCCATGGAGACAATTACATCGTCCCCAGTTGCCAACACATTAACTAGCCGGGCGTTTGTGAGTATCTCTACCGCCTTATGGAAACTACTCTCTTCCCACTGGCTATCCTGCATGAAGCAGCTGAGCCCTTTGTTGCAAAAGCTGGTGGGGGTTGTCTTAGTTGCTATCCACGCTGCTTCGGCGGCCTTGCAGCTTAAACCGTTGCCGTTCAGGAAACTTAGGAGGCCCAGAAGCTCCAAGGACCCCGTTGGCTTTTTGGCCTCTTCACGGCGAAGTTTGGCTAGAGAAATTTCCCATGGTCTCCAGACGCCCTTGAGGATATGCTCCGCTTCAGTCCTGGGAGAGAGGGTGTCTTTGGATAAGTTCCCGAGAAGACTTTCCAGTGCTTTGTGGATGTGCTGTGTTGGAGGTCTCTTTCGGATAATTCCGGCAGCTATCTTGATAGCCACCGGGTGCAACTGCAGCTTAGCCAAAATCTCTCCAACTAGATTGTCGATAAGTGCAGCATCAGGGATGGGCCTAATCTCGTGCTTGAAGATGCGTGTTGCATCATCTACTGAAATATTGTTCACCGACATAGAGTTCTCGCCGAGTTGCAGGCGGAGTGAGGCGTCGGTGGTCGTGATGATGATGGTGCCTAAATGCGAATGACGTTCCAAAAGATAATGCCCAGTCGCTTTCGTCGAAGGGAGATAGTTCGTTATGTCATAGTCAGCGGTGTCATTATACCCGTCCAAGATTAGGAGCCATGTCCTTCTTTCGTTCTCTAGTTGGGCTTTCACTACCCCAATGAGCCCAGTGTGATCACCAGTCTCAGACTGCATAGACCCTTGGGTGTTAAGTGCGATTTTCAAATCTTCTGAGGCGATGGTGCGAAGTCCTAGCTCTAAGTCGAACGCGGTTTCCGCATTGATCATCCATACGGCTTGGTATCTATGCAGAGTGAGCAAATACAAATGGGGGCTGGGTCTACAGAAACTGGTAGGCAACAACACACTTTAACCGGAAACGCTTAGCAAATACTCGGCACAGCTCAGTTTTCCCCAGCCCATGAGAACCTTGAATGAGTAGCACTGTACCAAGCTTTGGCAGCCTTTCATGTTCATCGAAACAATGTTCAGCCATCGTCTTAAGAAGTCCACGATCATCACTCCATATCTCATCTGGAGGGAATGATCTGAAAATCATATTTTCTACATGGACGCGGTCCGTTTCATCTGAATATTAGGAAGAGCATTAATAGAATATTCAAAGGCCATTTGTTACTTAAGAGGGAAAATCGAAGACTCGAGTAAGGAAGACCTTTGAACAGAGCAAGAAAGAACTCACCATCCTCAGGCTCAGGACTATACCACTGCAGCACCGCCTTGGCGGCCGACGCGGCAACACCCGCCGCATAGTGTTGGAAATCTTTCTTCTTATGGCTATCAGCGTAATCAGATGCCGCCTTAATGACAAGACAAGAAGACGAGCCAATCTGGACGCCTGCACCCTCCATTTCGAAGGCCATGACCTCTTGTTCTCTAGAGATCTTGTCTCGGAGCTCTCCAGATCGCATAATGATATCTCCCGATGCCATGGATCCCAGATATATATTGGGCGAACCGCCCCGCTGTTGGCTCTCTCCATCAATAATCAAGAAATCTTCATCACAGATATCTTGGCATGCCGTGCGCATTGCGTCCTCGCACGTCTCATACTCGTCTTTGGCACAAGCGCAACCGTGTGCTTTATGGTGCTTATGAACATAAGAGGCTTCGTACAACTTGTCTCGCTCTGCGCCAGGATACATATAAACACCGTGCTGGTTTCCTTGCAGCTGCACGAGATTGCCTAACATGTTTTCCTTGGCGATTTCCAACCAGTTAGGTCCTTCAAGAGCTTGCGCAAGGGCTCTGGCTCGAGGGCTCGGCTGCATGCTCCAGCCGCTCCCGTTTAGAATATTCCGCATCTGGAATCCATCTGGCCTGGCCTGCCCTCGGTACAAATATTGCGCAATCGAGCTGCTGATAATAACGTCGCCAAAAATGATCCTGCGAACAGCTTGCACAGGGTCAGGTTGCACCGGAAAGAAGGGCACGGCACCACAGATGCCCACCACTAAGAACAAAGCTACCTTGGTGAACTTTCTTCTCAGAGCTTCCGTAATACTTTGGGCTTGGCCCGGTCCAACGTCCAGCGGCCGCACGATCACCACGTTGTGCCCGCCCATCTTTGCAAGAGTGTACACGTTCGGATCATCAGGGTCAAAGGGGGTGGTTGGCCACTGATAGTCCACAGAGCTGATCACGGCATTATACTCTAGTTGAAGAGCACATACAATGGCAAAGTAGAATTTGTCGTACGTCGGCACCTCTCTTAAATCTCTCTTGTGTTTCTGGCTAAGATCCGCATCCTGCACGGCAAGCCTGGCTCTCTCCACACCTCTGGCTCTAATGCTAAGGCTCTCGGCAGCGAGGGGGTAGGAACCCAAGGAATTCCATCGCTGTCTCTGGCTACTATAGAGACTTCAGCAGCCATACTGCGGTAGGCTATGAGGCTCGGGTGTTGAATTTCCCAACCCGGAGTTATGTCGTCGACGTGGGGGAGAAGTCTACGTTGTGCCCTGGAAATTTCTAAAGTGAGAATCTGTCAGCTATTATTATTATGATATCTGAGATAATACATGCCTATAACGATTATTGAGGTAGCGGCAATTTCCTTGTAACGATGTAACCACTATCAACGCCTACTTGAACACCGGAATTCCCTTTCATCTTGTTCTCAAATGACACAAGCTCCTTCCTCCCAAATGCCAGTCGTAAGTTTATGCGTTAGTCTAGGAGAATTCTGAGAGTTATTTTGCAGCGTTAGATCTGAATTCTAGGATGTCATTCAAGGTTCTGTAGGACGCCCCCAAGAAGTCACACCGATCATCCTTGTAACGGTGGGATCTTTATATTTGGATCCCGATAGAAGCTTATATTCATGTAATGAATCTTTCCTGCCTAAAGCGCGCATGTTCAGCTGATTCAGCTGAAATTACCCCTCTTTTGGGGATGCTGAGGCATGCATATGATATGCATGTATGACCACTACCCAAAACTCACCCAGACATCGGTATCTACCCAGAAACTCGAATGAATAAAACCGGTCTGTTGCTTCATACCAATTTAATCATAGAGAAAAGGTCTTTGCTCTTTCGGAAGAGCGGTTGTGACACTGTTCAGCCGGAAAACCATGATCTGGCCGTATTGAACATATCAAGTCGGGATTACTCCACCGCTGCTTGTACAGCAACGCGCAGGGGCCGGTAGTTCAGCCTTAAGGCCGACCAGAACATCCCTAGATGCCGTGTGCAAACCATTTACTGTGAAAGGAAAACCAAAATTATTGCTTCCCCGTTTGAAACGGTTTAGAGCTATTGCATTGCCGTTTATTGTTGGCTCTCGCATCTCGTTCGCCCGGCATGCTGCCTCTAGGACAAGAGTCACGCTCTAGCCCTCGGTCTAACACCCTGGGGCTCGGCCTGGCTGGCTATCCAGGTGAGTGTCATGATGCGATCTAAGTGTTTCTATTGACACTCTTCTAAGTGATTTACACATCCAGCCACCTTCGACCCTGATTTCCTTCGCAGGCACTACCTGGGATCCTTGGCTGAGCCGCCCCTTTCTCAAGACGCTTCGTCGTCTTCGATAATGCAGCAGCCATCTACTCTAGGCGGGACTGTAGAGACTCCTGACATCCATCGCCAGGACTTTTGTAAAGCTCAGCGCATAGCGAACCCCAACATAGGCCCAGACCAGACCGACTTGAAGGCCGGGACCACGAAACCAAGGTTGGCACGGCCAGTCGAGCAAAACAGCTCACGTCTTTCGAGGACAGAGTGTTTAGAAAGAGCACGCCAGCTTAGGACTGAGGTTCTTGAAGCATACAGTCAACGGACAGACGATGGCACAGTGTTTGTCCAAGTTGAGAGCGCGCGATGGAGCCTTAGCATCTGCCATATGCGCTGCGGCGAGTTTGCTGCAGCACGGGCTTTGATGGCTCTTGTGGCTCAGACCCGCGCTGATAGGCTCGGCAAATGCGCCAAAAAGACGATGGATGCTGAAAGGCAGTTGGAGTATTTAGATATGTTATTGACTGACTCAGGGATGGGAGGTTCAGGACTATACCCGGGCTGAAATTCAGCAATGTATTTCAACGATTCGGTTTCTAGTGGCGAGTTTCCCAATAGGAGATGGGGCAGCTTCTGTTGTAATGGCCATACGAGCGATGATAATAAGAGCGTTTGACCCCTTTCTCACTCGCGGGCAAAAAGAAGGGCGTCTTAACTGTACTGGATCTAAAATGAGAACATAGAAGATTTTGAGCCCAATCGTTATTCTCTCAAGGAGTTATCAAAAGTCAATGGGTCCTCGAAAGGTAAGTAATATTTTACAGAAGTAGAAGTTTTTTGTACTAGGATGTGCGCCCCTGGTGCGTTGGGGAGGAACAGCCACAAGCCCACATCGTAGATAACGCAACATTCATAGAATAGCTTGATATCCAGGAATCATATGAACTTATGGTTAGCTTCGCGGGTTCAATCTTATTGGATCAAATAATTCTTGTAAGATATCGGCTAGCATGTGGCGTCACTGGGGCTCAAAGGCACGGAGAGATTTATCTTTTCAAAGCCGAGCATTTTCAAAAAAGTAGGTTTAGAGGTTAAGAGTGCGTGAATCTTCGAGCTGTGACATCTAGCCACAGCATGTGGACCCAAACTCATTAGCAGATGAATATTCTTTCGAAGAAGCTCCTCTTTTTGCGTTTCCATTACAGGTATCTGATTCATCTCCATCTGCTTCTTCACCATCTCCTGTGCTTAAGTGCTAGATATCAATCTTTTCTGATGAATATCTCTGACTGGTACTTTTGTACATGGATCTGAGATGATAAACGGGGCAGGTGACGGTGACTTTCCTAGCAGAAAGGATCTTTTGATAGCGTACTGCCACTTCTGCTCTTTTGCCGACACATTATGAAACAAATCAACTCTGGGGCTTGCGTATTCGATCGGCAAAAGTCAATTTCACTAACCATTACCACCCATAGGTTCATTCTTGAGTCGTAGTGCTTTAGAGATGGTATATTACCTGTTTCGATGGGATTGACCGTGAGTGAACATTCCATAAGGCCAAATGTTTCCAACATAAGAAATAGTTATCCTGTTATCCTCCTAGATGCTTACACCGTTAGCCAGAAACCAAGGCTCACTGCCTCGCCCCTCCCCACATAAGAATGCCTGCATAACCAGTGCTGACGTTGTGGCATAGCCACCCCATGACTGCCTCCGCTAAAGTGCCAATCAGCGGTGTCCGGATGATGACGCCGTGCTCACCCGGGCGGTGCCACAAGGCAGCAACTGGTCGGTCAAGGCTCAATGGAGAGGCAGGCATCCATTCCTCACTCCTTCAATGACACATGCCAACAATTTGCTCTCATCTGCCACCAATCCAACGACTTTGTTATCCAGGAACAACTTTGGCTAACCTCTATATTTTTGATGCCCCCTCCCATTAACAGCCTTTCCAAGCAGCTCAAGGCTGCCAATAGCATTCGTCTTGCCCCATGAACAGCAGCAAGCGAATTTCAAGGCAGATCGAGTCTCCTACGCCAATACATTCCCTCCATCATGACTTCTTATGAAATTGATTTTGTCAATAGCGACAGCGATGTTGATGCTGTCGTGATTGATCGCGACGATGTCAGCAATTACAACCCGGAACAGATCCTCCCTCAGCCCGAGGAGATTATTCAAAAAATCCGAGCCTGGCTCCAGCCAACCTCGTACGATATTGCGGGCGGAGAATACCGCAAGCATCTGGCCTCGCACGTCTCGGGGACGGGATCCTGGCTTACATCAAGCGACATATACAAGCAATGGTTGGAGGACAACCAACACGGGCTGCTATGGATCAAGGGCATTCCGGGTTCTGGAAAGTCCGTCATGGCAGCGAGCCTTATTGACGGGCTCGCGAAAGCCAGCCCAGGCTCTCCTGTGGTATTTTTCTTTTTCCGTCAAATTATCGAAGCGAACCACCAGCCTGAGGCTCTGCTGCGAGATTGGATGGATCAGATCTTGACTTTTAGCCCGCCTCTGCAAAAGAAGCTCAAGGATTATTTAGAGTCTAATAGATCGATCGTTAGCATCTCGATGGAGGATATGTGGAAAGACCTTTACATGGCGTTCTCTGGATTGTCTAACAGGGTTTTCTGTGTGGCCGATGCACTCGACGAGATGGATAAAGGCAATGAGTCGTTTCTACAAGCTCTTGCCACCTTGGGCAAATGGAACCCTCAGAAAGTCAAAGTCTTGATCACAAGCCGCCCAGTTCCAACGATTGAGGGGCCGCTGAGAGCCTTCCAATCCCACTGCCTTCAAATCCGATTGCAGGAATACATGGTGGACATCGACATTGCGACATTTGTTCAGTTTACCCTGTCGCGATCCGTGATCCCACAGACCGACTGGAAGACGATCATGGACGCCGTGCCTGGCCGAGCCAACGGGCTGTTTCTCTACGCAAAGCTTGCAATGGACGCCTTTCTCGAGCCGGGTGCCAATGTGAAAACCGTTCTCGGCCATCTACCTGCTGACTTGAACGTGCTCTATACGGACCTCTTGATAGAGCACTCTAGACGGTCGGGTATAGCCGACAGTGTGCAGCGTTTGATCCTGCAGGCTGTCACTCATTCCACACGGCCGCTTAGGCTTCTGGAGCTTGCCGAAATGATCAAGGCAAACAATCCAGACGGAAAGGACAGAGATCTCAAAGCCACTAAGGATTTGATCCGAGCTGCGTGTGGGCCGTTGCTGGAGATCTTGGCGGATGAAACTGTATCTGTCATTCATCATTCATTTACGGAATACCTGAAAGGCACCACTCGGCATGATGGTTCCGGGTATCCGGTTCTGAAAATGGGGCCAACTCATGCTCAGTTGGCGATTGCCTGCTTGCGGTATTTGACTTCTGGAAGTCTGAAGTCCATCGTGGTAGAAGAGGAGGAATATAACGAAGATTCAGACGGCGATTGGTATACGTCCCGGAACCAGGTCCCGAAAGATGAGATCCAACAGAGATTGAAGCATCCCTTCTTCGAGTATGCTGCCGTCAATTGGGCGCACCACATTCGTAGATCCGAAGCAGCTGAGCAAGATCAGACGAACGTCCTCGTGTTGGTCCGTCAATTCTTGGACAATGAGAGAGCCATGAAAGCTTGGTTACAAACCAAATGGAACGCCTCATCTCGAGGAGCCGCACAGGGAGTCACGAAGATTCACATAGCTGCCAAGCTTGGCCTATTTTCTTACCTGAAGGAATTAATTCAAACTATGCAGCCAGATTTACCGGATGCGACTGGCAGAACACCTCTGTAAGTTTTCATTTACTTTCTTACGACCCCAGATTGTTAACAATTATTCGGTATTTAGGTGGTGGGCAGCCCACGAAGGTCACGAAGAAGCAGTCTATGAGTTGATCAAGGCCGGTGCAAACCCCGACCAACCTGAATCCGTATGTGGATTGAAGCCTCTACACGAAGCCGCCAACTTGAACCATCCCGCAGTCGTCAGCGTGCTTCTCGAGGCTGGTGTAGACCCCCTAACACCTAAGACCAAGGAAGATCCGGGTAGGAGATGCGGGAATGCGCCTACAACTGTTGGGCATACCCCCTTATGTATGCCTGCAGAAATGGACACCTTGAATCCGTGGACGCATTCCTACCCTTCCTCAAGGATATTGACACCGCCCACCGTGCTTTAGCATGGTCAGCCGGAGTCGCCAAGTCAAAGGTTGTTGCTAGGATTCTTCAGCATCCTGGAATCGATGTTAACACTAAAATCCGTGGAGATACGGCTCTCTATCTAGCTTGCGGTACCGCCGATGTTGAGACTATCAGGTGCCTTTTGGAGGCTGGTGCGGATCCTCGCGTCCAAAGCTTGGACAGTGGTGACGAGTTTGATTCGGATTCATTCTATGTTCCCTTTGGGGAAGAGAAGCAGAATCCCAACAGAAAGAACTGTCTACATCGTTTGTGTGGATCTGGAAATCGTGGAAACATGGATGATAATAGGAATGCCGAGGATCTGCAAACGATATTCTCGCTCTTGATCAATGCAGGCGCCGATATCAATTACCGGGATCCGTCTGGTCAGACGCCTCTCCACAACGCAGTCTCTTCTCCAGTCTTAACACGACTGCTTCTCCGGGCCGGAGCTGATGCCAATGTAAGCGACGACTCAGGAGTCGCACCAATCCACCTCGTTAAATCGATAGACCCCATGGTGGTCTTGATCGAGGAAGGCCATGCCGACATTAATCTGGCCCAAAAGGATGGGAAGACACCTCTCCTCCACTTGCTCTCTACCTATCATGTTGAAACCACGTTGAAGTTCCTCGAGTACGAACCTGACTGCAGCGCTACTGACCGTGATGGCGATGGAGTATTGCACGTCGCACTTAAGCAGTGGAATACAGGCGCGAACCTGCTCAGGGCTCTTCTCAAAGCTGGCGCTGATCCCAATGCAAAGAATAAGGCTGGGCTCACACCTCTCCTCTCCATGCGCAGAGATTTCAAGCCTCAGTTGATGGATGTACTCATTGAAGGAGGTGCTGATGTCAACGCGACTGACCGACAGGGGAGGACCGTACTTTTCAACGTTCTGGGTGATTCTAGTGGCTCTGACGGAAAGTTCGAGAGAATTACGCAGGTCGTTGAGAGGGGCTTTTCGACACATCACCGTGACCGGAAGGGCCGTACTCTTTTGCACGAAGCAGTTTTACGTCACGACGCAAATCGTATCAGGCCTAGTGAACTGTCACAGTTCGAGTTTGTTCATGGCTTAGGGCTTGACGTGCATGCCGTTGATCATGACGGGAACGGCCTGCTCCATGAACTAGCAATGCGTTCCTCCAACCATGATTCATATTCAGGACTGCCCTTGGTGTCACTCTGGGAGCGCCTTCTTGAGTTAGGTCTAGATTTAGAGCAGACGAATCATGATGGGCTCATTCCCTTGCATATTCTCTGCTCTGGCAACACCTCCTCGTCAAGATTCGAGCAAGGTGTAATTATGCCGATCGACTTTGTGATTTCGAGAACAGAGGACCTGGATCGGACCGACAGCCTCGGCGCCACACCTTTGCACCGGGCCGTGATACATGGGGAACTGTACTCGAAGAAACTTCTCGACGCCGGGGCTGATCCTTCTAAGGCCACGCACGAAGGATTGACCCCATTGCACATTGCCTCTCGCTGCAGGCAGAGCAATGTAGTCGGTTTACTACTGGACGAATTGAGGGAACGAACACCTTCGCCAGGTTCCCCTGCCGTCGGAGTGAATGCTGCCCTGTCTGATAAGATTCTTAACACACCTCTTTACTACGCTTGCCTCTCTGGGAGGCCAGAAACTGTGTCGCTACTCTTCGATGCGGGAGCTGATTCCAAAAAAGGGATGGTTTTTTCTGCTTGTGCCTCTTTCGAGGACGAGGATCAGCTGTGGAACAGCGGTTGCCAGGAAGACGCTATTTTAAAGGATCAACTTCCTCTCCGCTTGAAGGACACAAGGCGTATTCCGAAACGGGGAGATCGATACAGGGATGTTGGCGGTCTGAAAGAGGATGAAACAACCAGATTAGAAGAAATCCTTGAAATGTGTGCGAACAACGGCCTCGAGGCGGATGACTTCGGGCAACTCGATCAACGGTTTTGGGATAGTGGTTACATCGGCGAAGCCTTCAACAAGGGGCATGACTACACCGCAACCTGCTTGACAGCCATTCGGGCTAAAAATCCTAGTCCAGAAGTTGGCAGCGATGAAACAACAGGAGCCTCGGTTTGCACAGCGAGGGTAGAGGAAATACTGCACAACTCATCGAGGGAGGCTAGACTTCAAAGTCTAAGTGCCTCTGGGATGCTTCAGCCTGATAAGCTTCGCCAAAATCACTTATTGTCATTCCTGAGACGGAAGGAGTGGAAGTTTATTGAAAAAATGGCGGACGAGGGAGTTGACTTCCTCAACACCTCGTGCGGCGTTAGCAACTTCACCATTCTCGTCAGCCATGGTTATTCTTCGCTTGTAGAGACGGTGGGTGATATCGTGGTCCAGAAAGGTTTCGAATGCGGCGATTGGCATGCTTTCGGAGACAAAGCCCGGCCAGGTCTCTGGTTTGCGAAGCGAGACATCTCGGATCCAAGTAAAGTGGCCCAGAACCCTCTGCCTCTGCTAATTGGGGCAACTCAGCGAGAACTTCCGAATCTGCCTATAGTCAAATTACTAGTGGAAAAGTTTGAAGTCGACGTAAACGAGATGGCATACAGCAGAGAGTACGTGAGTGGCGAGTATATCATCGCCGGAACCAATTCTCCTCTTCACTCCGTAGCGAGGGGAGATCATTGGTGGCAAGTTCATCAAGCACTGCCCTATTTACTCAAGGCTGGAGCCAACATCCATCTTCGCAACCATCTTGGACAGACGCCTCTTCTTACGGCCCTCAAAGCTGATGAGAACTGGCCTGGGCCATTTAATAGGACTGCCGCGAGACTTTTGATTGAAGCTGGAGCAGACGTCAACGCTATTGATAGAGAGGGACGGAGCTGTCTAGCCTGCGCACGGCACGACGTTGGTCTAGTGAAGCTCCTCATCTCACACGGAGCTGTTGTAACGGCTGACTCCATCCTTGCGGCGATTGACTCGAAGAGCGTCCCAATGCTCCAAGCGCTCCTCTCTGGGGGTGTAAGCGCTAATATCCGTGCTGACAAGCCGTCTGAAAAGGCCCTGGCTGCTGAAAGGAAGAAGAGAAACAATAGATATGGCTGGGCCTACGGTTCATCAATACATCGACACGAAAAGTTTCCACTCTTCCATGCTGGGAAGCTCTTGAAAACGATAAAACCTCCTGCTACACGCCAAGAACTTCGAGAGACAGAGACTTACATTCAACTTGTACACGTCCTTCTCGAACATGGGGCTGACCCGTTTGGTAAATTTCTGGTAGAAAATAGTTCGGGTCCAGATACACCAAGCTATCGAGAAGCTACAGTCTTACATGAACTGCTAGCCGATGGTAGTTTGCCTGAGGTTTACCTCCGCATTCCTAACCTAGATGTCGATCATAGGGATGCCCAAGGCCGCACGCTGCTACATGCTGTCTGTAGTGGTATCAATTATCCAGACTATGTCATTGGGTCATATCAACAGGACGGACAGATCGGCGAGAAGACTACCGTCTTTCAACAACTCTTATCCCTAGGGGCAGATATAGAAGCCGTTGACAACTCTTCTCGGAACGTCTTGCATTACATGATTGGCAATGATGACCCCTATGGGTTCGTCGAATTCGATAAATTTGAGGCGTCTCTGGCCGAGGTTATAAAGAAAGCCCCTCAACTCATGAATCAGCCAGACTCTTCTGGTGAAACGCCTCTGCACGCAGCCGTTCTTCGTGGGGCCACTAGGGGAAGACCGGATATCGCCCAAGCGCTCCTAAAGGCTGGGGCCGATCATCTCACGGTTACCAAGAAGGGAGACAATCTACTCCACTCACTTGCGTCGCGTATACGTACTGAGCAGAATCGCGATTTCCTCGAGGATCTGGCGAAGCGCGGAGTTGATATAAACGCTCGTAATTTCAAGGGAGAAACCCCGCTTTTCACCTTTTGTGCGAAATCTAAGGCTAAGAGCAACGATCGTTACGTTGACAAGCAAAAGGCTTCGGAGCAACTGAAAGTCATACCGCAAATGGAGCGACTGGGTGCCGACCTCTTCGTCAAAGACAACAGGGGTCGGGGGTTGTTACATGCAGCGGCAGGAGGAACTGTTGATATCTTTAAGCAACTGATGGAACGAGGGCTCGACGTCACGTTAGAAGATGAGGTGCAGCAAACGCCTATTGATGTTGCTGCTGCTTGTGGAAACAATTATATCCTGGAGCTCTTTGAGAAGAAAATATGATCGAGTTAGGTTGTTGATGGTAACTAGGAGGTTCTCAAAAGCCTAGCTGTCTGTAGATTACAGGGATGCAGCTGTGGCATACGAAGAACACAAGATGGCCAAACTTAACACCAACTCACACACTGTTGTCTCGGTATACCCCATATGATCATAGCATCATAACAACGTAACTCATTTCTTCCAAGCGGATCCTCGTGAAGAAACTAAGCTGCCACTATAGCCACCACATAGCACTGTAACCACCGCATCACGCGAGCGACTAATAAACTATTCCAGCCCAAATCTCTTTCCATATAAAATAGGGGCATTATTTCCACATTAACACTACTACGCATGCATAGTAATATTAATAATAATAATAATAATAATAATATAAGAGTCTTCTCTCGTATATGGCTTGCTGTTATATCTGTTCCTTAGTTGACTACTGCTAGTTTTGGGCCCCAATCCGGTATATCGTGTATCGCACGTTATCACCCCGCGCAGTTCTGTTACCGTGCGTTCTTGGTGAAATTAGCTCACTCCTATTGCAGTTTTGCTTTGCTTTCCTAACTCTGCAATTCCGATCTTCTCTTGGTCAAGAAAGCAGCAATAGGAATGGAACCAAAAGTCAGATCCAATCGATCGGAGCAAGAGGGCTACAGTGCTTTCCCGGGCCGACGGCGACCAGATTGGACGCCAGCCTTTACGACAGTCGCGATCCTCGGTCTTTGCTTTCTGTTCACTGTGTCGCCCTCCGGTACTGATGGACAAACAATCGGTGGTCAATCCGAACAAGCCACCGGCAGTGGTGACGCTCCTCAGAATGCCCAGCGTGCTTCCGTCATTTTCACCCTCATCACCCTGGTTGGTGCCACGGCGACACGAATCATCCGCAATGGAATACAGAGCGTGCACCACATCGTCTCCGCAGACTCCTCTGTCGCAGACGCGCTCACTTCAAGATGTTGGGCAGGAGTCGTCAGCCCTGTCGGACTGAGCTTCTTCGCCGTGTCGCTGATAGAAACGATGACGAGTTATCTTGACGATGCCGAGGCTATTTGTGGCTCCCAGAAGGATTTCAACTGGAACATGGCCGTGGGCGATCGGGAGCATTACGACAAAGCCGCTGGAATCTGGCTCATTCACGTCCTCGTCTGCGCTATCGCGTCCGGCCTTTTGCTGTATCTCCGGCCCCAATCCTGGCCAGGGTCGAGGACAAGTTCGCGATGGCTCGTTTTGCATTACGCGTTACTTGTGGGCATCGTAACGGCCGTCTTGGTGGCTGGACCCTGCGTCGCGCGTACTCTGCTACAGTCCGCCCTCTCTTACTCACTATTTACTCTTACGGGTATCTGGCTTTTGGCGAACTGGCGGTGTATTTTTCGGCAAAGCTTGAGCGATGTTCACATACAGTTGCCGTTATATGCACTCTCACTCTACCTTGTTGCCTGGGCTCCGGTACAGGCCTATTGTCAACCGAATGGTTGTTGATCTTAGCTTGGCTATGCATCCCCTTCTAGATATATGTAGTCAACACCAGGTAATAGGTGCCAAACCCGATGACGAGAGGCGAGAGAAGCGTCATGATAGTCGTTCGGTTTTCCTAGAGGGTAAAAAGCATCCCTGTCGCAGGGAGGCAATGCTGAACGGACACAATAATCGGGCAATTAGTGTAAAGCTACTCGCTTGGGTTATTCTTCTCATCGCTTCACTTACCAGAAGCATATAATGAATTTGGTGCACTTAGTGAGAAATTTCCAGCCATCTTATTGCTTTCATTTATCCACGCTGGAGGATTGTTTACCTGATCAGCACGCGTCCAAGGGCAACAGTTCCACATGGAGCCAATCAGACACGGCGGTGAGAGCACGAGAATGTTTGGAACATCTCAATTATTAACGAGCTTCCTACTTCGCCCGTTCCCGAGATCCGGCCCATCTTTCTACCATCATTGAATAATGATGGTTGCCACAGCCGCATCGGATTCTCTGTTTTCATTCTCTCTGCGTGATATCTACACCATCTCGCTCATCACAAATTGGTCCGAGATGATTGCCACCAAAGTGCTCACTCTACTGACCAGCGCGTTGCTGGTCCAAGCCGGCTGCTACCGTGGCTACACCTCTCCATTCTCATTCGACCTGGGCACGGAAAACCATGCTGATTGGATGGGCGGCATACCTGATAACAGCTTTCTCACCTCTCTGTCCATTCCGGGCACACACGACACGATGACATACAGCGTCCGCGACCAAGTCCGGCAGTGCCACAACAGAAATCTCACCGTGCAGCTCAACTCGGGTGTGCGCTACCTGGACATCAGAGGCCGACTTGCAAACAACCTTATTGAGATCTACCATGCGGAGACTTATACCGGCTACAACTACGAATATGTTCTGGTAGAGGTGTTCAATTTCCTGGAGAGTCATCCCAGCGAGACCGTCATTGTTCGCATGAAGGAGGAGAGCACAGCCATCAATTCGACCATCTCTTACGAGGACGCATTCCTGTATTACCTTTGGAACAACACCGCCACGGCAAAGGGTGCGCAAAAGCATTACTACCTCCTTCCAGAGGGTGAATCATACGCACCCATCCCACGTTTAGGTGATCTTCGTGGAAAGGTCTTCTTTTTACAGAACTTTCCTTCGAGCGTGGCAAGCCGCTATGGCATCGGCTGGGAAACCTCAGATATGACCCTCCAAGACCTCTACGAGATTGAGAATGTTGACGCGCTGTGGAAAAAATGGGATGCTATCGAAGCCTCGCTTATAGAGGCGGCAACTACGGCAGATGATAACCGAGCCTTGTTCCTCTCACATCTGAGTGCCTCCGTCGGCGTTTTGCCCATCGAAGCAGCCGCTGGTCCGCTTAACCGCACCGTTGTTGGCATGAACGATGAGACGGGCGAATGGCTAACCGAGACGGTTAAAGAGGGCGACGAGAACCATGGAAAGACGGGCATCGTCATCACCGATTTCCCAGGCCAGGAGCTTATCGATGCAGTTTTGGAGCGGAACAGCCATCTATCCCGCGTTTTTTAAGGATCTCAAAAACGAAATATGCAGCTTTAAACTATCAAATCAAGGGTTGGCTGTTGACCGCCCGCGATGTGATCTCCTAAGCCTCTTTGGCACATAGTAACGAATTTTACATTTAAATGAACGCATCAACAATTTATACGTTTTAGCAATACTACATAGTGAAATATAACGTTGCCCTCAGCAGCATATCCTAAAATTTTGTGCTAGATGGTCTCGTACTAATAGTAAAGTGGAGCCAGATCGTCTCTTTCCTTCATTGATGAGTTGCCGTCTCCGTTTCAATACGCCGGAGGTCCGTCGTAACATCTCGGTATACTTGCATACTTTCGCAAATCAAGGCTAAAAGTTTTTTTTATTAGGGCTTCCCTTTCATCTGTTCTGAAAAGTTCCTTGGTGCAAAGCCAAGTTCCTTTTTTTATCTACGTTACCCCTCTGTTCCCTTAATAGCCACGCTTCAAGAGGAGATATTCGTTCCTACTACGTACTTAATTATAGTGGACCTGGACTTGATTTACTCATTGTTTTTCTGGACGTTATTATTTGCTGTGAAATCATCAGCTCATAATAAGCGACCGCACATAGCAGACTGGCAGTAAGCAAAGTCCGAAACGCGAACCCTGGTCCGAGGTTTCGTTTCAGGTACTCGGACGCTTTGGGTCGACGGCCAAGGAAGTTCCGGTAAGCGTCTAAAGCTACGAGACATTTAGCCTTTAATTTCATGCCACGGGAAAACTATTACAGCTGGCTGTCGTTTGATGTTGTTGACAAATCATCATGAGACAGGTAAGTGGTCACAATGGATGTGAGGAGGGCAGGTAGTACCAAGATTCATGCACAGTAGAAGATCCGGCAATTGTATTCAGGTACGTTAACTCATTCAAGAAGCTCATTCCGGGCCTGCCGGTTTTGTGGTTATCATACTTTGTTTCGTTCCATAGCCAACCCCCATTTGTCTTGAAATGCTTGGTATACCTTGCCTTAATCCCTTGATGAAACACCCAAAACGCCAAGTGGGGAACGGCTTGCCTCGAAAAACACCAGATGAGACATCCATGTCAAGGTAAACTGAATCAGGCCAGGTCGAATTTGGCAATAGGGCTCGTTTGGCATTTCCTTATGCGCAAGAGTAGGCGAGGATTGGTTTACCCCCATCGTCGAAGCCTAGGGCGCCAGACGGGGAGCACTCCTGAGAGCAGCATTCCTCATTCGACGAACAGCCCTCTTTAAAAACGAGATGTTAGCAAGCGATTTCAAAGTAGCGGAATGCCATCCTAACAAGTTCGACTTACTTCCTCTGGTTAAGCATTTCAGCTGGCCCAACGGCGATGCCAATGGAGTGCCCAAGAGGCCCATAATCGCCAGCGCAACAAAAGCGACCTTCATCCTGAAAAAAAAAAAAAAAAGAACAGTGCTAAGCCAGTAGCAAGTGGATAAATGGGTATCAAAAAGCTAAACCGGTAGCTGATATAAAATGCATGCTAATCCAGTAGCAAGCAATTGAGGCCAAGGAATGTGAGATGCCTGAAGAAAGGCGGTAGAGCGCATTGTTGAGACGGGAATCGGGAGGCTTAAGTACATTCCCAGTGCGATTCTTTAGCCGAGGCGGTTGGACAGTTTGACCAGGGGGGCGAATTGCCCAGGCTTGTCCGTCCAGACTTTGCGTGTCAGTTGTCTGGGGTTGTTTCAAGCTGTGGTGTGATCCCCGATCGGCCCCTCCAATTGAAACGGTTAGTCGTTTGATGCACCGTAGTCACGACAGATCGCAAACCATTGCAGGCTATATTTCAATCAAATATAATGCCGCTTCCATTATGCGGTTTGAAGTTTCTGACCGATCCCACGCTCAAGATAAACGAGCATGAACAAGTTAATTTGAACCTGCATACGTCAGCCAATAACGACAACCAGAAAGTACGGATGAAATTGAACATCCTTGTAGAATTCATGCTATGGAAGCTAGGTGATGTGCGCGGTCTATGACAGCGCCGACGTGGAGAAAGCTCCCATCACAGTCCATCGCCGGTCACGTTTGATGATGGCGTGGTAGCATCATGTCACGCTTCGAGCACCTGATCGCTAATGGGTCCGTCCTCAGTGTGCCAAGGTAGAACATAAAATTTTATTCTCGTCTCGCCCATTTCCACCAAACCAACAGGGCATGGTTACCCCTGTGCAACCCATAAGACTCTTTCTGAAGCATGAACTTCTCGGCAAACCTAAACTCCAGCCCTAGCGATCCTAAACTCTCAACTTGTGACATTCTCACGCTCCTTCCATTCCAAATAACATCTGTGGAGCTGAATGAAAGTCCCACGTAGTAGCACGCATCTAACTGCCATGATATAGAGTACCATCGTCAAATTGAGTCAAAATGGGGGTGGATACACGTGAGGTTGCTGATTTTCTTCTTCCGGCACATCTGTGATTGTTGTGGGCTGGAAATCAAATGAACTCCAGTCTACAGGCTTGCCATCCCAGCCGAAAATTTGACTCAAAGCATCTGTCTCTTGCCCTGATGAAAAACGGCCAAATAAATCAATGCCATCGGATGGTTCGGTGTTCAAGTGAGTGCCGCTGAGCAGACTCAGCATGGAAGGGTCGAGTGAAGAGTCAAAGCCGGTCGGCAACGCCCAAGGTGGCCCGACGTTGTATAGATTGGTCTGGGCATCATTCGCCAGCAAATCATGGACTGGGGTTGGATGCGAGTCCTCAGGTTGTCTTGTGGAGCAACAGGTCGTATAAGGTACCACGGTCTCAGAAGAGCAGCAAGAAGCCTTGTTATTCAAAGAGCAGCAAGAAGCTTTGCCATTCGAAGAACAGCAGGATTTCTTGGGTCCTGATGAACAACAAGACTTTCCGCTCTCCTCTGGCGTGGGAAGTGCGGGCTTCATCGCAAGAGGTCTGTGGGTTCTTGTAGGTAGTGTTTGAGGTGTATTAGCACCTCCATCTTGGGTTGATACACTGGGCGTTGCAATGCCGGACTCCGTCATGGGTGAGCCATAACCCATGGAATTTGCGTCCTTCAGAGCCGGCTGCTTCTTGCTGTGTGCACAAGTACAGCCCTCCCCAGTGAAGCATCGGCATCGAGCTACAAGTCAACAAATGTTAGCAAGTATCTGGATAATTGTGACATGGGTGGCTCCTACCAAGTCCAGTTGCAGGGTTTAGGGCTTCGGAGGCACATTTACACCTCGTGTGAACGGAACTAGTCTTTCGTAAGTCGCGGCAGTGATCACATTGCGATACGGGCCGTCCTTTGCTGCTAATTTGTCGTAGTGGCCGATCTAGATTTCATTTAGCTGAGAGAGCCGGATTTAGAAGGCTACGTATTCACATACCTGTGTGCTTGCACTGAGCTACGCGATGACCCCGAATGCATGTATCGCAAGCGAACTTCTCTCCGTTGATGATCATATCTTCACGCTGTCTAAAGCAGGCTGGCGAGTTTTGCTTTCTTGATAGTCGGCGACAAAATGCGAATGATGGATGGTTCTTGATGTGAGCGAGGGTAATTAGACGTTGAGCGTAGCAGGCTGGGTGAGGAGGTTGTTTTAGTGCGTCACAGTGGCAATCAGCATTTAGCGCATGGCACGTGAACAAGGCCTCAATAACCAGTCTTGATTGGCCATGATTGGTGATGTAAGCAAAGTTTGATGTCCACGTGACTCTGCAGACAATAAGCAGTTTACAAAGTACCTATGTACCTAGGTACTTCACATGACCAACTCTCAAGGTTTATATCAAAATCTCGAACTCTGTCTAATTCAAGGTTCTGGCCATTTCACTCAGATGTCTGTAAATATCTTCCTTGTTGATATATGAACCTTCCTTCTGGTGCATAGTATCGCGGACTCCCTTCTTCTTCCCAAGATGTAGCCAACAGCCCCTCGGCCGTAGCCACCTGCATCACGGGAGTTGGCTCAAGCATCTCTGAGCTGTGTAGATCTTTCTGACCAGTCCTATTCTATCCTCGCTGAATTTTATGACTCCAGTCTGCAATCACAAAATCTTTTAAGAGGTAACTCCGCCGTTTAACTAAGAATTTTGCTTGCCATGGAACCTACAGCACCAGGCGCTGACTGGCGAACGACCTCCTAAGTCTCCCATTTGTTAACGCATCGCCAAAGAGCTCATTCTTTCTCCCGGGATAGCAATTGGTTTTCATTGATTCTTAGGCTAATTGAAAGAGTGTTTAAGACACCCATAAGTGTCGGAGAGAACGCGGTTCTAGGCCAACCGAAACTATCCGTCCTCCTGAACCACTACCACCGACCTACGGGAATATGTTGCTTATCGTTTCCACACTTGGCTCGTATCCAATATTCGTATTTAGGGACTGGGGGGATGCAGAGAACTGCCTGGTCGAGCTGAAGAACGGAGATAGTCAGCACCAATATTCAAGACGCCAAACACCGAACCGGGCTCGTTACATACCAGATGAGCAAGGCAGCACTTAGCATCCCGAGCATTGGCTTCAGCACAAGTGTCCTGAAAGCTAGCGGCACTAGCAGGAGCCGCGCTTGCTATTTGAAAGAAAGTATACCATTAGCATAGGGATCGATTGAACAGGTCTGAAGATGGGGGTGGATCAGCAACTCACGTGCTTCACAGTTCAGACCGAGGACTCCAAGAACATCGGTCTTGCAGCAGAGAGGAACTGCGAAAAGAGGCGAGCGGCAAGGGTCATATTGAGCGACGGTAGTAGTAGCGGCGATGAGAATGGTGGTAGCGATAAACTTCATGTTTGCGAAGTTGAAGGTTTGAAAGCGTAGAATGGGTGGAATTGGAGACTTGTAATGAATCTTTTTCTGGTGACGAGGATGAAAAGAATGGGTTGATCGGGGATTCCATCGGCTTTTATAGATGTTCACGGCAACCAAGGTGGCTGTAAGTGGCATAGACTTGAAGTATAGCTTCAGAGGTGATCTTCCCGTCGGATGAAAAGCTCCCCCTAGCAGACAACCATGTTCAGAGTTGCATGACTACTTCCATACTTCAAAACCATGATCCAGCCGTTTCGAGTTCTATTCGTAAGTTTAAGCGGTGAAGAGATGAGGAGTTCTTGGCAGCATGCTCGATGTTGGGTGGAAATGACGCTGAACACCACACCTAAATCTCGTGGAGCCTTGTGTAACGGCCTTTCCTCACTCTTCTTACTGAACGCTCGATCACTATTCCCCCGCAGGGAGCCAAGGTGGGCTAAGACAACTCACAGTCGTTATTGCAATTGACACGGTGGGGCTCCAAATCGATGGGAAAGAGCTTGATCACACAGCGGTTAGCCGAATCCTCCCTCATTTCCGACTCGGAGTAGAGTTGGTTTGAAAAAGAGAGACGGGCAGCATCTTATGAGCTTACGAAATTCCCATTTTTTATCGTACCTGATGCTTACTTTTACCAGATCTGGCAACGTCCCTTTTCAAGGGATGCTTGAATTCAACATCTCAAGCACGAATTCAAGGAGACAAACCAGACGGATTAGTTTCTACCTATAAGGAGAATCCAAGCCACAAATTATCACTTACATCGACAGCCGAAACAGAAATCCGACGGCTATGGTCTTACGGGTTAGCGTAGGGCGGCCGACCAAAATCAAACATCCCAATTTGAGACTTCTACTTTCAGCTTGACCTTTCCGGACATGGGTGAGTGCCCATCTCTTAATTCCTCTTTGAGCTCACGAGCATCTCTATGCCGAAATTGAAGGCTATAGACGCGGTAGGAATTCCCCGGCTTATCCTTGGCTGCATAAAACCCAGTCTAGCCTTTTATAAGAAGCCAAGTGCACGCTATCTCACGGGAGGGTAATCCCGTTGGGCACCAGCGGCCATGCATATTGTCTTGGTCACTCAATTTCGCTGTCACCCGAACTAGCTAGGTAGGAAGTAGTTGGTGTCTCACAAATGCAGACATGCATGTTGGGGTCAGCAGTGTTCGAAGTAGAACGAGGAACCGTTAGCCGTCTATCGGGATTACAATCAAAGATATCAGCCCGCTGTGGAACTGAGTCTAGTTGTTCTTCTCTTCATGTTTCGCGTTTTTGCAGGAGCTAATATCGTCTTGATTATTCTCTTGCAACCGGGGCCCAGGTGATTTCAAGATTCAACGTTTACACTCAATCACGTTTAAATCCGATGTGCTTTGATTCCGATCCTCGGAGCTTACCAACCACTGCCTGAACATATACCCCTCTTCTCAAACACCAAATACAGTAACACGTCTGCCAATATGACAGATCAAGCGCGTGATATACGAAGGATGTTTACACAGCCAAGCTCGAGGAATGTGCACAAATTCCACTGCGACAACATCCGATTAAAACATGCGATCAGGCTTTTCTTCCCTTGCCATCATCGCGAATGTTACTGGGCACATCGATAAGCGCCTTCACTCTACCCGAAAGCCTCACAAACCGGTCATAACTCATATAATTTTCCATCCCATGACTCAAAGCACATACAACCCTTGTCTAGTACTCATGCCAAGCTTCCCGCCGAAGTGGCTATGTATCCATGAATGTCGCAAATTAATCTCTTTTTCCATGGTTTAGCTGCACATCCATGACCTCAGACGCTTTACTTCGTATGGAGAACAACTCGGTTGGGTGTGCGAAGAGTGGGACATCAGATATACCCAATGATGTGTTCGGCCAACCTCTCCAGCTCAAGGCACAGATCCGATCCTCGACCGCTGTCGATCCCTCATCCGAATCGTCAACCAATAGAAATACTTCAAATGCTACCCCAATGCATACCTCGCCTCACTCTCATTCAAGACATCGGGTCGATATTGCCGCATTCTTATGAGAGGGGGTCGTCTGCTCGTTCCTATGCGCTCTCTGTGATGACCAACAGAATGGTGACTTTCGTTCTTTCTTCTTTCCAACGAGGAAATGTTGGGTATAAAACATACCCCTAGAACCTAGGAAGAAGCATGAAAAAGGAAATGGTTGCGACAGCTTCTAATAGGTCAACAGTGTGCCCTGGCAATATCTAAGTCTCCCGAAGGCACCTACCCTCCACTATAAGATGGGTAAGAACAGGGTCAATCAGCCAGTCAAGAGCCACTTGGCAGACACTGTCTCAGTTCACCCTTTCTCGGTGACGTTTGTAGTCTTCCAGTAGCTGATTACTACAATCAACACCAACGTACCTCCATTGTCAGCCCATGTGACTGCTCAACTCAGAGCCAGTCTACTTTTCCAGGTACCTGCACATCGGAAGGAGCACTCGGGTAGTGCACTCATATCAGCCCCAAATTAAGATCATCCTAATCAAGACCTTTCAGCTCTTCTCAAAAATATCCACGCATGCACCAAACGCTCACAATCAGTCACAAGACACAGAATGCCAAATTGTCATTGGCAGAGACAGTTTGAATGCGATGCTACGCAGCTGCACCAACAAATGTTCCATCGATATACCAGCTCGTCAAGTTAACCTTAACCAACGAAATGATACTTTCTTGATAAGGCTTGAATGCGATAAGAAATAGCTTTCCGTGTTTCGTCAGTAATATCAATCTATGTCCTTCTACTTCGTCCCGCCCAGACCACACCATTGGAGTGTGCACACTCAATTTCCGTTAGCCGACAATCTGTGCCGCCTTTCTCCGGTGCCCATCCCAGGCTATGACTTGGATTCTCAGTTCCGATTCGGAGATGTCTCAGCTCAGAATGGGTGAGAAAGTAGTCACTGATGGTGGGGTAGTGTAATACTCGGGAGGATTTGCCCGACCCGACTCAGTGTCTACAGCCAGTCCACCGAGAGCACTTCATATCTAGAACCAATCAAATAGCTTGAGGCAACTCGTTACGTAAGTGTAAAAACCATTTCGTCGTGTAGTTTAACGTTGCACATGTGGTAGTCGCCAGGTCGCAAAAGAGAGATGATGGTATACAACCAAATACAAATCACAGTCACTCCTCATGGCTATACCAAACGACCGATTGCCTGTCGTGGCTGCATAAAGAGCGTAGGTTCAAAATAAGACGTATATAATATTGATAATGAATTTGTTCACCACGACGCGATCGATCATGACCCCCGTCCCATGCTTCATCTCGGCCTCAGTTTAAACACCTATCCGTCCATTTACGCCCACTTACCACTACATAATGAAAGAAGATTCACTGGAAAAGGTCTTAGTAATCAACTAGCCTCATTATAGCAATAGAGAACAATCTCTATGGTGTACTTAGGATGACAGAGTATCTCACAGGGGGCTGGGTAGAGGCGTTCTCCCAATAGGCCTCATTATAGGACAAACTCACATGGACCTAGCCTGGTGAAACGGACCGTGTTGCTTTTGATAGCAGCGTAACATGACGAAGATTCTCCGGGTTGGGGAAAATGAAGAAAGATAATCAACTTTCAAGTTCTTTGACCAGCACGTCCAAAAAGAGTAATTTCGTTTTCACGATCTACAAAATAGATCACCACCAAGGACTCACTAAGCGTCTATGACCCACCATCACGACAATCGGCAATGACGTAGGGCCATGATACCAACAATAGTGATTGAAATAAGATGTGAAACCCAATGCTTCGGGAACTCAAGCACCGATATGAATGAAATCGATGCACAAAGAAATGGCCAAACCTATCGTTCCCTTCGCCGAGGGCCCGAGACGCCCAAAGCAAATCATCTCCCTTGGATTGTACCGCACCGGTTCCCAATCCCTCAAAGAAGCCCTCACCATCCATGGATACCGTGACGTCTTTCATTCATCCGCGTTGGTGGATAACTTCGACAAATGGAACGGAATGGATGCCGCTGCCGATGCCAACATCGCCTGTCTCCCATCTTACACAGGCCATTCATACACCCGGGAAGATTGGGATGCATACCTAGGCCCATGTGAAGCTCTAACAGACGTCACACCCTTCGCTGAGAGCCTTTTGAATGCATATCCTGAAGCAAGTGTCATCCTAGTCAAACGAGATTTTGACTCTTGGGTCCAGAGCTTTCTCCGTACCCTAGTCTCGCCCTCGTCCGATGGTATGCTGGCATGGCTAAGCGGCAACGTTTTCGAGCCCTTGGTAGGTCTCCATTTGAGCCAGACAGTCTGGAAAATGTACATGGGCTTACTGGTAGTATGCGATCTGAGTAAAACACGGGACTATGATATCCTACGTGCCGGATGCGATCGTCATCATGCCAATGTCCGCCGCTTAGTGCCTGCAGACCGACTTCTGGAGCTAGATCTCGCCAACCTGGGCTGGGAGCCGCTGTGTGACTTTCTTGGAAAGGAGATACTTGATGTGGCATTTCCTCGTCTTAACGAGTCACGGGTTTTCCGTAACAAATTTCGAGAGCTTCACCAAGGCATGTTGGTTGCTGGAATGCTCAAGATTCTGACTCCTCTGGTAGCGGCTGGGGGTATAGGGGCTTTCGGGATATGGGTGGCAAAGATGAGGAGATATTAAGCGGTAACATAAGACGATAAACGAAATGTCCTAGGAAGATGTGAGGTTGAATTCCTTACTTACTTTTCGGAAGACCAGAGTCCCCGGGGGTTACTTCAATATATTATCGAGGGACGAGATGTATGCTGCTAATATCATAGGCAGGCAGCCAACTAGAACCTTCAAACCCTTATATATAATCGCGCCTTTTTCTTGTGATATCCAACAGTGATCGTCGCGTCTCAAACAACGGAGCACCAACAATTGTGAGAACATTCATACACCTTTTCTTCGCCAGCCTTTCGATAACAAGTCACGGGGCTGCAAATGTTAGCCTATATACGGTTTCAACGGACTGCGTCGAAGATCATTTATCTTCTATGTCGATACGTATTTTGAAATACTTCTGACATCCTCCCACACATCAAACAAGAGCAAGGATAATATTATCAATGTGATAAACTGCACATACCGCCCAATGCTCTTTTCTACCATCCGCTGCCTAAGATCATCTTCAATCAACCCTCTTTAGAAAGCTCGCAAAAAGCTTCTTCACCTTCCTCGATACAGCTATTGCCATTACTGCGATGTTGATCTCATCGCATGTAAACGCTACCAATTAATCTTGATGGTCCCACTGGGCCTACATGATGTGCTCGCACCGTCGACGAGAGAACCTCCATAAGTGCTGCAAAAACTTCTCATGCACTTACTACGCTCGGCTAAGTGACACATTCAAAGTATATATCATGGCCTGAAGTGGCTCTGCTCCTAGGTGGAGCACAAGACTGCAGTCTGGTGGCTGCGGATCAACTCCTTGACGTTGTTTAATCGCAATAAAGATCAAACTAGAGTCCAATCTCGATTTCAACATTGGCTAAAATAGTCTTAAACTGGGCACTGCCATCTATAGCATAGAGAATAAGCATCCACAATGAACTGATTCGCCTTATCCGAGCCTTCGGATGCTACCATGCATGCAGCAGCATTCACATGCAGTGGTTCCCACATACCCTAGACCCCACACCTACTCAACCTCCTCAACTGTCCGTGCTGGATATTCAAGAATTTATGCTTGATATTTCTGTGACTCGGTTTATGATATAGCGAGAAGTTTTACAATATTAGTGTTCAATTTGAGTTAGGGCTACCCGGGCTTTTGGTGGTTTGTAACTCTAACTTTATACTTATTACTCCAATGATAAAATTGCGTCGACACCTAATCGTCGTATGCTGCCCTCCTTTTCTTAAGAATTCGAATTGAAGCGAGAGAAACACAATGCCAAAGTAACTATACCATAGACAATCCATAGGGCACAGAAATGCGCCATCAAGCAGACCCGCAGCCGTTCCCCCCTCACAGGGATCTTCACGTCTCTGGTTGTTTGCTCCACATTGCCTGGAGCCCGCTATCTGACATTGTATCCACAAGAACTGTATCTGGGAAAGGTAAACTGCATTGACCGATGCATGATGTGGTTATGACCGGGTTCTAGAAGTCACATGATGCTTATTTCTCATCATGCGTACCTCACTCCTAGGTCTCACGTTGGATTTCTCCATGTCTTCATCATTGGGAAGGCAACACCGGTAGAATCAGCTGCAACAAAGCCGGTTTACGGCCGTTGTTAGACCATCTTAAATGACAGTAGCCTCTGCTTGTCGCCTGTAAAGGCTCTGTGAGACGGCCAATGTCTCTCACTAGCTACATATTAGTTTCATAGCCTACGGTTTCCCCATAGAGATGAGATCGGGTGGGCAAGGTTAGTGGAGAGGAACTCGTATGAAACTGAAACGAATTTTCGTCGACGGACACGTGGTTTTCGCCACGGGATCATGCCACTCTGTAGATATGTGTGAGACAAGTTGAGACCGTCATAGTGGTTCACGAGCACGGCACCGACGCTAAGCACGAAGCCATATTATTGATAAGGGTGATAATATCACTCTTAGCGCGCCTGTTACTCCTCATCTGACAGGCTATGGAATGTGGGTTGCTGTTGAGCTAGAGAGTGTCATGCATTGACCCGGGGGTTTATTCCCTCACGCGCCTCATCAGATGGCACAATGTGCGATTGACAAGCGTCGAAACGGACTAAACTACCCAATGGCCGCTCTGTACGTGATAATACGGTGTAGATGCAGATCGAGTCTAGGCCAGGGATGCAGGTAGGATGCATGAATGGCCGCGATGCAACTTAACCGGCGCCAAGCCGAAACAAACAGAACCCCATCACCTAATCAAACAATCAGCGTCTCATCCAGACCCCTGGCCATATTTTTTTCGTTCTCTTTTCCCCTCCCCTTCACCACGCACCCTAAGCTCAAGCCCGTCCTCTCGCCAGAATCACTCGAGCTAGGGCTGGAGTCTGTCTGTCAGCAAACGGCTCGGTTGTCTGCCAACCCCTCGGTCGTTTCAATGGACTCAATTGACCCAATTGCGCGTGACCCCGGACCATCTGAGAAGGTGGCCCACGTCTTGTACATTGCAGGGCCACTGGCCATTGTGGCTCTTACTGTGGTGCTCCCACTGCTCCGGTTGCTGATCCGGCCGGCGAGTGAGCGGTCAAGGTATAGCGGCATCGGAAGAAGGGCCAGAGCAACGCTGACTTGTGTCTCGCCAATCACTTGTCTGACCTTTGTGAGTACCGATATAGAACCCATTTGCTTGTCGTTGCCCACTATCTGCTTGCCGTTTCTGTCTCTGTCGTTGTCTTTTCTATTCTTGGCCTTGTTTGAGTAGCCCAGCCATGTACTAACTGGAGATTGATGTTCCTGAACTCAACAGATTGCGCAAGCCATTCTCGGTTCATTCCAGAACCAAGCCAGCTCTCAAGATGCCTCATCAACCGATAACTCTCCGGTATGTGTGCAACTATAATACTTTCTTCCTCGCGCTGAATCTTCGCGTCTCACAAAAATTATTCCACAGCTGTATTTCTTGTCGTCAATCCTGATTTGGGGTACTTTATCAGTGGTTCTGGTAGAGAGCAAATCACCCCACTGGCCCACGTATATCTTGGCATGGACCTCCGGTGCTCTAATCGATGCATCCATTGTCGCTCTTACTACCAGCAAGGAATTAGCCCTCAATTCCGAGTACGAAATTGCACGTCTCTCTCTCCATACCCTGCGTATAACTGTGTTACTGGCTGGCGCTGTTTGCAGTCTCTGTACCATCGAGCGGCACAGCGGCCAAGAAGAGACGGGGACCGAAGAAGAGACCAGCAGCCTCCTAGGCATCACTCAAAATGGGCCGGCGCGCGAGAACGACCTGGAGGGTATGTCTTATGGATCAATTTCTCAAGCAGCAGAAGGTGAGAACCCTGAAGCTGAGGTTGAGGAGGACGAGGCCAAGGAGGACGAAGACGACAAGGAGATCAAGGAATTGCAGCGGAAACGTCTTGAGGAGAAAGGTGGCTGGCTAGGCTACCTGAGGAGTTTCATCATATTCCTCCCATACCTTGTACCATACAATCATCGTCCGACCCAAGGCTGGGTGGTTGTCATGATTCTCTGCATGGGTACCACCCGCGTCCTCACCCTCATGATCCCCCGCCAACTCGGTATCCTCACCGAGTCACTGGGAAATATGTTTGGTACTGGTTCCGTGCCGTGGAAAGACATTGCCATTTGGGGTCTCCTCCAGTTTCCCGTGTCTACCATAACCAACATGGTAGAGAACATGGCCACCATCCGTGTCTCGCAGTATGCCTACCGCAGGCTCACCGAGGCTGCGTTCTCCCATGTCATGTCCCTCTCGATGGACTACCACACCACCAAGAGCACGGGCAGAGTCACTAAAGCTATCGAGCAGGGTAGCAACCTGAGTTCAGTGCTGAACAGCGTCTTTAACATCGCACCTGTCATCATTGATTTTGGTGTTGCTGTTATATACCTGACTTCGTATTTTGACTCAACTCTTGGCTTCATCATCATTGCAACGGCAATGATCCATGCCTATGTCGGCTACAAGGGCAATGGTATCAACATGTCCTATGAGAGGGTGCTGAGTGAGACGTATCGCCGAGAGAATGAGACTTTATACGACTCTATCACGAATTGGCAGACAGTCGTGTACCACAACCGGGCAAACTTCGAGCAGGACCGCTACGCAAGCTCGATAGCAAACTCTCTTAAGGCTCAAAGAAGATATTTCGATGGTTTCGGTTTCATTCACGCTTTCGAGTCTTTCATTCTAGATGCAGGGCTCCTAGCTGCCGCATCGGTCGTCGCCCTCCGCGTGGCAGCCGGATCAGCCAAGCTCAGCAGCTTCGTATTCCTGGTCTCATACTGGAGCTCAATTCGTGCACCCATGATCAGCCTATCCTGGACCCTCAGGGAGACGACCTCACACCTCATCGACGCCGAGTGGCTTTACCAGCTGCTCCAGACAAAGCCATCCGTACAGGAAAAGCCGGGCGCTCGCGACCTCCAATGGAAAGGCGGCCGCGTCGACTTCTGCAACGTCGACTTTGGCTACGGCCCAGAACGGCCAATCATCCAAGACATGACCTTTACCGCCGAGCCAGGCCAGTCCATTGCACTTGTCGGTGAGACGGGCGGCGGCAAGTCGACCACGCTGAAACTCCTTTACCGCTTCTACGACGTAACCGGGGGCCGCATCTTGATCGACGGCCAGGACATCCGGGACGTCACCCTCCACAGCCTCCGCGAGAGCCTAGGCGCCGTCCCGCAGGAGCCGTCCGTGTTTGACCAGACCATCATGGAGAACATCATATACGCCCGACCGGGGGCGTCAGAGGCCGACGTGATCGAGGCTTGCAAAGGTGCCCGCATCCATCACCAGATCATGAAGTTCCCAGATGGTTACAAGACACGTCTTGGTGAGCGTGGAGTGCGACTTTCGGGCGGCGAGCTGCAGCGACTGTCGATTGCGAGGGTGCTTCTGCGACGGCCACAGATCGTGGTTTTAGATGAGGCGACCAGCTCAGTGGATTCGGACACCGAGGCGGCCGTGCAGCAGGCCATCCGGATCCTCAGCGAGGACCGGACGGTTTTCACTGTGGCACATAGACTGAGCACTGTTGTGGGTGCGGATCTGATCCTCGTCATTGATGGCGGGAAAGTTGTGGAGAGGGGGACGCATAAAGAGCTACTCGAGTTGGGGGGCAAGTACTCAAGGCTCTGGTCGATGCAGACGTCGTCGCACTAAGTAGTTCTTTTCAGAAAGATGAATATGTATATATTATCAGGCAGGGAA
Organism: Clonostachys chloroleuca; assembly: GCA_037952775.1. Lineage (NCBI taxonomy): Eukaryota > Fungi > Ascomycota > Sordariomycetes > Hypocreales > Bionectriaceae > Clonostachys > Clonostachys chloroleuca. The sequence goes on from JBANAY010000004.1 coordinate 5,640,845, forward strand.
CAAAGAGGGGCGGAAACAAAAGTGTGGCCTACGCTCCACACAGAATTTGGAAATTCCAGCCATCCTTCTTATTAGGCAGCCCTAGCAGTGCTTTTCACCTCTCTTCAAAGTCCTCGAAGGTGCAGACGAAATCTTACACACAGCACGTCATGTAGATTTCGAACAGCTCCAAGTCCCACATTGTGATTCAATCTAAAGGAGTACCAAGAGTTGGGATAAGGCGCCAAGCCCGCAAACTTGCAGCTGAGGTGGACGTTCAGCTCTAGCCCTACCTCTTTCGATCCAGCTATGGTAGGCAAAGCCGGGGGTTTCTACTGCTTCCGATAGGTTAGATCAGTCAAGGGGTTGCAAGAACGACACACTGTGACAAGTGGTCAAACATAGATTCATGAAAGAGTAACTTTTGTGAGAAGAGCCAGTGTTGCCACTTCGGGGTTCCTGACATCTCGCATGATATCGGTATACATTTTCCTACAGAAAGATCCACCGTCAAACCACGTCCTATCTACACGTTCTGAGCAGTTTGGCTCAATTATTTCCCACTTAGATCACCTTTGACCCCTCCTAATAATAGTGTTCGTTGGAGGAACTTTCAATACCATACTTGTCCGTGGAGCCCCTGTTGCTTCATAGGTCCCCGGCCGTATAGACCTAAGTTGAGTCGTTAGCCACTGTGCCATCGATGACCGCAAGTTTGCTTTCGCTGGATCCTGAAGTCTCGTCCGTAGGTGACGCCTCAGAGTTGGAGGATCTCTCGTCGCTATCACCTCCAGTTCCTTGTCGCTCGGGGAATAGTTCGTTGAACATTCGCCGATGCAGAGAGATGCGAGGCTTAAACGGAATATCACTGAGTTCGATTTGCATTGGGGTTGGCGCTGGTGGCGCATAGTCTAGATCGTTGAACTTGGCTAGGAATGTCGATGAAATGACAGGCTTGTAAAGAATACAGGTTGCATCCTTTTGGAAAGTGACAAGCAATCGAACCTAGAAAAATAAATTTATGAGCAAATAAGGCATCACATCGCCGTCTGCTGAGCTTTTCACTTACATCATACTTCCGCTCGTCAGTAGCGAGGGGCTTCAAGTCCTCGGGATCCTTGAGAATAGGCATGGTTAGTGCAGCCCAAGTAGCCAGATATCAATATGTTCGCGTTACATACAACAACTTCTTTTCCCTTGCAGTGCGGCCGTGATGACGCCGTTGCTCGCTGCTGGGCTTGGGCTAAAGCAATCAATATAGCCGCAACAAACGGGTCGTACAAAGGGTTCTCTGGCGTAATTTTCTTGAGTTTCAACACCGATTTGGTCTTGCTGATCTTAATTGAGGTGTTGGTTGACTGTGGTTTCAACTTTGATTCCACCGTTCGCTCCCTCTTGGTAACGATGGTCATGTAATCAAGGAAAGCGGCTAGAGGCATATCGTCGCCGGGCTCAAGAGAGAACGTACAATCCAACTTCTGTTGCTTTTTGTGGAAGAAAAGGTACAAGTCGTCTCTGTAGGAGAAAGTCAGTCATCCTAGGCATTAATTGATTCGGTATATCACCGTTAGGGGGCAGAATTTACTCGAATGATAGCTTATTATCTGCCTTTTTGAGAAAATCCTCAACCGCTTTGAGGCGCACATCTTGCGATAAAAGCTCGTCAGAACTTGTAAAATTGATCGTGTCCCATAATTTCGACTCTCGGTGGACCGGGTCGAATGCATGGAGTTCCTTTGGTTCCACAAAGGAAATCTCAAGGCGGCGCAGATGCTCATGAGTCCACTTCAAGGGCTCAACATAGAGCTGGTCTCTTGGGTTTTGGCGGAGAATTTGATTGATCGACAAGGGTCGATTCTGTGAAGTTGAGGACGCCATTTGGAAGTTGACTTAATGACTCTGGTGCTAAGAGGGTCAATGTTCAAATCCTGTAAAGATTTTAAATGTGGGTTGCAAGTGAAGCTTGTTGGAACCTATTGTATCAAGGATACTGGCATCAATTCAAGATATGAGGCAGCAGCTCGTGGTATTTATATTCTTCTCTCAAAGCCTTTCTAGTGAGTGACTTAAAGTCTCTAACTGTTGTCCGAGGTTGTAAACAGACATTGCTGATGTGAATCAGCGTTCTCTACCCTTAAGATCAAAGAAGTTGGGAAAGTAAACTATAGTAGAGATCATTGTCTCAGGATTTCCGAGAAATTATTAATTTGAGAACACTCCATTTGTCTTATTCATTTTGCGAGAAGTATCAACTCAGTCCGTGTATTACATGAGGAAAGAACCACCAAGAGCACATTTACTTCAAATGAACTGCACTCCAGGTCGTGGTGTAACACCACCACAATTTACGCCTGGGAAGAAACAACTCTGTCAGTGTAGAATTTGAGTCCAAATTTCATAATGGCCCTATTATTATTGAGTTGTCATTTTCTTTTTGTTTGAAATGTTTGCATTCGGCATGTTGTAGTTAGATCGCTCTGTAGTTAAATCTCTCTTGATTTTGGTGGTTTCAGGCATTGGCATCAGTCCCCCATAGAAGCCAACTAAGAAAAAAAGATAATTTCCTACGAGTTTTGAGCTCAAAAAGACTTTTTTTATTCATCTATACCATAGGCTTTTATTGAAACGGTCTACCTTTGTTGACTTTAAGACTTGCGAATCCTAAAAGCAATTCTTTGTCATTTTCACTCATGGCGAACTCCTTAACACCTCTAGCGAGTCTAAAATCATTTACGATATGGGAATGATTGTATAAGAAAATTCAAAGATTATGATGCGGCGGTCAACAAGAGCCACAACAGTGTACGTGGGACGAGGATCTTCTTTCTTATGGCTACGACTTCTCAAGACATTTGACAAAGTAGCAAAGGTATCTTAATGCAGCAAATCTAGGAAATTGAAAAAATGTTCCATATTTAACTCTCCATCCAACTCTATATATATATATTAACCATAGTTCACATGAACATCTTCACATACCGTGATTATTCGAAGCGTGGGATGCGGCAGACTTCTAAGATATACTGGGTTAGCTTCAGATTGAGTCAATTAGAGCAATTTGATTCCACTCTACCTCAGTAGTGAATGAAAGATATTCTACCTATTTAGCTAAGGCTTAGTTAAGAGAGCTTTCCTCTATCCATCTCTTAATATGTTGTGATTTATACGTAACTCTTTCTCAAAGAATTTAGATTGTCTTCCCTCAATAGCTTGATAAAATCATTCTCTAAGGATGACCTTGTATATCGATGACCTGTTTTGCCACGACTTGGGTGGTGCGTTCAGCATATGATATAATACATAGTTTGATTAATATCCGTTGAAATGAATGAAGGTCAGTTGCAGTATTTATGCATTATGTGGGGATTATTTCGCCAAGGTAAATGTATTACCAACTGACATGGTAAATACACAAGTAGACGCAACTCTCATGAAGGGCAGACAAACCAAAGCGATCTATAACACCCACAATATAAAGTGCTTTGGTCCATAAATGCAGACTTATGAGATCAAATAGGCATGTAATTTGCAGACTCATTTAATCGTCACCAAGCCATAGCTAGCATGTAAAGAAGGGATTTCGACAGAAGTTAAACAAAGAAGTAGAGGGTATGTCAACTTTCTCTATATGCAATCTAACTATTTACCCGGATCCAACCAGTATTAGGCGAGTCTCGATTCATATTATTTTCAGTAAAAATTGTACAGAGGCTATTACTGGTCTTGTAAAACCTCATGTTGGGGAATCTATTTGCTCTCCTCCGCCTCATCCATGTGATCTGCCTTGGCAGTCTCACCAAAGGCCTGGGTATCTGTCTTGAAATCCTTGAATTTTCTCGCGGGCACCTTCTTGGTGAACATCTCATCAAGCTCCTCGTACGTGCGGTTAGCAGTCTCGGGCAGCCAGAACCACAAGAAGACGAGACTCAAGATGGCAAAGCCGCCAAAGATAAAGGAAACCTTGGCGCTGAGGTTGGCCTTATCCGGGTTGAAAAGCAGGGGGAGGACGAAACTCCAGATCATATTGAGCGCATATTGGCAAGCCATGCCAATAGCGATGGTCTTGACTCTGAGACGCGAGGTTGACACCTCGCACAGAACTGTATACGCAGTAGCTCCGATGGTAACATTATACCACCAGCAGTAGATGATGATAAGGCCTACAGTTCCCTTGATGGGACCATCGCCTCCAGCAGCGGCCAGGCCACCGGTAAGGAAGAGGATTATAGTCAGCACAAGCAGGCCGTAGACAGTCAAGTCTCGTCGTCCGAAATGATCGACCAGGTACCACGACATGACATTTCCAACCAGAGAAAGGATCTGCTGGATAATCTGCAGCTTGAAGCTCATCTCGGTAGAGAAACCAGCGAGCTGGATATAGTAGGTGCTATATGAAGCAACGAAAACAATACCAGAGAGAGATTGGATGCACAGAGGGGCAATGGAAATGATGGTACGACGCAAGTTGGACTTGCGGAAGCACTCCAGATAGGTCACACCTTCAGTCTCTGCCGCAACCTCGGCAAGGGTCTTGTTGATAGATGCGAGGCGTTGTACACCCATCTCACCCTTGCTGCCCAGGCGAGCAAGGGACTTGAGGGCCTTTTCCTGTTCACCCTTCGAGACTAGCCACCAAGGCGACTCGGGCATGAAGAAGATGAAAATGGTCGAGATAAAAGCGAAACCGTACTGGGCGCAGAAAACAGCGCGGTATGCCCAGCGGCTTTCCATGGTTCCGGTTTCATTGACGATGATGGCGACAACTAGAGGGCCAAAGGTGTAGGCCAACCCGGTCAAACATGTGAGCATGCCTCGAAGAGCCAAGGGGGCAACCTTGAAAAATATGTTAGTCCGTTGCTCTATTTGTAGTACTCTAGTCGATCGATGTTCTTCTTACCTCGCCGATGTAGGTAACTGTAACAGACGCGAGTGCGCCAATAGCGAATCCGTTGAGGAACTTTCCACCAAAGAAGAGCTCGTTTGTCGTGGCAACAAATTCCATCGTGATGGCAGCATACGAAATGACGAGGCAGATGATGATGACGGCGCGGCGACCCAACCAGTCAGCGATCGCACCGCAACCTAGAGCACCAATGACACCACTATGAAGAGGAAATGACAAAGTTAGTTGTGAAATCCCAACCGAAGTAAGGGTAGAGATGGAGAAAACATACGAAGCAACGGGTGCACCTTGGAAGGCGCTCTGCCAATTGGCATCAAGGACATAGTTGCCGGCGTATTCGTGGCCGAAGTCTTTGCGAAACTCGGGGATACCAACAACATTACCAGCTGCTTGGTTCTCGAATGAGACAAGAAGCGTACACCAGATGGCATACAGAGACCATAAGAAGGCCAATGGGTACTTCTTTATGGCCCCAATCTTGGTGAGTTCATGGTCCTCCTGGTTAGCAAGGTTGGCCAGATCATGATTGTCTGTCTGCAAATTATCCAGATGCTCCGCGTTGGCCTTCTTCGCCATGATGTCTGAATGTATGATAAAGGGCAGGGAGGAGGTGTTGAAGGAACAAACAGAAGATGTGGTGGAAGTGTCGGATGCTCCGTTGGGAGAGAGTAGGCTAGCTAACGGTAGTGGCGTTTTGCGTCATTATATATGAAATTTTGAGTATACTTTCTGAGAATACCTTCAACCAGGATTAGCCGAGTTGACCCGAAGAGGCACCTCGCGGAAACACGATGTATACAGCAGGCAAATGCAAACTTGCAGCTCGCGTGATCTGGGGAAGTCCCTCCACAACCCACAACCCACAATTTCATCCACGTTTTCCCAGGAAAGGCCTCAGGTAGGCCCTCCGGAGAAGCCCATGGGGTTCATCAACGCGTAGTTATGAGATGAGCTGGCGCTTAACATGTCCCAATCCGGCCGTTCTACGGCGTTCCCGTTTAATGACTCGGCAGTTGACCCGCCCAACTAGCCTGGTACGAACAATATGGGGAGCTATTGAGGCCAAGCACGGGGCTCTGAGACGAAACAAGATTTCCGTAATGACATTCCATGTAACTACGCCTAATCCTCGGCAAAGAATTGGCCGCAGTACGATCCATTCCGTCGGGACCATCCCAAATGGAGGCAGAGGTGCCTCCAGATGCCGTTCTTGTGGGAGAAATTCGGCGATTGCACGGTGCAATTGGGCGGGTGGTACGTTATCCCAGTTACGGCATGAATTAAAGAAGGCCATCATCATTCAAACATCACAGGTTGGGCCTCAGGTCAAATCAACGGCCGTTTCATATAAACCCTGAGAGTCTGTGGGATTGATCAACCAGACCCGATTCCCGGGAGAACAGCGATACTGGCTATTGAATAGAAACCATGGCATCAAGCGAGGACAACAAGAAGCTTTTGGCTTTCCCCTCAAAGCCCCGCGTCTTCATTGTATCAGATATCTCCAATGAGCCCGATGACGCCGAGTCGCTGGTGCGATATCTCCTCTATTCCAACCAGTTCCAGACGGAAGGTCTCGTGGCCTGCACGTCAACATGGATGAAGAACAAAGTCTGTCCCCAGGACATGCACAAGATCATTGACGCATATGCCGGGGCTGTCGACAACCTGAACAAGCATGTCCACCCAGACTTCCCCTACGCCTCTGCCGACTACTTTAGAAGTATCATCAAGTCTGGTGCACCGGTAAGAAAATGAGTTCTCCTTCTCTAATTCAGAAATTTTCATATCAAATTGACAAAGACTAACACGCATTGTCTCTCCGCTTATAGGTGTACGGCTTCGAGGCTGTGGGACACGATATCCCCCTCAGCGAGGGCGGTGAGCTTCTCACAGAGAGAATCAAAGCCCCGAATGATGACCCTCTATGGATCTTAGTCTGGGGCGGCACCAATGTTCTTGCGCAAGTTCTTTTCAAGCTCAAGCATTCCCTGAGCGAAGAAGAGTTTGCCCCCCTCCGCGCAAAGCTGAGAATCTACACCATCTCCGACCAAGACGACACGGGAGCTTGGATCCGCAACACATTCCCCGACCTCTTCTATATCTCCTCGATACACGCCTGGAACCAGTACGGCCTGGCAGCCTGGACCGGAATCGCAGGCGACAACTACTACGGCTTTGATCAGGGCGGACCAGACTTCTCTAAGCTTACCAAAGAGTGGCTCAAAGAACACGTTCAGATCGGACCGCTCGGGTCTGCTTACCCCGACTACCTCTTCATCCCTGAGGGCGACACTCCCACCTTTCTCTATCTCATCCAGAACGGCCTTGGTGTCCCCGAGCGCCCTCCTCGGCTCGTGGGGTGGCAGATACAACAAGACTGATATAAGCCCCCACGGCCTGGGCAGTAATCACTACAGCGATGCGACCGACCATGTCGTGGGCAAGGATGGAAAGACGTACAAGTCCAATCACGCCACCATCTGGCGCTGGAGAGACGCCTTCCAGAATGACTTTGCCGCCCGTATCCAGTGGACGCTCTCCCCTAAGCTGTCCTCGGCCAACCATCACCCCGTCATCTCCATCAACGGCTCGGTCGGCACAGCCCCAATCTACTTTACGGCCGAGGCATCTACAAGTATCACACTTGACGCAGGTGGTACATACGATCCAGACGGCGACTCACTCACGTTCAAGTGGTGGCAGTACAGAGAGCCCACGGCATCACAGTGGTGGGTGACGGCAGAGGTCCAGGAGATGAAGATAGAGAAGCAGGACGAGGAGGGGAGGGTGGTCAAGGTCACCCTTCCAACACCCGAGGAATGCTGCGCCGACCTGATCAGCAGAGCCCCCGTTGCCAAAGGCCAAGAGCTGCACGTTATCCTCGAAGTGACGGACTCGGGCACACCTGCTCTGACGAGCTACAGACGCATCGTTATCCAGGCAACGAATAAGGAGCTGAAGGGGAGCAAAGTCATACGAGATGCTATAGGTGACGCGTTACCTTGAGGGGGGTATAATGACAATCACAATAACAAAAAAGTGCACAAATATACATCTAATACGATATATGGCTGCTATTGAACTCTAACGTCTTCCCAGCCTCCGGTGCAACGCTGTCAAAGTGATAAATGACGAGGTGACTGACCGCTAATTGATAGCCGCCTGTGAATGGATGAGGGCAAGAAAAGAAACTTTTCTCCTCTCGCGGGAATGTATGCCCACACACCTCGTCCGCCTCACTTTCGCATCACTTATTCTAGTCATTATGCGGTCACTCACCCGATCCGATGGCAAAGGGGGGCACAAACAAGCCAATCATCTTGAGAATCCTGCATGCCTGAGTTCTCAGCCCAATAGTGTGTGCAGGAAGTCGTTAAAAGGCATTGGAAACCCTTCGGCATGATGCTCCCTCCTCTTCTCCCATTCACCATCTGCACTTTTCTTTTGCTTTCTTTTTCGTTTCTTTGATTTTGATTAGTTCTCGAAAGCAGATGGATATGGACCATAGACAGGCCCATGCGAAGTGCGGTGGTGCCATTGCCTTCCTCGAGGGCCGCCAGAACATCACACTCCCAGACGACATCATCTCGGCCAGCACCCTCCCCGACCTCGACAAGCGCCTGAGACGCCTCGAAGCCAAGTTCTCCGTCCTCCCACCCCCTGCAGGCCTCGATCCCACCTGGGACTCGCTCGCCCTGCGGCTCTACCGCGTGCAGAGGGAGGACAGAACCCCCACCCTGACACCCGCCTCCGTCCGCAGCCTCCCCAGCAGCTTCCTGGATCTCGTCCCCGCGCCATCCGCCGTGCCCATCGAGACCCTGCAGACGCTCTGCGCGGAAATCAAGCTCGTCCACGGCTTCTCCCACTCCTCGCAGCACGGCAGGCCCTGGCCCAAGTACGCCAGCGACGACGACGCCCTCGACGTCGTCCGCCAACGCCTCTGCCACGCCGCGGGCCAGACCCCAATCTTCTACCTCGGGAGCATCCCCTACACCCGCTCAGAGATCTACGCCGCCCTCGTCGACCTCACCGTCGTCGAGCCGCCCAGGCCCATACCTCTTCCCGCTCGTGGTCCTCTCCTCCCGGTAGGGGGCCGCCCGCCCTTGTCCTCCATGAAGAAGAAGGCGTGCTGTGGGTGCTGTGCCTGCAACTGCCACCCACGCAAGGTTGCGGCTGACGATGCGAGTTCCGTCAGCTCTATATCGCGGGGGCGCGGGCGTGGGCGTGGGGGGCTGCTCGGCTTCCTTGGGAAACTTGCCTTTCGGCGACGTCCGAAGCTCATCAGCGACAAGGCTTCATTCTCAAGTGGTTAGTTTGGGATTTTTCGTTTCTAAAAAGTCCATGTCATTCATATGTTATCACTATTTAACATGTCACTTCTCAATCTTGTCAAGCTAGAAAATAAGAAGAAAAACAGGTGAGATATAATAGTTGAATTAAGTACTACTTTGTTACAATGCCTCAGTGAGGAACTTCCGTCTGTTATGCCAGTCCGGAGCCTCCGATGATCCCGCAATTCCAAACGCCCGACGATGCAGTGTGTGATTCCAAGTGCCAAAAAACAAGGGTGATATCAATGTGCAAAGACCATTAGTCTAGTTTACAATGATGTTGCGGGCCTCGTACTTCTTAGCCTTGGGGATGACAACGCTCAGGATGCCATCCTTGAGACTCGCAGAGACAGCCTCCTCATCCACACGAGAGGGCAGGCTGAAGGCGCGAGAGAATTGGCCAATGTTACGCTCACTCAGCCAGTACTTGGCGGTATCCCGGGGGCTGGCATCAGCAGCCACCGCCTTCTCGCCGGCCTCGGCCTCGTCCTCGACCGTGGCCTGGCGCGAGTTGGGGCGTGAGCCTGGAGTCGCGCTCAGGTAGGAGCGCTCAGTCTTGCCGCTGATGACTATGCGCTGGGACTCTGGGAACTCGATGGAGATCTGGTCCTTGGTGGCGCCTGGGAGCTCGCCGTAGAGATGGTAGGCTTCGGCGGTCTCGCGGACGTCAAACTTGGGCTGCCAGTGAAAGGTAGGGACAGGCGACTGCTGGGACTTGCTGGAGTCCTGTCGAGAGTACTTGTCGAACTCATCAATGAGCTGGGCGAGGGTGTTGAATGGGCTGCTGGAGCTAGCGCCAGTGTTGTAGACGGTTCGGGGGAAGAACTCCATTATGCTGATAATAGTTGCTTGTGTGGATGGCGATGTATAAAAGGTTGTGTGGGCAGGAATGTTGCCTTGGGTTTATTGACGATGTCTGTGAACTTGAAGCTGGCTTGGATGGTGTGGGAGTGGTGTGATGAGGAGCAGATAGGCCAGACTCACTTGGCCAGAGCCTGCTCCTTTATAATAGGATCAATCAGCCATGACGCCGAGTGATACCTGGAGGGCTTCGCAACGAGTGTAGCCTTGAGAAAGATGCAGAAAATGCCAGAAACCTCGAGAGAGTCTGAGCAGGCTTCCGCTGTGACATATGCAGCAAAACGGTGTACGTAGGCTTCTGCTTACAGTGAGCAACAGCACTGCCTCTAGCGGGTAACTCAGTGGACAAGGGCCGATCACCACTAATGGAATTGGTGGTGGAACTTTCCAGCGGGTTCCATCCCCACTCCACTGCAATCCATCACTTGAATCCCTGTAACACAATAACATTCACGCATCACTCGCAATGGGAACAATAAGGGAGAAAAGCGATCAGTGTCTAGATTTAGGAGAAATAACGACGACGTTGGGTGTTCTCGGGCAGCTACTAGGCCAGTCGAGATACTAAAGGTGCAATCTTGCCACCACTAACTAAGAGCTGCCAATAAATGAATCCATCATATCCCAAGCCCAGCCCAGACTCGCGGATTGATAATCGGCGACCTCGGTACCTTGGCGTAGGCGCTTCCACGAGGAAACAATTCTTTCGTACGAATGGGCTCCCCTTGCCTCCGGGATATCTTCCTGTACTTCCAGGCGGTACACAAGTGAGAGGGCCGTATCCGTGGACTGGAGGAGGTTTTCTCGTGCCAGGATTGCCCACTCCCTGGACATGTCCACCTCGAGGGCAATAACTCTATCACCAGATGCCTCTTGGCACAATGAGTGATAGTAAAGAAACTCGAGATATGTAGACCACGGGTCCTGCTCATCGGGCGATGGCAAGAGGTGCTGCGGCTGTTTGATTGAACTATTATATCTTGCCCACTCCTCGACGGCGCCAAAGTATTCATAGACGTCCAGGTATTTCTCACCACCCTCGTACATTGTTGCGAGGGCCAAGGAGCGGTCTGCTGTCCATGCCTCCTCGAATGAGATCCCGTGCCCCAAGAACTCCCTCACATCCTGAAAGTGTTGAGACCTGGTCCTGTAGCCACTTCGGTACTGCTGGTACTGCTCGCCGAGTCCTGAATGTCTGCTAATCCTTGAAGCATTCCTGACGTCAAGTTGCCACAGGAGGAATTGCTCGTAGGTTTCCAATTGCCTCAAGGACGTGTACAGCATCTTCTTGGCCTCGGAAGGGCCCTTGGGGGGTTCGACGTCCGGATAGGGTCATCTTTCTCGTCGGCGTTGGTGAAAGGATCATTGGGCTTGTCACCCTTGGCAAAGCTCTTGCCCTGATTCAATACAGAACATGATATCTCGAATAGTTTTTCGTGGGAAAATGAACCGGCCGGATACTTCTTGGCTTTGGTTGAAAAGAAATCATCTGGATACGAGAGTGCATCACGCGCCAAGCGTATCCAACTCTTCCTCCAGCAGGGCCAGTCGACGACCAGATGTGTCTTTGAGTAGCTCAAGCAGGCTGTCCATGGTGGTTTACAATTCAAGATCGACCAATATTGGTTATCAAGTCTACCTTCGATGGCTTAGTTCAGCCAATATATACTCGAATATGGTCGACATGAGTCCATGGAACACAGAGACTCCTTGTTAGCAAGTTCTTTCCGTCCATTGTCCTCGAGTCGACAATCATCATCAAGAATAAGCGAATCACTCTGAGGAAATAAGCATCTATTCACAAGAAGAAAGGGCCCATGTTGAACCTTTACCTAGCGTCGCAACAAAACGACAAAAAAAGCCAAATAACAAGGTGAGCCCGTCTATAAACACCAGACGCCATCTATATTCGTTCGGGATAATCCGCAATACCTCCCTTTTACTCAAACATGTTTCGCGACGCCCTGCATCACTCGACGTCCCCAACACCCACGCCCACACTCGCTTCGGCCTCGTGGAGGTGATCCGCCGCCCCTGCGCTCTCCTTCAGCTCGGCCATCCGATTGAGCCAAGCGAGGTATGTTTGCCAGCCGATGGCAATAACGCCAGAGAACAGGCTGCGGTACTGGATCGGGATGAAGGTGAAGGTGAAGGCGGTCACCCATGGCCAGAACTTGCACGAGTTGACCATGCTCGTCGGGACGGTGTTGTAGACGCGCTCGAGGACCTCGGAGGGTGTACAGCCGGAGAGGACGGCCTGGGATCCGAAGAAGTAGGTGTTGAAGGTCGGTGTGAAGAGCAGCTGGCTCACGACGATCTTGGTTGCGATGGAGAGGATATGCGACGAGTAGTTGAAGCTGTGCGAGAGCCACACGAACCTAGACAGGATCAACAAAGTCAGACAAAGGATATGAGAGGTACAGAAGGAACCAGGGGCATACCAGAGGTAGCTGGGAATGGCACTGCCTCCGCCAATAATGAGGCTTCGGAGTGTGCGCTTCGGGTCGTACTCGTCGCCGCCGATGGTCTGGGCGCATCTATCGGAGATGAAGTAGATGACCAGGACACTGAAAAACTGCGTGACCCATGGCCGACGGCGCTGCGCGCGACCGTAGGCGGAGGCAAGAGAGGTCAGAGGACCGAGGCGTTGCCATATCGGTAGCGGGGGAATGGTGTTGGGCACGGGGATTGGATCCTCCTCGAGCGGCTGCGGCTTCACATCCTTCTTGTTCTCGTTTGGATTCGGGGTCGGAGTCGACGATGAAGAGTACGGCCGAGCGTTTACGATGCGGAATGTCGGCAGGCCCAGCTGAACCGGTCGAGGCTGGATGCGATGGTGCAGCGGCAGTCGATGGCTGTTGTGCAGCTGCGCCAAAGTGCGTCGGACCGGGACAATGAGAAATCCCGGGCGCAACATTTTTTTTCTGGCTGCGTGTTACCGGTACGTCATCTGTAGGGGTCAATGAGCACGCGAGCAGCAAACCGTTACCAGACCAAGGACGTCGATTAGAATGGAAATAGAAAGTAATAACCTGGCAAACCCGTCCTTGGATCGGGACACCTCCCGTATCAATTACTTATCTATGGTAAATTAATAATCTGGAGGCGAAATGTCGAAATAGCGCACCCCAAGAATCCTCTGTGGAGAGACAGCCGCGGTAATGAGATTGATCCCTGAATGAGTCAACTTGGTGCCCTGAAAGCCTAATAAAACCCCTAAATCGATCCGATGATCTAACTGATTGCAGCAATTTGTCGCCTAGATCCGCGCCGATCCGTTATTACCGAGCCGTTCTGTTGCGATGTTCGGGGAGGCCTTCCCGTTACATTTATTTGTGAGAGCAGTCGCAGCGCGGATGAGTACCATTGATCTTTTCGGTCGTCCCAAAAAGTGCATTTGCTACTTTATAGTGAAGACGCTACTCAAAGATAAGTAAAGAGAACAAGGATGAGCATTCTTTTCGTGATATCATACTTGTCTCCTCGGATATGGACCTCAAGTACAACGACTATAGGGTAGTCTCGGATCCGAGGCCCGACTGGAGAGAGTGGGGAAGAACGAGCTTCGGACAATTCATGATCACCTTGTCGACAATAGAGTTGTAGAAAGGTAAGTCAGCAGCTGTCATCATGTAGCAGTACAGCCTCACAGCCAAATTAGCTATCGCGGCCCAATCGTCATCCTCACCGCCATGTCTCAATCTCAACCACCATCGTCTGTGGCGACCGGCGGCAATTCGGAATTTGCACTCTCCAATCCCGTCAAAAACAGACGCATCCCACGCTGAGGCCATCCCCGTCTGTGTGCGTCGTGTGACGGCTGACCTCGACGAGCTTGACCTCTACTACAACCCCTCAACGCGCCTCGTAGGTATGCCAAAATCAAGGAGTAGTGCTCATCCGAGCTCTCAGACATCAAGGACCTTCTATTGGACTCCCTTTCGCAGCAGGACAAGGTGGGTGTCGTTCTCCTGACACGCCTTCTTGAACATCTCAGCCGCCATCAGATCCTCGTAGAAGAACCCCACCGCAAGGTGCAGCCGCTCGTCCTCTTCGAACCTCCATCACAGCCCTGCGCAAAGCGAGGCAGGATTGCCTGTCAATGCAAGCCGAGCAGGCTGCCCACGGCCTGAACGAGATCCGAACCTCCATTGTCCCGATTCAAACCGACATCCAAGCCGGTAGAATCAGTACCAGCAAGTCAACGGCTCATCAGGCTACTAAGGTAATTGGGAGTTTGCGCGGCTACCTCCAAGAGTGGTTTGACTTCAACTCCGCCTACGATCCAAGCTTCGATTGGTCGGCCGCCACTCCTTGACAGGCTGTTGACGCAGCCCCTGTTGGCTACATAGACACCATCCTGTCGACCATAGCTGGCATCGATCCGGGAAATGGCGGCCACGTGAATTGTCGGCGAGCCCATCGGCTGTGCTATGCTTCCTGTCCGAACTCTCTCACGAAATGATCCCCTACACCCCCGAAGAGCTCCTCTCCATCGCCCACAAGGAATACAATCGCTGCCTGCTCGAGATGAAAGCCTTCTCCAACGAGCTCGGCTTCGGAAACGACTGAAAAGGCCCCTCGGAATAGCCAAGACCTAATCCGTCCCCAGCGGCAAGCAGACCGACCTCGTCCGCCTCCTCTTCAACGAAGTCACCGCTTATGTCCAGCACAACGACCTCGTCACCGTCCCGACCCTCGCCGCCTTCACTTGGCGCATCTTCACCCTCACCCCCTCCCCAGCAGCGCACCGCCCCCTTCTTCCTCGGTGGCCAGTCCATCCTCGTCGCCAGCCCGGCCTCCTCCATGGCCCAGCCCCTCAAGGCCGCAGAGAACGGCGGATGGAATGCCGGCGGAGATGATCAAGGCGTTGCTGCTGAGGGGAGGCGCTATCTCCGGGGTACTAGACAAGATGGAGGTTTTACGATTGAGAAAGGTAGGGAGACGTCGTTTATGAAACGTGATTTTGGATTTTGATAGCTAAGTCGACAAAGCCTCAGACCTGAGCAACGCTGCGCTGTGCATGAGACGCTCTTGTATCAACTGAGATGCTTGATATCTATGTATACAAGAAAATGTGCGAACCGAAATAAAAAGACAAAGGGAATATAACGACCGAAGACATAAATCAATGAAGGTGTAGTATGGCGCCAGACGCCGAACCAGCTCGTGGAACTTTTCGTCCACCAAGACAGTTCATATTGTAACTGCTCAAAAATCGATCTCATCTGCCTCCGTGAAGCCGAGTCCACTGTCAGGGCGCCTCCTCTTGCTGCTGCCGCCCAATCTGGGAAACACAATTCCGGAGAGGGAGTCTTTTGGGGATGAGCTCGACTCGCCAGCCTCACCGGTTCCACTGCTCGCCGCGAGAAGCTCCTCGCTTCTCTTCATCACCTTCTGCAGCTCCCCCATTGCCTCCCTTAAACTCTGGTTCTCCCTCTCAACGTGCCCGTGATCGGCTCTCAGCCTGCAGATGGTCTCGTATGCAGACCGCAGCGAGGAGTTGACCCTGTCCACCTCGTCGCGGAGCTCCTTGACCCGAGCATCCCGCAGCGCCAGAGCCTCGCCGGAGCGACGGTTGACGCTATCAAGGTGCTTCTTCCGGCTCGCCTGGACCACCTCCAGCTCGTCCTGCAAGTCCGACGCCCGCCGGGAGGCAGCCTCGAGCTTGCCCTCGAGCTCAGAGATGGACGCTTCCCTCTCCGCGATGGTGCTGTTCTTGGCGGTGGACTCGCTCTCCATCCTTTCCACGAGCTGCTCCAGCTGGGAAATGTCGCGGAGGTACCCCTCCACGGCCCCCTTGAGCCTGTCGTTTGCGACTTCGAGCTCCTTGATGTTGTCGGTTTTACTCGCGACCTGACCTTCCTTGTTGGCCAGATCGGCCTTGAGGTCGTCCATGACCGAGACGCGGGAGTCGAGCTGCTTGCGCAGGCTCAGTTCGATGGCGTGATACTCGTCGATGGCATCGTCGCCCTCCTTGACCTTGCGTGCCAGCTCACGCAGCCTCACCAGGAGCAGGTCGAGCACCTCGGCGCTTCGAGACGTGAGAGGGAGTGTGATCTCCCCTGGTGTGAGATACTCGAGCTCCAGACGAGCAGCCCGGAATGACGTTGCGAGAGAGGTGAGCATCTCGGAGGCGTCGTTTCCTGGGTACCCGAGTGCGGATATCGTGGTTGTGAGGGAAGTGAGCGCTGCGGCGCGATCGGACAGTGTCCGCATCACAGCGTCGACTTGCTTCTCCACTGTCTCTGGGCCCCAGACGACGACAACAGTGTCGTCTCCATCGGCGACGGTGGAATCCCGCGGGAGCCGCCTTGAAATTCTTTCGAGCAGTGACAGCTGTGAGTCTAGTGTCTCTGAAAGCTTTCTGGCTTCTCGCTGCAGTGACTCCCTCTCCGCCTGCGCCACGGGATCGGGAAGGCTAGCCTGGACGCCAGCAGTAGTTGTTGCAGGTAGCTCCGGCTGCCTTTCTGGCGTGAGGGCAAGACGA
The DNA here is from genome assembly GCA_037952775.1 of Clonostachys chloroleuca. NCBI lineage: Eukaryota > Fungi > Ascomycota > Sordariomycetes > Hypocreales > Bionectriaceae > Clonostachys > Clonostachys chloroleuca. Next base: position 5,657,412 of record JBANAY010000004.1, read on the forward strand.
GGAGGATTGAAGCGACCCATGGTTGGTGTGCCCGGTCCATAGGGAGGGGGACTCGTGGCGGGTGGTGTTGGGAATGAGGAGCGCGCTCTTGACGGGGTACTACACACGAGTTGTGCCATGGTCGCGTCACCGAACTGATCCTGGTCATCGGCATCAAACCCACGAGACCGATGATGAGTTGAGGGGGAACGCCAAAGGTCCAGTCCATGGGGCTGCTCTCCCGGAGATCCTGGCGGCTGCGGGCCTCTCTCAGTTCGGCCTCAAGATCGTTGACCTGCTGCTCAAGCTCCCATAGCCGGTCGTTATCAACGATGATGGTGGCGTTTTGCAGCTCATAGATCTCCCGGTCCCGCAGGCGGAGCTCGTCCCTTAACTGGGCAATTTGCGATTTGGCCTGTTGGCTGGAACGACGGTGGGTAAAGTCCAGCTTCTCTAGAGCGGTGCGCAGGGCCGAGCGGCGCTGGTGACGGTCCACTCTGCCGTCAATGACATGGCGAAGGCCTGGTGTATTGGGGCCGTCACGAGAAGCTGCGTCTGTGAATCTGTTTGTGCTGGAAGAAGAAGGCGTTGTGGCCGGTGCTGATACACGACGTCGATTGCTGGTTGGGGTGGTGAGGACTGTACGACGGACCATCGGTGTCAGACCGGTGGCCGCAGAGTCTGAGAAACGAACATGGCGTTTGCGACGAGGAGTCTTGGCCTCGGGGACTGCATCGGGCTCCGACTTGATCCTGACGCCAAAGTTGCTGCGACGGCCGCGCCGAAGAGCGAGCGGGACGTTATCACCAACGGCATCCATTGCTCATGCAGACAATGCAGGACAGCACAGGCCAGGCAACCACCATGTAAGATATGGCTCCGGGGTGGGAATAGGATGGGACGAAACCGCGTGAGATGAAAGAAAGGACGCTGACAAAGAAGATGATGCGTCAATGGAGGGCCGTCCTTAAAAACAGGCGTCGAATGGAAAACAACAATGGCCAGACGTGTTTCACGGCACGAGGTGCAACCATCAGATCGTGAATCGTGAATACGGGGCATTACTGGCCAACCGCGAACGGCAGCCACTAAACGACAGGGGATCGGCGCGGCCTACAGCGGGCCTTCAGTGGGCCTGCCGCCGACGCGGGTGCCTAAGTCCAGTAATTTGGCGGCGACCGCGATTTCCCAGGCGGCGTTGTTGTTTACTTTCTGCCCGATGCGGCTAGTGCGGGGCTGGCCCTCGATGTAGCTGGCTGGTATCTTCACGCGAATTTCTCCACAGAGACTACCGCTATTGTACTTCCATGCAAGCTGTATGCGAACGGGCGGAAGCACTGAGGCGACCCAGACGCAACCCTCGTTGCACGCGTGTGGGTTGTTTGTTTTGTTGATGCCCGTTTATTCATTGAATGGCAAGTCATGAAAGCAGTGCCAGGGTGCGACATGTGGCGACTAGTCCATGTCTTGTCTTTTATCTTGGTTTTATGTTGAGCGATAGTACGTGGGAATGATGCCAGTCTCTCGGGTTGTATTCAGTCGATGTCAAGCTCCGAGCAGTATACCAAGCTTGCATTTGATTTCAAATAACCCCATATAACATACTTCCTGTGTCTCCATTGTATCTTGTGTCCTCTCCATGTCAAGGTTCAAACTCCTTCATCCACGTGGACCACAGATCCTGAGTTGGCTGGTCCAGTTCTGACCACCACTGCTCTGTAGACCCTCCCACGATTGACCAGTCAATATTCGAGTCCCCGAGCGGAACTGGCCCCAGCACGCTTTGCGAAGGTGCCTCCATGGCCACGTCACTCTGAAGCATCGGGCTTGGCTCTTCGACCGGTTGAGCACTCCGCGGGGTTGGACCAGGGGTCGGTCCTCCTCTGAAACTGGCGATCTTCTCAGCAATCTTTATTTCAAATTCGGATATCAGCTTGCGCATCCGCATTGCTGGTATTGATGTGTCTCCGTAGGATCCAAAAACCTCGCCCGCCAATCCCAGTGCCTTCCGGGCGCTGGGCGTTGGCGGACACAGCGGGTTGGCGGCAGCAAACGCAGCCAACGCGTAGGCGGCGTTCTGCTGCCATTCAAAAGCTTGGTAGCAGCCTGTCAAGATATCCGTCTCACCGTGGATCTGGTGAATTATGCTTGTGAGGGTGTAGGCGTGATTGACGCACGAGATGCCGTTTTCATCACTATTGAATGTTCCTCGATTTTGCTTGGGTGAGAAGTGAAAGAAGACGCGTAAAAGTGTGACGCAGAAATCATGATACTGGCACTCGAGGACCACTCGCTGGCGCTGAAGCCACTGAGGGTCGCTGTCGTCAAACTCCAATGGAGCCCGCCGCGTTGAGAAGGATTCCATATATCCCTTGCGTGGGATCCTGAGCTGGGCCGGGACTTGGGCCGACCATGTCTTTAGCCTGTTCATTTGGTCCTTCATGAAGTGAGCACATTTGTCACGGATGATGGGGTCAGTGTATAAGTCGGTGGCTCCTTCGGCCGTATCAAGGATCTGGTTGCAATGCCCAAGGAACGTTGTGGCAATATCTTCCACTAGGGTACAGAGATGAGCCACTTGCTCGTGGAAGATGAACCAACTGAAATCAATGGTCGAGGATGATGTTGTGGCCTCCAGGGACTGCTGAGCCATGCCGGATGGCCGTCTTTCAAATCTACCCAACCTCATAGAAAATCTTGTCTGGAGTGTTCGGAGGCAGTTACGAATCCGTGGCACTAGCTTCTGCTGAAGAGAGTCATCGTGATCGAGACTGAGCATAGAGAGGCTACACTCGGCTAGTTTGGTTGTGGTATAGGCTGCATTGTGGTACCCGGCGTAAGAGAGGTATATTGCGCAGAATAAGTGGCACTGGACTGATTTGATGGTGGGAAAATCCATGCCTGTATCTAATGCGCTCTTGCAGCGTTGATAGAATGCACTTCCCCCCAAGCAGGAGTGCTCTGCAGGCTGGCGAGGTAGAGTCTCATCTTGTGGCATGAATGATAATGCATATTGGATGTTCATTGCCAGAACGATGTCAACTAGTGGATCCGGGCGTCTGGTTGATGAAGCTTCCTCTGTGTGCCAGAGTGATGCATAGAGCTCTCGAAACTCGGATTCATCTATGGCCGGATAGTTAACGTGGTAGCAAAGCCAATGTAGGTCAAGGAAGTGGTCCTGGGCCATTTTGCCAACACCGTCACAACATTCGGAAAGGGTGGTTGTGTCCCATACTGGGAAGTCTGCAAGCGAAACTCGGGGGTCTGCGTCAATCTCAAGGTACTGCGAGATGCGTTCACTGAAGTACTGCAGTGAGAATGGCCCATACCGTATCCCTTTCACAGTAGTTCCTTTCCACTTTTCCAAGACCGGATGGAATGGTACTGATGTGCTGTTATGTGAATCACTAGAGGGAGGGCTGACAAGAGCCGGGGATATTGCAGCCTGTTGGCTTGGCCGTTGTTCCCGTTCCGCCTCAAGGTCTTGAACTCGTTGTCGAAGACGATCAATCTCTCTAAGAGAGGGTGAGCATGTGTCAGTGGCAGAGAAAACTCAATTTTGAACCAATCAGGTTCTCTTACATTGTTGCAGTATTTAATCCCCTAAATTCGGTCGATCCCTCAAAGACACACTGTCGTCCTGACTGAACACAATTTCTGCATGGTCTTGATGTGTCGCATTTGACCCGGCCTAACCTGCAGCCATCGCAGGCACGCTGAACTTGAGCGCGCCGAGCTTTCTTCGGTTTCCGGGCCAGTTGTGGGTTCTCAGAAATGGTTCCGTGAAATTTGGAGAACATGGTATCCTCCACGGGACTTTAAGACCATCCTACCATTCTTAGGTCATAGAGGTCAGGGAGGTATGGATGGAAGTTGGACCTTGGCGCTGAGCGAAGATGCTCATACAGTGATTTGTCAGCGTGAGATGATTACATAATCCATACTGACAAGCTCTCGCCTCCACTAACACAATCATTCAGCATCTGCCACTCTTGAACGTTGCACTGCCAAGACTCCTTTTTTTAGTAGGCTCTTGATGATTTCGAGATGATTTTCATTTACAGGTCTATATTAGAATGTTTCCTGGATATATTATTTGGTTTTTGAGCTAGAAATGACTCCATTTACCGCCATCACGCACGATTACTTGGCAGACAAGCGATGGTTCAACAGGACATTGGAATTGAATATAGAGATATCATCATAATAATATGATAAAAATAAGCTAATCATTTTATGAGGTGAGATTCTAACGCCTCCACTTGTGAATCTTGGTGAGATAAATCAAAGCCATGACGCCAAGATAATTGAATGCAATGAAGGCGAGGAAAACCCCCACGTCTCGCCATCTATTTCCAAACGTCCAATCATATTGCTTCAACTAAGATTTAACTCGTTAGTTTAACTCACAGGAATTGAGCTGCAAAGGTAACTCACATAGCTGTCTCCGTCTTTGTAGCGACAATAACGGCACATCTCCATATCATCTGGGTTCATTACATATCCGGAGGCGCTCTCCAACCACTCGTAGGCATAGTCGATGCAGGTCGTATTGCTAGGCGGCACAAACTCGAAAGTTTCTGCATCTGAGCAGGTAATTTCTAGGCCATGTGCCAGAACCGCAGCCGTACCCTCACTAAAATAGAACAGCGGGTTCAGGTCGTAATACCATTTCCAGCCAGCTGGTGTAAGCGGCTTGGGGCTCAGAGTACCGGATAGTGTGTTGAGGAACATGAAGCAGAACCCATTTGCCACGAAAGAAGACTCTAAGCTGGGCATGACGCTGGCAACTAGTTGAGCAAGGCTGTGGACAAAGACGTGGAACAACTCGAACATGAGGAACGAGTAACCAGCGCGGTCGGAACTGGTGAAATAGCCAACGGGATAGTACCATACCAGCCAGTAAACCAATCCAGTTATCAGAGCGAAGGGTAGTTCCACGAGAATGGCTGACAAAACCATGACAAGCCAGCTGTATGACATAGAGTCCTTGTCCCTGAGGAGGAAGATATCCCTGAATGAAAAGAATCGCACCTCCGTTTGAAGGGCCAAGGGTGGTCCCACAATCATAGCCACGAAAGCGCTGAATATCCGGTTGTACATGCCATCACCAGTATCGGGAGAGTTGAGGTATGAGAGACCGTTGACTAGTCCATTGCTCAGATTTAAAAACAGCTTTGCAGCAAAATAATCTGGGTCTCTCCAAGTAAACAGCCACGCTCGTCGCAAAACGACTGATAACTGGGATACGAAAGAAACAGCATAACGGCCTCTTGATTGCATCTCCAAGGAGCTCTGAACATCTTTCGGTTGAATTTTCTCCTTTTGTTGAGGGTCTGATGTGGATGCCTTGCTTTGGTCCCAGGTGGTGGCCCAGTCGATGGTGTTGGTCGAGCGTGATCCCGCTCCAACGATATCAAGAATATACTCGGCAGGATTCTGTTTCTCCCCATAGCTAACGTGGCTCTGGTTTTGGAAGTATTCCAGTGCGGCTGAGCAGCCGTCACCTAGAGGTCCGTCATAAGCTACACGCCCCCCTCTGACCAGTAGCACGAGGTGATCAAAATACTCGATCACTTCACCAGCCGGCTGATGAATCGTACATAGGATAGTCTGACCGGCGTCTGCGAGCTTTCTAAGCAAGCGAACAATATGAAGTGCTGACTGTCCATCTAGACCAGATGTTGGCTCATCCAAGAAGAGGACTTCGGGTAAGGCTGCGAGCTCTACCCCAATGGACACTCTTCGTCGCTGCTCCAAAGTGAGCCCAGCACCGGGAAACCCGACAAGCGCTTCAGCAAGGCCATCGAGTTCTAGCAGGGATATGAGTTTCTCCACGTAGCCGTACTTTTCTTCGTTGGATACACTAGAGGGCCGGCGGAGTCGTGCTGTCATCTGAAGGGCTTCCCGGACTGTTTGTGAGGGCAGGTGTATGTCCTGTTGCTGGACATACCCCATGAACCTCGTGAAAGATTTGGGAAGTGGGCTACCGTCAATCGAAAGCTGGCCACTCATCTTTCCAAAGTCGATCCGGCCAGCTAGAGTGTTAAGCAACGTTGTCTACATGATATTAGAGGAGCATCTGACTGTAAATTCTGAAGAGGCCATACCTTTCCAGCGCCTGAGACGCCCATGAGTGCGGTGAGATGGTTGGGATGGACAGAGCCTGCGACATTCGGTTTAGCTATTGCAGGTCATGCGTAGGGGGGAGGTCTTACCGCTCAAGCTGTCCAAGAGCACTTTTTCCTTCCCATCAGACTCAATGCGAAGGCAGAGGTTATCCCATGCCAGGGTACGCCCGGAGTGTGTTTCCATCTGATGAGTGTTTACTTCTGTAGGAAAAGTACCTTGTGTAGATACTTGGGTTCCGTCTGATGAGCCGCTCTCGATGTCTGTCTCTGCCACATTAAATTTGTTTGTGCCTTTACGCTCCGCTGGCCACGTTTGTTTTCGATACAAGACGGTGGCGGCAGTACCAGCTGCAGGCTTATGAAGCTCCATCCCGATCCCAGTGCAAACTGCGAAGAAGAGGAAAATGGCAATATTGATACCGACGTTCCTCCATAGGTGAGATGCGTCTAGCCCATATTGTTCCCGGACAAACTCTGATCCTAGAACACTCGCTTGACCCGGAAGGGCGCCCTTGACGGCACAAACCTGGTTGGTCAAGTTGACGTAGTTGGGACCTGTTGGGACCAAGTCTGAATCGCTGCACTGATACTCCAAGTTGGAGAATTCGTTGACGACAATTGATTCCCACGAGTAGTATAGTGGCTTCGAACGGTATCAGCTCGTTTGTCGCTTCTCTTTAATGAATGTGTGGGGTATAACTCACGTTGATGTACTTGATCCAAAATAACCATCCCTGCATCTGTGGCGGAGGGATATACAAACCAGTATATATAACCCCGAGGTTGAAGATGACCCCAACGGGGAGAACAGCCCAGCTCATACTCTTGCTCAATATACCCACCGTACGAAAGATCATACTCAGAGCCATATTTTCAACATACAATACGAGAAACCAAGTCAAAAACTTGCCGGCATCATACTGGAAACCTGTGAGAAAATATTGTGGGATGTTGTAGCTGATGGTGACAATTTTCCAAATCATGTCCGTCGTGACGAGCCCAAGCGCATATGACATGGGACGATAGAATCCATATTGTTTCTGGCGGGCCACTAGAGATCGCGTGGCGAACGTGTTTCCAAACTCTGACATGGCTTGCAGAGATGGAACCAAGGCGCAGAAGAATAGAGAGCAAGCCAAGATGAAGAATGCCTTGGTTTCGCGGGGCTGGTTTCGGAACAATGTCCCGATGGCAATGGATTGAACAATCGCGCACCCTGCCTCAATTAGCCAATTATGGTAATTGGTGACCAGTACACGGAATTGGCGTTTGGTGCAAAGATGAATCTGGTGCCACAAAGGAAGTTCGAAGGCGTTTCCACCAAGTGAGACGGCCGGCAGAGGCATAGACTTGGCAGCCAATACCTCTCCCAAGGCCTCTTGGTAATGAGTACTAGATTCAAATGCCATCTTTAGTTGTTCAGTAGTTGATGGAGGCGGCTCTCTTGATGTTATTGGTGTTGATATCCTGTTGGCACTCATGCTTGTTAGGAAATCTGTAATAGTTGTGGTGGGTGGACACTTATGCCCCAGTTGCTCAAAATGAGGTTTTGCTTCCTGTGCTCTGCCATAGAATACTTGATGGCCTTGATTAATGACGGCAATTTTATCAAACATCGGCACCATGGCGTCGCTGCCCTGGTATATGCTCATGATGGTGGCACATCCAGATTGACGGGTGTACTGCCGCATCATCTCAACAAATTCAAGAGCTGTCGAGCTGTCAAGCCCATTGGTAGGGTTGTCAAGACACATCACATCCGCGTGAGTCGCGAGCGCCTCGGCAAGTGATACTCGTCGACGCTCTCCTCCCGAAACCCCACGAACGGATGCGTTGCCAACCCGAGTGCGAAGAACATGACCAAGGCCGTGTAAGTCCGCTAAGGATCGAACTGAATCATGCTTGGCTGACTTTGAAGCGTTTCTTGGCCACGAGGAATCGACAGCAAATCTGGTCATATATTAGTAGCGAGCTTGGGTATCAGTACCGGATTGCCTACCTGAGCGTCTCTTCAACAAGGAGAGTAGGAAAATGGTCATCTTCCTCGGCTGGGTCCATACAACATAAGCAATTAAGTCTGCTGTGGAGTGAAATGAAAAGGTCCTACCACAAAATGTCACGCGGACTGAATCTGCAGCCGAAGAATCGATCGACTTCCCCCCATAGGTTAAAGAGCCGCGGGTATCGTGAAACTCTCCCCTGAGGCCTGCCAGCGTCTTGAGGAAGGTCGTGCAACCACTCCCAGGCTTACCAATCACCAGTAGCATCTCCCCAGGATTAATCACCCCATTCCATGAGCTTAATAGAGTTCTTTCTGGCTTGGCAGATTTCTTGTATGATTGGGGGTTCAATATGGTGAAAGCAGACTGGAAGGGCGAGATAGCTGTTGGCGCAACTTCGGCCTGTAAAGATGGCAAAAGGTTAGTTGTTCAACTATCACTTGAGAGACTTATATTTGATGATTCAGACCTTATTTCCGCTTCCAATGACCGAAAGGTTCTCGAAGACGATGGGAAATTTGGAGCGTTTCGCAGCGCCATTGCTTTCTAGAAGTGATGCAATTTTACCAGCAAGAGGGTTCTGTGAGAGCTCTCCCAAACCATTTGATTCTTTGTCCATCATAAAGATTGCAGTATCCAGGACATATTGTATGAAGAACTAACGTTTCGAGGTTTGGAGAAGGTGCTTCATATGTAAGGTAAGTCAAGAATGCTGGGTCCATATCTCCTGGCTGGGTCACGAAATCCGACAGGTTCATGATAGCGAATTTGCCTATGACCATTACCAATCAAATTAAAACAACAGAGGTTCAGTGCCCTGGAGAAGGAAGACATCATTGGACTCCGGGAAATTGGGTGGGCGCCTGTCACTGTTTCTCGTGTAAGCTCCGACGAGGCTCCCGGAGTTCGAGTACCCACTTACCCAAAGGAGTAAACGGAGTTTCCGGAGTAGGACTGCTACAAAAGTCTGGTCCAGCCATTCACTACCATTGTATACTGTCTGACCATAGAACGATATCAGAGATTATTTGTTTGACTTCACATAGACGGGAAATCAAGTTGAAATTCAATCAAATAGCCTACTTGCAAAATGGTTCTACAAACTGGCTTAGAAGGAACCCATGTGATCATCACAGGTACGTCGAGATTCCCCCGCTAAGTCCAGCTTGAAGTGAGGTATCTAATTCATTTTCAGGGGGTAGCCGGGGAATAGGCAAAAGTATTGTCGAGGCATTCTTGTCTGAGGGTGCAAACGTTTCATACTGCGCTCGTAATGTGACGGGTGATGAGTTCGCCACGTTCTCGTCCGCACATAACGCCCGTGCTGTGGGCACGTCAGTTGATGTAGGAGATAAGGCAGCCCTCCAAGCCTGGGTGAAGAAGTCGGGCGAATCCTTTGGACGCATCGATACAATAGTTGCGAACGGTAGAGCTCACTCCATGCCAGTCCTATCATTACCTAAAGATACGCTAACTTGACATGAACCAGCATCGTTGCAGCTCTTTGATGACTCGTCAGAGAGCTGGCTCACATCTTACAATATCGACGTTATGGGATTCGTCACCTTGGCCCAGACTGCCGTCCCTTTTCTGCTGAAATCTCCCAACGCCTCCATGGTCGTCATATCCAGTTTCTTGGGCCGCGAATTCTTCCGCAGTCCACCAGCACCATATGGCCCCTTCAAGGCTGCGCAGTTGCAGCACGTTCAGGAATTGTCTCACTACCTTGGCCCCAAGGGTATCCGCACAAATGCCATCTCACCCGGTCCCATTATCTTTCCGGGAGGAAATTGGGAGACCTACCAGAAAGAAAGTCCAGAATGGGTAGAAGAAACACGACTCAAGGTCCCTTTACGACGATTAGGGTCCCCGGAGGAAATAGCAAACGCGGCAGTCTGGTTGGCAAGCCGTCTTAGTAGCTATGTTAGTGGTACCAATATGCTGGTAGATGGAGGAATCCACGTCGGCACACATTTCTAAAGGCTTTGAGATGACTTGGTATCATGACTTTGCAATATATACAGGAAATTATGGGATACTTGTGTCATTGTTCACTAAGCCACATTCTACCCGGACGAAAGCATGAGAAGATCTTCTTCGGAAGACTGGCCATTGCAATATACTCTATCTCCTTAGGTAGCAAGGTTATAAATACCACATCTGACAGCGAAATATTGGAAGAAGCCGATCGGCAGCTGGAAAGACTGGTGCCAGAATGACGGAAATGAGCAGAACACAAGTCTCTTCTAACATGATAACTAACTTCCAACCTAGAAATCAAACATACCTAGTATAAGCCATGATACTTTAGGAAATATCTTATAAGCGAACTTGCTGTTGCATCTCCGGGTGGCAAATAATTGCAGGTCATCATGACGATGGGTGTATTTACAATGGGGTTACTTCACTTCGTGATACCGAGATATCAAACGAAGTACTCACCGAGGCTCTGGCCCAAATACACCGATTGGTGAATGTAGGCTACGGGAACAGAATATACGTGTTCATACATCGGAGACCCTAGGTCAGGGCGACAAGGACTAAGAAATAGGGACTTTGATGGGTAGTAGGTGATGATGAAGAGGAGGAGAGTAAAGCCATCGGCGCTGCAAGAGCGTCTTGCGACGCCCCCACCCGGCTAGGGTAACAAGGTGCAACGTGTGCATTTAAAGGTCATCAGAGTTTGGAATTGTTAGGACACCAGAGTGAGAGGCGAAAGGCGGTTAGAGAATCATATATCACTCGCCTATGCCTGTCCAATATTAGTGATGGGGAGGCAATGAGGTTGTTAGTCAATAGTAAGTTATTTGACGTCACCCATGAGGTCCTGAGGGACACTCGTTTTGTCTAGATCGTACCTGAATTCAACCCTGTCACTTACGTCTTCGTCAAGAGACTTGGCATACTCATGCCATGAAATTGAACGCCACCTTGCAGATGACCCATGGAGATGCATGCATGTTAAGCGCGTTTGCACGACGGGCAGTCCCGAGGGCGATCACCAATGTGACCTCTTGTCACGGCAGATCTTGCAGGACCGGGCGGTTGCTCTTGGCAATTGGGAAAATCATTCATGCAATCGAGCACTGCCTCAACTGATGGGCCGGGGCTTGAATATGTTTGTAAACGCCAGATGAACAACGCAAACGGTGATGATGCAACTCCTCAGGAGAACACGCGTCTCAGGGCTATGCGTAATGGGAATGAAGAGAGCTAGTTGGTCAAGTCTCAAGAAAAGCTCACATCTCCATATTGATTCAAAAGAATCATGTTCCATCCTGAGGTGAGCTATGTATAGCGAGTGGTCAGGAGCAAAGAAACGTATCGCACGCCAAGGCACACACACAGAGGGTATATATTAGATAAAATTTATCTACACCTCCTGTTTAATTTGGAAATAATGAGTCAAGACTGAATCGCCAAGACGAGAATGGGGGCCTGGGTTAGATTATGATGGAGTGGCGGGAGTGCATGCAGCCTGGGTATGCACGATTTGAGTATCATAATTTTCGCATAGATTAAAAGTGATTTTAGCTAATTCTCGAGAAGATTGTAGTTCAATCTGTACTGTGTGCATGAGAGACTCTGTCAATGCCCCAGTGACAGGTTCGGTGAAGGGAATTCTAAGGTAAGGTAGGCTTGAATATCTTCTATTTGTAAACACTGCCGCTTCTCGACAGACTCCAAGGCGTCTACGCAGTAGAAGATTACGCATTTCAAGATACATTTGGCAAGATAGTAATGGCTGCGGTGTGGCACTCTACCTAATGCTTGAGCTTTTCTTCCATACAAGGTGATTGCATGAGCCCCCTGGAATAATGAAACTGCTCCGCTAGGCACATGAACTAGATCTGTGACTTAAGAAGACACCAATGAAAGATCACAGAGGAAGAGAGTTTCCATAGATAAAATCGTAAAATTGATAAAGATGATGTGATATCTAGAGATGCGATCGCAGTTGATCAACGTCTCGGACCGCTAAACCGTCTGGCTGAAGCACAATCCATAACTCCACCCGGTTGATTTAAACAAAGTCACAGTGCGCTATTCTCAATTCTCAGAAAATCCAAACCAGAAAAGGGTGCATTCGTTTAAAAAAATATTCATTGTTACTTCTGTCATGGCGCTGGTGTAATCTTCAGGGAAGGATCAACTCCCAAATCCACGAAGAGCCCTCAGCCTACCACCAGGGGAAGATAGTGTCATACGTAATGTTACATTGAACTGATAAGCCAACCATGCGCAATGGCCGTCAGCAAGTCTCATGTGCGTCGTATGCGGCGTGACAATATCCATCTCTGCCCAGAAAACCAGCTGTGCCACCAGGCCTTGGCAGCTTGGCAAAGTGGACTGGTGTTGTGTCGACACGCAAGCTTCCCCCTTGAGCCCTTTTACCTCTGTTCGATTTCTGACCATTTTCACAAGAGAACACTTTTTGATTTGCTTTGTGGAAGACAGAACACCGCCGTTGGTGGCTGAGGGAAACATCCGTGATTGTGACGGTGATCTGCATTTACTAGGCAGTCTGGCGGTGACCATGTTTAGCTACTGGCTTGGCTTTGCAGGCAATGCTGCAATGGGATTGTTCTTGTAAATTAGTGTTGTGATTCGCCAAGCCGCCATCATGTGGGAAGCCCCTATGTTTACGCATGAGGCACGCACGCGTACACACACGGTTCAAGTGACGGGTCATTACGGAATCGAGTGGAATGAAGCACGATACGGCGAGCCAGGTCTCAATGCACTTGGGATACTGAACGAGACATGGGGAAGCCATATATGAGTCTCAAGAAATCCAAACTATTATGTAGTAGCTTGAAAGGTATTCATATGGACCCGGAACTGATGGAAGCTCCCATTCTTTTGCTTGAGAGAACACTTGGAGGCGAGACAAGGAGGTTGAAAGAAACCTTGGTACTCTTGGCAGGCTCCGCTGAGCAGGGATCGATCCATGCGGACCGCCAATCAAGTCCTAAACTGGGAGGCATCTCAGGAGACCTGGAACAAGGGAGGGTGATGACCTGGCTTGTGATTTTCTCTTGTCTTTGGGCGCTAGGAGAAAGAAACTGTCGGCCACTTGTCACCTGTTCTGTTTGCTAGTCTCACGACCTCTGACAACTTGGAAGCGGGTGAATCAATTGAGTTTGCCTCATTCTCAGCCCGTGACAACATCACTATGCCTGTCGAGGTAACGTACTTGCAGAGGAGGGAAGCATTCATGATGTAGCGTGTGGTGTGAGGTGACGTAGCCCCTCTGGGGCTGCCTGCCCCCGGCCTCTCTCAAACCCCCCTTCCCCCATAGTCTCGGTCATGTGCTCTGCCCGGTGCGGAAGAGGGGTGTTGTTATGCTTAATTTTATTCTTAAAAATAAGCGTCAACCGACTCTCGACCCACCGCCAGCCCTTGCCAAGTCGTGCCGCTCAGGGATCAAATCCCAACAGGCGGCACGTAATCGCCGCACCCCCTCCCTCGCAGATTATCCTCTTGGCTTCTCTGAACCTGTACGCCCGCCGCTGCTTTGCCTCTGATGAGGTCCCAGAGATTCCCTGGTTTCTTGGACGGGCTAAATTGGCTGCTGGCCGTGGATGAATCGCCCTCTGACAGCTGATAACAAAGCGCGGTACGCTCGGCACGTCGAGCTGGCTGTGTGTCTTGGACATCATATGCCAAGTGTTTGACTTTATTCCCGCCAGACTGCCCTAACAGTTTCTGACTGTGTCATTTCCCTTTCTGAAATACCCGCATGCTAAGTCAAGAACAGAGCAAGAGACCTGAGTTGATGTCCGTTGTTCAAGACGCGCTACCGCTCTCAGGAGATGATACCAGGCTAGATGACCGCCGTCAACCAATGCTAAAAGGTAGATCACTCTTGACCCAGGTAGAAGCGGCTTAGAATTGTAATTCAGACTTCCTCAAAGGTCAATCGCCCTGCTCATCACCAAGCTAGCCACGTTTGTGTGTTGGTGTCCTCCACGGCAGCGCCTACTCAGACGTCCGACCCTTGAAGATCCCTTATGCATACATAGAGTACTCTGGTACGTCTCCAATTTTGTCTTTGGCCATGTCTCTGTCTCCAGAATCTGCCCGTTTCTTTTCCCCACGCCCCTGTCACACCACCGCATCGCCCAACCGCACTGGCAGATCCCCAAATCATGATCGACTTACCGGTGTCCGTGCTGCCGTGTTGCTAGACCTGCCGTTTCCCTTTAAACATGAAAAGTCCCGCACGGAATGTGCTGGTCCCCTTCCCTTTCTGATGGATATCTTCCTTTTCCGTCGAGTATCCAGGATTGGGAAGCCCAAGTTGACCACTGAACCCATCCGCTCACCCCATTTCCCTTGATTTGTGGCATCACTTTCCGCTCTTTATCCATTCAATTCCTATCATCATCGTCATTTGTAAACTTGGTCTTTAACTCTCTCAAAAACTGTCCACTCTCGTTCTGCCAAGCCCATCTCCCGGACCCCAGTACCATCTGTCAGTAACCATCCTGCGCGCCTTTCTTGCATCGGACCAATCCTTGCGTTGTCCCGTGTGTTCTCGGGCCCATCCCCCCATCGTTCCAACCTTTTTAAAAGAAGACCTGCTGTCGATGACCCAGCGGGCGACGAGTCAAGCTCTCTACGCTGCCCACATGCCGACAAAAAGGTGCACACACCGCTATTGACCTCCTCAAGCCTTGCAGTGAGCGAGTGTCCAGGCTGGCTGACATCACCCGCTGCCAATTGGGTCCCCAAACCACCGTGTTATTCGCGGGGACACTGCTGTACGACTTGTTTCTCCCTTGAGTATCACCAGGATCATCCTGTCTTGCCCTCCATCTTTGATCAGGTCGTCCTTGTCACTCAGGCCAATGACCACCCAGTCATCCCCTGGGACTTGGGAAAATCTCCGAGCCAGAAGAATTCTTGCGTGTCTTGTCTTGGCACTCACCATCGCCACTTGCTGGAGGACAGGACCGAAACAGAGTCAAACCAAGACAGCCGCTACCACGGCCCAACAAAGGCGCAACGCCAGGAGAAGGAAACATCGGCACAAGGTCGACAAAGGGTTACTCCATTGTGCAAGGCGAGAAATCCCATCTTCGCCGTCGCTCATCAGAATTGAACGTCTTGCCAGATCAGACACGCAAGCTTGACACCTCATACCCTTGCCAAGATGCCTGTCCTTAATCTGAGCGAGCTCAACATCGTCACCTCGTTAGCCGGTAAGCAGCCTAGGCCTCTTCCCATTCAAATAACATAGTGAAGAACAGCCATGCTGACACTCATAAGGTGCATTTCTTGTCCTATACGGGGTTTTCTCTGTCAAGATAAAAAATGCCTGGTATCTGGGGGAGGCGCGTAAGTCAAAATCCCCTCATTTCAACGACGAGAAACACATATAAACCTCATGACTGACATCCCGTTGGCAAGTCCCCGCCATGCTAATCGGCATCTGCTTCGGCCCCGTCGCCGCCAACTTCCTTAACAGCAAGAACTGGGGATTGAAGGAGGAGGGCCAACAGAGCGAAATCACTCTCGTATGTCCGCCCAAATGACATCCACCCCGAACCAAAGCACCCTAACCAGCCTTCCAAGGGAATCACCCGCGTGGTCATCTGCCTCCAGCTCGTCATAGCCGGCTACCAGCTGCCAGCCAAATACGTCTGGCAGCGCCGCCGCGACATCTTCATGTGCCTCATCCCCATCATGACGCTCATGTGGCTCTGCACAACCGGCTGCTTCATGGCCACGACCCCAAACATCACATTCCTCGCCGGTCTCGCCATCGCGTCCGCTGTCACCTGCACCGACCCCGTTCTCTCCCAGGGTAGGTCTTGCTCTCTGACTCTTTCTGGCGCATCATTGACAATTGGATCAATCTAGCTGTGGCCAAGGGCCCCTTCGCGGACAGATATGTCGCCAGACCTTTGCGTGAGATTATCTCGGCCGAGGCCTGCCTCAACGACGGGTTCGGCTTCCCCTTTCTCATGCTGGCCGTGTACCTCATCCGACATGCGGACCCCATTCCTTACGACGGCGAGGGAGTCATTGGCGACGTCCACAAATTGATGGTACGTGCGGGCGGCGACGTCGGTCGCCTCGGGGGAGGACCAGGAGTGGCGATCAAGAACTGGGTTCTTGAAACATGGTTGTACTACGTCATGATGTCGGCCATGTACGGCATCATCGTCGGGTTTGCGGCCTGCAAAGGCATTAAATTCAGTCTCAGAAGGTATGTTACTTATCCCACTCCGCGCGCCCATCTCTGCACGAAACCTGACGATCCTATTAGACGCTGGATCGACTCCGAATCATACGTCCTCTTCCCCGTCGCCATCGGCCTCTTCATCCTCGGCACCTGCGGCTGCCTCGGCACAAACGACCTCCTCGCCTGCGCCGTCGCGGGAGTTAGCCTGAACTGGGACGGCGAGTTCCTCGCCGAGACGGAGCGCCGCCACGACGAGGTCAACAGCTGCTTCGACGTCCTCCTCAACTTCGGCGGCTTCATGTACGTCGGCTCCGTCATCCCCTGGGCCTCCTTCCACGATCCCGAGGGAACGGGCATCACCATCTGGCGCCTCTTCCTCCTCGGCCTCATGGTCCTCGCCCTCCGCCGCATCCCCGCCGTCCTCCTCCTCTACAAGCTCATGCCCGGCGTCATCGCCAACTACAAGGAGGCCCTCTTCATGGGCTACTTCGGCCCCATTGGCATCGGCGCCGTCTTCTACGTCGAGCACATCCGCCATGTCGTCCCCGCGGCGGGCGAGGGCGACCCGGAGCAGGACGGGCTCATCCGCGCCCTCCCTATCACCATCTACTTCCTCGTCGTCTTCTCCATCGTCGTGCACGGTCTCTCCATCCCCCTTCTAAGTGTGCTGTACGGGCGCATGGGCATCAAGCCCATCCAGGAGGACGCCGTCACCATCCGCCGCAAGTCGCTCTGCATGGCCCCGCCGACCAACGCCGTCGCGGGCGACGACCAGACCTTCATCGCATACAACCGCTTCCGAAGGCCGACCATCGACATCTCCAGGGACCAGCTGCCGTTCCACGAGGACGAGGACACCGAGGGCCGCGACAGCTGCCAGAACGCCGTCGTCAAGCCGCCCAATTACCCCGAGGAGGACGACGAGGCGGAGAAGAAGCGGTATCAGAGGAGGGTTGTTCGCTACGGCGTGTAGCGTATATTTTCATCGTCCCATTACGATTAACCGCATCGAGATTGACACAATTGCTTTTGATTCTTTCTTATTACTTTCACTTATGGCCACATAGAACGGGCTCGGCATTTGGGTATGGGAATATTCTGCTATAGAACACAGGAGTTTTGGAGTTGGAGCATGTGAGTTGTGACATGGATACTAGCATCGGTGCTGAGGCCGCATGAATACTTTGGTTTCAATGTTCATTGAGCGTCTCTATATTTCATTATCAATCAAGCAGAAGCGCTTGGAATTTGAAAAATCTAAGGCTCTCGTCATGATCAGACCCGTTGTTCGTTTCAATTTGACAAGTGTTGCTTCCGCTTCCACAGAGAAAATGACATAATTGGTTCATCATTGTAAAATTTCCCTCTGATCGACAAATACTTGGACAAGAAGTCATCGTATTGATGTGCAAGGCTGGATGGAATGGTATAATCGTCATAGGATAGGGCGTGCCACGTGTGACAAGAGCCGAGCAATTGCCTTACTTGGCAAACTTTGAGAAGAGGGCAAATCAACCGGCATGGAGATTAATCGCGGGTTGGCGGCCTCCCTGTGATGCTACACGGCGGGGAATGGTGAATTGGGCGAGCTATGCGGAATCACCAGGTGCCTGCTGCTGCTCCCACGTTGAGTATTGTCCCCAGTCCCCCAGATTCAATGGGAGGCCGATGTCGAGATTAGCTTCTAGCGCATCCTCTACAGCATTGAGGTTGAAATTTGGGTCAATCAGGCCGAATATGTCTTGGCCGGAAATGGGATCCATCATGGAAAAGTCAACCATGTTGTCCAGCCCCGAGCCCACGTTAATGGCTGCCGATTCGCTGGTGGACTGATCATTTGATCGAATCCGTGCCTGGTCATCCGGAGTTTGAGACATCGGGTCTTTGTGTGGTTCTCCCTGGGCTGGAGCGGTCTCATTGGTAAGTGTTGTTGCTGCGCGCTCCATCTCTCGTAGCACTCGCTCGCCCAAGCCGGCCAATACATTGGCGCTCCAGAAGAAGTCGCCAAACTGCCTTAACAGCTGGCAGTTGCGCTTGAACGAGTTCATGGCCCTGGCACGAAACATTGGTAATCGGCTGTGCCGCATCTTGCGATACTCGACGCTGAGAGCGAGGGACACGGCGTACGGGATGAAGGGGAGGGAGCTCGGACAGTCTCTGGGCACGGCACAAGCGATCCGCTCGGCGGCCAGCGATCTCCGGGCATTCGCAGAGGGTGGTGGCAGAGTCGAAGCTGCCGATATTGTGCCGGGGCGAGCGAGGCGACAGGAGAGAATGATCACGGAATGATAAAAGGTTTCGATTGTAGCTGTGGAGATGTTAGCTGGCGGCCAAAGCCATGTTTATGGAGGGAGAGTGGCAGGCGGACCTATCAAGTTCGGGGGGACGCGCAAGGCATCTGCTTCGACAATCATAGCCTCGAGGACGGGAAGATCTATGTACGCGACCTTCTGCATACTAATGGCGTCTGAGCTTAGCCCTGGGCGATACAAGTCGACAACCTGGTCAAGCCACTGGACGACTGATAAGAAGAGGCGAAAGCAAGGGCTGCGCTTCTTGATGATTTCATCAATGTTGGCAGCAGTATCGCGCTCGTGGATGAGGTATGGTCGGCCGTACATGGCTCCATTGATGCGATCCATGGCCCACACGGCACAGTAGAGGTTCTCAAGGTCGTCGCTATTAGGGCCTTGGTACCGTACCAAGTGGTGCAGTCCCAGAGTATGGATATGGTGTATGGCTCTCCCACCAAGGAGAGCTGGCAAATCTGCCTCCTCTGCACATGTAGGTTGGGTATAGAAAGAGAGCATGGCAAGTGCACGGATGTGAAGGATGCGATCGGGAATCAGACTCGTCTCAAGAATGGCACGTACAGCTGAGGACAGCTTTTCGGAAAATTCCTGGGGAGAAAGCAGAACAGATGGCGCGTCTCCCAAACGAAGATTCTGGGAGACTTCTGGATCGGTACCTGCAGCCAAAGAAACGAGTTGCCTCAGGACGACAATAGTAGGGTCTGACAGGGCGCCGTCGAGGCACTCGATGGGCACCACGGGGAAGAGAGGATGTACCTTTTGCACGAACAAGGTTTTGAGTTTCTGAAAATCACGTTCTGGGGGGAACAGACACAGGAAGTGCTTCTTCACAAAAGGGAGGAGCACGCGATCCATGGCCAGTGGCGGTCTGGCTGTAATAAACTGCGAGGTGCCATTGCCCACGCCGGTCGAGGTGAGCCAGACACCAACGTCGCCTTTGGAGATTACTTCTCGGCTTGCAACGGACCCAGCGGCCTCCAGGAACATGCCCTCGGGGTTCAGGTCCCCGAAGAATCGAGAACGCACGGCGGGCGAGCCAGTTGTCTGGGAATCCACAGTGACTGGTGACGGCCCCAGACCCGCGGCTGCTGGTGGAGGCTCAGAACCAAGCTGGTCGGCTATTGCGGTGGCATCTGAGCTTGAGGAGTTCCTCTTGCCGGAGGGCAAGGTTTGATGGCTGGTATTTGATGAGTGGGTGACGACCTTGGAGTGTGCGTTGGGGGTCCGATCTGGCGTTGACTCATCAGCGGCCGTAGCCGAATCATGAGCATGCACACATCGCCTCTGTAGACGGATTATATCCTAGTCAGCCAGCTGCAACTAGAAGAACAGAGGAGCAAGATTGGGCGACGAACCTTTTTCCGGCGGCACGAGTCACAGGCATGCTGGACTTGTTTCCGCTTTACTGGTAAGCCTCCCCGGGTCGTGTCGACGGCAACGAACTTGACACGGCGGCCGGGGCTAGCGGCAGAATTTGCATTGGGCTGAGCAGACATGTCGAAGATTGCGAGGTGATATGTCTGGTGTCGTCGTTGCGGATATGAGGGCAGCTACTCAAGGTCGTGATGCAGGCAGCTGATTCACATCTTGCTGCTTCACTTCTCTGACACTTTCGGTGAATCAATTGGTACGAGCGAGCCGAGATAACACAGCCTGGAGAACCAAAGGGATGACTACACTTCCCAGATGCGATGGCAAAGGGCCAAGGCCATTGTTATCTTGTCCTTGCCGTGCGGCGGTGCGCAGTGAGCTGTGGTGTTTCTCGACGAATGAAGCCATCAGTAGCCAGTCGCTGAAGCTCGTGTTGTTTTCAGACCCCGGTCATTTATTGCACACCTTGGCCCCGTTGAGGCAGGTACCTGGTGCTCGGTGCAAAGCCCTAGGATTCTCAGGTACCCGCCCGTCGATCACATGCACATGCTTAGTCACTCACCTTGCTTCCTCTTCAGGACACAGTCTCTTATCTTATCGCAGACAATCGGAGGACATTAAAAAAATGAGGCACTGAGATCACCACTCATTGCACCAACGTAGAAAGTGAACAATCAACATAAGATAAGTGTGGATAATACACCACATAGTAGTTATTCATTGCTCCCTACTGTGACGATTACTCTCAATATATCTTCACTTCCACATCTGAGGCTCAACAGGGTGGCGTGATGCCCAGTTCATGCCATGTGCTGAGATGCTCCACCGTCGGACAGAAGACGTGACACAAGTCGAGCAGAGAAGCAGAATAGAGGTCGAGGGAGATGGAGATGGCCCACTGGGTCGAATCGGGTCAAGACAAGCGAGCACATGCACGTGGGAGACCTGCTGCCGTGAGCCTTACCTCTGGCCACTCTCCTCCTTTGAATCCTGCATGGACCAAGAGACATGCAGCCTGCCACCGCCAAGCGGCAGGCCGTCCGTCTGGATTGGCCATTGCAAAGCGCAGAGCCTCGTAATCAGGTCGTATTCAAACGGATATTAGTATCTGTGCCCCCCGAAGCTCACTTTTTGTGTTCCCATTTCCAGAATGCCAGCCCAATGCCCCAACTGCACGCGGCCGCCCAGCTCAGTCGCTCCAAGTGCATGTGGTTGTTCTCTATACTGCTGTATTGTTCAGAAGTAAATGCGGCTAAGCAGGCATGCGTCCTGCCTATTGTCGGGCACGAACAATAATGCCCGTGAATCGTTTCCGTTCTGGCCAGAGGCTCGTAGCCGCCTGCAGCTGGCCGCCTCCGATTCATCATTCACCAAGCCCTCAGCTCACAACACAACAACAACAACAACACGCACACGCAGCGCGCAATTCTTTTCTCCCCAATCACACTCCTCTTCTTGCTCATCTTGAACCTTTTTTTTATTTATTTTTTCTATCCTCCATCCTTGGCTGAAACCAAACACCTTTCTCTGTTCAAACGACTCTCCTCATAATCACTGCTCGTCATCACCATCGTCCTCGTCTCCCAGCTGCCACTCGCTGAAACTGGCAGCACCATGGACTTTTCCGGTCCAAACCAGCAACCCTCGTCTCCGCCTCCTTCTTCCCCTCGGGATGATCCTAATGGACACCCTTCGAGCCTAGTTCCAGGTGGCGACTCTGCCAATCGCATCAGCCATCCCAACGCCCATCCCGCTGGCAGCTCTGGCCATGACGCAAATCAGAACAACATCTATTCCGTGGGCGACTCTATTCAGCACACAAATCAGCCCTACGCCAGTCATGCCGAAGGCTCTACTTATCCCTCCAACTACCCTACAAACCATCCCAATGCCCAGCCCATCGCCTCTCCCGGGCCATACATGAGCAGCCCCAACGCCTACCCAGCTGGCTGGCCAAAGCCTGCATACCGCCAGCCTCTTGTGGACGTTAACAACCTGCCTGAGCTGGTGACGCAGCCTCCGTCGTACTTCCATCACGATGATAAAGACCAGGACGAAGACTTGGAGGGAAGCGCCAACCGAACTGGCCGTCAGACCGCATCCAGTGCGAGAGAGCGTCTCAGCCAGATCCTGCCCTCCAAACGTGCCAATCGTCGCTTCGCTTACTTTGTGATCCCAATCCTCATTCTGCTGCTCGTGACCGGCGCCGTCCTTGGTGGCCTCTTTGGCAGCGGTGTCTTGCAGCAGAAGGACTCGGGCTCCTCAGATGCGTCGGCCCAAGAACACAGTCTGGACGGCGACTCCAACGTTGAGATCCGTGCCACCTCCCAGCTCGCTGCCGCAGTCGTCGGCACTTCCGTCTCCAGCTTCACGCTCGTCCTCTTCCAGAACGCCGATGGCGAGCTCGCCGCCATCGAGTGGCAAGGCTCCAAGGGCGACGTCTACCTCCTCAAGAACCGCTTCGGCGACGCAAAGCCCCCCAAGCCCATGGAGCACTCCCCCTTCCACACCGTCACCCTCGGCCCCAGCGGCGATCTGCACGTCTTCTACTTTGACGACGCCCTGCGACCCGCCCACATCGTCCGCCGCGTCAAGAACAAGGAGCCCGTCTCCTGGGAGCGCGGCTCCCTCGTCGTCAGCTCCCAGCCGGACCTGATCCCCTCCACCACGCTCAGTCTATCGGTCACCTCCTTCCCCTCCGACTGGCCAGGCATCGAGGAGGGCTGCATCGTCATCGTCTATCACACAAACGTGGCTAACGACTCCTTGGCCTTTGTGACGAGCACCCAGCCCGATGATCCCCAGTCCTGGACGGCCCACTCCTTCTCCCTAGGTGTTGGGGACATTGACCTCCAGCTCCATCCAGAGTCCCCGGGCCTCCTCATCATGCCCTTCAAGAGGCGCGGCTCCCCAGGTCTCCGCCTCATCTGGGACGTCGACAACTCCTTGCACAAATCCACCTTTGGCATCCTCGATTGTTTCTTCACCAAGACGCGGGAGCTCGCGAAGTGCAACACGGTTTCAAACCAGTGGGAAGGTAAGGCCAAGCAACCTCCGCCCACTGCGCATATTTCCCCATCCCCTATCCCGTGAGATGACTAACACAGAGTGAACCAGACACCGCCGCCGAAGAGCAAGTCCTCGAGATGGCCAAGCCCCTCCGCCTCGCCTCCCTCCGCATCGAGACCGGCGACGACGACAAGACCCAGTGGCCCGCCGACCGCTACGTCGTCCGCGTGCTCGACGCCCACGGCAGCCTGACCGAGCTCCTCTGGCGCAGGAACAAGTGGACGAGCCACCTCGCCGTCACCAACGAGACGGCCACCTTCCCATCCGGCGGCGGCGGCAACGGGACGACCGCCAACTTCACCAGCATCGCCTCGCCCAACGACGGGCTACTGTACGCCGTGTCGGGGGGCAAGCTGCTCGAGTTCTCTCGGGAGACGGCGTGGTGGACGCAAGCCGACAACGAGATCAAGGAGGTTCCCGCGTGGAAGTTCCTTGACGAGGTCGACACCAAGTTATCCGAGAATTAGAATGGATGAAAACGAAACGAAACGAGAGGCAGGCATTACACTGGAAACACTGAACAGATGGGCGCCTGTAAACTCACTGCTTTGCATTAGACCAAGATAGATGACAAGCCTGTAAATGAGAATTTGATTTGCTGCTAGAAGGATCCCCGGTTGTGTCATGCTTCTCGGTGGCGACTCGTGAATGAGTGTCGAATATGCAAACATTCGGTTCTCTGAGCGACATCGAATAGCAGACAGCCTTGTTATATATTCAGCCCGGTTCCCCCAGCCTCGTCTGTACCCCAACACCGCAATACATTTGAATCACCACGCTCCATCTTTCATTCAGCAGTAACCGGCCGCATGTCCATGATGGCGGTCCATCCTCCCAACATCAAGTTTGTCACCCGTCTAGACTCCTATTTTTATTCCCCAGAACTCTCTCCGTCGACATTCTCCATCTCTCAATGTCGTTCCCAAAGAGCCTGCCTACGACTTCAAATGAATGGATATAAACCCACCGTCTTGTGAGCTTCTAGTCCATCATGGCGACATCCCACCCAAAACCCCTCTCACCACCGGTCTACCCCCAGGAAGACGACGGCATCCACAACCACTTCTACCAGATTCAGGCGGACGACCAGCGTCCCATCGCCTGGTATCGCCGCAGGCGCTGCTTCTACCTCTCCGTCGCCCTCGCCACCCTCCTCCTCATCGCCATCAGCGCCGGCGTCGCCTCCGTGATCATCATATCCAGGCATAAATCCAGCCACCAGCATGACCAGGAAGCGAGCACGCCCCCGCCGGTGCTGACTACAAGCGCTAGTTCATCAGAGACGTCCAGCTCGTCTTCAACGACATCAACGACGGAACCACCTTCTACGATGATCGTGTCTTCGATAGTCACCGTCACATTCACGAAATCGGAGGAGTCCAAGGCGGTGGAGACAACAGTGATTACGCTGACGGCTACGCAGACAGAGTCCGATCAGGATATTGGCAAGATGCTATCCTCGATGCTCTCGCCGTTTCCCATTTTCACAACCGAGGTGGTGACCGTCACCGCAGACGAATCAACTACATCAAGCTCGGAAACATCTTCTAAACCAACCTCGAGCACATCCACCTCCTCATCCTCTGCTCGAACATCATCGTCTTCCAGCTCCAGCTCCGGCCCCAGCCCCAGTCTGCTGTCTCCTTCTCTCTCCAATACCTCTAATATTGTAGCGGTCGATGTCAACATGGGCCCCTCCGACCTCCACCGAAGACTCATCGTCTGGCAAGATCAGGACGCGAATATCATTGCCCGTGACTCGGCCAACGGCAAGTCAAAAGTGTATTGTGTCAATGATAAGCTTGCCGAGAAGGGGGTCAAAGCCAGGTCCGGCACCCATCTCGCCGCCGCTGCTGATGGTAGCGGCGCCATCCACGTCTTCTATATTGCAAGCGATGGGGATGAGGGCGGGGACAAAACAACCTCAGTATCCCATCTTGTGCAGCGGGAAGCAGGTCAGTGGGAGTCAAGAGGGCAGCAGGTCGATGTGACCGGTGACTCGTCCCTGTCGGCCACATGGCATCAGAGCGGGAATGGAACACAGGCTGTTGTGCTTGGATTTCAGAGCCCCAAAAATAAGATATGTATGCTCCTTCTGGGAGATGAATATGAGGATTCCGAGTCGGATGGAGGGATCATCGATGTAACACAGCTGTTGGATCTTGATACCGACGGATGGAGCGCCATCGGGCTATCGATAGCGAGTGGTGTCCCTCTAGGCAGCACCAACAATCGAAACAAGATTGGCGTCGTCGGAGTGTATCTTTTAATGGAGGGAGAGAATGAAGCACTTGTCGCAGAATGCTTCATTATTAATTCGCCCAAAAGCGGTAATGCCGAAAGCGAGTGTCGATGGTCGGAGGGCGTTTTTACCAGTAGGTGGTCCTTAAGTCCTCTCTCCGGACATAATTGCTGACATCCCTTCGTGTAGACGCAGATGGCGAGCCGGTAGCGATCTCCTCTCACCCAACCCAGCTTGCTTGGACGCTGGTCGGTCCCGGTACAGGTGTCCCATCAACTATCCATGGATTTCTCACTCTCAGTGCGGAAGGATCTATGATCGACGATCATCGGCTCGTCGAAGAGTTCGATGACTCGAAGCGAGCCGAGGTGGAAACTACGACTTCCGCGGCAGAAGCACGCAGTACAATGGTGTCGTACAAGGTAGAAGAGGCCGAGATCGAGGCCATGGCCATGGCAGACGAGAGGACGCTTCTTGTGCGGGCTGGCACTCGGTTGTTTGAGTTTTCGTTCGTGGGTGGAGTGTGGCAGGATAGACGTGAGATCGAGACGGTCTTGTCCGCGAGGGAGGACTAGGATGTCCGGGTTCTTGTAATAGATGACGAGGATATCTGGGTAAATGGTAGGCAATTCGGTGATGGGTTGAGCACAGAGCCAATGGCGTAATCGTAGGTAGCTCGTAATGTTGAATCAATTAAGATCTGCCACTGCAGCCTCGTCTCGCTCATTCGTCGGGGGAAAACACCGTCGTCATTCACTTCTTGGGACCGACGTCGGTCGGCTTGCCTCGGAATTGGTTGGAGATCTCGTCGCGGAAGTGCTTCAGGAAACTTGAACCGGAGGGATCGGCTGCCCAGTACTAGTCAGCTTCCCGTGGATCTTTCGTAAATTGTAATGAGGATCACGCAAACCTGTAGCCTCGCCTTGAACTGGCTCGGTGCGGCCATATTTCTGCTCGTGGACGGCTTTGTGAATACGGCCGACAGCGCGGTGGAAGCCTGGCTGGCGGAGAATCTGGGCTTGGGGTTAGCAGGAGAATAAAGAGCTGGAGAGGAATCGGCGTGACGGCATACGAGCTCGATGATTCGATCCTGTAGTGTCCAATGTCAGCAGGGAGTCTGGGGGAGCGAGGGAGGGAAAGGTAGATGGGTGCGCACCTCCATTGACTGTATGGCTCGGAGAATATACCATTGCCAAGCCATGACGGATGATGGGGGGTGGCAGCGATGGGAATGATCAGGTCGTAGTTGAGAGCAAGCAGAGAATAGACGCAGAGGTGGCGAGGGAATGAGGGGTTGCAGATGCGATGCTGCGAGGGACTGTGCTGTGGTTGGAGAATTGGATAATCAATTATTGATGGCCTCAGGTTGAATCAGCGTCTGTCCCGCCGGAGTCTCGGGCTCGGAGTAGCGCTGTGGTTATCGCCGGAGTCGCGCACCACAGCGACCACCCACCACTAGAGCAGGCGCTGTTAGTGGTGAAGATGGCGATGGCGTGCTCGATCCCATGCTGCCACCGACTGGCATAAATACCAGGTCGTCTCACCATTCCCCCATCACCCTCCCCTCCTGTCCTCTTTCTCTCCGAGGATCTAGGTATTCCCTATTTCTTTCGAGTCAGGATAGCCCATCATCTATCCATAAACCATGCCTGGCATCAACCAAAGTCCGTAAGCTGAGACAGCCTGCTTACAACATCAACGTCACCATACAGTATACATACTTCTAACCAACCCAACTACAAGGTCGACTTCACGTTCACAAAGGACACAGAAAGATGCAGTCAAAGTTAATCTCAATTTCACTTTTTCATTACTTTCCCAGCCTATAACTCTGCCCGGAATCACTCCTCATAATTCACACCCCCTCTACTTGCCAACATACTTGTCGAGGAACGAACCGAGGAAGTCAGTCTTGCCAATCTCGACACCCTCCTTGCGCGCAATGTCGTAGGCGGTCGTCAGGTGGAAGAACAGGTTGGGGACGGCGTACCCGTGCACGTACTGCCAGCCCTCAACCTGCGCCTCGGGAACGTTGGGACCCAGGCCCAGCGAGACAATCTCCGTCTCCCGGTTGTTGACCACCTCGCGGCTGACGGCTTCGACCTCGGCCTTGACCTCGAGGATGCGGGCGCGCATCTGCTCGACCGTGTCGAGGTCCTTGTACGCGAGGTCGCGCGGGGGTTGACCCTGTAGGCGGGCGCAGAGCTTGTGGGCGAGGACAGAGGCGAAGTGCACCTGGAAGCTGAAGGGCAGCATGCTCTCGTGGATCCTGGCCGTGGCGATGGTGGCGGCGACGGGCGAGGCCTCGACCTTGGCCAAGACGGAGAGGAAGGCGTCGAGGACGTTCTTGGCCTGGCCAATGGAGGCGTCGTACAGAGAGTAGACCATCTTGTGCTGTTGGTGGGTGGAGGGAAAGTTGTGGAAGTGTCTGGTGTTTCTTGGTTCAAGGTGAGATGGAGTTGAGGTTGGAGATGAGAGGCGAAGAAAAGGTGGAAGAGGGAGAGGAAGAGGGGAACTATTATACCCGCAACCAAACAGCTTCGACAGCCCCGTCTGGAAACGAAACGAAACGAAACCACGCCCCAGCATCTGCCGCCAGAGGAAGGTCCAGCATAGCACAGCACAAGCGCGAGAGCCCAAGCACAACCATCAGGCAACCTGCCCGTCCCCTCGTCGCTGTCCCGCCTTGATGGCCAACCACGGCCACACAAGCGAGGGAGCCTCCTTCTTGGTCCCACAGCTGACAAATGGACCAGGCTATTTGCCCAGGGAAAGGCCATCTGGTGAGACCTTGTTCAACGGCAATTGGATTGGTCTCAGCCCAGCCCCTCAACCCCTCCATCACTAGTCTCAGATCCGAATCTGCCCCTCATCACCAGCGACCAAGGACGAGGCAATTAGAGATGGCGGCTCGGTTCCTGGTGCTATCGTTAGGCCAGAAATGCCCGCTAGGCTGATCCATTACACCGCTGATCCCCATATCCTAGACCTGGTATTCCTGATGACTCGGCAACGGCACCTCTTATCCGTCCCAAGCAAGTCCCATCGACAACCTCCATCGATTGTCAGCAACCAGCCAAAAGGCCAGCTTGGACACTTGGGTCAAGGCAGTGTCGTCCAGCTCTGCCCTTTCTTGCCACGTCATGCTAACCAAACAATACGGCAAATACGCTCCAGCCGTCGTATTCCCTCAGACAAGCAATCCCCTTGATGACAAAAACAAACCCACCCGGCGAGTCGCTTACAAATCCAGCCCTGTTCATTTCTCCATGTCGGTGAGACAGGCATCACCATTATGCATCGTCCCCGAGTGGATCGGCCTTTCCAACAACCCGCCGGCCCGACCATTCTCGGCAGATATTACAGCCAGAGGGTGGTATTTTGTCACATTTTGACTATGCTACCGCACTGACGTCGTCTTGTGAGCGTTTGGCAAGCAGACAGAGAGAAACCGTGCATGGGCAAGGATGGATGATGTAGCATCCGCTTCGACCTGCTTCATAAGCCTCTGACGCCAAATCCAAGGGAAGACAGAGGTGGGTAAAAATCAAGTCTACAACGTAGCCCCTGCGTGATCTGAACGTACCAATGCCAACAGATGAAAATGTATTGTAAATATAAACACCGGCATGTATATACGCCATTAAGTAGAACTTGGAAACACCACGTTATTGACTTTTATCCCCCTTTACATCCTCCCGTTCTCTCTCCAGCACTGTTCGGCTTGTTTAGGCTCCAAAAACTTCCATACTCCGGCCGTTCCAATCAAGGTCATCCCCATCCCAAGTAGCAGGAAAAGTCAATCGCTCGATACAAAGGAGAAACTATTGATAATCATACATTTCCAAGTCAATCAGTCAATTAATCAGCGGTCCGATCCGCATAAGTGATCGCTCAAGGGTCCCGCTCAAGAGAGTTCAATCCCCATCCGGTACCTCGTTGGCTGGCACTCCATGGCTACTGGGTCTCGCTTCACTCGTCAGCCATGTTCCGCCGCATGCGCTCCCGTAACTCCTTGTTCTCCGACTCTAGGCCTCCGAGACGCTGCCTCGCTGCTCTCCGATCCTGGTTACGCGCTTCTCGTTCCATCTTAAGTTTGTCTTCCATGTCGCGTAGCCGGTACAGCCATCGGTTGTCGTTGTTGTTCCCGCCGCCGCCGCTCTCGCTTGCTAACGCTAGCTCGGTTCCACTTGTTGCCGTCTGAGACCGAGAGTCAACGCCCGTCCCGGGCCGCAACATCCCACTCGAAGAGTATCGATCCCTGTCCAATGGCCCGCGAGGGATCCTTGGTGAGGGGGACCCGACCTCGTCCCCAGTAGGAATCAGCGCCTCGGGATTGGTTCCCACAGCTGAATACGCTGCGCGGGAACGAACATCGGCGGCTGCCTTGAGCGTCGCGTTCTCCACCTTGAGCTGGCGGCATCTGTCCTCGAGCCGAATCATCCTAACATTAACATCGGTGCTGTTGCTGACCGTCGCTACCGTATTGCGCACCATCGTCTCCAGTCGGTCCAACTTCTTAGTTCGGATATCCAATGTATCCTCAAGCGATTGGTACTCGCGCGTCAGGTCCCTTTCCACAGCCTTGATCTTGGTCTGGAATGACCCAACAATCGTCTCAATCGCCTTCACTGCGGCGAGCAGGTTCTTGGAGAACCCGGGTAGTCGGTTGCCAATCACCTCGAGGGACGGTAACACCTGCCTATCGATGAGCGTGTTGCTGTTGGACCACTCCCGTCCGCAAAGTGCGCTCAGTCTTTGCCACAAGGTGAGTAGTAGCTGATTCCTCTCTGCGAGCTGAGCCCGCATCTGCTGCTCAAGGACCGCAATCTTCCGCCGATCTGTGCTGCGTGTTGTTTCAAGCTCAGCAATGCGATCGTCTTGCGCACCAGCAGTCCGGGATAGATGCTGGTTGGTTTTCTGGTACGTATCGAAGTGCGCCTTGGTGTTCCGATGGCTGATCCGCTCCTTCTCGAGCAGTTCCGAAAGTTTGCGGCTCTCCAGAGCATGTGACTCGAGTAGAGAATCCCGCTGCTTGATGATGCGGTCCTTCTCATTCACATCTGCCTTAGCTGTGTCTAATTCGCGGACCGTATTCTCCAATTCACGTTGCATCTTAGCAATAGACTGTAACACATATTAGCAAACGGGAAAATCAGGAATAAAAACCACATTGAAAGAGTGCACATATGTGCCGAGGGAGTGAGCAAGTATGTAGGCGGAGGCGGAGGAAAACTGACCTTGAGAAGTGAGGAGCGAGTACCGTTGAGATCACCCAGAGCCTCTCGTAAATTATTCTCCAGCTCGATCAATCTCTCCTTCCACTCCGTAGCCTCAACCTCGCGTGACGACAGGCTCTTACGCAACCGTCTCGATTCGTCCTTGGCCTGCGAAGTCTCCATGTTCAGTTGGTTGATGATTTGTTGCACATCCTCCTTCTCCTTATTGGCAACAATTTCGCTCTGTCGTCGCTCTTCCACGAGACGGCCATCGAGCTCTCTGGCACGTTCCTTTTCGTCGCGAATACTCTGTTCCAGGCTGGCAACTGCCGCTTCCAAGTCGCCAATTCGGATCTTGTCGCCTTCCTGTTCCTCCCGTAGGAAAGCAATTTCTGCCTGCGAGGACTCTTGCTGTACTGCGAGCCGCTGGTTCTTCTCGTTGGACTCCAAAAGCTTCGCCTCAAGTTCCTCGAGCTCTTTGTTTCCGGATTCAAGCTCCTGCTCGAGTTGCTGGATACGCCGTAGCTTGTTCTCTTGCTCGTCCTCTAATCCGACCAGGGCATCGCTCATCTTTCGCATCTCTTCCTGCAAGGCTTCGAAATTCTCTGAGCGATCTGCCAAATCGATCTGGACGCGTTGCAACTCCTCGTTCCGCTGATCTGCTTCTGCCTCTAGCGTGTCGATCTCTTCTTGGGCCTCCATCCGCAATGCCTCAAATTCGTTCTCCATCTCAGCTTGCTCACGAAGTGCATCATCTCGCTCCGACTGCAGGGCGACCAAGTCATTCATGGCATTTTCAAGTTCCTCCTGCAAAGCTCCCAGAGTATCCTCGGCCTCTCGCTTTCCAAGGACAGCAGCCTCGAAATCTTCCATGCATGTCTCAAGCTCGCGCTGTAGTTCCTGGTTCTGGAGCTTGACCTCGCTCAACTTGTCGCGTGCCTCGTTCAGCTTGGTCTCCAGCTCATCACGCTCTCGTTCCACTTCCTCATCCGTTGTCATGAGCGTCCGGGCGGCGCTACTTCTTGAATGAGATCGTTCATGACCTCGGATACGGGAGGCAGAGCGATCCAGCAGGCTGTCGACAGTAGAGGGTGCTGGTCGACCATGGCGCTGTGCCATCTTCAAATCCTCAATCTCTTGGTACAGGCGCTCCTTTTCTCTGTTCCTAGAAGTCAACATTGATGTTTGCGCCCCAACTTCACGTCTGAGCTCGGCATTTTCATGGCGCAACTGATCGGCCTCTTTCCGTAACTCATCCACGAGTGTTGTGCCCGCACTTAGATTAGCAGCGGATCCCATTTCCATCGTGTCTGCGGAGTGTCTCGACATGGGGCGGCTAAGAGATCCATTCTGTTCACGGTGTTTCTTCGTGATGTTGTAGATGTTGGTCGTGTGGTGCAAGACTCCATTGCCAGATATCTCTTGCTTGAGCCGGAAAAGCTCATCTCGCAATCGGCGGTTATCGTCATCGGCTTGTTCTCGTCTTGCTGTTTCTTGCTCAAGCAAGTCCTTCCAAACGTCTGCTTCTTCTTGCCTGCCGAGGCCTTCGCCTCTGTCCTCCCCGAGGGTCCTGACGACTTCTGTGAGCTTCCTCTTCTCGAAATCGCTCGCCATGTTCTCGTTCCGGAGTCTCTCGATCTCGGTCGCGTATTCTTCAACACGCTCCCGGAGGAAAAACAATTCCTCCTCTCGCTCCTGGGCATCCTCATCGTACATCTTCGCCGTCTGGTCTGTGGAGGAAGTTCCGCTGCGTGCTGTGCTTGGTCGCTCGTCCTCATCTTTCATCTGCTTCTCAAGCTCTTTGACTCGCTTCCTCAGGACTTTGTTGTCTCGCTGTAGAATCGCAAGGTTGGTTTTCAGGTCGACGTTCTCGGAAATCATTTCCTTGATACCCTCCTCGGAGAGTTTGTCAAGCCGGTCGCTCAAGAACATGACTTTGAGCTTCAGGTCGAAATTCTCCTTGGAAAGCCTTTCGATTGTGCTGCTTTGTTCCTTGAGAGTCAAGCTCTTCCCATTCCTGCCGGTTCCCATTGTCGACAATCCTAGACTGCTGATCACATTAGATGACGTTTGGCGAGGTGTCTCAAGTCCGCCCCGGACCTGATACTTCTTAGCCAGGGATTCGGGAACCTGGACGTTTCTAACATGTCGGGCAATGACTGTGTCTGTGGGTGCCGTGTTGAGGTTCTCCTTGGAAGCCTTGGGCGTCTTGGCTAGATCCTCGTCATGGGTCTGCCTTACGGGACTGTTGATCTCAGGCAGGGGTTCGAGCTGGCCTACAAAAGGATCCGTCACATCGTCGAAACCAGATATTGCACTGCCAACACTAATAGATCGAGTAAACATGTTTGTTGAATTCCGCGATGACGCCCCGAGTGCCGGTACAGCGCCCCCCGATTGCAGAGCGTAGTCCGCGGCTCCCATCGCTGTGATCTCGCTCCCATCGATTGATTCTGCGTTTGTTGCAAAGGATGACGTGGACGATCTCTGACTGGCGTAGCGGCTGCGCAGATATTTTCCCTTTTTAACCCGCAAGGAGCCGCTCAGGTTGCTCCCAGCCGCATCTCGCCTGTCCGATAGCGAGTGTGAGCGAGAGAGCGAGCCTTCTTGGTCACCCGATGCCGAAGCATGGGAGCTCTCGTTGCCCTCGCCAGCCCCAGTTACGTCCTCATCGTCAGGCCCATTTTCTTGGATGGTGGCGGGTTCGAAGTGCTCCGTACGAATTTGGGCCTGGGGCTGCTTCTGATTAGAGGAGCTCACAACCCTTGATATGGTTCTGGCAGCAGCTGCTGCTGTGGGCGACGAGTCAAGCCCCTCGAGATTCGATGTCGTGGTGCTCGCGTCGATCGGATGGGTCTCAGGAGTCGCGCCGCGGGGGGCATATCAGTCTTCACAGGCGAATCAAAGGCAAATGTATCATCGATGCCCCCGGCTATACTCGTCTTGCCAGCGGGCACGGGCGACAGGGCTGGTAAAAAACTGGATTCGACGTCCCTCAAGTGTTCGCGCACTGCTTCCTCAGTCAAAGAGTCGTCGGGGAGCCTGCTAGGCTCGATGGGCTCGGCGGCGAGGTAGCTCTCGTCAAGGTGGTCAAAACTCTTCTTTCCCACCATGGCGCCGCCATCCTCCTGTTCTCGGTCGACGGAAGCGACCGACGACGACGTATCCTCGTGCTTCAGGTCCATGGGCGGAGCCAGCGAGAGCGCGGAGTTGTCGTGTCGTGTCCGGAGGGGCGAGGGGCCGGCCTTCGCGGCGGGCAGGTCGTCGACTAAGGCTGGGAGCTGGATGGCGCTGAAATCTTCGGCGGAAACGCGCCGCGCTGTGGATGGTCGCTGCGTGGGATCAAGAGTGTCGTTGGTAGGGCTGCGGCCAGATTGGATATGGGATTCATCGTGGGACATGGTGCATCTTGGCTGGGTCGGCCCGCCCAGCCTATCAGCACAGCGGTGGAGGGATATGCGGATTGGTCGTCGAGGCCACAGCGCAGGGAGAATGGAACGCAAGGTTGCTGCCCGATGGATGCAGCATGCAGGACAGAAAACAAAAAGCAATGACGATGCATTGATGGGCAAGTGAGCCAGGCCTCTTTGGGTGGTGAGCCAACCTGGACTTGGGCTGGGATCCATCAGCTATTTTTTTTGCGTTGGCAGCGACCGACCACGACCGACCAGACGCGGTACCTGCCGCCGCTGCTATTTACTGCCAGCCCGCAGGTACCTGCCCACATGGTCTCCCAAATCGTCTGTTTTCTCAGGGGACTTTACAGGGGCTGCGAGCGCTAAGTACGGCTAGACCCCCTGTCAGCAACGGTGGTCGCAGGTGCTGCTAGCTGTCAGCCCCGCCCTCGTTGCCCCAGCAGCCACCCTCAACTTCTGCTAGGAACTCGGTAAGACACCTACCCGGGACCGTAGGTCCTCCAAAGCATCCCACATCTTGGTCCATCGTTGTGATGGGAATTAGATGGGAATTCCACTAACGTCAAAGCCTTGTATGGTCAGGATGAGATATCTCGCTTCTAATATCACTTGGGCAAATGCAGCCTCCTAAATCCTAATACAAAACGAGGCGAATTGCCTGTAGTGAGACTTTGTTTTTTTCAACCCACTACTTACCCCTCTTTTCATCTTCCAGAAATCCTCATATCCCCAGGTGGGTGACACTGGAGATGGCACACACAAATGAAGACTCAGATAGTTAGTTGGATTGCACCCCCTGCTGGCAAGGCTAGGTGGGAGAGTCAGCATATAAAGCCCGTCGGACATTCATACGTTGGTCCACCTGGGTGAGGGTCTATAGGATGTAGTTGCAATGTGTTTATATAGACCCCTTTGACAACCTACATCTACTAAGTATACGTTTCCAAACACGAAAACGCGATGCAGAGCTAACTGACGAAGGAAATGGAAAGAGTTCGCGCTTTGCTTTTGGTCATTTTGTAAGATCAGTATAAAGCCTACCCGTGATATTTAGTCTGGCGATCGGCATGTCGTACAAGAGGTGCCTGCCGCTTAACTCGATTTCTTTGTCACCCTGGTCAGATTTTGAGCTCCAAGCGATGTTGGCATGAATACGTACCGAATAGGCATTAGGCAATGTAAGCAATCATTCGTTTTTGCAATTCCTTTTCAGAGTATGTGGTTTTATAGATTCATTAGTGGTAAAGCCTTGCAGCTGCGAATGCGCAGAGATCTGGCGGAACAGCACCATATCTTAGACATTGCAACCAATAGTTGTTATGTGGTTTATAAAATAGACAAACACAAACAGCTAAAGGGAAATATCTTTTTAGGCGAACATATACTACTTGCCTACTTAGCGCAGTTACAAAGTTAAAAAAAGACCAAGAGTTATGCCGAAAGCTTAGAAGGTTCGCGCCACCAAAAGTTGTTAATATTCAGCAACTCACAATCACCCATGCCAAGTCCAGATATCTTTGCCCGCGCATAGAACCTCATCACCAATAAGATCACCATCAGCGGCAGCGTCATGGCTGAGAAGGGAGATTCGCACGAAGTTTGACACAAGGCCGGGTGGAGGAGCGGTCATGAGCGTGTTGGAAAGATCCACGCGAAGACGCAAAAAATTACCCAAATAGGCAAGACAGTAGTGCTTACGACCCGATATCATGGACTGTCTGTTGGTGCAAAAGTCACAATAGGTCCGCACAGGCCACCAACTGACTGCTTATATTCATCATCCACCGCCGTGATTTGCAATCCCCGCGCTGTGAATGCTCTCCTCCTCACAAATATTTGTCCATTTTACATACTAAAGCACTTCGGAAAGCAACGTCGTTCCGGATAATCGCGTCAGGTCGTTAAGACCAACCGCCGCCCGCCGTCATGATGAGCAACGCATTCTCCACCTATGGCTTGGTAGCTATTCCATTTGTCTCTGTCATCATCATCATGGTCGTTCGTGCCCTCTACCCCAAGCCGTACCCAGATATTCCTCACAACAAGCACTCTGCCAATCGCGTGGCTGGCGACATTCCTGATCTGGTTCCCCTCATCACTTCTACCAATGAGTTCTCCAACTCCATGTTCACCATCACCACCCAGAAGCTGGGTACACCCATCGCCCAGTTTCTTTTCCCTGGAATCCGAAAGCCTTTAATTATTCTTGAGGACCCACGAGAGATCGAGGACCTGCTGCTTCGTCGTAATAAGGAGTTTGACAAGGCGCCGATGGCCCTAAGTATTTTCCAGCCCATGTTCCCCAAGGCCTCCCTCGCCCAGTTCACAACTCCGGAGCTCAAAGCTCAGAAGCGCCTGTGGGCTGACGTTATGGCGGCCGAGTTCCTGAACAAGGCTACGGCACCGAGGATCCATAAGGCTACGCTTGGGCTGGTCGAGCTTTGGCGTCTTAGGGTCTCCGTCTCCAACGACAAGCCATTCGCTGTCCACGAGGATCTCCAGAACACCACTCTCGATGGCATATGGGTGTCGATCCTAGGAGATGAGGCAGGAATTATTGACTACTCTATCAAGAAACTGCGGAGCGAGATCGACGGCTCTATACCCTTTGACGCAACGCCGCCACGAGGTGGTTTCCTCAGGGAAGAGGTGCGTTACATCTCCGATACTATTGCACGTCTCTCCAACACCCCGTCTCCAAAATGGGCCGGAAAGATCGAGACGTATACGCGCCCCGGTATCGGAGATTCCGCTCCACCGTCATCAGGGAGATTAGCCTGCTGATGGCGGCCGCTATTAAACGATTCCAGGATCTCGACGTGGAGACTTTGAATAGCGGTGATACTGACCGATGTATGCTGGATCTGGTGCTTCGTCGTCTTGTTCTCCAGTCCAGGAAAAATAACAATGCCCCTCTGGTTGATCCAACCAAAGATCAGAATATGCTTGACGAGCTTTTCATTATGCTGGTTGGGGTATGTTAAACACCTTGACTCTCCCAGGATTATCTGTCTTCAATCTTCATTCTATGCTATTGCTAACTAGTGAAAACTTTTCTGCAGGGCCACGACTCGACAGCCAATACTCTGTGTTGGTTTGTCCGGTTCATGGAAGCTTATCCAGCTGCTCAGAGCGAGCTGCGCACCGTCCTTCGAGCTGCATTCCCCGGCCCTGAACCCCCTTCTGCCGAAGCCATCATCGAAACGAACGTCCCTTATCTTGACGCCGTGGTTGAAGAAGGATTCCGTCTTGCAGGTGCAGCCAAGGGAAATCTGCGCCAAGCCCTCGTGGACACTTCCATTCTAGGCTACCACATTCCTAAAGGTGCTGAGATCTTCATGAACTATCATATTAACCGATCACCAGCTCCCGTGGATGAAGCGAAGCGCTCAGACAGCTCTCGGGCTGCAGCAGCCAAGCATGGAGATGGACTCCGCGGACGAGCTGGCTACGATCTCGATAAGTTCGAACCCAGAAGATACCTAGTAAAGGACCCGGACACAGGGAAGGAGACGTTCAATAGTTATGCTATCCCATCCCTCGCGTTCGGTGGCGGCTACAGAGGCTGCACTGGTAAGTTCATATTCCCCTCCCGACAGTTCGACAAGCGCTGACATATATAGGCCGCAAACTCGCGACCTTGGAACTTCGCATCTTCGTGACGCTTCTTATTCTCAATTTTGAGTTCACTGACCTGCCGGAGGAAATGAGGAGCATGGCTGCTACAGAGAAGATCTTCAGGCAGCCTGACATGCCCTTCGCCAGAGTGAAGGTCCTGTAGTTCGAACTTGGAGGACTAGCCACGTAGATTTCTTACTTTGCATGAATAAAGTGGCATAGTTAGGGACCTAGTCTCTCTATG
This sequence comes from Clonostachys chloroleuca, assembly GCA_037952775.1. Taxonomy (NCBI): domain Eukaryota; kingdom Fungi; phylum Ascomycota; class Sordariomycetes; order Hypocreales; family Bionectriaceae; genus Clonostachys; species Clonostachys chloroleuca. The sequence goes on from JBANAY010000004.1 coordinate 5,695,207, forward strand.
CGTGTTATTACATCAGACAATGTAAATTAGCCAAATTTGTATCGACATGGCTGATGAATACCTCGCAACCCGCCTGGCATCTTTTACCGAAGGGCTTGCACATGTCGCTCTTGAATATGCCGCTTTCACTGGTTCGGATACCCAACTACTCCATACTAGCCTCTCTAGAAGCCTTTAAGGTGCCGTGATATGCAGGCAGTATCTGGAGGCTCATACCGAGCGAGATGGTGGTGCTGTGCTCCGTCCTGGGGGCACCAAGACTGCAAACTTTGCCTGATCGCCAATGAAGACGTAATACTAGCCCACTTTGGAATGAGATTGGGTGTTGCTTGCGAAATATGGGCATTATGGGGGCTTATGTTGCCTTCAAATTGCCGGTGACGTTTGATATTACTGGCTGGTCATGGTCCCTAAGAAATTGAATAAAGATACCGAAGAAGATCGAAACTGTCAGCTGGACAACTTATAGAGACGATGCCTTGAGGAATAAGCGGACGTGGAGGCCAGTGGCGAAGCCTGGTTTGGATGGCTTTTGGTGCAGATCTTGGTGGTAGTAGCAAATACTTCATCGAGAACTTGAAGCATGGAATTGAGGAAAAGGTTCCACGTGAACAACCGGTTGAACGTGTCTAATCGATTTAGTCCCACGACGCGAGTCATTATCCCTTTGGATGCGATGCGGTGCTAGCTATATTAAAGTTAGATAACACTGGAAAATAGAAATATAATTGGATGACGGAATCTGGAACTCAAGAATTAGGAATGTTAACAACATGCTATGGAAGTAATAATGAGGAAAGGTCAGCTATTTAATCCGTCGCTGCTTGTAGCTCTAAACTCCCAAGGATCAAAAGAGGAGAAGAAATAGTTACTGACCTGGCTGGCACCACATCGCATCCAAAGAAATGGAGCGATTCAAGCGTCATCCAATAAGAGTGCTCTCATCAAGGGCTGGGGCAATGTGGGCTTACTGTGAGATATATGAAACTAACGAAACACCACTGTCTGATTTGCCAAGGATATGAATCAAGTGAGAATGCAGGGGTTGGGAATCTCAGCATCAATCCAACTTTGCCTGCAAATAATATGTAGATGACCGATTATTTCAAGTTCATATTCTATGCTTCTTATTATTGGACTATGAGAGTAGAGAGATCTCTACATTAGCTAGCCATATATGATGAGTTCGAGAATGAATCTAAAGTAAAGATTAAGAAGCCCTCGTCTCAGGTAGCCTTTTCTTTGTTCTCCTCCCCTTCTGAGGAGAAGGAATTAACTTAGTGTGGTGACCACCCCAGGCTTGAGTGGTTGTTATTTCAGGCCCCTGGGTTCCACAGTGGGCCTCTTCGACTGAGCGGACTTTTTTAAGCACCTTCTTAGCATTTCCTGGAAGCGGCTAGTGAGAATAAATACCGAAATATGAAATGCCGCTGTGGATACATCGTGGAATCTCGGCACCGAGCGTTTCCTAGAAGTGGTAAGACATAGGAATATGGTTCATTTCAATCTATCAATCAGAAAGTGGGAAGATTTTTGCATAAGATGAAGGATCTATGCCTGGTAGAAAGACAAGGCTTGATTGTCATTCTTTCAGTTGTCAGATAGACAGTCTCCACTTTGGTCCGCTGGATCAATATATCCATCACGACATCCCCCTGAGCAGAAGCTTACCCCATGGAACTGCCGTGCCAAAGATAAAAAGAAGCGGAGATGACGTATACATTCCAAGATTGGAAATCGCTAGGTGAGCGGAGTTGAATTGGTCCACCAAATATAGCGAAGGACTGGGTGCAGTCAGGGCGAATGATTCAAAGATGACTACAAGTCGTGGACTACAATCCTTTAGTCGTTATCTGTCGGCGGGTTACCTGACTCCGATATATCCGTGCCGATATTCCAAAGTATCTTCTATAACTATGAGCTTAATATTACTTATGCTTCATCTTGATCTACCTACAGAGCCCTTTTCTATACCACAGTCCAACCTCATCCTATTTCACCGAGATTCAGTCAAACACATAAAAAAAACCGTTGCAATTTCCACGAAGATCATGAAGAGTAACCCCGAATTCGACGTCTCCCCATCCGACGAGGGCAGCGCCTCGAGCTATATCAGACGACAACTGTTTTACACCCCGTCCATCGTAGCTGGTGTCAAACTTGACGGAAAGACGGCCATCGTCACCGGCTCTAGCTCAGGCATTGGTCTCGAGACCTCTCGCCAACTCCTCGACCTTGGTCTCACGAAGCTCATCCTCGCCGTACGCAACGAACAAAAAGCCAACGCCGTCGTCTCCGAACTCTCCAGGGGCAGGTCCCTCCCCGAAAATGCCATCGAGGTATGGCTCCTCGACTACTCGTCGTACGACTCAATAATCGCGTTTACCGAACGTACAAGGTCACTCGAGCGAATCGATATTGTTATCCTCAACGCCGCTATGATGCCTGTCAAGCAGACTCTCAACCCAGAGACGGGCCACGATGAGTCCGTCCAGGTCAACTACCTCGGCACGGCGTTGCTGACCATACTAATGACCGGCGTTATCAAGGACAAACCTGAAAGCCAGCCCGCCCGTATTACTGTTACAGGATCCGACGTCGCCGCCTGGACGAAGTTCGCAGAGCAGGATAACGACCCACTCCTGCCTGCCCTCGACAAGCCGGACGGTTGGAACTTTACCGACCGGCACTTTGTGACCAAGCTGCTCTACCAGCTGTTCCTTCGCAAGTTGGAGCCTATTGTTCCTGCATCCGTTGCCGTCATCAATGTCGCAACCCCAGGCATGGTACATGACTCGGAGCTCGATCGGCACGCTGCAGTCGGTGTTTTAGGCAAGACTGTCGCTATGTTCCAGCGCAGGATCGGCTATACTTCCTCGGTAGGGGCCCGTCACATTACCGATGCCGCTGTCAGGCACGGTTCAGAGTCACATGGGCAGTATCTGTCGCAGCAGCGTGTAAAACCGTACGTTGCCCGATCCCTTACACTTTCTCTGCTTCGATCCTAGTAAGGCTGACGTGAATGCATCTAGTATGGCGCCCTTGGTTTATACATCTAGTGGAGAGAAGGTCGCGGAACGCTTGTGGAAGGAGACCATGGAGGAATTCAAGTTTGCCAACGTCCAGGATATTCTCGCTGGTCTAAAGAAGTAACCGTTTCAATGAATTATTAGAGCACTATTCTAGTACTAATAAAGCTATGTTTAGATATCAATCTTTGTGAAAAATGTGGTATTTTAACTTGCTCCGCCTTTGGATTCTTTGATACTTCACACCGGTGGTGAAGACAGCGGTGTATCTTAAGGAAGTTATCAGAACCGCAACTGAGATCTTTGAATGAGGAAACTTCCGCACATGAATGCAACTGTCACTCCGCCCATGCTCTACATACCATACTCAATTATGCGGGTTCAATGAGCATCTCACTGAGTGGAACCCACCCCAAATGCTTGACGCACCTGACGTTGTCTTTGGGGTAGGTTGGAATCACAAGAGGAACATACGAGATTTTGGCTGGCCGGCTAGGAATGCTTCTCTAGGGAACTCTAGCGCTATACACGTATGGCTTGTGATTCGGGAAGCAGTGCGTCTCTTCCTCTTTTGGCAGAGTGCCATGGAGAATGTAGTCCTTTCCAAGACCATCGGTGCAATCCGATGGGTCTGAACTCGAAACATGTCCGTACCCGTGGTGAATAATCAAGCGAGCGTTGTCACCCATCTCCGCCACCAGATCCCGGCCGTTCTTCAGGGGGGTTGCAGGATCATGCGTGCCCGAGATGACCAGTACCCGATTGCTCAATGTGTGATTCAGATCGCCCCGGTACACTCCTGGAGGGTTAGGCCAGTAGGTCTGGTAGTGCCGGCAAGCGAAAACCTCCGTGAACCGGAAGCTGCCCGCGATCCAAGAATGAGCTGAGGCGTTTGCCCAGAACTCATCCCACCAGCCAAGGCCTTCCTGAGGCGGTGGGTCGTCGAACGCATCAGCGCATACAACCATGAAGAATAATTCTTCGGAGGACTCCTTACGTCCTGTATATGTGTTGTTGTACCAGCGTCCCTCGAAATTGGATATTGCCAGAGTAGCATCGCCAGCCTCTAGCTCACGAAGGATCTGAGCGGTGAGTGGCCATCTCTTTGGCTCATACATGCATATATAAATCCAGAAAACAACTTGTGAGTATGTCACAAGAGCCGGTCCAGAAATCGGCGAGTACCCGGACAGAGGCTGTTCAATCAAAGACTTGAGGAGAAGCTGCATGCGAACTTCGAGCTCCTTGAGTGTAGTTGGCCCTGATGACTCGGCAACTGGCGTGGCAAGCGCGCAGTGATCGGGCCCGGCTTCGAGGCATTCTCTCAGGAACCCGTCACGCCAGGTGTCGACTACGTTGTAAAGCGAGGATGAGGCATAGCCTCCGAGTTTCCGTTGGTCTCTGACGTACTGAGCTGCGTCTAAGAGTATTCGTCCGACCTTGTCAGGGAACAGATTGGCATAGACGACGCCGATGGCTGCTCCATAGCTGATAAAGTAGCCGGTAACCTCATCTTCGCCGAGATTTCTGCGAATTTCCTCCAAGTCTCTTGCGGAGAAAGTTGTATCAACAAAACGGCCAAAGTCACCATGGATTTTGTGGCAAGCATAAAATGTAGCATTGTTCATGGCATCATAAATTTTGAGATGCTGCATAGGGGAGGCCACTTCCGCGCGATACTGGCCCTTGAAGAAGGACCATCGATCCCGAAAGGCATAGTGTGGGTAGCATGAAAAGGACGGAAGGGAAGCGTTGACGCCTCGAGGGTCCCAGCCCAGGACGTCATACTTGCCGTTACTATATCGCTGAGAAACTACTTCGCCAGCGTGCCAGAGTTCGCCAGTCCCGCTGGCACCAGGGCCGCCTGGCTCGATGATGATTGTCCGTTCTGACTTGCGCTTTGCAGGTGCATTCACATCGTTGAATATTCCAGCTTGGCGGCCCACGGGCACAAGGCCTGACACTTGGTACTTGGTGATGGCAATCCGCACAAAGCGATTGTCCGAATCATTTAACGCGTTCAGTGGCAGGTCGAGATACCCGCATAGGTATATGCCACGGCTAGCATGACTGTCTTCCTGGCCGTCAACGTCGCCGTTGTTTTGGCTCGGTGTGCCCCAGCTCCAATGCGAAGGGTCAGGGTCGAACGAGGCAGCCCATGATTGACGCGGGTTGGTGTCATTAAGGGAGGGTAGCAGGGAGGCTTCGGTGCAAGGGATGAACTGGAAAGGGTCGTTTTGAATAGGGAATTGACCATATGAAGAATAGAATTGAGACGGCCCCGTACTCAGAGCCCGAGTTAGATAGCAAGGCAATGTATGAGCCCATAATCGTGCCCAAATGGAGTAGCTGGCCGCGATTGTGGTGGCTAGTAGTAGAGCGGTGTGGAGGGAAGTTCTTCTCGAGGGAGCATGCCGCCCCCTCGGAGGCGGCTGCGACGGGATCGGAAGAGCCTTCTCACTTATCATTATGGACGGACCACGTTTTATGCATTTATTTCGAGCCTGGATAGGCGGAGATGCAAGCGGAATCAGGGGCGCAGACAAGAAGATGCCAGATCCCCTCTATTAGAATAGGTGTGTCTCAGTCTAAGAAGATCTCGCTCGAGGCTGGTACACAAAAATCAGACTTGATAGTTGAATAAAATTACCCTTATACGCGATATATGGCTTCTACCCTCGTACGACCACAGCTCCGAATTGCTGGAGCCTACTAAAGCACAGATAGGCAATGACTCATGGCTAATTTACTTGGGGCTACCTTCAACTTCTATCTTCTTATAATATTGCTTTGCGAACCACATATGCGCCTGATAAGAGAATGGTTGGGAGCACCCCGGCACAATGTGTGATTCTGATATCTAATGACCACTGACCGCAATAGCCGTTTGGGGAATGATAGACAAGCTCGTGGCACCGGTGTATGCTGGATACTACCCCATGGGAATGAGGCTTCACACATGCATACGTAGCAGTCTTCCAGCATGGTCTCATGACCAGCTTCAGCCAATCAATAAAATTTCTCACTCAATTCTTGCAGTTTTGCTTCGGGACTGTAAGCACTAAAACCTGATTAAGGAGAGTGAGAAAAGGCAGATAGGCATCTACCGTACAAAAAAAGGAAATCCGGAAAGAAAAGATGCACATTTTCAATCCTCGAGGCACCCAGCGCAGCACTGCTCGCCTATCGCACAACAAGAATGAGCCCCGTCCCTCTGGCCAACGTAGCTGTCTCTGTCATTAGGGCCTAACACGTGAGATTGTTTAGCTTTTATTTCCATCATCGGTTAGTGCAGGATGGAGGTTATGCCCATCATACCTTGATAGTGATACGTCGGGCAGCAACCATTCTTCTGATCGCCACGAGGCAATGCGTGCCCGTGCAGAACCTCGCCACCTGAGATCCAGTCTCCATGCTCACGGCAAAAATATCCATTTCCACAGCCGCATTGGAGGCCACCCCATTGCTCGAATTCAGCCTCCCAGAGAGCGTGTTCGGCTGCGCTGTCCTGGCGAGGCTCCGGACGAGGCAGAACTGTGAGATGAGGAAATTCTGACTTGATATTGCCTAGGCCGATGTAGCATGTAGCTGTACGACACTTGATCTCAGTGAGACATAGAGACGCACCACACATTCGCTGAAAGATCAACTTACATTTGGTTGAGGCCTCAGTGGGCTTGGGTCAGGGTCTGGGGGAATTGGTTTGGGGCTATCTGGCCCAAGGGCTGGTCTCACATCATCCTGTCGTAGTGCCATATCTTTTGACGTGGTATGATACATCGATCATCTACGATGATCGATGGTTGAGAGTAAACAACCGGGGGGGTGACCCTGTCTATAACCACCCGAATGCTGTGATGCGTGTATTGCAGAACCAAGGCGACCGCTTTCGGATGCAAAGGAATTGCGGACAATAAATAAATATGCAGACAATGAATAAATGGGCTGCAGATGTACATGGAGACAATAAGAATTGTGAGCCACGTGCTCTAGTCTTCTATGTCGGCGGTCCCGGGGCATCGAATCCGAGGGATGGTTAAACTATGATGACGAGGTTTCTTGCAGAACACACCGAAACGGCTGTCGACGTGGCACCTGTAAACCACAATACTTTTGTGTCCGATTGGGAAGGTTCCACCTTGCCCAAAATGTCAACCACAGCGAGAGTTCCAAGTACCTATGATAGCAACCCTTCGCTACATGTAAGGCGTGATGCGGCCACACCGTGAGGCAGCAACGAGATCCGCAATAATTAGCACAAGAGTCGTATAGAGAGTAACCCCACACACATGTATGAGTTGGCATGTCTTAACGCATGTATATGGTATAATTATGTATAGTATGATCTGTGCAACATGAGTCGAGGACAAACCGGAAGCATGTTCCTCATTGCACCAAGCTACCCATAATGTCGATCGTTGAGATGAGCAGAACCCAACAGATAGGTGCTCTGCTATGGAAGGATGCCGCAAAGGTACGTCGTATGGATGCTTCTTACTGAAGTGTCCATTCGGGCAATGTAATGTCAACTAACGAAGCTCATTTAATTAATAAAGCGACACAATGACTCTCTTGAAAGGGGGGTTGCAGATGAAAGATTCATCAATATCGAAAATACTGGATTTGATGACATAGACGTCAACTCTCTTGCCGTTGCTGCATACCAGGTGTCCAATGGTTTGAGAGAGGAGCAGGGCCCCTTCGGCACCTCTATTCAGAAGATACTTCGATTACTCAATGGGCATGCCAGTGCTATTAACATTTTCACCCAATGCAATCCTCAAATGGGAAATTTGATCTTAGAATCAGTGAGGAAGATTTTTCAGGTACGTTAGTTCTGACCCCACCTAGTGGATGATAAGGACATTTCTCATCCAAGTAGATTATCGAAGAGACGGAAAAGGCTACCTCTATTGCCGGAGAAGGGATTCTTCAGATATTAGTTCATTTGGGCCGTTGGGAGCAGACATCAAAGATATCGGATTTGTTAAACTCGGATCCTGTGAGGGAGTCCATAATCTCGCTATATACTAAGATCCTAGACTTTTTGACATCAGCAACTCTATGGCTCGAACGGAGCAAGATCTGTGAGGCCCTTTACTTTCCTTTTTTTTTCTTTTCTTTTCATTTGGCACATAACGTCTCTGACCAGCTCATGCATATTATAGCCAAGTTGAGAGCGAACGTTTTCAATGCCAAGGGAGACGAGTTTCAGCAAAAAGCCAACAGGTTAAAAGAGGCGTCCGATTTGGTCGATAAGGAAATCAGCACTCGAGGTATATAAGAAATCATATTCCACAAACTCAACGTCTTGAACTAACGTTACTCGTTTAGCCACTCGGGAAGGTAGTTTATCTCGATCCCCTATCCACTGCAATGCAAACATGCTAAATCAGTCTTAGTGCTGGAAATATCTCAAATGATGACGACAGATGTTTCCCGGATAATAGAAAATACTGATCGGGACATTGCTATTACTCAGCGGCTGGAAGGTAAGTTATTAAGACAAACATAAAAGGGTTAATTTGATCACTGGCTTAATTGTGTGCCACAGAAATAGTACTGGGAATGCAAAATCAGTTGTCATACATGGCCAAGGATACAGAGACATCGAAACATACCCTGGAAGGTATTATTATTCTGCTATCTCGCCTGAGCGTCCAAATTAGTTAACATCTATCGGTAGCTCTTCCCTCCTCGATCAGCGAGAAACTTCTGGGAAAACTGTCTGGTGTGTTCAACCGATTCCAAGATATCAAATTCTTTCGGAGATTCTGATCATGGTGTAGAAACGATTCAACTACAGGAGTCAAAGGAATGGCTTCTGAAAGGGGTGACTGCAGTTCCCCTTAGCCAGCCACCAGCGAACGGTACCTGCGAATGGCTGCCCCAACATCCCGTATTCTCTGAATGGCTTTCTGGACTGTATCTTAGAGCTCTATGGATTGAAGGATTACCAGGTACCCAGACACACAAAGTCTTGTTAAAGAATGATTATGAAGGGAGCGCTAATTTGAGATAATATAGGCCGTGGGAAAACTACAATGGCTAATTTCCTCCGACATTATCTCAACGAATCGGGCGGAAGGACAATACTCTACGGATTCCGTCGATCTGGGCTGGCATCACAACACATGATCAATTCGGCCCTCCTGTCTATCATGGTGCAGATCCTTGGAACATCTGTGAACATGGAGTCATCTGTTTTAGGTCCTATAACCAAGCTCGTTAACCGTTACCCTCTCGGGCCACAGGAATGTTCCTTTGAAGAGCTTTTGGGCGCAACAGAGCATCTCTTGCGAAATGAACGAGACTGCATTCTGATCTTAGACGCCCTAGACGAATGCCTGACCAAGGATGTTTATTCTCAAGCTTGCGCTAGAAAACTTGTTCAGTCTTTGAATAACGCTATGTCCATGTCTCCGGGAAGACTTGCTATCTTTTCCAGACCCGAGCCGCAATTTTTTGATATGATGAACTCTGCGCTGGTGATTCAGCTATCATGCGAGTTGTTACTGGCTGATGTTATCAAGTTCTCGAACTTAGAATACAAGCAACTGGATTTGTATGCCGCGGAGAAATCTTCTACCATGGATCATATCAAATTTCACTCTCAAGGGTCATTCTGGTGGGCTAAACTATTTCTCGAACACCTGGCCAATGCACCAGATCTGACTAGCTTCCATCGGCGGCTTGATCACCCAATTCCATCCGTTGAACAGTTTTACTCAGCGGCATTGGATGAAACTGCACTCTGGATGGACGAAGACCTAAAGAGTTGCCAGGAGAATATCTTCACTATCACGCTACATGCTCGGAGAGTTCTCAGCGTACTAGAGCTCAGGGATGCATTGCAGCTTTCAGAAACCCGACCTGGCGACGTAATTTCTCGTATATGTCGACCTCTCATTTCAATACAGGGAGACTTTGTTCAGTTCTCTCACCCCTCTGCTAGAGAGTTTATTGAGTCCAGACAATGCACTGGAGTTCCATTACTTGGCTATTCCGTTTCTCACTCTCATAACTTTATAGCTGAGATTTGCATAAACGTGCTTCAAAGAAAAGAACATGCAGAGCTACAAGCGATTTTGGCTTACCTGACAAGAAACCACGATCCTTCCAAGTATTCAGCTGATCCCGTAACCAATATCGGCGGAGATCTCTACAACTATGCCGCCAGATATTGGCATGTACATCTTTGCCAAGCCGAGCGACCAAGCTACCAGCTCATAGTCGCTGTCAGGGAATTCTTGTTTAGTTTACAATTCACCCATTGGTGCGAGTACAGTACAGCAGCTTTGGGGGCGTTGATAGGGGTCACAGGCCCTCTAGATCGATTGAAGATGTGGAAGCTATCGCTTCCAAGTCGTCAGCGCGCCGAGTTGGACTTGGAGTATTGCTACAAGTATTCATACTCGCGGCTAGTGGAAGCATGCGAGCTTTCGATGCCATTACATCAATGCCTTGCTCGTATTAGCCTTTGTGGCCACTACCTGAACTTTGGATTGATACAGGAGCATGACCATCTTCTTGACATTACTTTGTCTATATTGCAGAAGCATGTGCCTCTCAATCACCCAGTCGTTTTGAGGAACAAGTCTACGATCGCATTTTCATACCTCCGGGATGGTAAAATGCAAGAAGCTCTTGATATCTACTCTGCGCTTGTGCCATTGCAGAAGGAAATGTTCGGGGAGCAGAGCATACAGTTCATAAATGCCCAGCATTACTGCGGCGAGAGCCAGTACTTCATGGCAAATTATGAAGCCTCATTGGTAATATTTCATTCAACAGTGGAAGGGTTTCTAAACACGCGGGGTTCCGCTAGCTGGTCATATCTCGCTGCCAAGCTTTGGTATGGGCGGAGTTTGGCACAACTCGGTGATGTTGAGTCTGCCCTTCGGATATGGAAGGATTGCTTGCAGAAACGGCTTGAGGACGAGGGACCACACGATGAATTTGCTGTCAATATCCGGATAGGATTGGCAGACTTGCTCATGTTTGTGGGTCGATCGAAGGAGGCGTTATTGCTTGTGGAGGAGAGCCTTCCTGTCATTCGCGCATCCCGGTCGCTGACTGACATATCGAGATTGGACGTTGAAATTCTCTTAGCCAAGATATACCACAAGCTTGGTATGGGAGATCACGCCTGGAAGAGCGTTGAAGAGCTGGAACGAAGCGGGTGTCTTGCATCCCAGTTTCAGCGATCCTGTCAAGTGTCACACCTCAAGGGGCTTCTCTTGGCCGCGGGTGGTTCCTATTCCGAGGCTATGGACACACTCATGGGGGTCTTGATTCAAACTGAGCCAGAGCAGAATAACCTATGTCTTCTATGGATGCGCATAGATTTGGCTGATATGATCAGGCGTAAGGGACCAGATGGTGATAAGAATACGGCAGCTATCCTCTTTGACAAAATCGTGAGAGACCTATCACAGCCTCGTGGCCATCCGGTTCGTGAGGAGCCTGATTCCCCGCGGCTATTGAAGACAGCGGAGGAAGCGTTGAAATACACAAGATCGAAACAGTATGCCATGGCGAAGGAGGTGCTAGCCCGTGAGGAGGTTGAGTGGATGCGCCCAAGCGATCTCTGGATGTGGTATACTGAACAACTGGTTTTCATATAGAAATCAGAGTATAGAGCATTCACAGCTCTATCCTGTAAGGGCCTAGCAATAGTCTCATATATAGTGTCTTTCAGTGATAAGCTATGTAGGTGAAGTCCCGGCTCTTTAACGTGCAATTCTTTCCGCTGTCTCTCCCTGATCTCCATTTCATCTGACTCCAGCGCTATGCAAGTCTCAGCCAATTACGCGATAGAGACCATCTGCAGGAGGCCTACCTTTACGTCATTTGTTATCCTCTCATACTCGATAGAGTTATGTTATGAGGGGTAGGAATTCTTGGAAAGGAATATATTAAGAGTCTTTTTCACCGGCTTTCTTGTCCAGCCACACACCATTTCGTGCATCCTCACACTTCTCGATTTCGACCATGACAGAGCCTCTCGCCTCTAGTCAGCTTGACCAGCCTAGTGCTGAGGAATCAATCGAAGGATTAATTACCCAGTACCTTTTGGAGAGGGTTTCGGAGTTCCGCGACCTTACTGACCTCCGTCGCAAGGTCAGCCGCTTTGGATCACTCCAGTATCGCGCATTTAAGAACTGACTTCTTTTTAGGGATGGGACAACCCCAAAGGCGATGCCTTCTTCAAGAAACAACGTCAGAATGCCGACAACCCGGATAAAAAGACCAGTGAATGGTTCTTCCATATGATGAAACAGATTGCAGAGGAACTTCACGCTACCACGGACGCCTTTTCGCTAAATCCACCGTGTGATCGCAAACCTCGAATTCTAGATCTCTGCATGGCCCCAGGCGGATATCTCCATACGGCATTGCAGAAAGCCCCCGGTGCTGAGGCTCTAGCATTCAGCCTCCCAGTTTCCCACGGCGGCCACCAAGTGCACTTACGCCAAACCCAGGGGGTTGAATGTAGACTTCTCGACGTCACCATGCTCGCAGCTGATATGGGAACGGATAATATCCCGGCCTCGCATCCTGAGTTCGATGGGTTTATCAAAAGACAGCTACAACCAACAGAGAGATTTGATCTGGTTCTGTGCGACGGCCAGGTTCTTCGAACTCATATCCGCCCTGAATACAGAGAGAGCCAAGAGGCAGTAAGGTTGCATACTGTGCAATTAGTTCTTGGATTAGAGCACCTTGAGCCACTTGGAACAATGGTTGTTCTTCTCCACAAGCTCGAGGCCTACAGGACGGTGGCTGTGATCCGGAGATTTTCTACATTCTCCAATGTGAAGTTGTTTAAACCCTCAAAATTTCATTGCACTCGGTCATCCTTTTACATGGTCGCGACTCATGTGCAAAGTCAGCACGACAATGCCATCCAGGCAATCGCCGAGTGGAAAAAGATGTGGAATATGACAACATTTAGTACAAAGGAAGACTATCTACGTCACGCCGAGAACGCAAAGAAAGAGGAATATCTTGAGCTTGAAAGTTTCGGCCCGGAGCTGGTGCGATTGGGAAGGCATGTTTGGAGGATCCAGAGGGATGCATTAGCCCGAGCCCCTTTCATCCGCAACATTCATTAAGTCTAACGTGGTAGGATCGTTCTAATCTAGTAATTTTAGCAGGTTGCTATTTAAGCTTAATGTAACTACAAGATGTCGAAGCCGGTGAATGCTGTTACCTTCTGCCCCTTGAAACTCTATGAGATTAACCCCCCAAAATAGTATTCTAGCCACTGTGCTCATTTAGCGTTGATAGCCATACAACTTTCGGAGATCAATTAGAGAACGCGGCGTTTGAAACTGCATCGGAGTAGGTGGTATCATTCATGTTTACCTATGAAGTCCTCGTCCACAAAATCGCAAAAAGACTCCAAGCCTTCTTCTTTCTATCTCAGAACACACGTTGTCAATTCAAGCGTTTCCGTCTATGTAACAGTGTAGCCCCCATCCACCCGGAGATCCGACCCCGTTACGTATGACGATGCATCAGAGAGCAAGAAAGTGACCGGACCCATGAGATCTTCAGGGTTGCCCATCCTTCCCTGTGGAATGAGTGACTCCCATGTCTTTTTCAGGTCCGGGTTGTCGTTCAGAATTTTTTGTGTCCTAATAGCTGATTAGACAAAATCGCAAAGAAACAACTAAGCTTTCACTTACAAAGCCGTCAGCATGTAACCAGGAGAGATACAGTTGACTCGAATGTTCGCATGTGCCCACTCAACAGCGAGAGAGGCTGCTAGATGACGAACAGCTGCCTTTGCAGCGTTGTAGGGACTGCGTAGTTCGTTCGCGTTAAATGACATAAATTCCTTCCTCAGGAAGTGACGTTCTGGGTTCATGCTGACTTACGCTTGTGGTTGGGGGACGTTGACAATCGAACCTGACATGCTGCCAATAAATACAATGCTGCCCTTGGATTTACGCTCCATGAGATGTTTGGCAACAGCCACAGCAAAGAGGTAGGTACCATCCACGTTAACGCCCCAGAGCTTGCGCATGCGCTCAATCGGGTAATGGATAGCATCGAAGTTCTCCGTGAAGCCTGCCGACGTGACCAGGCCATCTATTCTTTCGTGTTCACGAAGGATCTCGGCAACGCAGTTATCTACTGATGCTTGGTCGGATACATCCGCATAGTGCGCTGTGACTTTGGGGATTCTGGGTCGAATTTCCATGTCAGAAAATGTCTAATTCATCAATGTCCATAGGTCATGTGGCCTGCTTACTTGTCCCGTCCAGGATTCTCTTTCTTAAATGCATCAATGAGCTGCCCGACCTGAGACTGGGCGTCCTCCTCTATGATGTTAGTTAGTAAAGGCAGAATGCGAACGGCAATCGATGACGAGAGCGAAACATGACTTACTATTCAAGTCGACAATTGCTAGGGAGGCGCCAGAGTAAACAACACCTTGGCCCATGACTAGTCCAAGGCCTCTCGCACCTCCAGTAATGACAACAACCTTATCCTCCAGAGAGAGAGATGCTAATGTTGGCTTTGAGAACTGGCCTCCCTGTCCATCCACCGGGTGACTTGCAGGAAGCTCATGATCTTTTGGATACTCTACCCGCACAGCGGCATCTGTACGAGAGTAGGAGCGCTTGAGGGCTGTACCGGGGGGCATATTGGAACGGCTAGCTAGTAATCGCTAACTAATTGGAAGGTGGACAGAAATATCAACGATGAGAAATACATGAGAACAGAGAGTTTTCAGAACGAAGCTGGGCAACGTTCGCAATTTATCCAAACCTCACACCAACAGTATTACCCCGGTATATCACCGCCATCGCTCCAAGTCCGGTGATCAATTTCGAAGGTAGCGTAGTGTGGCGACATAGAATGGCGGTAAGTTATGAGGCGCCATGAAATGGCCAATAACAGCCAGTGGCCCTCGACGTGGCTTCAACTTTCCCAGGGGAAGTAAGGGGAAGAGACACGGAAAACGAGGGAAAGAGGCGGACGTGCACATGTTGGCCCACCTTGTCGATTTGTGTAGATCTCGTGATCATCTTTGTCCTGCATCCTGTGGATGGCCCTTGTCCCCCATGTAAGTAATCACACACGGAAAGACCCCAGTCCAGGATGACCCCCGTCCCCACAGTCAAGGTATATCCATCCTCAGTCCACTAGTCGTCAATTAAGCGTTGTATGTGTAGACTAGAACAAATCTGTTGATCATCGCTGCCCTTTTCTTTAACAGAGGTTCCGTCTCAACCCCGTCTTACCTTAATTCCAAGGCGGTGCCTAGTCACCGTCCCCCATATAGATAATGGATTTAAAAATTGAGTTGGCTACAAACTGATCTGATTTGGGCCTGAATAATGCCATGAGTACTACCATCCAAGAAATCACGGTTAAAAAAGCTCTAGGCTGAGCACCCATGTTGATCAGGCGGCTAAACATGGAGAGAAGCGTTGAGGTCATAGATGCGGATTTTTCAACCCTACATTGATTCGATCATTGAATCCTGACAAATAATGGAGGGGAAAAGGCCCTCTACAGCATAGTGAGTATTATTAAACATCTGATATTTCAGAACTGCTTAAATCTTTCAGAGTGAAACCCAACCAGTCTTTCGTCCAAATGAGTGACCACTAGAGACATGACCCCCTACCTGCCGTTGATACGAACGAGCGCTACTGTCTGCATATGAACCCAACGGAGTGAACTCATAACAATATACCATATCGGCTACCAAGCTTGGCTCAGTCATCCGGCGGGACTCCTGTCGATTCTTGATAATGACGAAAGTAATACGTACGAAGAATGGCTGATATTTGTTGGTGTTTGTTGATGTTTGTTAATAATTATTGATGGTTACTGATGATTGTCAGTGGTTTTTGATGATTGTTGAGGGTTGCTGGTGGTTGTTGGTGTTTGTTGAGTTTCCTTGTTGATGATTGATGGTATGAGGAGGAAGGAAAAACAAACACTAGAGCGGGGGATCTCAAGGTCTTGATGCGTACTTTGACTGGATGACGTTGTTTCCTTGGCTTTGAGCCATCTAGATGAAGGAGGCACCACTATGGGCAGACCTGTTGCGTGGATTTGGGCACAGCGAGACTGCTTTATTGGTTCTACCACTGTGGAAAGTGGTCTATTTGATCCAGTCTCTTCTGTTTGTGTGCGGTGCCAAACACGTCTAGGCGCCTCTAGGCCGCGTCATTATGTTGTTGTTTTCACCTTGCACTCACATGACCCTCCAATACATCTACCTTCACTCATCTTCACTTTTTCATTTCGCCCATCTTCACTTCTTCACTTCACCCATCTTCACTTCTTCACTTCAAGTTATCTTCCACTGCACCCTCACGCGGCGCTATCTCTCTCTGTTCAAGTCAACCTACACACCAACTTCGACTGCTCCCTCGACTCCCACTCTCCATCCATTCCCTGCACCTTCGTCCTCCCCAGATATGGAACCAGCAGTCATGGAACCGGCAATCATGGAATCAAACATCACGGGGCCAGTTACGGCCCCATCACACTTACTCGACCGAGTTTCCACTCCCACTCCCTAAATGACCCGAGCTTGATTTGCTAGATGAACCAGGCAGGGCAAACAAGATTATCACCGGCAATCTAGTTTGCCTGTTCATTTTCACAATGAGCATCGGCCTAGACGCCCATTCGTTTTGGGTTTCCAAATGCTAGGAGAATTTGGAATCCCAGAGCGAATTTCCCTATGGACCAGTACAATTCTGGGAGCTGCTTTCACGTTATAACACAATCGTCAAGTCTCGGTTCGAAGAAGTTTGTGAAATTCTCGACAGAGACAGCGAAGAGCCAATTCATCTCGTCCTGGACACAAAAAGTGATCAAGTCACGATTGCAGACTTGGTGCAGGAAATTGAGGAGAATCTGGAATTGGTGTCACGAATTGTTGAGGAAATTGAAAAGGAAGTCCTGCCCTCCCTCGGAGTGGACGTCCCTCCTGATCTTTCGCCACTGGTCCCAAACATATCTTTCCGCGAGTGCCGTTTGTGGTCAATCCTGAATAATAAGGAGTTCCACTACAGCACGCATCTAGGGCAATCATTCAGGCAGCTAGCATCGGCCAAGATTGAACTCTTCACTTGCTGTTATTCCTGCAAGACTACTCAGGCTTGGAACGAGGTAACAGATCCCAAGATCCTCGAAGCAGCGAACATCAAGCTGGGACAACGACAAGAATGCCCACACTCTTGCGCCGAGGTTGCGAGTAGTGGATATTTTGACTACATTACCCGTCATCGTAGGAGAAAGAAAATAAAGTTCAACAGCAATGAAAACTGCCAGTGCCCGACAACTCAACTCAATAAATACGCTCAGTCCAACTAAGAATCTACATGGCAGGAAGCAGGTAGCAATAGCCCTATGAGAACATGAAATCTTCAAGCATTGCAGACACACTCGTGGCCAAAGGACAGCAATTCTTTGTTGCAATTAAGACAAATCACCGGCCCTTAAGCACCATGTTCGGATTTTTCGAGGCTAATTTCCAGGATTCCATAATGACGGTAGTTTTGAGTGATCTACGTAAAAGTCGCATAACATGGACTCACTTGGGACCCAGTGACCTGCAGATAGATTTTACACAAGTTAATATACATGACAAGAGCCAGTAACCTACTAATGGATTCTACACAAAGTACCTAATTTACATGACATAGAGTCTAGGTACCTCCTTCTCAACTGTGCTAATGGACAAAAGCTTCCAAGAGGTTCACTAAGATTTACCACGCGCAGTGTCTAAGTAAAGCATACTATCATTAGCCGTTTCATCCTACAAACTTCATTCTTTCGTAAAGTGCAGGAGGTAAAAGTCTCATAGGTACTTATATAACTGCCCATCTTCCATCTAGAGGCTCTGAGTGACTACACGTACTCATCGTGCACCAGACAAACGCGGGAATCACGTGCCATTGATTGCTGCACTCAAAAACACGTCACTCAGCCACTCCTCACTTGTTTGGCACTTTTTAACATCAACACCGCAGACCACTCCTTTCGAAGATTGAGGTTCATCTCTTCCCTTGTTCCCCCAAAAACACGTCACCACGGATCTGTGCCATTTCTTACTCAGTTCTCACTTGACATCAACACCGCATCAAAGATTGAGACATCAAATCGTCCCTTCCATTATTTCTCAGGTCTAGTCAAGAACTCTTGCACTCAAAAACACGTCACCACGGACCTCAGCCATTCCTCACTTAACATCAACACCGCAAGACCACTCCTTTCAACTCAGATTAAAACATCAAATCGTCTCTTCCCTTTTTTTTTCAGCTCTAGGCAAGAACTCTTGTGGTGGTCTGCTCATTTCCACAGCGGCAGCTGCCACCAGAAATACGCATCTATCAATCTCTACGAGTACGAGCAAGCCGTCATGGAATTTGATATCGCCGCTGCGAGGGAAGAAGGTTTGTCGAATTTCTCCTCGGAGTGATGGTGCTCGAAATTAACTCGTATCCTTAGGCTACCTCCCGCCTGACTGGACGGACGAGCAAATTATAGAGACCTTCACTCCTGTCGAGCGTCGGTTTTACGAATGGGAACAGAGCGGCCATTGCATTCGCGAGTTTGGCATCGGAAACATCGCGAAAGGGCTTCAAGCTACGTTTCCAGATGTGGAAAACGTCAAGTATAAACACTGGGTCTTCATGTACAAATGGGGGGACAGATTCTTTCGGAGATGGGCTCAGTCCGTTCCAGCCGTGAACGTTCTCGAGATCATCAAAGAAACCAATTGCCGTGATCCCGAATCCGTCAGCAGCACCTCGTTAACTCTCAAGATTGGCAGAGTTCCCGACATGCTACTTGGCGAGAGTCTTTCGGCGGCGTTTTGACAGGTTACGCCGTCGCGATTGATCCCGCCTTCCTGCAACCTGATACCACCAATCCCGATCTTCCGAACAGCCCAGGAGGCATGTTTTTGGATTGTGCCATCATCGCTATCGACATCCACTCTCCTCCACCGAACAAGGAGCCAGAGTCCTTCCAACTAACATCGTCTCCAGAGAAGCGTCGTCGTGAGAGCAACAGTTCGGAAGAGGGCTCGGACAAGAGCTCGGATAAGGGCTCGAACGTTATGATGCGAAGTGCGACGAGTGATGACTACCTGGAAAAGGAGCCTCATGTCTTTTTTCAATTGGGAGAATTGATGGCCTGCACGGGCTTTGACTGGCTTGCGGTCCAAGACAAGGCTCCAGAGGAGACTGCAAAATACAGGGATTGGGAAGAGACGGGATACAGCGTTCTTGTTAAGCTGGGTCGACGCGGCTACCCAACTGGTCCCATCTTCGTCGCCTACGCGTTTTGTCGCCATGACGGTTTCGAGGCAGAGGAGATCGAGTGGAGAGACGAGGACGACCGAGGACTGTCCCATATTCGCCGCCTGTATGAGGGCTGCAACATCCAGTTCTATCTTGCCCAGATTGCAAACGGGATAGATGATCTCAAACACGGAAAGGAGGTCAATTTTGATGTGAAATGCTTCGACAGATGCACCATGCAAGGTGCAAAGGTGGTGGGATTTAACCCGACTGCAAGGGTCGTTCCGAGAGAGGTCTATGATGACATGGGCGAGGACAGGCGAGCCAAGATGGCTGACGATTAGGAATGAAGCATGGATGCTGCCTTTACTGCTGTGTTGATTAGAATTCTTCTTTCAGCTACCAAGAAGGAGCTCGATTACCAGTGTGCCAGTATGACAAATTTCGGCAGAGGAGAGAAGGAAAAGATGTCCAAGTAGAATAATCCCACCAAATCATTGACCTGAATGCATCTTAAGTATCGTAACACGTTGTGTTCGCCCATTCTGATTTTCGTATGGTCAGAGCCAGCTGAATGTGATTACAGCGAGCAACTGTCAACCGTCCAGATCTCCAGCATTCTACATTTTACAAAGACTATCAGTATCACTTTCATCTTAATGTATGTACATAATTCGGCAGTATAAGCTTGAATATTAGCTCCGTGCTGATCGCAGGCGAAGTCGCGGGCCGAAGGATCTGCATCCCCCATCCGACCATTTACTTACTACTACGGGTTAGGTAGTTCGCCGATGGCAATACATAAGGCAAAATCAAGGCGGCGGCGACTTCTAAAAAAAGACCTCTGGGTATCGGTAGTGTCGCGTCAATTCTGGTTCCTGTATGGCCAGCTGAATGCAGGGGGAGGCCTCGAATTCGCAGGATGAAAATTCAGTCCTTGGCCGCCCACGAAGCATTGATTCCAACTCTTTTCTATCCTCTCAGGGGTTGAGGAGAGCGCGACCATCACTCTGGCACCGTCATGGCGTCTCAGCCGCAGGATTCGGACAACCAGCCGTTGCTGTCGATCCGGGACAATGACGCCCAGGACCGTCCCACCACCGCCGCGGATTCGCAGTTGCACAACTCGGACGGGTTTCTAGAGAATGAGAATGTGGACCATGGCGCTTCCCTCCAGCCGCAGAAACCATCTAGGAAAAGCCAGCTCTCAGATCGGGTAATGGGCCGCGTGCTTGCCCTCCAGCTTGGAGGAGATACAATTCGCGAGACAAAATCGATTGAACTGGAGGAATTTTCCCACGAGGCTCCTCAAGGCGATTCCAGTGCGACGCTTTTGCAGCCAAGCAATTCTGAGAACGAGCCAACTGAAGAAGACACAGCAGCACCCCAACCTGCAACTTGGAGCCCGCTTTGGCTTAAGCAGTCTGTACTTGGAGTTTTCTTGCTCTTGTTCTTCTCCTGCACAGTAGCTTTTCGGATCCTACTATCGTATTCCGAGAAACCCAGGGGATTGGGGCGGGCGGAATTGAGCGCTACAGACGTTTGGAGATTTGCCCCGACTGCTGGTAAGCTCCCTCTGGGAAGAAAAACTGTCCCAAAGCTGAACAGTACATCGCTATAGTTCTCACGGTCATCACCATATTCTAGTCACGGGTGGAACTGCAGGCACTGAGGTGCATGCCCTAGGCGATTGCGCGAGATAGCCCTCGTGGTTCTGAATGGAAGGATCTCGATTATACAACCGTGATACCGCCCGTGCTTTTGTTCCGGTCATTTCAAAACAGTCACTTCCTTGTGTTTTTTTGCCGCCCTTGCCACGGCTCTTCTCCGAGTTCAGGTCGTTCTTTCAACTAATTTATTCAAAATAAGTCTATGGGGCGTGCCAGAACCCATAGAAGTCAACATCCTGGATTCCTTTGATGCCGTTATTGATGAGCCAGTATCCCAGATTTCCATGGATGCCTACTACAATGCAGTCCCTGTTCGAGATTTCCAGATGAATCTGCTATTTGGCGCTTCCAAACAGGCGGCCTATCAAACCTTCAACACGAGAGAGCCAATGAGAGATACCGTCACGGTTAATAGAGGTTACAGGCCCTCTAGATTGATTAAAGATTGGGAAGCTCTTGCTTCCAAGTTATCAGGGTACCTAGCTAGATTTCACGGAGTAATCTCTGCTGATAAACTCAATGGGAATTCTCAATTTGCCTCGTCCTAGAATTCTTCTGACACTTCCGCCCCCTTGACTTCAATAACCTCCTCCATGGGTGATAAAGTCGCAATACCCACTGGTAGCGACCTCCGCACATAAGTGCGGGCAATTTTGTCATTGCTCCAGCCTAATGTCGGCTGATTCGAGGGTCTTCGGGTCCGTTACCTCATCCCAGGGCTGTGTCGTTTTGCAAAATATACAGCAAGGGCAGGCTTCGACTTATGCCCACCCCAGCTGTCGGAATGATTGTCCAAGGTGGGTTTAGGGGCAAGAAGTGCTGGAGATGGGATCTCAATTCAACGTCATGCTCCAGCCCTATGGCACGCTCACCCCGATGATCTCGGAAACCCTGTAAGACAAGCCGGCGTTCTCGCCGAAGTCACCTCGCTGCATCGTACAGCAGCCGCTCAGCTGGTCCACAAGGAGAACCGGCTACGCATCAATCAGACTTCGACTGTAGCTCCCTTCCGTCATAGAGAGCTGTCGCCTGTCCATGCAAGGATCCTAAGAACGGGAGCGATACCGCTCTTCCAGAGTGAGCCGGCCACCCTGGCTCTAACGCTCATCCTATCTTTGACTGTCTCTGTTCATATCTGGGCTTTGGCGTATACGCTGTTTCGCTATCTATTTCGCGACCGAATACCTTTCTTTCCGTGGGATGTGGACCTGAAAGGACTGGCACCCTATCGGTTCAACAGCGTCGCCATGGTGTCCTCCCTCCTTGAAGGCTCCAACTATACCGAGATTTTGCCCAAACGGGCCTATCAAATGTATCCGCCTGAGCTACAGGAGTATTTCTCGGGAACATTCTTTAGGCTTGGGTGGTTCGTTAGGCAGAAAGAAGAAGGCAAGGTTTTCACGGTTGGGATAATGGATGACAAGAAGTTCGTCCCTCTGCGGGTGATGACGCTGAAAGCGTGTATGCCAACAGCCACACGGCGGGAAAGCGGTCACGAGTAGAAGAAATCCCATCGTCTTAGAGAAATGGACAGATTATTCAAGCGTACTTCTAGCACTCCACAGCTCTGTGTGATCTTACTCTTCGTATCAATCCTCCCCGGGTTTTAACTTTTAGGTCGTTCTATCAGTACAGGAACATCCCCCCTACCGTATTGCTGTAAAATAAGTGCAATTTTACCTAGCCTATGATTCTCGCTACCCAGACAATAGGAAAATAAAAGGGACCAGGAAAAAGAGAACAACCGAAGAGAAAAGAGAAATGAAGAAACAATCAGCTGTTGAAACACTAGCACTATTTCTACGCCATTAGATTGGTCAGGATAACAACCTCAACAATAACCTAGAGAATAATCCACCAGAGACTAGGTACAATAAACAAATATAACAACCATAGATAATTATCAAATTTTGGACGGGTCTCCCCTCCAGCAACCAGCCACTATCATTCATTTCTTCCTCATTTAGCAATGAACTGTTAGTAATTTGCACGTGGATATGGGCAGGATGGACGATTCTTTAGGGAGAAGGTTTGCGCATTTTTGTGAGGTTCACGGACTAACGTATTAGGCGCCAAAGAGAGGCTATCAAGGTCGTTCCTCTTGGATATCAGCCTGCCACAGGCAAGACACAACCGGTTCGTGGTAGTTGCGTGTACATATTGCAGCAGAATGATGATGGATCAGATGATGATCGCCGCAGACACCACACGGTTAGCCAAAGTCACTGATCTAGCAATTGGAAAGATGTTGCGAAACAATCGCAGAATTTCTCCGCCAAGTGCTGACTTCCTCCATCCACACAGTCCACTTTTCGGCCGGACCGATCGGAGTGAGATAATGGTTTCGGCTCACCGATCGGAGTGAGAAAATGGTTTCGGCTCGTCTCACGAACGCCTCCGCAGACCAAAAACGCGAATCCCTGCGGCCGACGAATTTCCCGAATAGTAGTTAAACACGCAGCGTTTCAGCCCCGTCAGCAATCTACAGAGAATTAGACTCTCGCAAAATAAAACGCCGCAGCACGATTCATGGCAGCGCAACACTCCGAATGGCGAGATCAGCCGGTGCGTTGACTGGTGCTTTGGCATTCACGCCTAGTGAATAGGATGAAACACCGAATGATGCTCCTAAACTAGTTGAATCCTTGCCCTTACTCGTCACCCTCGAGGAGGCCTCTAAGCTTAATGTCAAGGTTGTTGGTTCACAAGGCGAACGTTCACGCAAACCCTTCCTTTCTCTTCGGATGGGCCGGAGGAAGGAGGCTGCTTTCAGGTATGATGGAACCGTTTGGTTGGGAAATCCACTTGAAGGCTTGGCTCTCTCGAGATCTCTCCACCGCGAAGATCTGCGTCATTCACTGTAGAGCGAGTCATGGAATCCCATCAAAATTGGTATTGTCTTGGTTTGGGAACCAATGGGGGGCAGGATATCCATAGGATTCATCTTCTCGAACAGCCTATTCTCCCCCTCGCCCTAGTGTTTCAGGAAGACTCCGCCAACACAATCTTGGGAGCACAGCCAACATGCAATTGCCTCCTAAATTCAGGATCAGTGGCTGATCCTGCGATCGTCGGTTTGTCTTTCTGCCAACCATGCTTCATGGCTTGTCGATCGTTCAACTTGCGCAGACTAGAGTCGGAATAGAGGTGCGGATGGCGCTCGAACTATTGGCACAGGAGCATCCGAGACATCTTCTGGGGCCACTTGGTCAGCGCCATGGAGCGAAAATCACGGCCAATTTGGCAGGGATATTCTTTCTACGGCAAGCAAAGGGCGGGGCGGATGGCGAGCATTTACATAGATGTGGGCTGCTACACCACCACGGTTTATCTATGGAAATAGATTTTCACGAAAGGTCGCATGGCGTAGGGATATTCAGACCGGATCGGAAGAGATCAACAGGTACAAGAAATTATCGCCTTTCGGGAACTCAGATCACCGACCATCCGATAGCCGTCTTTCAGGGGGTGCAGTTCGTTGGGTCAGTTGTGTGATCGTCCCTCCCACAGAAACAAGCGCAGATTTGAGGTGTTCATCATTGTGCTACGTATGTACGGCTGGAGAAATTTGAAACACACGAATTTCCACGTTTAGGGTATCCAGTGATTGCATTCGGACGCCTAGATATGAATGCCACGGATAAGGGTCTAAGCGAAGCTCGCGTAGAAAACACGAATTTGTCAGGCGAAGCTGTCATTTTACAATGACCAACCGGACAATGTGGTCGGTTAATGGTTAACCGCCCAAAAGGATCAATTGGGTGTGTTCTTTTGAAGAAGGGCAGAGAGTGGCCACGGCGCACAGCTCGTGATCCGAGTTGGGCTGACCAAAGCTGAACCATCAACAGAGCTGGCGATTGGCTAGAATGCGACTGCGCAGAGATAGAGAGACGCAGCTCCTCACCCGATATCACGAATAGCAGGGGTAAGGGTTGCAATATAGCCCTGCTACCCCTGTGAGACGGATCCAGTCCGCGCGCGATGAGCCAACAGCCACGAGGGGGGAAAGAGGCCGAGAGGGTACAGGGGTGTATTCTCGTTGCGTCTTGATCGCAGGCAAATCTGCAGGTCGGCTTGGACAGGCAGGCGAGAAGCCAATTCCGGCCAAGCTAAGCCAAGGGGGAGGTAGAACAAGCAAATATTCCTACGTAAACATGCACAGGCCGAAGCCAAGATACTATTTCGGAAGGCCGGCAATAGAGGGTTGGCATCTACTGGGCTTTTCTTTTTTCAGTCGCCGTGTAAATGAGTAACACGACCATGATGCTGGGCTAAGACCCTTGGCAGTGGTGGTTGGCGCAGCGTAATGTCTTACCGATCTTGATAGCGCCATGTGCATCACTGATGAATACGATGATCCCTTCCTCGTATAGAATCCGGGTGCAATGTGGCATGGCCAGCGCCTGAGCAAAGAGGAGGACGGCGTTCTGCCAAGTCCAGAGCGGGCATGGAGTGACTGGCGGATGAGACCACGCCAAGCAGCGGACGAAGGGCTGGAAGGCAGGATGAGGTGTTTAGTGCCTAAGCAGCTTGGCAGAGTGCATCCAAGAAGCTTTGGGGGGTGTTAAGCTTAACACAGATAGTTTAGCGATGCAAGGGTCGCAGAGACTGGGGGGGTTGAGTGGTCGCCCTGAGAGTCGAGCGGAGAATGGCAGTGGAGAATAGGGAGCGAGATGCCTATCATCTGGTTAATTGAGGACCAGGTTCACTCCTCCAGGCGGGCTGAGAGTAAACTCCATTCATAGACGGCCAGGGTTCCATCATGGGGGTGTGACTGATGTGGGGATTAGCACTCGCATTTCCTTCTTGTGTTCTCATCCGGGTGGCCTGGATTAAACCGAAATAGCTTCTCTATGACAAGGGATCTCTTTCTTTGTGTCTGGCTGGCGATATTCGGAGATGGATTAACAAAATCAGAGGCAGTTGGTCCCTTCAAAGGACTCCTGAAGCATATCCAGCCACCCCTACAGACGTTGCACCAACGGGATGTGCGGCCTCCCAATTTTTAACGCTCGCTGACAGGGGTTGTCCCCAAAATGATTTAGAATGGAAGGCTCGGAGAACGAGCGGGCCAATATTTTGCTCTACTTCGTCGTGTGCTGTTGACGTGCCAAACCGCCAATAGTCGCCAGCCACATCCCCAGATTCTGATGCTTGGCCCCTTTCTAATGCTTTTTGGCAGAACGCTTGGGTCACCCGCTAGCTTGCGATGCAAGCCATGGCGCCATCTTCGCTGTTTTCTCGTTCAAGACGCAGCGCAGCTCGTGTTATTCTCCTACATACATACGCATTCATGCGCCGCCGGAGAAGGCAAACAAACAAATTGCAAGGTTACCATCAGCTGGTGCCATCCCTGCCCCTTTGTTCCATTGCCGCCTAGAATTCTAGCCCGCTGATTGGCTGACTGCGGAAGAGGACATCGCTTTACGCTCATTCATCCTCCTCGCCCCGCGCGGTTACGTGGCGAGGATTGTGTATTTCACTTTACAGGGCTCTGGCACAAGGACCAGCGCACAAGACACCCCTATTCCCGGCTGACTCCGAGTACTCCCATTGGCCTAGATACTATCAGGTCAGGCACTACATACGTACGGCTGAATCCGATGGGTCAGCCGGAAGCCTGAACCTGGGCCTATTGTGACCGTTCTGTCCCCAGACATTCCTATTCTCACAATGGAGGCTTCCTGTCCTACGTACCTGCATTAAAATCAGGTACGACTTGAAATCAACCAAGCCACCCCCTTCCCTTCCCCCTAGGCGTCTACTTTAAGTACTTCATATTACCACCTTACATACGCGAGGGTCACCCACACTTCCAACTGTGCTGGCGGCACAAGTGCTGTGGATACTTGATGGGTAAGGAGAGAATAAGAAAGTACTTCAGTTCGTCACTACCGGGTCCCATGCAACAAAAAGCAATATATGTAGGGGCCTTGATTACCTTATCTCGTGCGAAATCACGGCGTTTGTCTCTTATAGCTGCGGCGAAATATCACCAGCCAGTCACCATGGGGCGACTAATGTCCTCTTTCATGTCGTGTGAGTGCAGGCGGCTGTGTAATCCATTGCTGCTTTATCTGCCCCATCAACTGATGGAAAGTTCCTCTCCTTTCGTCATTTTGCTGCTACGATATCGTCCAACCGACCCAAAACGCCCACCGGATCTCAGCCATGCTCCACACCCGCCCAGACGCCCGCCGCTATACTAGACGAAATACCAGTCCAAACCCATACAGAAAGGGTGTCTGCTAATTATACCACTCACCGTGATATTACACTACCCGGCCCCATCAAAGTGGGAGCACCTACGGGCGAGTGCCGCTTTGACACATCTGCATCCCCGTCACGTTCAGCCCAGCCCAATCCTCCTCCAAGCCAGTCACTTCTTGGCGCCTGCATCATGCACCCGATACGAAGACTGGCAAAGAGGGCATGGGCAATGGACATGGGGCCTCTATGTGTGTGACAAGGCAGGTGGGCAGCAGTTGACCGGAAGAGGCCCAGGGTCCCGTTCACCCTCTCGTCATTGTCCTTGTCCACTCCTGCAGGTACAGCTAATTAGCGATCCTAATGATCAAAGGCGAGGTCGGTTCGGTCTAGCAGTCTGCCCCATTCTTCTGCTTGCCTATTCCGTAGTGTACATCCATCCTATCATCTCATCCAACCACGACGGTAATGAGTCAGGGACCTCCTCGATGCCCAGCCCTGCCCAGCCCTGCCTGTCCCATTGTTATCATGGCGGCAACAATAAGTAGTTGATGCTCCCACGCATCCGCCGCGAGATTCGAGTCTTTCTTTCCCCTTTCTTTGTTAGGCCGGATCTGGTTGTTGTTGGCTCACGACACATACGCTCTTTCGTTTTTCTCATTCGGCTCTCCGCCTACATTCGTTTGATCTGATACAGATCGTTCCTCTCGCTCCAATATACTAATAATATCAACGCACATTCGTTCTGAACTGAAAAACAAAAGTGTCACGATGCTCTTCACCAACCTCGTCGTCTACGCTCTTGCAGCCACTGCTGCTGCCAAGCCCATCCGCCACCACAAGAGGGGGAAGAAGCACCACAAGTGCTCCAGTGTCATTCCCTCCGAGAGTGCTGTTGGTACCACCGGCCCTTCTCCTACAGGCGGTGTCTCCTCGTCCGTGATCATCATCACCTCGACCTCAGCCGCAGTTAGCCCTACTGGCACCCCGATCAGCTCTTCCTCTATCTCCGACGGCCCTGCTACCCCTATCAGCTCTGCCACCACTCCCGGTAGCACCTCCGCTCCTGCTACTCCCTCGAGCTCGACCCCCTCTTCCACTACTCCCGCGAGCTCCAGCGTCGTCTCAACTTTCAGCACCTCCGTTGTGAGCTCAACCTCTGTTGCCAGCACTACTTCCATTGCTAGCAGCACCTCCGTTGCCAGCACCTCTTCCATTGCCAGCACCTCGTCCATTGCTAGCACTACCTCCATTGCTAGCACCACCTCCATTGCTAGCACCACCTCCATCGCCAGCACCTCCTCCATCGTCTCGACCACTTCCAGCTCCAGTGTCGCACCCCTTCCCACCTCCAATGTTCCACTCGGCACTGTGATCACCAAGTGTTCAGTTCCCGGCACGGTTGCCCTCACATTCGACGATGGCCCCGGACAGTACACCGAGCACGTCATGGACCTCCTTGAAGCCGCCGACATGCGAGCTACCTTCTTCATGAACGGTCAGAACTTTGGCAGCATCTACGACCGCCCCGAAACTGTCGTCCGTGGCTTCAACAACCATCAGCTGGGATCCCACACGTAAGTCTCCTCCCCATGTAAACACTGAAAATCATAAATCAGGCTAACATATCCAACCAGCTGGGAACACATGGATTTGAGCGTCAAGAGCGATGCAGAGCTCCGTACCTCCCTCAAGACCCTCGAGGATGCCTTCGTCTCCATCGTCGGCAGCTGGCCCAACTACTTCCGCCCCCCTTACCTCACCACCACCACCACCTCGCTCGCCACCCTCAAGGAGTTCGGCTACAAGGTCCTCAACGTCGACATCGACACCAACGACTGGCAGGAGTCCCACGTCGCCAACCCCCAGCTCTCTCTCGATGCCTTCAAGGCCGGTCTCGACGCCGGCGGCTCCCTGGTCCTGGAACACGACGTCCACGCCTCCACCGCCAACCTTCTCGTTCCTCTTCTCATCTCCGAGCTGCAGTCCCGCGGCCTCAAGAGTGTCACCGCCGGTGAGTGTCTCGGCGAGGACCGATCTTTCTGGTACTCTGCTCCCCGTGCCGCTTAAGCGGTCGCCCGCAATGGGGTTCTCACTCCGCGGGAGTGTGAACTCGGCCTTCCGTCGGTTTTTGGTAGAGAAAATGAAAGAGTCAATAGTAAGGTATAGAAAAGGGGCGTGGTGGATGGGCAGGAGATACGCAAGTGTCTCGCTAGCCTCAAACCCCCGCCTTGTTTGAATCATGTCGTGATGGTTACTCTACAATATATTGCTTCTCAGGAGGTGTTTAATATCTATTTGGGCCTACGGGTTCGACAGGCCAGGATCGATGTTTCTGTGATGTATTTATGTGCACTTTTATAATATTTAATATCAAACGAACTTTGATTGACCATCTGTTATATTTCTCCTCTCATGTCGTTGTCTTGGAGTCTTGATCAAGCTCAGAACTATTTCTTCTCCACACATTGTAGCGGCGATTATTGACGACTGGCGCTTGTCAAAACCACCATCTTAAATAACACAGAAAATCATCTTGGCCTTGCCGGCACAGTTTCCTGTCATGGTTTCGGATCTATCGCCTAGATCAGATGAACAGACGCCAGCAAGATTAACCTTAACGGGGCAGGTTCATGCAGGGAGGCAGGCGTATGCTGAACAAGTTGAAACATTCATAGCCGCGCAACGTTTGACCGGGAAGAACGGAAGTCATATATGCCCACGGTGCCCCTGTCGTCCTTGATCGGTATTTGACTCCCCTTTGTAACAAATCCTGGCAGGTTGGGACACTGCCTCGCCACAAATCTTCCGGCTCCCGTCAACCCAGCGTGCTTGCAATTAGGAAATGGTTTTTCACACAACAAGTACTGGGTTTACTCGATACAACCTAGAAAGCTCAGGCAGGCTTGCTGAGAAAATCAATATCGGTTCAGTTATATCTCCCTGATTCCATGTAATCCCCGTGCAAGTCGTCACGCCCCCCTGTTGCTCCTCGGTTCAACCTCCCTATTCAAGATAAATAGACGGCCAGTGCCACACGCTATCCATTGGTAATCACCACGTGCGATGGCAATGTAACTGAAGAACCGCGACCCTTGTAGGTCGGCAACGGCCGAGACTTTGTGTTTACTGCTTGGCATCGGAATTAAGCCACTCGCGTGTCAACGTTGGGTAGGAAATGAAACGAGTCTCCCACTCTGTGAATCACCCTGTTGACACACAGCTCCTTCATATTGCCAACGCCATTTCCTTCATTGCTGGCGCTATCCTCCCCCTGCACGGGTCGTCCTGATAGGTCTCGGTAGATGAAGTAATTGAGTAAATCTCCATGGCTATTGTAAACAAAACGGCAAAAATACTCATGAAACAACCGCATTTGATCAAAGTTTCTCGTGTCAAATGACTATTTCCTCATCTCTCCGTCTCCAAACGGGAGTTATATTGATTGATGGTAGCCCCAACATTATGTACCTACCCTACACTAACATGTACCTCAAATTACCTACCCTGTAGCGTATCGCCTTCTCACATTTTACGTCGCAATTCGATATCAAAGAATCAAATATTGAAGCAGTTCATGACATGGTTTGATGCTACAATTCCATTTGAAAGTCTTTATAGGGCGCCTCGATTTTTATTTTCCTGGTAGTTGTTGTCGATGTGTCTATTCAATGGGCAAAAGCCGGACAATCATCTTCCATTAATTTACTGGTCACCTTTCAGACAGCCCAACCCATGAGGCATGTAGCCAACAATAACTTGTTATCATTTGGCAGATCATAACAATGCACAGCCGCAAGGTTAGCTATTAGAATTTAGCGAAAAGTCTAAATTTCTTTATTGCTTCACCTCATTGTTGGTCTCACTGGCCTAACCAGAGCCGCCCAAGTCGCGGCGATGTCTGCAGAGTATTGGCCAACAGTGAGTTTCTTACATGGATTATAGGGGTCATGGGTACAAAAAGATGTGACCGACCAGACGCGGCATGATAACCCGCGGGCGCACTGAGCTCAATTGATGGTGAAAGCTGCATGCCGTGTGAAATTTCTACCTCGAATTGAGCGGCCTGTTTGATGAGCAGTCGCATGAAAATAGAGTGTTGGATCATTTATGGCCTGCAATGATGTCCACCCCTGCTGTTTTGCCATACAGAAATGCGGGAGAAGTCATCATTCCCAAAGATCTGTCGGTTTCCGGCTACGAAAGGAGCGCATCCCATGGGCGGCCTCTTGAAAACTACGAACTTTGGGTGGCCAGTGGAATAGAAGCTGCACGGAAAAGGCACAATTTGTCCCTCCTGTGTCGCCGTCCGAAAGTGCCGACCCTTCGTCAGTATGCTGGAGATGGGTAACTTATATCGATGGTGAGTGTATGTGGTTGGCGATGTGGCTAGAGTCACCCAGTCAATTGACTGTCTGGCTACCTGGCGGATATTGCCTGGGGACACAAATAAGGTAACAAACAAGCTTATCGTGGGTATGGCATGGTAGCGCTCGGTGCGTATTGCCTGCCTCAGATAATGAATGCTTCATGGGCATGAGAATGTCCATTGAACGGTGAGCCTGTTGGTGATAATAATAGTCAGTGGTAGATACCAACGGCCTCCGGTCGCGAGGCTGAGTTTGTCAGCAGAGATGACTCCGTGAAATCTAGCATTCGTGAGGGGATTGGGAATAAGAATAGGCTTAAGCTGGGGGCGCAGGATCCAAACCCCTGTCCAGCCATGATTTTGTGGATATTTTGGGAAGCAAACATCATCGCCGTTTCTGAGTAAGTAATATTACACGCTACTGCCCCAGTGACATGTTGGTAGGGCTGAAGAATTGCTTGCATTCAGTTGATCTCCGATTATTGGTGGGTGAGGCCTCTCGTCTCAGCTCTGTAGCTTCGTCACCATCAAGACCGGGAAAGCTGGCTGCTGCAAAGAGGCTGCAGCTGGCCTGTAATCTGCGAAACAACTCGGCCAACAGCCCGCTGACTTCAAGTTGGAGCAAAGGTCCCGCCAACTGAAGATCAACGCGACCAACAAACCAGCTGCTGTGTGATGTGAGGCTCCTTAATTACAACGGCACAGAGTCTAGACTGCGAGTGAAGCAACGACGATGCATTAGCGTGCCATGATTCTGGGACGGACTGTGACCAGGCTCTCTCTAGGCTGGGCATCGTCTCCCAGTCAGCGTTTAGCGGGCCAGATGTGAGTTAATCTGGAAAAATACAGCTTGTTTTGGCGTGGTGGCTCATTTCGCTCGCGGGACACAAGCACCAACACATCCCAGCAGCTTACTCCAAACCCCAAATTAGTGGTTTCAGCATTCAATGCTCGCCGTACCAACTGCTGCTGTTGACAGCCTGGCCCATGATGAACGTGGCCCCTGTCTGGCTCTACAGTAAGCGACCAATCTTGTAAGCTGGAAGCTCTCTTGTGGACTCCGCGAACCTGTTTGGGGCTTGGACCCTTGTCGGTGGCCTGGCTTATCGTTCCATGAATAGAATCGACCCCAAAAATTGGTACTGGAATCGTATTAGCCTGGAATTAAAAAAATGCTTGGTAGGGAGCAGCGCCGTTGAACCACGCAGCATCGACGTTGCCGAACGGAAGGATCAGCGACTTGCGTGGACTAACAGACAAAACAATTGATGGTCAGTGCAAACTGGATCAGAATATTAGTATGGCTGCCTCGCCCTCCTTCTCGATTGTCAACTCCAAGTGTTTCTTGACACCTCCTCCAGACCAGTCCATATACAGTCGCTTGTATAATCCACAACCATGAACTGGGATAGTGATAGGGAAGCTGGCGTTGCGCCCGCACCAGTGGCCGCTCACATCGCACCAACTGGCGCGAGCTACATGAACTTCGCCAGCTCTGACCTCAAGTTTCTCGAGAAGCCTTTCGCCAAGGAGCCCGGAAGCGAGAGCATCTCCTCCTCGGAAGGCCCCTCGAGAAGGAAGTCCCGAGTCGAGTTCAACAAGGTACGTCACCACTGACATTGAACTTAAGTATTCATTCAAGATGTTTACTAACGCATGGGTCAATAGAGAGAGGCTGCGACCGCACCAGAGGTTAGCATCATCGTCCCCCGATCCCCATCTTATTCCGTCGCTCAATTGACTTACACATCTTGCTACTCTAGCTGTTCTACGATCTTTGGTTCGTCGCCAACCTTACAGTGTTCTCCTCGGCCAACCCCATCACTGAAGAGTCGACTCTGTACATCTTCATCGCATACTTTGTGCTTCTTTGGACAACCTGGTTCGTTACTTCTGTGTACATCGTTCGATTTGGACAGGATGGTATCCTGGCACGTATGGGCTTTGCTTGCCACTTGGGCTCCCTGGTCGGCTTCACTCTTCTGGGTATTTCATTTGGAAAGGAGAATTTGCTGCCGACCATCATGAGAATCACGTGCATCACCATGGCATTCTCACGTCTGCTCCTTGCTACCCAGTACGGAGTTGTTCTCTTCCAGGCCCGCAACTACTCCAAGACCCGAATTCCTGTCCTCATCACCGTTTTGATTCACTTCGTCCCGGGACTGCTGTATCTCATCATTGGCCTTACCATCAAGTCGAGCACCCCCACTGGTCTGAATGGCTATGTCTTCGTCATTTGGTGTACCGTCGCTGTGCTTGAGCTGGTTACTGTCCTCGGACAATCTGCCTTGTCCGAGACCCTTAGCTTCGAGGGAACTCACATGCGAGAGCGCTTCAATGTGTTAACTCTGATCGTTCTTGGAGAGGGTGCCAGTATTCTCACCAAGAACATCACTGTCATTGTGGAGTTCACTTACCTCAAGAACATCGTTCCCTACTGGAGTGAGTATACCTCTTCACTTGGATGGTTGGAAGACGCGACTGACAAATGACCGCAGGCTCTGCACTCATCGGAACCGTTTTCTGTGCCACATCTATTTTGTACTTGTCCTTTGCACTGTACTTCGACTGGATGCACCAGCACAACCACATGAAGCGTGTCCCGCAAGCCATCTGGTCCTTCCTGCATCTCCCCTTCCACTGCGTGCTGATTCTCCTCGCTGAGGGCACCGGCCAATGGGGAATCATCTGGCGAGCCAACGAGGCACTCACCGAGATCGGCAACACCTTCACCAACAGCCTCCAGACGGCGGCTCAATCTCAGAATATCACGACGGTCGCCAACGCGCTCCAAAACACAACACTGACAATCATGAACCTGTACGGTATTGACTCTTCTGCCGACCAGAAGGTGGTTTCAGACGCTATCGACAAATTCAAGGGCCTCCCCAGCACCATTCTGGAAGGCGGCATGAACGCCACCGAGGAGGCAACGTTCAACAATGCTACCAACACCGTCAGTTTCCTCCTGGAGCGAGTCGTTTACAAATCCTTCAGTATTTCCGTGGGTAAGACAAAGACCCAAGTCGCGCAAATTCAAAACTCGGATGTGAGGGCATCTGTAGAGGCCATGGCTCGGTCACTTCTTGTGGTAAGTACATCAATGCCCTAAATGGTGTCTTTTGACGTTTGGAGTTTCTGTTTTGCTAACGTTGCATGTTTTTGCAGCTCTCCTACCTCTTCATCGCTGCTGGCCTCGTCCTCATCTTCCTGATGATCCTCCATCTCATCTCCAAGAGAAAGGGATGGACCATCTTCAACATTGCTCGTACCTCAGCCGTCGTGACCATCGGAGTCGGTCTCTGTCTTGTGGCTCTCATCAATACCAATGAGACCGGCTTAGAAAACTTCACCAATACTCCATGGCAGTTACCCATCATTGTTATCTGCTTCTTCACGGTGCTGGTCATTACCCACCTGCCAACACCGCAGGAAATCATGGAGAAGTTCCGAAGGTAGTCGCCCAGTCGGGCGCTTGTTTCGGAGCCTCTGCAAACGTTTCTTTTTATACCTCTACTTCTATTCTCTTCTATTCTCTTCAGCAGCAATGGCCACTGCCCATTGCCTGCGAGAGTAACATCCCTAGTCCTGCGTTGGGTCTAGAGGCTAGGTGCGGTGTTACTCGATTTCTTTTGAAAATTTAGCGTTTTTTTTTCTTCTTCTTCCCTACTTCTTCATACTTTCTTCTTTTGTTAGGTTTTTCTCTTTTGGGTCGGAATTTAGAAAGCGAGGATTTTTCACATACCTAGATACGAACATTGATAATGAACAAAAAAACGCGATCACTCGCATACTTTATGAACAATCTTGAACTTTGCCTGAATCGTAATCCTATTGTCAATGAAATCATGTTACCTATTAAGCTTACTATCACTCTGGAAGAGCTGCCGGGTCGTAAATATGAGATGCAAGCTATATACTACCTGTCAGACTATAGTCGAAAGCTTTCAAAGTTGTAGAGATTTCTGAATCTATTCTTCCGGGAGGGCGCTCCTAAGTTTCTGGGCAGGCGAACAAGCCCTGAGTTGTGGGGATTTGTCTAGTGTTGTAGTTGATGGTCTATATGATCACATGGCTTCTAGTTATATGAGAGAGCCTAGATTGGCCAAGCACAAACGCCCTGGACGTTACCAGTCCGGATACCAGCCTAGTAAGGTATGCGAGGACAAGAGTCGAGGATGGTGTGGCCAAGTGTGACTCGTTGGTTGAACAAAACGTCCTTGAGCACTGGGCTACAAGTTTTGGAGCGCAAGTCATGGCGGTAACAGAGCGCGCCATCCTTTTGGTTGAAGCTATCTCCAACCTTGTTACAGGGCTGTATCGTGTTCTCCTCTTCTTCGAGGATAATCTATAATCTTCTTGATATCAGTAAAGATTCCCCAACATATCGCTCAACCAGCCAGGCTTAGGAGTAGTCAGTCTAGTAGAGGAGCCCCTATAGCTTGAGTACTAAATC
Source organism: Clonostachys chloroleuca (assembly GCA_037952775.1). Classification (NCBI taxonomy): domain Eukaryota; kingdom Fungi; phylum Ascomycota; class Sordariomycetes; order Hypocreales; family Bionectriaceae; genus Clonostachys; species Clonostachys chloroleuca. The sequence goes on from JBANAY010000004.1 coordinate 5,731,230, forward strand.
TAATGATCTGAATTTAGGTTGATGGATATTGGAGCTCTGTATTACATGTAGCTGGAGTGAGCATAGAAGCACCTAGAATTTGAAGTTTGGTATAGTAAGTAACTGAAATTCGTGCTCAAGGCTAGCTCAAGGATAAGTGATGAAATTGAATACTGCCTAGCTTGCGAAAAGAACCCCTTTATAATTGAAGGTTACGAAGAACACACTGAGGAGGTTGGAACATTTCCTTGAACCGAAAAGACTCGCTATAGAAGGAAAGACTATCCGTTAATAGCACTAGATCGAGTATATGCGACAGACGCTATATACATGTTGATCTCTTATTATATTATCCCGCCATGGAGCACCATCGGAGTTGGCCGTTTTTTGCAAAGCGAGTAACAGGATACCCTAAATAACGTGAGAGCAGATTTATCAAATTAGAACTGGCACTGAATTCCAAAGTGAAGCTCTTCAGTCTGAAATCGGCAGAACTTATTGAAACATCTTGCGCCATGAGGCTTGGCGATTTACAGTGTGAGTTCCTCGCAGGGGCAGCAGATGCTATGCTGCAGGGAACTCTGTGGTCAACGCGTGAACGTTGACAAGCTCTGGGCATTTCCCGCTTAGACGTTACCTACCAGACTACCAAGACTTCCAACATACGAAGGTCGTCACGGCAAGTGGCGGTACGGTGCTTACTCGTAATTCCGTAAGCCCCCTCACTCACTCAGAGCTTACTGCCAACACAGACGACAACGGGGAAAAGAACGCTGACATCACAGCTGCCAGCGTGGAGGCAGGGAGCTCCAAACCTTGCAGCTCACAGCCCCACGCTCAAACAATGAACGAGGGCAGCATGGGGATATGGCATGGAGCAGGTTTGATGGACAGGGGTCGTAGGGATCACCTCGAGTTAATCCATCGCGGCTGGGCAAGGAGAGGCAATAATAAGACGAAGAACAAATTGGTATTCATCTACAAGGCTAGAAACAAATCCACGCATGAAGTTGCTTGAATAACGCGACCGCTGGCCTGTCGTCCACACCAAGCCCTGCGCTAGGTAAAGAGAAGAAACAAGCGAAATGGCAGGAGAGAGGTCCATGTAGGTAATCTCAGTTGGAGATCTTGGGGTCAACTTTCTTGCTAAAGGGGCGGAACACGGAGCGTCAGTCAGATGAAATGAGTTCACCGCAGGAGCCTTGAAAGACTTGATTGCGGGACTTGGGCGGGGAGAGACATACCCAGTGAGCTTCTCGACGGCTGAACGAGCACCATCGGTGATCTTCTCCTGAGTATCTCTGCTGAGACCGAAGCCGCCCTTCTTGTTGGCAATGCCGAAGGCTGCATCAGGAAATGTCAGTCCATCATCCGGGGAGTATTATGTTGGTAATATCAGGTCCGAGATGAGCCGTGCGCACCTTTGTCAACGTAGTCGTCCTGCTGGCCCTCCTTGGCCGGCTTCTGTTTGTTGCCGCCTACTAAATTCTTGAACATATCCATGATGAGGGGATGTAATTTGATAATGAAATGACGCAGGGGGCAGAAGTGATCTGAGGTCAATGGGCGTGGATCAGGAGAGGGATGATCTGCTGGCGCGTCGATGAGTGCGTGCTGGCCGTGCTTATATACGTGCTCCATTTACCCAGCCATGGACCCCTCCCCTTCGTTCCAGTCACGCATCACACTGCATCCCGCATGTCTGGACCCTTGTTTGAGGGGGAGAGGGGTGGAGGGGAATGAGGCGCAGTCTTCGGTTAGCCGTCGTCTTCCTATCTAGACACACAACTGAGGTGTCCATTAGAGTTACAAGGCGGGTTAGATATCTAGCTCGATGACATTGCTTAGCTCTAGGCTTCAATAGGCTAGATGAGACCCTTCTTCTGCAGCACCAGCTCAGCTCTGTGCGAGCGGCGGTGCAGAGACATATTTGGAGTATCGCCGAGACAGCAGTGCAATCTGCCAGTCGCTGATTGAAATTACTTCGTCCCTGCAGCTTTGATATAACAGGTAACGCCGATCAGTGATGACGACCGTAAAGGCTGCGCTTTCAAGTTCGAGACTGGACCGTCACCCCAGGCACGTAGGAAGATCACATAGCAAGATGGATGGCAGCCAATCGCCCTAATACCGACATTAGCGTTATGAAGGTTATGCCAATTGGAGGCCTGCGACAGAGACAGGATGGGGGAAATGGTCGCGGCCCCTCCATGGGCCGATTCTTGGAAGCGGCTGTGCAAATTCCTACAGTCGTGCCTCCAAGCCTGACTTTCTTCTTGGCTGGGTGGGGATCGCGCCGTGCCGTGCCCAGTCCAGCCCGTTTGAAGCACTGATCATCTGCGACGGACCGTTGGTGAGAGGTATCTTCAGCACGGCTCGGGTGGGCTTTGGGACTGCTGGATAGGAAATGCACGCACGCTGCAGGCCGTTTCTTCAAATAGCAATCCTAGGGAGGGCCATGCAAGAAGAAGGGAACTTCTCAGCCTGGCAGGGTAAAGTCTAATATTGTCCATGTCTATTAAATCAGGGTCATAAGACGTGAGTTGAGTTGTAGATGATAAGCAAGCGCACCTTGCTATACTGCAAAAAGAAAGAAAAAGACGGATCGGATCGCCTTCTAAGCAGGCAACTCCTATATACAGAGCACAAATCTACTTGGATCGAGCAGAAACATAAACAGGAGAACACTCTCGTCAGCGCTCAGACGCCGGGCATCTTTCCCGGGCGGTATTTCCAACAATCAAAACGCCAGTCCCAATGCTGTATGTGGGTAGTAGATACCAGTCTCCGCTGTCATATATCTCGCTGTCATGACATTACTGCAAAAAGACAAACCTCACGCTGTTATTCAAAAAGAAAAGAAAAAGACCATGCCCCAGCCTGGTAACATCTGCATATCCCCCTTGTTTCTCGATGTATATGATCGAATAATTGTAATGTGGCGTGAAGAAATATATGAATAGATATGCCGCTTTGGGCTCGTAAATGGAGCTGATTGTTGTTGTCGGTCTCTTGACGAAAAGGAGTCGATATCGAACGATCATCACGAATTGACAAAGACCTGGTAGGCCATGATCATGATCCACAAGAGAAAAACGGTGCCTATCAGGCCCATCGCAAAGACGAGTCGCCAGGATTCGCCTATTTTGGAGAAAGGAACAGTTAGCCTACGGATCAACGACAGGAGACTTCCCAAAAAGATCCACGGATCCCGACTTACAAATATTCTTCTGTTGCAAGTATGCCAGCACCTCCATCGTCTGGCCCTTGGGGTTGTGGCTGAACACCTGGTTATTGCAGGTGCTGGATATAGACCCCGTCGGCCCAAATAACTCAATCGAGATAATGATGAGCCCCGTGAGCCATAGTACAAATAGGATGAAGGCGCCTATCATCACGATCGCGGGTAGGAGTCGACGCTCGGCAATCAGCCAGAACAGGCCGGCGATAAAGATGATCGAGAGACAACTGACGGTCATGAAATAAGGGAAGTACCTGCAAAGCGTTCCGAGATGCGGACATTAGCAATGAAACAGACGGAGGAAGATCAGAAGGGGGGAAAGCAGCTGGATCATACCATGGTATCGGTAACAACAGCTGGTGCTGTGTCTGAACAAAAGCCGAGAAAACACCCAGGATGGCCGTCGAGGCAAGCAGCATAACAAAGATCCAGAAGTTGAGCTGGATCGGTGGCCAATTGTACGTTCGTATCCGGCTGGCGGCGACCCTGCTCCTGCTCCGTGTGTAGAGCGAGCTGCTCATGTATGATGTAGCTGCCATCTTGAGCGACGTGCAACAGCCGAATGGTATCCAAAATGCCTAGTCGAGGTGCTAGCTGGAGCTTCGCGCCCTGCACTGCGGTGCGCTTCGACCTTGTGCAAGGTCAGATCGTTCGGCGCACAGCCGTCGGCCAGCCCAAGCTTGCCACAGCAAGATGTATCTTCCGCAACCGCAAAATAGACAGCTCAAGGAACCATCCGAGCTAGGGTGGCCCCCGTCTTTGAAGAAAGCTAGCTGTATTCTGGGGACGTTTCGGTTCGAAGGGGTGGTCGAGATGAGGCAATTGCCAGGCAGGGTGAACAGGTGACGGATAGCTAGACTCAACGCAGTATGTTGGGCTGGGTTTCGACTCGATGGGTGTTTTTTTTTCGTCGTGGGCGCCCAGATCGTGCCTAAAGAGATGCGAGGCTGCCACGTCGATCTTGCAGACAATCAATCAGAAGGTGTACTAGCTCGGAGACCCCCGCTCGTTCGCTGGTTCGTTCGATTCCGTTTGCTCTTGTTTGTCAGGGCGGGGGAACAACGGGCTCGGAGGCAGTGTGATGTCAAAGCACCAAGCGGCTCGGGCAGGATGATGGGGGTTCGTCGGGTTGGTGGGGATGTTTTTTGAGTTTGTTGGTGGTGTGCTCTAGTAGTGATGGAGGTATTCGGACATTGAGACTGGCCAAAAAGGCGTGGGCAGCTGGTTGCTGTGCTGTTGCCCAGGTGTTTTCGTCGGGTGTTTTCAGCAGGGCGGGATGGATGAGGTAGACCCAGCTCAGTGCTCTCCCTGGGCCTACCCGGCGCTGGGCAGCGGGTTAGTGGGTGCGGGTTGGGCTTCTCCCGCTACCCTGTATTCTATCTCGCTTCCCGTTGGCTGGCCTGGTTGCTGTGCACCCAGAACCCAACGAGGGAGCTGCACTACAGCAAGATGTGATGCAGTGATGCCTCACGAGATTATACCGCCCATTTCCCGCTCAGCAGTGTCTTGGCGGGAAAAAAAAAAAAGGCGGCAGAGAGAAGGTGAAGAAAAAAAAATTGAAATGCCAATGAGCCGATCTCGGCCAAAACCTCGGGTTCTGATTCACGCGGAACGGGCCAAGCCTTACCACAATTCGTCCCAGTTCGCTCTCCAGGCCACTGTAAGCGAGCAGAGAGAATACAACACGTAACCTTGCAGGAACCCGCATGGTATGTAAAATGACGACGGCGCGAGCTCGACCCCCTGCGTTTAATGGAAGCCTTCCAGATGATACCACCCTGTCTCCCTGGAGCCCATCTCCAGTTCCATTCTGATGGTCATGAGCGGTGGAGTCTGCAGCGGTGAGAGGCCAGTCGACCTGTTTCCTACATAACCTATGCACATCTAGGTCTAAGCACGATGCATAACTGGGAGGGAAAGGTCATCCCCCCTTGTTTGGCGATCGGCCAGTAGCTTGAGGGCCTGATCCTGGTCCTGGAGATGGACGGATCCGAGACCCACCATTCACCCGGCTCACGGATGTTCAAGAAGCTTCATCCCAGACGTAGGCCCGTGGTTGTAATCGATCAGCTTGGTCAAAACGCATGGTCATCGGTCATGGCCTATGGGTGTTCATTTCGCCTGCAAGTATCAACACCGCCTCATTATAATTCTGCCAGGGCAATTTCTCTTGGGATCGAGGAACACGGTCGATCGTCACAGAGCTCCCTGCCTCTCCCATGTGGCTGTCAATTCTTTTAATTACTATCTTGTTTCCTCCGGAAGCATTTTCTGTGCCTAGTCATGTGCGCCGTGCCAAGTGGTGAAAGGCTGGTATCTAATGAAATACAGTAAAACACACTTCATCGTTTCCGCAGACAGTCATCTATCTCCTCACAGAAGCGACTCTCCCAGTGCACAGCGCACCAGCGACGAGCCGGCTCTGATGGTCTCCTGCTTGCCCTTCTCGTCCGAGGCTAGGTACGGGTTCACCTCGACCAGGTCCACGGCGATGAGGTTGCCCGTCTCGTGGACGCTCTCGCAGATGTAGTCTCCCTCGCGCAGTGTCAGGCCGCCGCGGACGGGAGTTCCAGTGCTGGGGGCCCATTGGGGGTCCAGGGCGTCGACGTCGAACGACAGATGGATGGGGGTATCGGCACCAATGTGGGCCAGGGCCATCTCTACAACTCGTCCGATACCGTGTCTAATTCAGGTCAGTCTGGGCAAGCTTCTTAGGGGGAAGAGAGTAACAAAAAACGCACCTGTCAATATCGAACATGCTGAACGCCTTGATGCCATACTCGCGCAGGATGCGCTTCTCGCCAGCGTCAACATCGCGCAGGCCAATGTAGACCAGCTTCCTGTGGTTCAGGAGCATGTCCTCCTTGAGCCAGCCAAAGTACTCCTCGCGCCCCTCCTTAGCGATGCCAGTCAGGAAAGCCACGGGCATGCCGTGGATGTTGCCGCTGTCACTCGACTCGGGCGTGTTGATGTCCGAGTGCGCATCAACCCAGATGACGCCAATCTCGCGACCTAGGCGCTCCCGGGTGGCCTTGGCGGTTCCTGCGATGGTGCCGATGGCGATGCTGTGGTCACCGCCCAGCGTCAGAGCGATGCGACCTTGCACAGAGTGCTCGTAGGTCTGCTGGGCGATGCGGCGTGTGACGGCCGAGGCCGCAAGCGGGTTCTTCATGTTGCGGAACGGTGGGTCCGCATTCTCACTCTGGGGCAGGAGCTCGCGGTACAGGTTCACCTTGTCGTCGCCAAAGAGCTTGTAGCCGAGATCCTGGCTCAGCTGGGTGAGGAGGCCGGAGTCGATCAGGACCTGCGGGCCATCATCGACACCAACCTTGGGCTAGAAAATCGAAAGAAACATGTTAGCGCGGGCTGGACTCGTGTCATGCACGGGCCCGGCTGAAAACCAGGACCCTGGGAGGGAAAAGGTGTGGGAGGCATGGCGAAATCTATCGACATGCGTGAGGGTGTGTGGGTGTGACGTACCTGGCCACCTGAAAAACCGACAGCAACGACACCCACTTCATCTTGCTTGGGGAGATAGCGCTGGTTGATTGGGCTTGTCGTCATTTTGTGGGAGTGTGTGTGTGCAGCAGCACGTGTCCGATTTAAGATTTTTTATGAAGGAAAGAAAAATGAGTCGACGAGTTGATTGCTTGACAGCAGAATCAATGTAGGTATTGGTGGACTGGAGCTTGTTTGGATTGGGTGGAGATAGAGCTACAGCCTTGTCAACGGTAGCGGATATGGAATACTCCAAGGACGGATGCGGAGGAAGTGGGCGCAGGAAAGCGGATGAGCTTGAGCTTGGGAGATGAGAGAGAAGGGAGGGAAGAGCTCCTTGATTTGAGACATCAGAGGTTGTTTATAAATCTATTCAGCGGCGACAAAGGACAGAGCGAGTCAGCTGCCAGGTCGCAGACACTTGCCATTAGCGAAAAAAACCACCATCGCAAGAGGAGCCATCTGACTGTGCCTTCGCTTCTGTTTGGCCGCGGGCGGGGCGAAGCCACCGGAAAGCAAATGAGAACGCACGCAGGCTGGTGATTTGTCCATAGTTGGCTGCGTTCCGTCGACGTTATGTATTCACCTTCACTTAGAGGAAATGGTGCGGCCCACCTTCACTTAGGGGTTTAGCGGTTGCGATAAGCCTGCTCGAGATGCAAGTTACCTTCACTTAGGGGTATAGTAGGCGAAGCCGATTATGCCTCAGAGTCGAGACACACACGAGGTGCTGCAGCATCTTACGTAGTCGAAACCATATGTCCAAGGCAACGGATGGGGCTGCGATGGTTATGACCCTGCACGATATATCGATGGTATAGCTCAGCACTCCGCTGGGCCGATATTTGTTGTGTTTTCCCATAGCCCTGCTTAAGATGGACGCAAAGAGACAACAATTATGAGGCGGGCCACTCACGCTGCCTGGTTGATATGCAGCCTGCTGGTTTGCAGGCACTGAGAGTGGTGAGGCTGGCGATGGCGAACAAACCTCATTGTGTCCCAAGGCTGAATGGTTGTGGTGAGAAGTGGTCGGTCACATGAGGCCTGGACGAACGAGGATTAATTGTCTCGAGTCGGGAATCTGGCCTGGCCCAAGCGGCAGGCAATTGGGGCCTAGCCAGTGATTGGCCCACTTGTGGATGGCTTGCGCCGAGTCCTGTCCCCAGGAATGCTCAAAGAGCGGTGGTGTGCCAGAAACTCGTCGGTTCAGCTGGGCTGAGCCGCCATTCTCGGCTCTTCGCCTTGCGCTACCGATAGAGAGCGGCTTTATCAGTGAAAGAACCGCCAACTCCGAGGCCATGCTGCGAAATACGAGTACTGATAGCCGCCACAAGCTTCAGTAGCACCACGACTGATTATCTCATATCTGTCATGTCTGGCTTAGTTTCGAGACTCGAGCCAATCACCCGCCTCGATCTCAGTGTCAGGTGCTTTCGCTGAGTAACTTTAGTGGAGTATATCATTGGTCAAATCATCCGTAGTGGCCATCAGATTGCGATAACGATGCATGTGATAAGATAAGCGGAAGGATGGTGGTGCTCAGTAAGATGACGTTGCTCCAAGAAGGCACGTAGGGCTCAGCGAAATGATTGGTGTTCATGTTTACTGATTTTTATAATCCCATGGAGAATACGCATTCCTGGCGGATACGCATTCCCTGACATGAGCTGAGAAATGGTTGTGCTGGTTCTGTCAACTGCCTGCCCCCGGATGCACATGGTTGGTATGTTTGCCACTTTGGCGAGAATTAGCGAACAGTGTCTTGCACATTCGTCCGGGGCCCCCGCGGCTTCATGTGCGCGGGCTCGTCATTTGGAATGTGGAGTGAGCACAGGTGACGTTGTGAGCGGCCGTATTAGCAAACAAAACAGAAGGATCAATTTCAAAATCAAGCTCGTACATGAAGCTGGAAAAGCGGCACAGAAGAGCATTGCAAATTACCGCCGATCCCCAATCTCCATCACATGATGCAGGTCGCTTGCATGCTGCAGAAGAAGCGGCAGATATTGCGATTATCACCAACATATCACATCTCATCTGTCCTCGCCATGATGTGCTTATGTTCGTGGCCCCCATGCTGATTGGGATTGGCAGCCATTACCTAACCAAGCTCCCTGTTCTATCTCCGGGTCTGACTAAAGCAGCCAACTGGACTTTTGATGTCACACCCTATTAATGCATGAGCATGGGATAGTACATACTGTATGAGATTCCTGAGACGCAATGGGTAGCACCCGTCGCACAGACAATAGCAGTACAACAGGGAGACTGCCGGAACAGGCATAAACGATCGTCTTCTTCAACAGGCCCAACCGCCAAACACGTTAACGGGGTCGTCTGGTTAAATGCCGTGCAGAGCCAATGGGAAGGAGGCGCCCCTGGATACCCGCGCATACCAGATGAGCCAAGCTTTCTCATCGAGCGCGCTAAGAGAAGAAGCCAGAATGCTTCTCGTCCAGAGGCCGGTCTCTCCAGCAGAGTTGGGGAACCGTTCTCTGGCCCTCATCATGAATTCAGAGAGGGATTGGCGGATTGCAGATTGCCTGCCCCGCCCGTCATGTACCATGCCTGGACCCTCTCCACACAAACCCACAAGACTCTGGATGTCTTGGGGGTGATGGCCACGGCTTTTTGCAGAAATAATGTACATACTGTGCGTATACTCCGGAGGAGAACCCACGCATTAATTCTTCAGATCCCCACTCTTCCAGGTGAAAGACACTGGCCACCGCTAGAATTGAAATTGGATGCCACAACGCAGGGAGGTTGATGTTCGTTATGCGCTCCTGCTCTTGTCACAGGTGTGTTTTGCCTTGTCTCTCACATTCTTATTCTGTCCCGGCGGCTGTTTTGGGATGCAGTATCAGATTGCGATAAGCACCCGAGACCTGACGCCGGCCGGCTATCCGCTGAGCAGGGCGCCTCCGTTAATTACAGGTACCTGGGGGTCAGAAGCCAAGATTGAAGGAGAGCCAGGATGAGGCTCGCACAATCGACCCGAGGTAGGCACCATAATACAACAGAGCCACGCCATATTGCGCGTAGCGTAGCTTGTAATATGGCACTCTTATATGATGCAGAATAATCGCGAGCTGCTGACTACAGGCACTAAGCCTCCCCACGAACTGCCTCTGCCAGAATAGGGGTCAGCCAGGTACTGGGCCGCAATGCTACCATGTAGCGGTACCTGGTAGATCGACATTGGCCAACGGGCTAAATAAAGCAGGCTAGAGGACAGCCGCCAGGGAAAGCCACGCAATCACCGTAGCACTAGTAGGGAATTTGCAACGGGATTTGTTGCACTGTGGCGGTACTTGTAGGTGGGTTTGGTGGCAGGTAGGTGTTGCCGGGGGACAGGCACGGGGCACAGGTACATGTACCTGCGCGCACTCTCTGTGTCTCGGGAGGTATCTGGTGGCCCCCGTCAAACCGCTCCTTCCCTCTGAGTGGGTGCATAGAGGGATTCTGCTCGCTCGAGGCAAGTGCTCCTGTTCTGATTTGCTACGCTGTTTCCTGGCACTTGCCACACTTGGTTGTTTGCTGCACTCCTTCCTTGTCGGTTCACTTGACTTGCGGTCATCACGCCTTCGTCGGCTTGCGCATTCTTACTCTCTCTCTCCCACACTCGTTTTCTGCTTCCTTGTTGTACCTGGGCCATCCAACTTGGCATTCTCCTCCTTTCTTCTTCTTCTGCCTCCTTGCCGTGTCCTCCTTTCTCTCCTTTGGTTGGTGACACCAGTCCGTCAATCTGCATCGACCCCCAATCCCCCCTCGACCTGAGTATTCCGACGACCTGCGAAAGCCACGATCCTCATCTCTCGTATATATTTAGCATCAATCGCATTCAGCTCCCGACACCTACGATAGTCTAGATCCTCCCGTCGTATCGCGAGACCGTTGCCGAATTTCCTTCACATGCGACAGATTATTTCGAAGACCCCTGGAGTCCCCCTCCAACACACCTCCTGAACCGATCGCAAAACTGAGGCAAAGTTGATCCGCCTCTCGACTGGCCCTTGTGGCCCTGACTAGTCGACCGATCACCATCGCAAGCGGTGAATCATGCCTAAAGGCTTCTCCCCAATCTTCCCTCCGCGGCGGCCCTCTGGCGTCATTCGCTATGCTCTCGCCCTCCTCCTAATATTCGCCTTGCTCTACATTTCCAGTCACAATTCGGGAGAGCAATTTCGCCCAATCCCTCAGGCTCCGCATACCGCCTCAGAATCACAACCAGAGCCAGATCACAATGACCGGCCGCAACTATTGGAACCGAACCCTAACCCGAAGCCCGTGATTACATTGGACGAGCCCTTCGATAAACTCCCCGAATCCAATGACAAAGCTGGAAAGGGGCCGTCGTTTGCCACCACTCCAACCACTCCGAGCAACCCAGATGATGGGCACCCGATTGGCAAATTAATATACGATGCTCAGCTCACGTTCGCCGAACTCCTTTCCAAGGAGTCTAAGTCTGTTGAGGAAGCTGCACAAGCCTATCGAAAACGCCGAGGCCGTCACCCTCCCCCGGGATTCGATACCTGGTTCAAATTTGCCCAGAATAAGAGTGCTGTGATCGTGGAGGACTTCTTCGACCAAATCTATGATGACATCCAGCCATTCTGGGGAATGGAGCCCAAGCTCCTTCGTAAGGAAGCTGTGAATTGGGAGATGACCATCAATGTCAGGAACGGCAAGGCGACAACTGGTAGTGATTGGTTCTGGACTGAAATTTGGCTCGAGCTTCTCAAGACAATCGAGCACTTGTTGCCAGATATGGATTTGGCGCTCAACCCCATGGACGAACCTCGACTGGTGGCGCCTCACGAAGAAATGGTGAAGTTTATGAAGGCTGCGGCCAAGACTGTCAAATTGCCAAAGGCGAAGAACGTGCGATCCGATTTTCAGAAGCTACCCCCTCCCCCGCCACCAAAACCCAAGCTGGATGCTAAAGGGAGACCCATCAAGCCTCCTAAGAAGGTGGCTGAGAAGGGTACCGAGAAAGCAAGCGACAAAAGCACTGGGAAGACGACAGACAAGGGAGCAGGAAAGACAACTGAGACATCTCGTAAGGGAACTGAGAAGAAAACTGGGACAACAACTGAGAAGGGCACTGAGCAGGATGTCAAATCAGGAGTTGGGAAAGGGACCGACAGCACGGCCAATACGAAGACCGAGACGGACGTGACGATGCAAAAGAGAGCAGATGAAGATACCCAGGAGGAGGTTAAAACAAAAGATGTGCAGGAGACTTTGACGGAGGAGGGAACCTTGGACGATGAAGAGGTGATCAAGACTGATGAAATAGTGCTTGACAAGAAGAAGGATGGCAAGATTTGGTACAGTGGCAGTAAGTGGCTTGCCCGTCATTGTTAGTTTATGATTCGTGACTAACAAGTTCCCGCAGAAGGAAATTCATCTTGGGACATTGTCCGTCAGGGTTGCTCTCCCAAGAGCCTAGCGCGAACCACCGAGCTCCAAATGTCTTGGGCGAATCGACCGGAAATCAGCATGAAGATGGCCGAACCTCATCTCTACAAGGGCTACGTATCCAACTTTACACTCTCCTCTGATCTCTGTCATCAACCTGATCTCCAAGGTCTTGAGGGCATCCTCATTGCGCCTATTTCGACTTCTGCGACCCATAGCGTGTTCCCCATGTTCGGCGGTTCCAAGCTAAGCGTCAACAATGAGATTCTTATCCCCGCTCCGATGTACTGGCAAGGAGACGATCGTTTCACTGGTGGCAAGGACCACGGCCCTCCGTGGTCCTCCAAGAAGGACAAGGCCGTCTGGCGCGGCGTCGCAACTGGAGGACGGAACAAAGCGACGAATTGGCGGGGTTTCCAGCGCCATCGGTTCGTGGCCATGAACAATGCTACTACCCTCGCTAGCGTTGAGAGGGGCGCGCAGCCTGAGAATTTTGCCCTTCCTGAAGAACAATACCATAATCAGGCCCAAGCCGAGGGTAAGCTGTCCAAATGGGTCAAAGGGTGGTCCGACATTGGATTCACAGACCTTATGTGCGACCCGCCGCAACCTGGGGGGAGCTGCAACTACACAGGGAAATACTTTGGCGTTCAAGACAACGTCCCAATGGCCGATCAATTCAGCAACAAGTACATGCCAGACGTTGACGGAAACAGCTTCTCGGGTCGTTATCTGGGTCTCCTGAAATCCACGTCCCTGCCGATCAAGTCCACCCTGTGGCGCGAATGGCACGACAGCCGCCTTGTTCCCTGGAAGCACTTCGTACCTATGGACAACAGGTTCGGGGATTGGTTCGGGATCATGGAATACTTCATGGGCGTCAATGGGGAGAATAAGCATGATCTCGCTGGCGAGAAGATTGCTACAGAAGGGAAGGAATGGGCCGACAAAGTCTTACGAAAGGAGGACATGCAGATATATGTCCTACGTGTGCTTTTAGAGTACGCTCGAGTTACGGATGACGACAGAGGCAGTCTCGGATGGGTCGATGATGTATTAGCAGACCCGTCTTTGGAAAAGACCTGGTCATGGTGGTGGTGAGCATCAGGTTGTATGTGGATAGCATTGCTATCCCACTTTCTGTCACCGACCAATCGAAAATTGCATGGCTTGCCTTACGAAAGGGATGATACTCTTCTTCGCTCCCGATGTGGGAGAAATGCATTGCCTGCTTTTGAGTAAAGGACAGCGTTGGTGAGACCATCAGTGTTTCATCACGAGCATGTCCACCTTCAGCTTCCTATGTGGAAGCTATGACAGCGGGCCCATTGAAGCTTCTGCTGCACACCCGATCTCTTCAACTTTTTCACGAACAACGGAGCGGATGGCGTCGTTTCGCGCCATTCCCATCTTACACGAAACAGAAGGCCGTCCTCTGACACTTCTTCATTAGCATTAGCATTGCGATGTTTGAACTAGATAAAAGACGATGTATATAAGGCACGGTGGCGTTGGGCCAGGCGCATGAACGCTTTTTTTTCTCGGTTTATATCAACCCAGCTTACAAATAAGCGCTGCAAATATATTTTTATTTTCCATTGCATTTAAAAACCTTTATATCCAAGACTATGTAGATGGGGAGTGTGTTATTACCAGTATCTTTTAGGTATGCTTGTGTCTAACGCCTGCAATGCAAGCAATGTAGTTGATGTATGTATGCTGTGTCCCTTCTATATCGTAAAATGTATTTTTACAGTGAACTTACAAAATGAGCAACCATTTTAAGGCGAGGTGGATGGGGCTTGCTCTCTATGGCGATATCTACAGGTTGCGAGCACCCATGGCAGCGCCGCTCATCCCCTCAGTGTCATGGGACTCGGAGCCAGAGAGGTCCGGCGTGCGGCCAAGCAGAGTCAGATAGGGAGGGCGGAAGGGCCAGTTCATCCAAGCGCGGACGACGTCGGCCCAGTTCTCCTCGGACATGGCGCGGACGGAGAGCTCGCCGTGGCCGGAGACGTGGGAGCCGCCCAGGCGGGGGTCGGTGAAGCTGGGGCACTGGTCCACGAGGTCGGCGAAGCCGGGCCACATGGAGGCCATGACGCGGGGGAGGCTGAGGGCGCGGTGGGCGAAGGCGGTGCGGAGGAGGATGTCGGAGACGTCGCCGCTGCGGGTGGAGGATGGGCCGACCTCGTGGAAGAGGGGGTCGACGGCCCGGGGCTGGATGTCGAGGAGGCAGACGGGGGCATTGGGCCAGAACTCGGTCGGATCGGCGGTGAGGGGCTCGTAGGCGCGGCGGTCCCAGAGGAGGGTAGGACCCTTGTTGCGGCGGAAGCTGAAGTAGTTGTCGCGGACGGCGCAGAAGATCTCGCGGAGGTTCCTCTTCATGCCGTCGATGCGGTTGTTGAACTCGGCCTCGAGCGGGGCGAAGTCGGGGTGCGAGGGACCCATGGCGCTGAGTTTCTCGAGGGTCTGGAGGAGCTCGAGGACGAGGATGCCCTCCTGGCCCTCGGCGGCGACGCGAGTTCGCAGAGTGTTGAGGCGAACGTTGCGGGCCGAGTCGGGCAGTTCAGATGCTTCCAGCTCCAGTTTCTCCAGCTCGTCTTGGAACGGGCGGAGGACGCGGATGGGGTTGCGGCCGGCAAGCTTCTGGGGCTTCAGCAACCGGGCAGGGTCCTCTTCGAGGGCCTTGAACATGCGGGTCTCGCGGCCGGGGATCATGTCGATGCCGAGATCCTTCATGTTACGGTAGCATCTGGCAGCCGACTCATAACTGAGCCACTCATCGCGACTGTTTCTGCGGAAGTAGTCGAAGTCGTAGGCGTCGATGCCTGCAACCTCGTGGATGTACTCGCAGGAGAGTTCGGCCTCGAAGTTGGACCGCACGCGCTCGCCGACGCTGCGAGGTAGAAGGCGGTACTTGAAGTCGTTGTTTGTCCAGAGGAGAACGCGGACGAGGCCGTATTGCTGGAAGAAGGAGGATGTGCGTATATATCGGATGAGCTGATACGCAACCATGACGGAGAGACTCGGGAAGGAGTAGACGGGCTTTTCGGGCCACGCAGAGACATTCATCGTAACGAGGATGGAATCATTGCGCTCTGGTTTCTGGCCGCGAGGAGTCGGGGTGTGATGGGGAGCGAGGTGGGCTTGAAGAGTCTCACGCAGGTCTTTCCAAAT
Organism: Clonostachys chloroleuca; assembly: GCA_037952775.1. Lineage (NCBI taxonomy): Eukaryota > Fungi > Ascomycota > Sordariomycetes > Hypocreales > Bionectriaceae > Clonostachys > Clonostachys chloroleuca. The sequence continues at coordinate 5,746,552 of JBANAY010000004.1, forward strand.
GATGCCTTGTTTGGGTATAATCTTGACATTCTGTCGATCGCCCATGGCCTCTTTGAGAAAGGGACTGTACTCCTCGACCCGGGGCTCCATCATTATGTGTTGTCGTGGTTGAACAGCATCGTGGAGGGCTCGGCTCCAAACTCCAACTCCTGGGTTCATATCGAGAAGATCGCAGCCTTGATGTCGATCGAGAGATGGTCCGAGGTACTTGATGATATCGTCTATACATTATCAGCAAAACTGCGCCTGCGTTGTGGCTCGCATGGCTCCTGGTTTGGTTTCATGAAACAAGAATAACGCACCGCAGAGCTTGTCGCTGACGATGTTAACCCTCATTGAGTCAGCCACCACCAAATTATCCGTGTCAATCTTGGACGACGGTTTCTTTTTGCGCGCCTTGTTTGACCATATGTTAGCCTCGGCCAGGCGCTCAGCCACTGGTGTTGTCGCAATGAACCCTTCTTGTTCTCGTAGGCTTTGTTTCTTTGACGACCGAGGCTGACGTTTTGGGGATGCTTCGGATTCAGTCCCGGCTTCAGTGCTTTTCTTGGTTCCCCGTCGTTTCTTCGGCGTGGGCTCTGCCTCAGTCCCGGTTTCCGCCACTGGTTCGAGGGTTTTCTTGGTTGACCGTTTCTTCCTCGGCGCAGGCTCTGCCTCGGTCCCAGTTTCTAGTGCAGATTCAGGAGTTTTCTTAGTCGCCCGTCTTCTCCTCGGTTTCGGTTCTTCAACCCCATTTTCTAGTACAACTTCCGTACTTTTCTTCTTTGACTGTCGTTTCTTCGGTGTGGGCTCTACTTCAGTCCCAGTTTCTGGTACAGCTTCGGGGGTTTTCTTGGCTACCCGTTTTTTCTTCGGTGTCGACTCTTCAGCCCCATTCTCTGGCACAGCTTCAGAGGTTTTTCTCGATTTCCGGGGCTTCTTCTCGGGTGTGCCGGTTTCGTCCTCGGATTTAAGCTTCGCCTTCGCCATACACGTGTGCGCGGTCGTGAACGTTCTCGCATTGGGTCGGGCAGCTGTTCCTACCACAGCGCTCTGGAAGGCTGGATATGGGCGGTAGGTACGGCCCAGGAGCCGCGCAAGCTGGGGCGCTGGCCCATGGCAAAAGCGTGCCAACATGGAACAGCTAGCTAGCAGGAGGAGAAGGGGGTGAGGCGCGGTAGTCGATCGCTTTAATTGAGTTCATCGGATTGGCTTTGGCGATGGAGGAAAAAGTTCTGCCAGGTCTGACCGCCCAGTTTACAGGGCAAGAGCTTCCTCTGTTCAATGACGTAGCAGTATTTTCACCCACCCTACAGCCGACGATTGCTTACACCAGTCTTGGGAATCCTATTGGAATAGGACCAATTCTTGAGGATTTTAGGCAATTATAGATTGAAGGCTAGATTTGCGGTTAGTGTAATCTGCTTTGAAGAATGTTGCGAGGTAAGGGCGCATATGGGAGCAGCTGTTGCACATCACTTGAGGTTGACGTTGGACGACAAGCCTGCATCCAACATATCTCTCTCGTAGCATTTAAGGCGAAGCACCAATCCCAAGCTCGAGCAAGCAACGCCTCATTATGTAAGGGAAAGAAAGAAAAATGACAGAACAATAAACTCTGGATTTATAATCTGTTTGTCCCAAGTCTGTTTCGTCCCAAAGGGTGATATATCAAAAGCCCACATGCCAGAAACTCCCGTAGACGCCGTGATGCATTGTAAATAGGCCTTAAAAGCATCCGAGAACTTCTCCATCGCTATCCTCCGTCTCTTCTGTGCTTCCCAATCATGCGCCGTCGCTTCCAAAATTATTCGTCCATTCTACCTGTTTCGCGATGTCTTCCTTACCCACGGTCGGGTGCGAATCCTCCAGTGCTATCTCGAAGTCCTGCAGCGCAACGTCAGGCGCTAGCAGTTCGTCGCTCTTGACGTCGTCGTAGGTCATCTCGATCTTTTCCGGGTCACCAGGGGAGCATGGGGTCAACATCCGCTTGCCATCCTTCATCACCTACACCAGTGTGAGTACATTGGGGCTATCGAGGTAAAGTCTTGGCAGACTTGGACTTGGGAGCCTGAACCTACCGGTTTGAAGTGTGTTGCCTGCAAAACCTTGCGTACTGGGCGCATAAGCGCACGTTGCACCAGGTTAGTGATGTCGCTTCCAGAGTAGCCCTCGGACTTGCTTGCGAGAATATTGAAATCACTGGGCTGTAATGCCGTCACAGTGTCTCCAATGGCGAGTTTGAACATCCTCGCGCGGCCATTGGCATCCGGCAGACCAATGTGGACGAGTCTTTGGAATCGTCGACGGATCGCTGAGTCGAGTTGCCAGGGGATATTGGTCGCACCCAGAACAAGGATACCGTCACTGTCCTGGCCGACACCATCCATCTGTACGAGGAACTCGGTCTTTATACGACGTGAAGCTTCGGACTCGCCCTCGCCTCTGGGTCCAACAAGAGCGTCGACTTCGTCAATGAAGATGACGGATGGCTTATTTTCTCGTGCCATTGCGAATAGATTTTTGACCAACCTGGGAGCACGAGTCAGCACTTGGAAACCCCTACAGAACCGGCAGAAATGCAACATAATGACACTGCCGCGAAGGACCATCCTACCTTTCACTTTCACCCATCCATTTGCTGACCAGATCCGAACTGCTGATACTGAAGAATGTGCTGTTTGCCTCGGTCGCAACGGCCTTGGCCAGATAACTCTTACCGGTACCGGGAGGGCCGTACAGCAGGATACCTCTCCACGCCTTTCGCTTGCCCTGGAAGAGACTGGGGAACTTGATGGGCAGCACAACAGCCTCCTTTAATGTCTCCTTGGCACCTTCGAGACCGGCAATGTCCTCCCACCGCACGTTGGGCCTCTCCTGAAGAATGGCGCCAGCCAACGCGTTACGCAGCTTCTTGCTGTCCTCATCCTCGGCCGAAGCCTTGCCCTTGCCAGCGCCCCCCCGTTGGCGCCCATGAGCCCCTTGCCGCCTCCCGCGTCATTGGTGTTCTCCGCCTCGGCGGCGAGGAACTGCTTGAGCTTCTCCGCGCGGTCGAGGTAGGTGGCCATCTTCTCCTGCATGGTTGCCTTGAGGGCCTTGTTCTTCTCCCACTTGAGGGCCTTGACCCAGAGCTCCATGGAGGACATGTAGAGGTCGAAGGCCTTCTGGTACTCCTTGTTGTGGTCGGCCGTGATCGCCTTCTGCACCTCGGCGATGGCGCGGTCGCGGAAGTTGGTCGACATGGCGGCGGCGGCGACGTCGTTGGGAGCGGCTTGCTCGAAGTCTCGGGTCGGACAGAGGGAGAAGGTGTGGCTTTGAGGCTGGAGAAGGTCGAGGCGCCTTGAGCGATGTGCTGGCTTGAGGTTGGGAGGGTTGGGATTCGGTCAGAGCCCGTGGCGGGGGGGGAATGGTGGGGAACGGAGCAGAGAGACGGAATTGGGTGATCGCTGAGAGGAAGTATCGCCGAGGTCGCAAAGGCAAGGAAGGGCGAAAAAAGCACACTGCCAAAGAAGGGAGCGCAGTATATCTTGTCCTTCAACGGCGGGGGCTTTTGATGGACGCCAATCTCCTCGTCTGATGAGCCTGGAAACAGGTTTGCTTGAACGGGGTAGTAACGGCTTAGCGAGAATCGTCGTGCAACTGGTGCGACCACGATAAGGCCACAAGTTAAGATGCAGAGCGCTGGAGTTCGGGTAGCACAGCCTCTGTTAAGCCTGTAATTGCAGGCACCTGGCAGGGAGCCCCGCTGCTTCGTCAGAGGCTAGGCATCCATTTCTGTCTTCGCCAGTGGAGATCAACCGTTGCTACAGCAGGGTTAGAGAGGAGCGAGTCTCCCAGCAAAGCGAGTGATGCACATAGCGGGGCGCAGGCTAGTTTTGCTGAGCACCACCATGAGATATACGACCGCGGAAGATACCAAGAGGACAGCGATTTTGAGGAGAGGATACCCCATTGTGACGGCGCTGAAAATTACTCTTGATCTGAGAGTATCTTGAGAACGGCCTCAAAGACCCAAGAAAGCTCCCATTCTTCAGGTGTCCAGCCAGACTTGTCCACGAATTACCCCTCCACACAATTTCGCTATGGCTTCCGCCGACTCTCAAGCCCGCCTCCAGGCGCTCACTGATGAGTTTCAAAAGCTGCAGCAAGGTGAGACAGATTCTAGCCAAGCACTGTTTCCAAGGAACGAGGAAGCCCATTGCTCACAATAAACAGATCTACAGACAACAGTAGCAGCGCGACAAAAACTTGAGGGGCAGAAACAGGAGAATACAGGAGTAAAGAATGTAGGACTGCCCCCGCCTCACTCCCACTCTGCTCTGCTGCTCGATTTTTAGGAGCGCTTGATGCTAACAGGCTTGTGCGCGAGACAGGAATTCGCCTCAATGGATGAAGAAGAGACCATTTACAAACTCGTTGGACCGGTACTTCTGAAACAAGAGAAGCAGGAGGCTGTGAGCACGATCAACGGCCGTCTGGATTTTATCGACAAAGAAATGTGAGTTCACTAGACTGTTCTTAATCTGAAAATAGTCCTGCATCACTGTCGGACCGTTGGACATCGAGAGAAGTGTACTGACCTCCTCCCAGCGCGAGACTGGAAGGCGTACTCAAGGAACAGCAGGAGAGTGCGGAGAAGAAGAAGATGGAGATCATTCAAGTCCAATCCGCTGCGCAGTCCACGGCAGCTGAGGCTGGCAAGGGACAGTAAACCCTATGCTCCAGCATTCTTCACCTTGGATGATGGCTTTTGGTGGGCTTGATGTGATTGAGCAAGGCTTTCTGTTAGCATTTTTGGACATTGGTATCTCTATGTTTCTCATAACGCGCCCAATAAAACCCCATTTCGTTCAAGCTTGATGTCTGTTGCAGTGCCGCTTGCATTTAGAACCACGACGAGTACACCGTTGAAGAAAGAGATGAGATTGAAGTTGGCATCTAATTATGCAGGTACTGAGGGGAGCAGAGAGCATGTTAAGCGGGACTGCGTTATGCGTCTTACGTGCATATCATTTCGTCATATCCAATTTGATTAATGGTGCCCCGCGGTGCCTGTGGCAGTTGGAGGGGTCTGGCTGCTCCTTCTGTATTTGTTGTGTTGCCTGCTTTTGCTGTGCTTGAACGAAAGTGATGATGTGCAACGCGCAACCCGCGTAGACGCGCCATCCTTTCCTCCAGGCAGACAACTTCTAGCTTCCTCTCGTTGACTTTCTCGAACCCTCTAGTCAGCCATCGGCGTTTCTGCTAATCTGCGTGACTGCCCATTAGCGCTTCAGGGCGGGAGCGACTACCGCGACCCGGCAGCCAAGGGTATTTCCATATCTCAACTTTCCAATGCAGACCTCAATATTTACGGACAATAGCTTGAAACGCGGGTGAATTGTCAAAATCACGTGCGAATGCTAGAAGTGGAACTTACTCCAACACAATATTAAGGATTGTTCTCTGACTTTGCTCCAGGTATTGGCGGCTGCGTGACAACCACCTGGTATCAAGGTACATGAGTGCTTGACGATTAGATAACGACAGCGACCCTCAGCCTTGTTTTCCTGGGGAGCTCCATCGCCTCAGATTCAAAGCGGTATCACCAGTTTCCCCTCGCTCAGCTTCCCCCACCATTATGGATTCTCGGCCGCCGATGCAGCCTTCTCGCCCGCCAAAGGTGGTCGAGCTGACGGCACAGGCAGAAGACTTTGTATTCAAGCCTAACATTCCCTTGAAGCATTGGTCGCGAGCTGCTGAAACGCTGTACCAAGAGGCATGTGGCCCTGACGAGCATCACCCTCCCTCAACTGCCCCTCTAGGGTGACTGCTAACACGGTTCTTTTCATTCACTTAGGCAAATTTTGCCCTCTCCGAAGGCGACATTGGTCGCGCCTATGTCATGCTATACCGCCACTCTCTCCTCGTTCTGAACTACCTACCGAGACACCCCGAATACAAGACCCCTGAAGGCCGCAAAGCCTGTAGATCACTTTCGAAGCGCGTTGACAGTGTCCTCGAGGACCTTGAGGAGCTGAAACCCGAAATTAATAATGCCTATAAAGAATGGGAGCGAATGAGGCCTGCCGGTGAGCCATCCAAGCGCCAACCACCTCTCGTCACAGATCGAAGGAGCTACGCCGAGTTTGCAGCCCGAGATCCCACCTTGAGCGGAAATGCCAGAATCCTTGATGCCTCGGAGCATCAGGATCTTGCCGTTGACCTCGCTAGGAGGGAGATCACACGCCGAGACACCGTCCGTCGAGCGACCAAGCAAGCTGGCCTGTCCGATGAGGAGACTTTGACGAGACGGAGAGCTGGACGGTGGGATGACTGGGATAGAACAAGCACCGTCGCACACGATAACGACCTGCAGAGGCAAATGGAGGCAGCGAGGAGAAACTTGGATTCTCCAGCTGCAGCGAGAGATATTCATCCTGTGGGATCCATCTCTCAACCAGTACCTCAAACGTACAACTACCCTTCCATCTCCAAGTCGAGGCCAGTAGGACTCGAATCCAACGAGAAACCATTGTCGCCGGTATACGAGCCACCCCCGACTGCTCAGCCAGCACGACCACCCAAGAAACCCCTACATATGGACGAGTATTCGGCCGCTAGACTCGACGGATCGGCCCCAACAATTCCCAGTAAGGTTGCTCTAGATGACTACCAACCTCTGATACCATCACCTCAAGCAGAACCGGTGGTGCAACAGCCACCCGCTCGCCCACCGAAAGCAGAAATACCAGATGAGACGCCGCCCATCCCTCGAAAAGAGCGCCTCACATTCAAGCCTGGAGCATATCTCGAGAATGGCGACCCGATTCGATCCATTTTCCTGCCCCGAGCACTGCGTCGCGAGTTTCTCAAAGTTGCGGCAGAGAACACACGTCGTGGCCTCGAGATGTGCGGAATTCTTTGCGGCACACCAGTTAATAATGCGCTGTTCATCCGCTGTCTCCTTATTCCTGACCAGAAATGCACCTCGGACACGTGCGAGACGGAAAACGAGTCGGCAATGTTTGATTATTGCGACAGTGAAGATTTGCTTATGATCGGATGGATTCATACACACCCCACCCAGACATGCTTTATGAGCTCACGAGATCTTCATACCCATGCAGGGTACCAAATCATGATGCCTGAAAGCATTGCTATCGTCTGCGCGCCGAAATTCGAACCTTCGTGAGTATTTCATCCGAACAAAATGGCTGAATCATAGACTAATATAAGGATAGGCACGGCATCTTCAGGCTAACAAACCCTCCTGGGTTGGAACACATCTTGCAGTGCAATCACACCGACACATTCCACCAGCACTCGGTTGACAACCTATATCGAGTGGCTGAACACCCTCAAGGGCACGTGTACGAGACCGATAAACTGCCATTTTACGTACACGATCTGCGCACAAAGTAGAACATCATGTCAATTCACAAGTAATGACAGATACAATTCATCATCACCACATTGGGAAGCATGACTATGAGCAGCCCGCGCTCGTAATTGATGTCGACGAATCTCTTTCTGGGATTAGCATAGCGTTGGAATTTATCTATTAGACGTCCCGAAGGACAGCCATGTGAATTGAAAGAACAATACCCTGTTACTAGGCCCTCATGTCTCATGCGCCCCTGGTGGATGGGACAGGCATTCTTGCTCCCACGACTTTGACCGAAAGAAGCTTTAGAGTTGCATACCTCCTTCCTTTGGACATATTCGGATAGTTCTTGCATGTATTCTGGATCGACCACATCACGCACGAACGCGCAGGTGCAACTAACATCACACACCTCCGCTCATCACCTATCTACACTCTTCACACATCTACTTGGGCCACTCTTTCTCAACTCTACACCGGCGAGGCTAGTAGGTTTCGGTAGATGGAACATTACAATGGAGTCCACCGAGGCAAGAGGTGAGGATCAGCATTCCAGGGGGGGGGGGGCTTGACGATCATCATGCTATTGACCAGCCAATTGGAGAAACCTCGTGCTCCCGCATCTTGTCCGCCCGGCACTTCGCGCGTTGTACGAGGACGCTGGGCATGCTCGATTGCCCGTTTCTCGATAGCTTGAGGGGATGTGGGGAGCTGGACAGGGCGCCAGCACAGAACCCATGAGAGAGGGAGGGGGGTGTGAGGTAACGATTGGACAGCCAATGTGAAGTTGCTCATTTCCAACCTCTCCCGGGGTCTCACGCTCCATGATGGATGTGAGGTTCGGAAGACGACCAGGCAGCCCAATCCCAAGGAGGGTCGAGCATCGTCGGTTGGCGCCGTGGAGCTGGTTGGTGTGGCACTTGTTAGTGGCCACACGAGCAGGGTATCATTGGGGTGCCGGAGACGAGATGAGGGGACGCTACACTCGAAATGTATTGAGACAAGACGTGTGTCTTAGTCGGGCCTGCTGCTGTTTGCTTTTTCCATCAGGCGGAGAGGAGAATGCCCCGCATTATGTTTGATTTGTATTGATTCCGATGAGCATGAGCCTGGGATGCATTACATTGTTCCCGCCCGCAGACATGTCGCCAGCCCATCAGATGCTAGCCAAATCTCCCGATCGACGTGGTATTCGTTTTGGTCAGCATAATCGACCGAGATAATTCCCCAAGGGGCCTTCTGCTAACGCTCAGTCTGATTGGGAGAAAGAGGTATGAGGACGCGCGACACACGCTCTCATACTCGACCCTAGCATGACGTGCAGGCTCGGGAACCTTGGGCACCTCACAAAACTGAAGAGGTGAGACAATATCACGTAACTAGTGAAGTGACCAAGTAGGACCCTTCCGACTGTACAACCATCGTACATGTCAAGTCCGCAGCAAGAACGACCCAATGGCTATGTCGCTGGGTTTTCTATGGTCTCCAGGCCTGATTTCCATTGGATGTCCGCCAAGACAGGATAATCTTGGAGACATCCCGAATCAGAGCACTTAGGATTGGATTCAGCTGGCCACTTGGTCGGAGATGGCGTTGACACTAACCAAAAACACCATTTTGGGTCTGCTTAGACTGCAGGCTCTATGCAACCATGCATCTGATGCTGGATGGAGAAGCACACCGATACTACGTACTGATAGGTCGGTACGTTATGGCACTGATCCGCGCTTCGGTTGACCTGGTTGAACATGGGCCCAGACACCGCTTACCGCTCTCTCTCCTGAAGATGGATGGTTGCTCATCTCGTCTGTGACAAAGCTCACCCTTGTTTCACGGAAAGGGCCCGAGTAACTGAGCAAGGCGAGCCTTGTCACGATTTCACGAGAGAGCCGCCGGGATGCCATGCGGGGGACGATGGTAAGCTGGCGGCCTCGCCCAACCTCTCAGCATGATGGTGAGATGAGATCCACTGATCTGATCCACCACAGCAACAAGGATGAAGCTGGATGGATGATGACCGGCCCGCTCCATTGGCTCCCGCCGTCCCCTCTCAGTTCAGTGGCCTTTTAAATTAATCCCCGGCCGGTCAGTTGAGTGTCCAGGAAGGGCCCGCCAGCTCAATAGAGCGAAAGCTTTGCAGAGGTTCATGACGCTACGCCGTAACTACCGGAACGAGGCAACCCATCGACTCTCTTTGCCTGTATGTACGCACCAGGTGAGTCTGGATACGCTGCTCGCTGCTATACCGCTATTGCATCTCTCTCACCACCACCGGTCGAACCAGCCTTCAGCCGGCTGTGGGATGCACATTGTTGTAGAGTGGCGAATCATGCTCATTGTTTGAGGTTGGCCAAGGCTCGGCGGGGTGTCCAAGAAGTGATGCATCAAAGACTTCATTGGTATGCCCTTTAGACCAAGTACACCATGCCACCTATGCAGATATGCACGCTCGGCAACATGCTTTGTAAGGCGCGTCTGGCCATGGGCCTGCTGACAACCAAACAATTATTGGCTGCTTGGCCAGCGTTCAGCACTTACGGGCACCAATATCTTTATGCGCTCGGCCTAAATCGGTCACACCAGTGTGTGATCAGATTGGGCCATGTTATATTACATACGAATGGCTCTTGGTAGGCCCGGTCCTCCGAGTGTTGACGCCACGGAAGTTCAATGCCCCAACGTAATACAACCAGCGCAGTACACCTCCGTTCACCAAGAACAGTGTAGTTGCACTACATCATACTGATGATTTGCACGTTTAGTCCCTGGCGAGACATGATAATCCTCAAAGGCTGATGGGCATGCGAGCAAGACAGCGCCGCGGCTATCACCATCTCTACTCATGAATGGTAGCTGATTGTCAAATGAGTTTGTCTCTTTTGGGAGATCACCCCGAAGAGACAGAGCTGGGTGCTATTGACGGTATGATCTCCATGCGCCGGCTCCTAATTAACGTGTACATCTTGTGGACCCTTGTCGCACCTCCCCCTTGCTCGAGGCTTGATGAGATTGCCTTCCCTAGCCGCCATCTACCTCTCACATGCAAGGAGTACTTCACTGATACGTCCGCTATACATGCTAAATGGTAGATCAGAGGTCCCTGCAAACAGCTGGCGCCGTGGTGAGCTGTGGGGCCGCATACCTAGCGGAGTGCCATGTCTTGGATGTGACGATGGGCGTGTGTAGGAGTGGGTTTCCCTCCTTGCCAGTCCTCGGGCTATTATTTTCTTTTGGCTTCGAGTTACTGCTAGGGCTACTACTGGGTGTTTGGCTGTAGAGGATATCGAATGCCAGGCGTGTGTGACATCTAGTAGCAAACTAGGGGTGTGTGAGAAGCAATGGGTGTAATCCCGGATGGTGGTACGGCAGGTTTAAGATGGGCAAGCAGCCCAGGCCTATTCAAAGGGTAGCTTTCTCATTCCTCAATCTTCCTACCTTCTCTGATCGACCTGTCCAGGTGAATTGACTAAGCTTCATCATGGCAGATTACGAGAAGAGCGGCGTCCAGAATGGAGAGAAGTCCAAGGCCAAGGTGACGACCACGACCGTCAACCCGGCAAGAAAGCATGACAACCAGCCGGCACCTCTATCCTCGGCGGCGGCTCCCAAGAAGCCGGGCCTGCTGGCTTCCGTCAAGGAGATGCGGGTAGCCTCGAGTCGCCCTCTCCCGACTGAAATGGGCGACGGCTCATACCGCCAGATTGTGAATAGGCCAACACTTCGCGATGACGTGGGCAGACTCACCAAGCGGGGTATGTGTGAACTTCGACCGGAGGCAATCGCACTTGGAGAGGAGATTGCCAGGGATACTGACCGATGTACGCAGATTACAAGACCCTCCTCGACATTGTCAAAGGCAAACTCAAGGGCGAGACGCAGCAGGATGACAAGACCATGATCATGGAGAGGACAATCCAGCTTGTCGCTGCGCTCCCCAACCATTCCCGAACACAAGAGAAGCTCACCAATAGCTTTATTGACAAGCTTTGGAATTCGCTTGACCACCCCCTCTGTTGTATGTCGGGCCCGAATCCAAGTACCGCCGCCCAGACGGTGCTTACAACGTGAGTTCGCTTGAAACAGTCGCAGGTCGCATGGGGACCAGTAGCTTTGTACATAATAAAACTGACAGATTCATTGCAGAACCCAACATTACCATTCCTCGGTGCTAGGGGTCATACGTATTCGCGCTCCTGCAAACCGAAGCACGCTCAATTGGGTGCCCAGCCTGACCCTGCAGCCATTTATGAGGCTGTCATGGCTCGAGATGAATTCCGCAAGAACCCCAACAACACTTCGAGTATTCTCTGGTACTGGGCTACCATCATCATTCACGGTACGTTTGTCATCGAACTCTACTAGATATTCAGAACATGCAGGCTGATGCGTTTGAAAGATCTGTTTTGGACCGACCAGAGAGACCCCAACAAGAACAACACCTCGTCCTATCTCGACTTGGCGCCTCTGTACGGTAATACACAGGAAGAGCAGGATAGCATCCGAACCTTCAAGAGTGGGCATCTTAAGCCAGATTGCTTTGCCGACAAGCGTCTGATCGGAAACCCTCCCGGTGTCTGCATTCTTCTCATCATGTTCAACAGGTTCCACAACTATGTTGCGACCAACCTGGCCGAGATTAACGAGGACCTGAGATTCCCTACGCCTACACCCGGAATGAGCGATGAAGAGGCAGCAGCAGTCTGGAAGAAGCATGACGAAGAGATCTTCCAGACTGCTCGTCTGGTCACCTCCGGCCTGTACATCAACATCACCCTCATCGATTACGTCCGCAATATCATCAACTTGAACCGATGTGATACAGCTTGGACCCTTGATCCCCGTCAGGAGATGGGTGTCGCTGTGGGAACCAATAATGGCTCCGAAGCCGGCGTTGGCAATGTCGTTTCGGCCGAGTTCAACCTCTGCTACCGTTGGCACTCGTGTATCTCCGAGCCTGATGAGAAGTGGATTGAGGACTTCTACTCGGAGCTCCTGGGTGGCGGTAACTACGAAGAGATGGACATGCGCGCTCTGATGGGCGCGATGAAGGCATTTGAGCAGTCCATTCCCAAGGATCCCGCCGAGCGTACCTTTAGTGGGTTCAAGCGTGGACCTGATGGACGCTTCAATGACGACCAGCTCATGGAGGCTTTGGCTCAAGCTATTGAGTCACCCGGAGGCTCCTTTGGTGGCCGCAACGTGCCCCGCTGCATGAAGCCCGTCGAGATTCTGGGAATCATGCGCGGCCGTCGTTGGAATCTGGCCAGTCTGAACGAGTTCCGAAAGCACTTTGGTATGAAGGCATATGACACGTTCGAGGAGATCAACTCCGACCCTGTGATTGCTGATGGTCTCCGCAACCTGTACCAGCATCCTGACAACGTTGAGCTGTATCCTGGTATCGTTGCCGAGGAGCGCAAGGAGCCCATGGTTCCTGGTGTCGGCATTGCCCCCACCTATACCATTTCTCGTGTCGTTCTGTCTGATGCTGTTGCACTTGTCCGTGGTGACAGGTACTACACCACTGACTACCACCCGGGCAACTTGACAAACTGGGGCTACAAAGAGGTCGACTATGATCTCAGCGTGAACCATGGTTGCTCTTTCTTCAAGCTGTTCATGCGAGGCTTCCCTAACCACTTCAAGTCGGACTCGATCTATGCTCACTACCCCATGGTGACTCCCGACGAAAATCGCAGGATCATGAAGAGCCTGAACCGTGAACACCTCTTCAGCTGGGACCGCCCCACGTCTCACATCAATCGCGTCAATGTGACAACGTACGGTGGTGCCAAATACATCCTTGAGAATGACGATAAATACAAGATTGACTGGCAATCTTCTTTCGGAAGCCTCCTCGGCGACAAACCTCTGCATGGCAACAGCCGCAAGGCCCTCGAGTCCCTCCTGTATAGGCCCGAATGGAAGAAGTCTGTAAAGGCTTTTTATTCCGCCATTGCTGAGACTCTTTTGGTCGAGAAGTCGTACAAGCTTGGCGCACAGACTCAAATCGACCTTGTTCGCGATTTCGGTAATCTGGCTCACACACACTTTGTTGCCCGTCTGTTCAACCTACCCATCAAGGACAAGCAAAACCCCAAGGGCCTCTTCTCCGAGCTTGAGCTGTACCAAACCCTCGCTCACATCTTTGTCGGCGTCTTCTATGACAGTGACCCCGCCAAATCCTTTCCTCTGCGACAGGCGACCAAGGAGGCGGCGGAGAAGCTCGGCCGTGCTATTGAGTTCAATGTCAAGCTTGCTTCTAAGCTGGGTATGCGCGGTCTTTACACCCCCAAGCACAAGAATGACCCTCTTGAGGCGTACGGTGTCAACCTGATCAAGGGTCTTTCCAAGGCCGGAGTTGATCCTCATGAGATTACATATGGCGAAATTCTCCCAACTGCTGGAGCTATGGTGCCCAACCAGGCCGAAGTGGTACGTTGACTCATTCCTTTTTATATTTCAATTTGACTAACAGCTATTTTAGTTTGCCCAAGCCGTCGACTTCTATCTCTCCCCCGAGGGTGCTCCTCACGTCAACGAGATCCAGCGTGTTGCTGCTCAGCCTTCCAGCGATGAGACTGACGATATCCTTCTCGGATATGCTCTCGAGGGTGTTCGCAAGGCTGGCACTACAGGACTCTACCGCGAGGCTGCCGGCAATGATACCATCCTTGAGGATGATGGTCGCCAGGTAAACATCAAGACTGGCGACAAGGTCTTCATCTCTTTCGCCGACGCAGCCAACGACGCTGCCCATTTCCCTCAGCCGGAGAGGATTGACCCCAGCCGTCCCCGCGACTCCTACATCCACTACAGCGCCGGCCCCCACGCCGGTCTCGGCCGCGACATCAGCCAGGTTGCGCTCACTGAGCTGTTCCGCGCCGTCTTCCGCAAGAAGGGCATTCGTCGTGCTGTTGGACCTCAGGGTGAGCTGAAGAAGATTCCCCAGCCTGGAGGCTTCTCCGTCTACCTCACCGAGGACTGGGGCAGCACCTTCCCCTTCCCAACCTCCATGAAGGTTGCCTGGGACGGTCAGTAAGGCAAGGCCACGTCAATGTTGCTCGTGAGAAATGGGGAACGCTCTCGACGGAGGGAGGGTCGATGATCGAAATTGTCTATATCCTGTGGGGTTGTGTGTTTTGAGGAGGAGATTAATGGTTGTTGTATCTTATACCCTGAGGAATTTCTGGATCCAGGAATGCTTCGAAGATTAGTTTAATGCCTACTCATGCTTTGGTACTCTTGTCGTGAATTCACCTTGTGATACTCGAATGACGGCTGGTTCGTTGTCCGTTGGTCCTAGCCAGTTTTCTCAAGCTTCGCGATGCGAGAATCGCCTTTAACAGTCTATTCCAATCGAGCCCTTGTTCATCCATCGACCGCGCACGAAACTCCATTGACTTGATCCCGGCAGGTCTGGTGATCATTTTCTTATTCCACGCCTTGACGTGAGGGAAACCTTCAGACTTCTTGTCTGCAGGAACACCGAGCAGCACGTCGGCACGATTATTGTAGGGTACAGAAGAGAGACGCGGAAAGTCTCTAGGACTCCCAGAACTCTCTTCATCTCATGATAGTGCTCAATAGCAGAAGGACAAAGTGATCAAGCAGGCCGAAAGCTTCGGTAGAGAAACACGGCAGGAGCAATGCTGCCCGACAGTGATCGTGCTTGCCGACTCGTTCACGAAACACTCGCATAGTTACATATGTTTTACCAAAGAGCCACCGCACAAAAGCAAACTACAAGAGCCGAGAATCATCCAGTCATCCCATCAATCATCTTTTAAATCGTTTCATCAACTACTTCTCCAGAATCATGGCCAGCGGCGCCGGCATCCGTAGGGGGCCAGTGGGACCTCCCATCCACCGCTGCCGGCTATCAAGATGCCAGGCCACCGGGCCAAGACTGCAGCGAATGCAAGGTAGTTCGTTACTGCGGCCCTGGGCACCAACTTGCTGATAAAGATAGCCACACGCAAACCTGTAGGCAGCTCGTTATAGCCCGTACTAGGCTCGACATAGAGCATTATCTCATCTGCAATGCCGGAACCTCCGCCAATGCGTTCGAGACGAGTGTCGGCTACTTCTGGGAGATTAAAAGCACGCGCCCCTACATGCGTGTTCGCCTCGCCCTGGCCAAGGAGATTCTACTCCCGCTGGGCACACTCGACAGTGTCCAGGAAGCTCACGACCATCTTCGAGATATGCTCAGGCTGTGCCGCATGGATACCATGGCAGTACGATATATCTTGCCCTGCATCATGCTGCGGCTAGACATGGACCAGGAGTGCTACGACTTTGTCAAGTGGTGGGTGACAAGTGGCAAGAATGGCGGCTGGGGAGACTTGACTTTGCCGTACCTTGACATCCACGGCGCCGACGCTTTCGAGCATCCACAGTTCCTTTTTGGCAAAGATACCTCTGTGAGTTACGTTGTTGCCGTCTTGGTGCTGAAACTCAAGCTGCTGGTTGACGTCCTCAACACCAAAGCCACCCGCAAGGTCCTTGCCCGGCGCTCTCTCCCCAACGAGCCTCGGGCCCGGATTGAGCAAGCCGTCGTCCGGAGCCCGCTCTCTGGCAACCTCTATAGTCAATCCTACAAGACCCTCTCGAAGATTGAACAGTGGCTTCTCACCCAAGTCCGCAAGCTTGGCATCAACATTACCAAGATTAACCAATACTTCATGCCCGATCTCTTTGACCCGGATGAAGCACTGACCGCCACGGCCGGCACGTTCTGCGAGGATTCACTTGGTCCCGTGAACGAATCAGACGGCGCTATACAGCACTCGTATGCCACGTGGTGGTCAACCGAGGGAGTCCTGGGTCGGCTTGACAGTGCGCGTGACTGCGCCGTGCGGGCTTCCAAGCCAGTGGTTGAGGACATGATGGCGTCAGAAACGTACCGGAAGAATCTGGGATCGCATGTCACAGCCGAAGAACTGCAGGCGAAGGATGGCCTGAGATGCCTGTGGAGGTATCTGGACTACGCCGTGAGGGACGCTACGTATCTGGGACCGTGGGTGGAGCGGCCATCGGAGGTAAACAGTAAGGGAGATGGCAGAGCGTTATTTGGCACTGAATGGGGGATCTCGGTTCGGAATGGGGCGCTCTCGGTGAGTGAGGTGAATGGTTCAAGTCTGGAAACGGGAATGGCGTGCAGGGAAGATTAGACAAAAAGCGGCAGCAGCGAATTTTTCAATACTAGGAAACTATTTTGAAATCATCAATGCAATCACGGCTTATTTGAGTTCTGATTGAGCAGGACTGGGTTTACCTCTATCTCATCTCATCCTCATCCCGGCTCCTCTCCTTCCTCAATCTATGGACTCTTCTGAAAACACAAACAACAAACATCCCGTCCACTTCCTTAGCATATTATCCCTTTGGAATAGCCCATGATGACATCGGAGAAACATCAGGTCGGGCGTTTTTTTGAAGCACGAGGGGAGATTCAAGTACGTTCGCCTGTACTAGCTGCCTGACTACTCGGGCGTCCTAACGCGCCCGCTTCATCCCGATCCATCGATGCCTCCGGATCGCCAAAGGAACTGAAAACTATGATCTCGCACAAGATAGCATGGTCATCCCGATATCAACTACGCCCAAGGTATTCGCCCCTGGAGGCCATCACGAAACACGGGAGCTGGTACGGGGCTGGTCGTCGCTTCGTCCTTGTGGCTCCAAGTACGTCAGGCCACTGGATGATGGATGGGGAGAGGCGGTTGCGTTTCCTAGAGTACTTCTAGCACGCCAACTTGACTCACTGGCCATACAACACTCCCATCGGCCTCCCAACTCGGCAAAAATTCTCCCCCGTTGACTGGTGTTAGTTAGAGAGCGCTGCCGCAAAGTCTGGGTAAGTTGATTTGTGCTGAATTAGAAGACAGAATACCCATTGCGATGGTGTTGTCGTCGCGAAGAGAGCACGTCTCATGGGATTTTGTTAAGTGCCACGAATCACTCTTTACTCTAGTCTAATAAAGTAGTTCATTTGAAATCCATGCGCATACTGATATTTCTCGAAAGCGGATTGATAAGGGGATATGGTAGGACGACGATGTTGGATGTGATGGTTCTGAACAGTGACCTGCATTGGGATTTGATTTAGGCTACACAATGGTTCCAAAGGTATTGAATTCTATTTGAGGTTTTGGATATCTGAAACTAAAATTGAAAGAGCGATCTTCTTTGAATCAATCTCTGCGAACTAAAAGTATTATAGCGTAAAGAAACCAATGAAACCCCGGACGCTCAATGATCTGCAAACCCGTTCACACATCACTGCTGCTGTTGCTGTGCCTCCTGCTTCTTGCCTCCTCCAAAGGCACCGCCGAGGAACCCTCCAGCGCTCTTGACGCCGCTAGCGGCGCCGTTCGCGATGGACTTGCCACCATCGGCGACGGTGGTGGCAGCGTTGCCGACGGTCTCGGACCCGGGGACGGACGTGGGCACGTAGCTGCCGTTATCGTCCTTGCCCTGGCGCTCGGCGCGGTTGATGCCCTCCTTAGAGGTGAGGTCCGTCACGGGCTGCAGGAGTCCCCCCTGGCCGAGCTGGGATGCGGCGAGGTTGTTCACTCCGTCTTGGAGGGTGTCGACTTGTTGGATGCCCGTGACCTTGGTCTTGTCTAGGTTCTCTGGGAGTCTTGTTAGCAGTGAGCTAGTATTATTGGGCCGGAGGAGCTAGGAACAGCGTACGTCTGGCGGTGTAACTGGTTTTGTTGTCCTTGGTGAACCAGCGGAGGTAGACGTCCTCCAGCCAGGGGACCCAGTTCTCGTACTGGGTGTTGTAAGTGTTCTTTGCCCACTCCATGTTGACTGAGTATTTGGATTTGCGTCTGGTGGGGATTTCGGTAGTTGCGTGAGTTGAGAGACAGGGGAGGATTTAATCTTCGATGATCTTGGGCGAGAACGTTATCGGGTTGTGGAAGATCAAGGGTAGGCATTCTTATATCTAAATCTACCTGTACGCGGAGAGCAATTCCGTCATTCTCCCATGGCTACGCACACGTAGTACTCTACAACCTCATTTGATGGAAGGTTGGAAACGTGGTCGCTGGGAGAGGGAGCCTGTGTCGATCAGCAACGTCATTCCAGAAGCAGGGATATGAAGCAGGGTCCAGGCCCGTAATATCACGTTTGTTCATGGTAGATTTTTTGAAGGAGGTGCGCGTCTACCAAGGAAGAAACTTGATTTTAGTGGATGGAGGGTGGGTGAAATCGAGATCATCCCGCGTCATAGCCCGTCGCACTTGGCTGGAGGCTATGACGTTACCGGGTGGAGCTTATCGATAAGCACCTATCGATAAGCAACCTTGCTTTGGCCCGCATTGTCACATGTTAGCTGTTTCTTATTACACAAGTAGGCATATGAGGATGCGTATCTTCAGCTGTTAAGGTAAAACAGGAATTTGCTCTCGGGGAGATAGTAATGGGGCAGGTCATCAGTGACATTGAGAAGTTGTAATCTTATGATCTTGCGAGTTCGAGTTCATATCGACTGATCACTTACCCTATACCCCTTCTACTTGATCTTCCATCTGATAACAGAATGCAGCAATCAACAGTAATTAACTTGCGTATAATCAAATTGTCACAATAATCACCCATTAAAATCTCGTATATGACTTATCGCGATTGGAGACCATGTATGCTATGGGTCGTGGGCTGGGTAAGTGACCTGTTCGTATGTTCAGGCTTGCCTTGAGGCTTGTAAAAAACAACCTCCTCCATTTAGATGCTATAGCCGCACGGAAAAAGCTTGATAGTTTCAACACAATTACAGGTCGGTGGCCATCAGCAGTATGAGCTATGCAGAAACTCCGGGAACCACCGCCTAAGGTAGTCGAGCAAATGAGAAAAGTACTCGGTCTGAGTACATTGGGTTGATGGATTTCGAATTTCCCATCTCACTTCGTCCCCACTGCGCCTTTGCGTGCTGTTCTCCGCATGTTACGCCATTGCCTCGCGTTAGTTCTTACCGTATTTCCGGTGCAGGAGGAGAGTCCCGCTGCCTTTCGACTGGGGTGGCCATGCAGCTGGGAAATTCTCGCGCTGTAGTGTTTAGTCGTAGGTGCGAACCAGGGCGTCTTACAATGTAATATCGTCTGCTTGAAAGGTGGAACTTGATATGCCACGCCTATTGGATTCTTACTACTTAAGGGAACCACAACGGACAACCTCACCAGTCCCCAGGCACCTTCCCTTGACCAACGCTCTGCAGATCGATTATCTCCCACTATGTCGTTTGTACGTTCTGTTATCCCCGAGTTTGAGGCGGCCAATCAGAAATATGTGGCGTCTTTCACCAAGGGGAATCTACCCCTCCCTCCCGGCCGGTGAGCTCATGCAGCCTGTCCCACCCTTCGTCTTGCTCTTTACCTCTAATATGACAATGCAGAAAAGTGGCAATAGTAGCATGCATGGATGCTCGGCTTGATCCGGCAAAAGTTCTTGGACTGGAAGAGGGTGACGCTCATGTGATCCGAAACGCAGGAGGTCGGACGGTTGATGGACTCCGTTCGCTTGTCATCTCTCAGCAACTTTTGGGTACACGAGAAATCGTTATTATCCACCACGTATGTATCTCCTCATTTTCTTTGGAATTGTCTCGAGAATCTAGCAAGGGTATGAACGCAGTGTTGACCGATATTGTAGACCGATTGCGGCATGCTCACTTTCACGGACACGGAGATCAAATCTAAGATCCGCAATGAGTTGAGTGAAAATGCAGACCATATTGCATTTTTGCCGTTCCATGACTTGAGGCAAAGCGTTCTGGATGATATTGAGATCATCAAGAAGAGCCCCCTTGTTTTGGATGTTCCCATCACAGGCTATATCTATGATGTCAAGACAGGCAAGCTGGAAAAAGTACAGGCATAAGATATGGGCGGTCTTCTACTCTATTAGAACATCCTACAACCATCCATGATAATGCAAATCTCCCTGGGCATCGGTTGTTTTGTCAACACGAATAACTAGCTTAGAGCCAGATATCAGACCCCTTTTTAGCAATGAAAGACCTTTGTTGACGTCTTCTAGACCTCCATCCATTATCATGATGCGAGGAACCTGAAGCTTTCCATTCGTCAGATATGTGGTGAGTTCTTGAAGAATTTCCTGCCCGAATTCCGGATCATTGTGAAAGACTTTTACTTTTATCTCAGGCATGTTGACGAAAATGCCTTTGGACAATTCGACTGGTTGCCCACTCTGGGCAGCAGTCTTTGCATGCTTCGGGATGCCAGCCAGCGCCACCAAGGTTTTCTTCCCATTCGACTTGCCTGTATTCATTGCCTGCAGACAGAGTCCGGCTGTTACAGGGCCGACAGCGTCGAAAGCATAGCTCAGTTGCCCCGATGTTGCCTGCTGGATTGCATCAAGTAGCTCTGTATCGCTCATCTCTCGATCTAGCACCACATTGGCACCTGCTTCCCGCACATAGTCAAGATTGTATTTACCGGCCACAGAAATGACTTTATAGCCGTAAAGTCTCGCCAATTGCACTGCGTAGTATCCTGTGCAGGTTGCTCCCCCCCATACTAGCACCCAATCTACTGATTCTTTCTGGGAGGCGTGGTGGTTCTGGGCACTTAGACCTATATGCCGCTTCAAAGCGACGCCGGCAGTGATTGCACCAACCGGAATCGAAGCAGCTTCCTCAAAGGTCAAGCTTGGCGGTATGAGCGCAACAGATGCATGGTGGGCGATGCAGTAATCTTGGAATGCGCCACAGCGGGCACTGGTATAATCTGTCAGGGTGAAGACGGCATCTCCAGATGACAGATTGGTAACAAATTCGCCAACTTTATCAATGACACCTGCGACATCACGACCAGATACCCAAGGCAAAGAGCTGATACCGAAGTTGTAGTCCTTGGCTTGCCTGCATGAACCTTGGTCAGCTCGCTCCATCTAGCTATGACGGCTGCTGTCCACATCGGATGAGGGAGGGTGGGCTCATTACCAATCCACCGGGTTCAAACCAACGGCCACGGTTTTGATTCGCACCTCGTATGGTCCCGGTACAGGGATTGGATGTCCATGCTCAAGCACAAAGTCGCTGGCAAACTGCCGCAGGAGCAGCGCTTTCCCGATTCTGGGAGTGGCAGGCCTGCGGTGGTACCTTGGACTTGAGCTATACATGGATATCGGGTATTCAAGTTGGCGAGTCACGACTGAGGTAGCAACGAGCAGGAAATTACTCGCGGATAGTTTTAAATTTCAATCTATGGTTCGGGTTTATTATACCATGGCGTGTGGAGAAGTGAGGACCAAGCTTCAGATGGCACCATCGAGACCCTGGACAACGTTGAACCCGTGCTATATCCAGTCCCTTAGACCCCTAGTCTAGGTATACCAGCTTGGTTCTGGAATTTCCCGCAGCAGGGCCCAGCTACCGACCTCTCGGAACTTGTAGGCAATGGGGTCATGGAGGGAGTGGACTGTCGATTCGTCATTTTAGCGTCTATGCACCAAGAGTGAAGGAAGAATGGTGGGGAGAAGTTGGCCTATCTCACCTCTGGTATTCCTGAAATACCGATCAAAGCCATACTTGCCTAGGCTGGAACGAGCGCCGGCCAACTCGAATATCTTAGTGCTCACGTGGAGAGTGGTCTCGATAGCCGTTGCTTTGGAAGCGGCAACCTCTACAACGTGCGAGTTAGAAAAAGAAACTTAGCCTTCCAATAGTTCTGCCGTCATTCATCCACTTGGCGGCGGGTTGCTACTTACGAACGGCGATTTCACCACGCGTTTGTGGAGTTAGCTCCGCTCGCGGGGCGTGGATGGCTGCTGATACTCGCTCTGCGGTGCGGTCAATCAAGGCCTCAGCCGCCCATAGCTTCGCTTGGAGGTGGCCGTAGCCTTCCCTGATGTACCATTCATCCGTGGCTTTGGACTTGTCGTCACCGCCGTAGGGCCAGGCCCGAGTCTTAGTGCGAGTGTACTCGGCGGCTGCTTCCAGGGCCCCAATGCCCACGCCTAGATGGACGGCCGCAAATTGGAGCTGGACGGGAGGGAGAATGAAGTCGTGGTAGGTGTCGCGAGGCGTTAGCTTCTTGTTCTCCCACCCTGCGATGTGTTCCCAAGAAACATGAACGTCACGGATCAAGCAGCCACCAGATTCCTATTTCGTCAAAACATTAGATCACAATCTAGGCACAGAGGAGGGGGCGTTTGCATGGAAATGGGAAGTTTTAGGGTCTCACCGTCAGCCGCTGTCCGATAACGTCCCAGTCTCCTTTGAAGGAGATGCCGGGGTGCTTCGTGGAGATAAATGCAAACACGTGAGTCTTCTCGGCATCTTCCAGCACCCCCTCCAATACAGTCACGTCACTAATCACACCGCCTAGACAAATGAAAATGTTAGCTTCGGATGGTGAAAGAATTGGCTGATTCATCTGCAGTCGATGGAAGCAGAGCGGGGATTTGGCAAGTTGGTTCGTTCCCATACCTGTGGAGAAGAACTTATCACCGTTGAAAACGAGCTCATCACCCTCGTCCCTGGCGATCATATCGGCGTTTCGAGGGTTGACTGCTCCACCAAGGTAGTAATTTCCTTCGGTAAACTCCCGTAGCCACCGCCGTGCCTGCTTTGGTGTCCCGAGAATCTGGGAGCTCCAGAACCTAGAATGGGGACCCACGAGTTAGTCGTTTTGTCTGGGGCCTTTCGCGATTCAACGAGTGATAATACCATGAGTAGTGGTTCCCAAGCAGATGGCCCACACTTCCATCAGCCTTGGCAATTTCGGTAGTGACCTTGTAGGAGGTTTGCCATGTCGCTCCGCCACCACCAAATTCTCTTGGGCCCAAGAGGTTGACTAAGCCAGCGTCTTTGAGCAATTGAACTTCAGCAAACGGGGGCTTGCCCTCATTATCCCTCTGGACGGCATCTATCTTTAGAATTTCAGACGCTTCTGAGGCTCGCTTGACCCATTCTGTGGGAGTGTTCGGCTTGGGCTCCGACTTCCAACGACGGCTAGCTGCAGCACGCGCCTGCTCGGCCTGGAAGCTCTCCATGACTCTGATTCGTCCGTGAGAGTATAAGATAAGGGACTGAAAACAGTATTGGTTCAATGGGATGGTGGGAGAGTGATGGTGCAATACCACCTCTCCAGAATGGGTCTTTATAGACTTTTACGCACCGTAAATTATTTCCGCCTCTTTCACGGAGATCCCAAGCCTTTCTCGTTCAGTGGGCCTCACTAACAGCAGTGATCCAGTTTCAATTTCAGTCTGTCAAAATGGAATAGGATTGGGACCAGGCCTTACCATCCGCATGCTATTGCTGTCGTCATTGTCCCCCCGTTGTCACGTCTTCGTGACTATTGAGGCTCCCCATTCTTGCGACCCGCTGAGCATGGATATGGGTTTGACCACATGGTCCCTGGTTCTGCTCCTGCAGCTGACGTACAGCGCATGTAGAAACGTCTTAAAGGACCAAATATCTTTTCGGTAGCTTCATGCAGTATGGTAAGTCTGCGAAAACTGCGCATCTCAAAGGGCCACATTCAACTTTGCCACTCTTCCGCAGCGTTACCACCATGGCGGAAAACTCGATCTTCCCCATTTTTGACTCTGGGGTGGGCTACGGAATCATCGTCGGTCTAGGTAAGCAAGCAGTTATCTGTACATTGGCACATCTGATTCTAACGATGCTGGCTCTCTAGGCGGGCTTTTCGCCATTGTCATGACACTGACGACATATGCTCTACGTCGTTATTTCTCCGAGGTCCAAGACTCTGAGATGTATTTGACGGCAAAACGATCGATTAAAGCTGGTCTTATTGCATCTTCGGTGGTATCCTCCTGGACCCTGAGTGCTACTCTCCTTACTTCTACAGTCTTTGGATACTCATATGGTATCGCTGCCACTTTTTGGTAAGGAGTACCTAGGTAATAAGCGATTGTTGATATCAAGCTCATCTTAACAAAACAGGTTCGGCGCTGGTTGCTCAGTCCCGATTCTAACTTTTGCCGTCCTCGCCATTGAGCTCAAAAGAAAAGCACCCAACGCACACACATTCCTTGAGCTCGTTAAACATCGATATGGAGCCCCCGGGCATATCGTTCTGGCCATCTACTCCCTTATTTACCAAATTTTTATCGCCGTCAATCTTCTAGTTGGAGGAGCCGATGTTTTCAACTTGGTGACCGGCATCAACAAAGTTGCAGTGTGCTTTCTCTTTCCTCTCGGAGTGTGTATCTACACTCTCTTTGGTGGTATCAAGGCGACTTTTCTTACTGAATGGGGTAAGGATCAAGATTGAACCTCTCACTTCGAATTTCAAACTAAGAATATCGTGATAGTCCACACGGTCATTATCTTCGTCATCATGCTGTCCAGCATGTTCGTCATGTATTCAACCTCGGAACACGTTGGATCCCCCGGAAGGATGTGGGAGCTGCTCAAAGCTGCGGCAGAAGTTCGCCCCGTTGACGGTAATGCTGGAGGCGAGTTTTTAACCATGAGTGTACAAGGAGGTCTCATTGGTTTGATTTTTCTTGGTGGTGGGTTTTCGGCCACTGTTGATTCACAGTGAGTATCCTATTGCATGCTCCAGGATGTCGATCTGAAATTTCGGGAACTCACATGAATTACTAGGCTTTTCCAAAAAGCGATTGCTGCTGACCCTAAGTCTACCGTTGCTGGCTATCTTCTGGGCTCGCTTTGCTGGGTAAGTAGTTTCTGAATTCTCTTTCCACCAAAGGTGTACTCATTATCAACAGTTCACCATTCCTTTCTGCATCTCAACCACGTTCGGCCTTGGAGGCGCTGCTCTCGAACATACACCAGCATGGTAAGATCGAAGCTCCCAATCTTGATGAATTTTCTTTCTAAGTTCTTCTAGGCCGACATACCCAACTCCCTTATCTGTAGCCGAGATCAACTCGGCTCTTGTTATGCCTTACGTTGCATATACTATCATGGGCAAAGGTGGGGTTGTGGCAGTCTTGTTGATGCTGTTCCAGGCTATCACCAGTGCAATGAGCTCCGAAACTGTTGCGGTGACTAGCCTGGTAACATATGACTTTTATCGCTCCTACGTCAACCCAACTGCGACGGGAGAGAGGTTGGTGTTTGTCTCTCACATCGCTGTTGCTGGTTTCGGGCTGTTGACTGCGGGCATTGCCGTCGGTCTCTGCTACGCTGGGTTCTCAGTAACATTCATTGTCACCGCAATCGGTATCATTATTGACGGTCAGTATGATAAGATCTTTCTTAATGGTCATAAAACTAACAGTAGCTAGGTGCCGTGATCCCAAGTGCCTGCACTCTTTTCTGGAAGAAACAAAGCAAGTATGCCATTGTTTTGGTCCCCATCATCAGTTCAATTGCCAGCATTGGCACATGGATCGGCGTTGCGTACAAACAACACGGAGTGGTGTCAATTGCTACTCTCTCGGATTTCATACCTACGGTGGCAGGAAACATGCTAGCGCTCACGGCACCCATTGTTCTAACGCCGCTCATCACATTCATCAAGCCCGAGAACTATGATTTCGAGAAATTCAAAGAACTAGAACAGGTGGACGACAGCAGCTTTGACAAGAAGGCGCTGCAGTCGTCGGACGCGAAGATCAAGACGGCCAGGGAGAGAACGGACGAGGAGCTGCAAAATCTTCAGCGTATCGAGAAGCCATTGCTCAAGGCACGGAACCTCGCACTTGGCGCGGCCTTATTCATTGCGGTGTCAATAACCATGTACGTGGCCCGCCCATATATTCGTGTTGGATGAAACTAACCTTTGTAGTCTGTGGCCTATACCGATGTATGGATCTTCATATATCTTCAGCAAATCATTCTTCACTGGTTGGATTGTTGTCACGTTCATCTGGGGTTTCTTCGGCGCCATCGTTATTACAATCCTCCCCATCTTTGAGAGTCGGCAAGACATTGCTCTGTTCTTCAAGGCAATCTTCAAAGGAAAGAAAGCTGTTTATCCTGAAACATCAGGATAGATACAACTCAGACTTGAAATCAGATTGTAATTGGCTTAAGATATTGATGGAGAACTTGAAACTAGCACTGCTGATTTTGGTAGCTTATATGCAAGATATAATTTGAGCAGAGATTTGTTATATGTTGATAAACTCATCTCCTCTTCTTATAAGAAGATCTAGTGGCTGCGTTGTACACTTAGTTGTAGATGATTATTTCAATGTTCTTGGTGAATGCTTTCCCAAAATTGACGAGGCGAAACAGCCCAGGGGAAGCCTTCGCTAGCCCTTCCCACATATATTGAAAGGTTGTGTTGATGCAACAGTCGAAGTTTACACTATTTTATGGGATGTTCTTTACATGCCGTTTTGGATCGTATCTTTTTTAACCATCAAACTTCTCATAGTAGGCTTTCTCCGTCCTCAGTGAAATTGCCAACTGGGCACTCGGTTCATCAACAAAGTTCCCACATTATAAGATAGCTGAGTTGTAACGATCAATATTCAGTCGACAATTAATTAAAATTAGGAGTCTCATCCTCACACAGCTCCTCATAGCTCCTGGCACGACCATTGCTGCTCAAGGAACTTGATTGGTGAAAATTACGATAAAAGGTTTACGTTGCCGGTATGCTCTCTGGAGGGCACTCTCCGAAGCCAAGCGTGATTCATCATTTTCCTCCAAGGTCTCCTTCCTAATGCGAACCAAGCGTTTCAATATTTCAATAGACTCTTCGACGCGCCCATCTTCCAGATATGCAAGTGCAAGCTCATGCTCCGACACGAGGGCGAGATGGTTCTCCTCACCCAATTCGGCTTTTCGGAACTTAACAGCATGTTCCAAAACCTCAATAGCCTCTTTAAAGCGCTTGGCTTTCCGACAAGCCAGACCAAGTTCATGTTCTGAGGCAAGTCGTGCACGGTCGTCTTCCTTCTGATGCTCTTTTTGAACATTGATCACATGCTCGAGGATTTCAATTGCTTCGTGAATTCGACCGTCTCGGAGATATGCCCTACCAAGTTCATGCTCCGAGGAAAGTCGATCTCGATCCTCTTGTCTTGATGTTCGCCGCTTCTCCTGCACAATCGGTTCAAGGATCTCGATTGCCTCTTTAGCACGCCCAGCCTCAATGTAACCACTGGCAAGTTGATGCCCGATTTGATAGTAACCAAATTCAAAACCTGATGGATCCTCTCCAATATTCTTGTGCATGGCCTCAAACATCTCTATGGCCTCATCTACTCGCTTGTTCTCGAGGTAAGCACTTGCAAGCAAATGCTCTGAATCGCAGATAAATTCCTTGTCATCTTTGAATGTTTCTTTGTTTGTACTGACGATTGGCTCGATGATCTCAATTGCCTCGTCCACGTGATCTTCTTGAAGTAGTGCATATGCAAGCATGAAATCCAAATGTCGCCCCAGGATATTATCTCGGGCAAGGTTTGTCCTTGCCCAGTTTGCAGTGCTGTGCAGACAGTCTATTCCCTCCTTGAACCGCCTCTCCGTGAGCAAACATATGCCAACATAGTCAGCTAAGTTGCATAAATCTTCGTTGCAGAGGGTTCCGCTTTGACTTATTAGTCTCAATCCATGGGGTAATATTTGTCTCCATTTTGAATGGGCCGACGATTGATCAGCAGCTGACTGCTTTGCCATGTTCTCGAAGATCCCTCGAACTGCATTCGTCAGGATCTCCTGCATCATACCTTGGCCTTCTAACCAACTAATTGTCGCCAGATGAACCAGCCTGTGCATGTCAAACGTATTTGGATCTTGCCTTTGGGATAAAAACGAGTAACCGCAGAGGGTTCCTATCGCGTTCTCCATCTCTTCCTCTGAGCTTCCAAACGGCAGAACTATCTTCGGAATAGCTCGTGGCTCAATGCACGCCATGAACGAAAGCAGTTTGAAAGAAAATGGGTCCTCTTTCGCAATCTGGCTGAATGATACCAGCCAGGTTGACATTATATCGTTTGATGACCCAGAATATCTCCGTTGGTCATGAAACCCTCGACTTAGAACTTGGACTTTCTCAATCTCGGCCCCACGTAAGAGATCTAGGTATCTTCTCGGGGACACATTTGAGTTTCGATTGAGATAGGCAGCAGCTTGTGTAATGCCCAGAGGTAGATAGCTGAGTTCCTTCAAAAGCTGATCAGCGTGTTCGTCAAGACCTTCCTCTCTCGTGATCAAACTTTTATCCAGAAGAGCTCTTGCTTCGTGCGAGGACATCTCGGTTATACTAATGACATCTGTTTCTGCAAATAGGATGGCTATCTCTCTGACTCTGCTGGTGAGCAAGAAAAGGCCGTGGTCGCTCTGGGGCAGAAAGTTGATCAATCCCGGTTTCTCAAGTGCCCCAAATATCATAGCCTTGTCATCAGCATTGTCTATAATGAGCAGCCACTTGCCCGCTGTCTCTGACGAGAGGTATCGCTGGACGATTTTCTTGTAGTCCTCGTCGCTTTCGCGCGGTACAGACAGCAGCTTGCCAATTTCCATATACGCTTGCTCAAAGCTCGCTTCACTGAGTACCGGAATCCAGAAAACGGAGTATTTTGGCTGGTTGACCTTCATCCAGTGGGCAAACTGGAGGGCTACCTGTGTTTTACCAACGCCCCCTAGACCATCTAACGCAATCCTTTGGCATGGTGGCTCAAAGAAGAGTTTCCCCTGGATAGCTTGCAAAACGCTCTCCCGACCAGTGAACTTTCTGTTCGCAGTAAATGGGAGATAGTAGATGGAATTCAAAGTTGGCTTAGGACCAGTCTCCAGGACCATTGGTTGTACATTGACGTTACTGTCCGTATAATCGGTAAAATGTTCTAGCGTATGGTTGCTTAGCTCTTTTG
Organism: Clonostachys chloroleuca; assembly: GCA_037952775.1. Classification (NCBI taxonomy): domain Eukaryota; kingdom Fungi; phylum Ascomycota; class Sordariomycetes; order Hypocreales; family Bionectriaceae; genus Clonostachys; species Clonostachys chloroleuca. The sequence continues at coordinate 5,775,698 of JBANAY010000004.1, forward strand.
CACAATAATCCTCAATATCTGCTCACTTACTACCACTAGCCGTAGAATTGTTCAGTTCAATGTATGAGGCTCCTTCCCCGTTCAGGCAATCGATCTCTTCACTAGCGAATTTTTTCAAGACTCCGAGAATAGCACGGTAGCGGGGATCCTCCTTATTGCTGCATTTTGCAATCTGTCTATGGTCGGCATCCACACTCTGGACGGTCTCCAGTCCACGGTGAAGGTCCATCTTGGACGAGAAGTCATCGACAATCTATAATCACAGTGAGTGAGCTGATCGGGCTGGCTTCAGAAGCTTACCCTGCTCACCTTGTGACTGATTCCCAGCGTTTCCGGCGCACGACCCTCCTGGAATGAGTAGATCTTGAATCCACATTTGTGAACATGTACTTTGAACTCCTCGTGAATGTTCTCAAGGACCTCACTATCTATTTGAAGGCCTCTGAGAATCCTGGAGTTTGGTTGTTGTAATGTGACTCGAGACAGGTTGGATAATGTTTTCCCCCAGTCTGCAACTCTGCTACCTCGGTGAGGAGTTCCGAGAAAAACAATGAGCCTCGTTCGCGATCGGCATTCATCTGACAAATGGATTATCTGGAGAATGTCAATTCAAATAACGAATCTCTGCAATTATTGCCCACCTACACTTTTAACCAGAATGCCGCCTAGGCTATGAGCTACGAAAACGACGGGGTCCTGCATCTCGTTAATACAAAACATACTTAAGCTCTGAAACAGTGGTTCCCCGAATGACGGACTCTGTTGTTGATATCCCGCTCAAACTGGGCAGACAAATCCCTCCCGTGCTGCGAGATACTATTCCGGTTTCCCGCTTGGAACATTCCCTGGATAACGTCTGCGTTATACCCATAGGTCCATATCCGCGCATCCGGAAGATCTCGACTGAGAAACTCTTCCGGCCAGAATGGCTTGGGTTGATTGCCAGCCTCTGAAGGACTGGTACTGGTAGTCTTTCCACTCTTGAGGAGAGATCTAATGGACGCCCTTTTTTTATTCAAGCCAACGTCTGTCCTTTGATGGGCTGTATCCCCTCCAGTCGTCTCGCGTCCCCATGTATGTTTGGGGTGGCCTTTAAGGCCATGAACGAAGATGACACTGTCAGACCACTCGTTAGCGCCCGTTACGGAGCGACAAGAATCTGGCGGACTCACTTGTAGCGGAACGGCCCGTCGCGTCCCTTGACTCCAAGCTCGGTGAATCCGAGCCGACTTACTATGCTCATTTCGCCTCCAACGGCCTAAACAGAATGGCAACGATATTGTGATCATGAAATAATTAAAGACCTATAATGGCGACATCTTTGGTAGGACGCCTTACTGAAGGCGGGGTAATAGTACTGCGGCTGAGTCTGGCGGCCAGACCCCAGTTGGTGCGTGCTATTTCTTCATACGAATCTTACGCTCTGCAGAAGTGAAAAAAGGGCGAAAAGCATTCGAATCATTCCTAAATTTATCGATTGCAGGCTTAATCAAATACGAGAGTAGTTATGTTACATCAGATAGCAGGCTGGGCTGACTATGAGCACGCGGTGTCATAGCACATCTATCGATAGCCTAATTTCCACCAAGTAGTAGGCTCATCCACCAAGACAGGATAAAGTTCCCGGTCTAGCAATCATGGCCATGGGCAGAAAGCTCCCTCACGTGCTGATTCAGGCGGTCGTAGCCCTGAGGGAGTATGTGGTGTGAGGATCCCCCGACCCGAGTACTTCTGTATAATAATACGAACCAAGGCAGGTTGCAGTGCTACCAGGAGGAAATCTCCCCATGAGGAGCTCCAAGCTGTAGGGCGATTCTTGACCACGCCGCCAGCAGGACCAAAAAGACACAGAGTACAGAATAACGGAGGAAGTGCGAGGTGGATAGAGAGGCTCAAAGAGATATGTATCCCAATGTAGACGACTCCGATTTGCGTCTCTGTTCACTTAGCCCTCCCCCTGCATGGCCTTTTCAGCGAGACGCGGCCAAACCGAACCAAGTTCGTGTTTCTGGTGTGGGCGCAGTCGGCGGCCGCACAACTGTGCCCGCCATAATCGCTCACAGGGACGCAACCAACTGACTGGTATCATTTCTGGATAACTCGCTATAGGAAGAATATGCGTCTACTACAATAATGTGCATTGTTTCCTAAATGAACAAATAAAGCCTTCCATCACCTCACTTGCTCTAGCATGGGCAATTAATTGCTGTCGATCGTTTCCCGTGTGCCAATGTGCGTAAGAATGGAAGGATTTGCTACACATACCCGAGAAGTAGAAGAAAACAGCATTTAGATGGATCTTTAAGAGACATTGTCATACTTATCACAGGTAGAAGCATGTTGATGCACAGCACTCTTCACGGGACTCTTAAGGGAGCCCGTTCTACCCTGCTTGAGGTAATGTGATGATGATGATAAGCCTGTTTCACGCTGGTGCGTCGCTCACTACGGAAGGGTGGACAGCTCTGAGGCTCTAGTAGAGAAATGGGCTTGGGGGAGACCTGGTACACGTTGTCTGTGCCAACACTTAGGGCTGGATTTTAAAGCAAAGAGCCCAGAAGTGCCTGGTCCTACAGTCCAAATTGATCACTACTGATAGAGCAATTGGAAACTATCTCTTTGAGGCATTGGAAGGTACAGCAAGTAACTTACAAGGTGTTGATTCGTCTGATAGAACTAGGCTAAGAGGTACTATGTTATGTACAGCCTATCTTCGGTTGATGGTAAGTGAGAGAGCTATACAGTTATGCGGCAGTTGCTGATAAAAAAGGGGAAATTCTGAAACACCAAGTATTTGACAACTTGACACCATACCCACTTCGGTTGATGAAGAGTTAGTGTTAATCAAACTCTATGTACCAGGGTACACTTCGCTACTAGCCAAAATTACACCTATACTTCGATATTTTTGGGCTTCTATTGATGTCTTCCAGCACCCTTTGTATACGTAGCATAAGTTGGTTTAAACAAGACGGCATCTCCTCCTCTGCCCACCCCCAGGAGATGATTTAGGTAGGCAGGCCGCGATAGCAGTGTTGAGAAAATGGAGGCGGCGTCTTGATAGGTACTTGGAGAGCTACCAGCGCAATGAGTTCTGACCTTGGGCTGACAGGTACCTCGCTAGCAGAGGGGCGGGCAGATCCACTAGATCTTGCAGTGCAATGACGCGCGACAGCTAGTAGATAGAGACTTGGTCCCGATAGACGGGGAAGTACAGTGCCAAGTTCCCCCACGGCTGCGCCAGGTACTCTGTACCACCTCTCCACTAGAGCGCGTGCTGTGGCTGCTCTTCATTGGCCAACGCCTTCCATTGCTTGGCAGGTTCCCTCGCTAGTCGCCTTACTTGCATCCGTAGGCAATCAATGCAGTGGTAGGTAATCTACAGTACAGCAATATATTTGGAGACGGCCTTCCACCCAGGTCCAAGTGTTCGTTGGTACGCGGAGCAACTTCCCAGAAAGTACAGAGTATATCAAAATCATCTCATTCTGCAGACACATCCTCACTTTGGATGATTGACATAAATCGACACCAAACACACATCACATTGGTTACTTTGAATATTCATTTTCAATTCTTCCTCTCTTTTAAAAACCTAAATATCACAAGCCAGCGCCTACCACAGCCATCAGATACCTACTTCCAAAGCATGCCCGACTTGAAGCCCATTTTCGAAGTTGAAATTGCCCAGTCGTGGGTTGAAGCTGATGAAGATGGGCCCCACCCATTTGCCTGCCCCTTGTACAAATTCAACCCCCAAACTTATGACAAGTGCAAAAAGCACGAATTCAAGAGAATCCCGGATGTGAAGCAGCATCTCATCCGTCGCCATGCGCTGCCATCCCACTCATGCTCAATATGTTGGAGCCCGTTTGAAGATGAGAAATCCAGGACCCATCATCTCCGACATGCCAATTGCCAGCCACGGCCACCCCCAGAGGAACTCTCACCTGAAGAGGTAAAGAGCTTAAAGTCACTCCGGGGGTCCGACCCCCGTATTCACTGGCTAGCCATTTGGAAGCAGCTCTTTCCCGGGGCGCAGCCACCTTCATCACCTTATGTCAAGCCTAACCAAATCGAAGAGGTCAAAGACCTCATTTATCCCGGCGTTTTAGCTGCCTTTCGGTCCAACTTCCCGACCATAATGTCAAATGACACGGACTTCGCGACTGTTGTTAAATCCATCCTAGACAGTGCCAGTGATTTTTACTTTCATCACTTGCCAAGATCCCGGCATTCACCCCCGCCGCCACCTTCACCATCCCTACCCCGGAACGAGATCCAGATTGGCCTCATCCAAGCGACGTCAATCGAACAATCACGACAGCAAGATGGCCCGGGAGATCGCGATGTCGGCCTGAGGTCTGACCTAGATAGAGACGAACCCTCTGAGGATGTCGATATTAGCATGACCCTAGATTTGGATGACTTTGGCTCCTATGAGTGGATGTGATTGACAATCAAGCAAATTGTGTGTTGATGCAGGCAAAAATGTTTTACACCGATGCGAATTATTCGGTGGGCTGGGTACAATTGAAGCTGACGAAGATGAAGAATGAGAGGTACACTGTTCATAGATGTCGCCAATCATGTAAGGTTGCGCAAAGGTGCAGCCCCCTGGCCTTCATCCAACAACACACCATGCTGTAGTGGGTATCTTGGATTAAGAAGATTGAACTGTAGCTTAGTTAAGGCAGGCCGCAATGCACCCTGTAGATGCCAAAGGATTTGATTGTTACTTGATTTAATGAAAGAGAGAATAACGGACAATGCGATACGTGTAGCCTTGGCTTTCAGTGCCGATACTTCAAATGAGCGCAGACAATGATTTCCATGTCTTTCAGATGGATGGAGACGCAATGGGGGTGTAGGGTAGTTAGTAACTCATGGATTTCGATGTTATTTGCTGAATGCCTAGGTACTGACGCACAAAGGAGTTATTAATAGCAGGGCATGGTCGAAAAGCATTGCCATGGGGACGATCATTCTCATTAGAATGATGATGTGCGTGACCTGCGCCTTTCTACTCAAGCATAAGATTCATGTTTACTAGGCATTCGCCCATTATATCTAATTGAAGCTTAATAAATTTAAATCCTCCAGCCAGGGCCTTATTGTCGATTTGCTGTACGCGAGGCCCCTTTTTGGCACCGGCCGTGCTGACGTGCGACCGTCGACGGTGAGCACTAACAAACGCGAGGGCCTGTATGTCTTACTCTCATACTGTGGCGGAAGCAGGCAGAGCAGCCCTGCAAACCTATTGTTGGATACGATTGACAGGCAAAGCACATACGCTCATGCTGGGAAGAGTGGCTTTCTCTGATGATGCCAACGAATGGGAAATATCGCTGAGTATGTATGTCTTGAATGATTGCTCGCTCCATTGGCTATGCAGCGCCAAGCAGAAGAGGGGAATTTTTACAGGCTCACTGCCTATTCTTAGACCCAGCCAAGCGATCGACCGCTGGCTCATAGCGACACATTGTATGTTTGCCGTGTTCCATCTCTGTGCCGTGTTTCGAGATCAGGCCGTCAACAGGACGCGAACGATGGGGACCACCTCCTCATTCTCCTCTCCTGAGATCCAGTCCCCAACCATGTGAATGTCGCAAGCAATGATTGTCGCTGCCGTTGGTTTGGCCTGGGGACAAGTGCCGATCGCTCAGCCAGGGGCAGCCCGTCCACAATGGATCCTCCTGTTTCAAACAGAGTGGCTAGCTGCCCTTCGCGTTCGGATCGCCATGCGTGCCCATGCCGCGGCGGAGTCGCCTGCCTGGGAGCTGCTGGAAGCAGAATGGTCACGCGTTTTGAAGGCCTGCCTTTGAGTAGAATGTGCCAGTCGAGTCCTTAGTCATGGGCAAGAGAGTATCAGTATCGGTCCCGCGGTGCCTGATTAATTGTTATCCGAATGGGCGGTCCGTACTCACGACTTCAGTCCATCCATCCAGGGGCAACCGCTCGGAAGCAGCAACAATCGGCACAGAGCCGTGGGGATGTGCAACGTTCCAGCCGCAGCAGCCGGAGAGGCAACGAGCGGCGGTGATTGGTGCTGTGTGAAAACAGCGGTCGGGCTGGAGGCAGTCAACCAGCCCCCAAGACTCTCATCTGTCAGATTTCTCTCAGCCACAGCACAGGTCAGCGCGGTAAGCCGGCAACTTGGTTCGCCAGCAGATCGAGCTACGGACTGACCGGCGTGGATGGTGCCGCTGCTCGCAGCCTGTCATGCTGCAGGACCAGACGAAGGTGCAACAAGAGCCCCTTGACTCCATTCAAGCTGTCTCCATTCAAGTTTGGTCATTGTGGATGGCCCCTGTCCGTGCCGCACTGCTTTGCTTTTTCTTGTTGCGCTTTGGTCACGTAGGGCTCGCATTCTGCTGACAATGGTGCCGTTGATCTTGGCCACAGCTGGGGTCAAGGCCAGGCACTGCCCAATGGTAAAAATGGACGTCGAACAATGTGGTTCAGGACTTGCCCAGATCGGCATGAATCCATGCCTGAGGGCAGGCTTGTGCATCTATAAAACAATCCCCCGAGATGGTGGTTGCAGCCCCGTCCTTGTCGTCTCATCTTTGGTAGCCAACAAGCATTTCCTCTCTAGCGTTTCTCATCTCAGCATTTATAAATCTCAGCGTCTTCCTTCTCGTCGTGTGTTTGATTCCCTTCTCCGCACACACTCATTCTCCGGTTCATTCTTTCATTTCATCTCTCACTCGAACAGACTGCTTGACGCATCTCACTTCGCATTCGATTCATTTCATTCACACTCTGCCTGCTAGTCACGCACTTTATATACCCGGACCAGAACCGTCAATACACATTCAATCAATCTCTCAACCAACATCAACATGCAGTTCTCCAGCCTTGCTGCCATCGCCGTCCTCGGCCTGGCCTCGCTCACCACCGCCCACCCCCACAAGCGCTCCGTCGACCTCGTCGAGGCCCTCAAGATTCTCGCTCCCAAGTCGGTCTCCTGCGCCGGTGCTAAGAAGCCCGACGAGTGCCGCACCGCCGAGCAGGCCGCGCCCTTCCTCGAGGCCGGCTTCAAGAAGTACGGCCTCGTCAGCGACAACGCCAAGGCCGCCGCACTCGGCCTCGTCTCCCTCGAGTCGGGCGACTTCCAGTACAAGCGCAACGCCTTCCCCGGCCGCCCCGGTCAGGGCACCGTCAATATGCAGATGCCCAACTTCAACCTCGAGTACGCCCGCTCCATCCCGGAGATCGCGCCCCTCGTCGCCAACATTACTACGACTGAGGGCCTGTCCGACGCCGAGAAGAACCGCATGCTGAGCCTGCTCGTCGAGAACGACGAGTACAACTTTGGCAGCGTCTCGTGGTTCGTCCAGTGGAAGTGCCCCGAGGTCCGCTGCACCCTCGCCAAGGACATCAACCAGGGCTACCGCGACTACATGGCCTGCGTCGAGGTCGACCCGGACAACGAGGAGCGCATGGCCTCGTTCAAGCTTGCCAAGCAGGCCTTTGGCATCACCGTATAGACGGATGGGATTGTCTTTGTTTTTTTTTTTTTGGGATGTGGTGTTTGTATCATGAGAAAACATGGGCCACAAGGCGCCCATCTTCGATTCTAATGCGGGAAGAATCTCTGGACAAGAGTCTCGTCTACTCTTGCTGTACCTACATAGCGTATGCTTCAAAATCAAGAGTATATCCAGTGAAACCACTTTCCGTTCCATCTATGTGATCCATCATCTTCTCCAATGAAACCGCGCTCTCAAAGAGCCTCAGCGTGCATCTTCGCACATGCCTTGATAGGCTAAGGTCGGAGATCTGTTACATGTCGCAGCGCCCAAATTTGGCCACCAGTTACATTGAAACACGGAGTTGCCCCTGATTGCCCATGGGATCACGGGGATCGGAGTCGAGACAGATGGCTGGTTCGCCGTCGGGCTGCATTTGTTTGATCGCTTGGAAATCCCTGCGTATATGCACGTCACTCAGTCCTGGCTCCAGATGTTTCATCGCCTCTGGAGATGGTTTATGTGATGCTTGTACTTGATTTCATTCATTCAATTATATCATCATCACCTAATCCTACGCAAAGCAGAAAAAACTCATCTCAGGTTACTCCAGGTCAATCACACGAGGCGTGAATAATAGATGAATCATCAAACCTCGTACCGATCCGTAGCATCCTTCGCAGGCCGGTAAATCAGATAATCAAACTTGGCCTGGATCGCCAAGCCATTCAGATCCGAACACGCCACACCCACAAACGACCCCGTGAAGCTCCCGTGATTCGGATGCCCTCCACACTCATCCGACACAATCGACGCATCGTACACCGGCCCGATCTTCGCCAGCTCCCCTCCCTCAAGAGCGTAGAAGAACTGCATCCGCCACCCGCGCACCTCCACCGCCAGCCTCACCCTGCCCCCATCCGGTATCCCAACCGGCGGCACAAACGGCTTCTCCAGCGCGCCGGTCGGGTATGACTTCTCCGATGACATGAGCAGCAGCTCCCGCCGCCCGTCCGACCCGGCCGTCACGGTCAGGTAGAAGAAGTTGAACCGCGAGTAGTACACCGTCAGCCCCGCGAACTGCCTCTCGTCCTCGGGCGAAAACGCCACCGTCGTCTCCGCGTCGAACGAGAAGTGCGTCTGCCGCCGAGCCACGAGCGCCTGCTCGAACCAGGACCCGATGGCTTCGCGCCCGATGAGGTTGAGCGTGCCGCCCTCGGTGTTGAAGATGCGCTCCGGCTCGGGTGTGCGCAGCCACTGCAGGTCTTTGTGCAGGCCCTCCGCGAAGGTGTACCGCTTCTCGGACCAGTAGTCGGTGTCGTCGCGCGCGGCGGGGAGGTCGACGATCAGGGACGGCGCAGGACCATCTTTCACGTAGAGCCAGTCGTCGTCGCCCCAGCGCGCTTCTTGGATGGCCGTCTCGCGACCCAATACGCACCGCCGCTTCTGCCCGATGGGACGCCCCGTCAGGTGCACGAGGTAGGTCTTGCCGTCGGGGGTGTCGACGACGTCGCCGTGGCCCGCGCGCTGGAGGGCCGAGAAGGGCGTGTCCTTCGCGGTGAGGATGTGCTTCTGCGGGTGCACCTCGTAGGGCCCCCAGAGGCTGCGGGATCGTGCGAGCGTGCAGGCGTGATCGTAGCCGGTGCCTCCCTCGGCCGTGAGGAGGTAGTACCAGCCGTTGCGCTTGTACAGGTGCGGGCCCTCGACGAGCTTGAGATCCGTGCCCTGGAAGATGTTCCTGCGGGGGCCGACCAGCTTTCCCTGCTCGGGGTCGAACTCCTGGAGGACGATGCCCGCGAAGAGGAGGGGCCGGGCGCGGTGGTCCCAGAGCATGTTGACGAACCACTTGCGGCCGTCGTCGTCGTGGAAGAGGGAGGGGTCGAACCCTGAGGAGTTGGCGTAGACGGGGTCCGACCAGGGGCCCTCGATGGCCGGCGCGTGGACGATGTAGTTGTGCGTGTCCTTGAAGGAGCCGTCCTTGCGCTTGACGTCGGTGTAGACGAGCCAGAAGCGCTCGCCGTCGTGGGTGAGGCACGGCGCCCAGACGCCGCAGCTGTCCGGGTCGCCGCGCATGTCCAACTGGGCCTTGCGCGTGAGCGGACGCGTGACGAGTGTCCAGTTGGCCAGGTCGCGCGAATGGTGGATTTGCACGCCGGGGAACCATTCAAACGTCGATGTGGCGATGTAGTAGTCCTCTCCGACCCGGACGATGGACGGGTCCGGGTTGAAGCCCGGGAGGATTGGATTGCGGACTGGAGGCATTGTGTAGAAAATCAAAGCTACAAAGACCAAAGGGAAGAGCAATAGGAAGGATTGAGCTGTCAACTATTCGCTCGGATGTAGTAGACTATTCAATCCGCTTCCCTAGCCGTCAGATGAAGATTGTTGCTCCCAGAAGGGCAGAGCATTGGTACGGCGACGGGGCCATCCCATTAATATACGCAACCATGAAGAGCGAATCCGAACCGCGTGGGGTGAAGAGGCTCCAGAGTAGATGGAGTCTTTGGGGATATCTGCTCCAACATTGGATGCAGCTTTATCCGGTCTCTTTAGCCTGTTAGATACCAACTCCACCAGGATATCAATTGCCTGAGTGAAGTAATCACTAGAACAGATGCAAACTGGAAACGGGGAAAGGTTCGCAGTAATGTAATGAAACTTGTGGGTAATACTACCTTTAATCGAATCTGTTGGAAAGCCATTAGATGGGCCAGCACGAGACAGCGGCTTCAGTGCTGTTAAGAGGTCTTCAAATTTACTTGTGTACATGTTCGACACCACCTGTAGTTGCTATTCGTTAGTGGCCCAATTACTAGGTAAAGGAAACAATACTGCCTAAAATCGAACCCCATATTGCTGCCCACTCAAGGGGATAGGCGATATGATGCTTGAGGTCATGGTATAATTTGATAGGTAATTACGAAGCTTGAAATTTGGCCTTGCACTTAGTCTGCCTGAGGAGACCCATAGCCAGTGAGATATGATGACTGCTTCGGCGAGAGTAAGCACTAATCGTGACTCCTGTCTCACTGCCTCTGTCAGGCCTATGGCCCGTCAGCACTCTCCCTATGTAAAGGGATTATTTATTAAGGAAAGCCCTGCGTAGTGTATTTTCAGTTTTTCCTCCCTTGCATCCTACTTTCAATCTTCACTATGAGCTTAGACCCCACAACTGAAACCCGGTCAGACCTTCAGAAGGAGGAGCAGGAGGAGGGCAACGACTATTACAGTTATGAAGACGACATCATCGAGAAATGGTCCGACATCATCAAAATAATTAGGCTTGAGACTAAAAAAGCATACTCTTCAAGTCCTGTTTTCGACTCAAAGTCTCCTGGACCCTTCCAAACGTACTGGAGAGGTATCTTCTCTAAAATTGAACAGAGGGTCCTCGAGGACGCCAGCATCCCTCAGTACCTTACAGAACCCCCAATGAAGCAGTTCACAGTGAGGTTCTTCAATGAGCCCGACGCCATGTGCTGCCCGTGCACCCTGCCGGACACCGAGAAGAGCATTCACTTGCGCAACGAAGATGGCGTGACCAAGGAGGACCTCATCAAAGCGGTTACCCGGGAACTGTACGGCGATAAACTTCCAACTGTATTCTCGGCCGAGAACGGCTACAGCGACGCGGAGAGCAGCGACGAAGACGCGGAGAAGGACACCGTGGAGAAGGAAACGAAGGAGAAAAAGGAGAAAGAAAGCAAGAAGAAAGTGAACACAGAGGATGGGAGTAACGGAGCCCTGATGTACTGGTCAGACTGGATGTCCAAAGGAGGCAAGAGCCCGGAAAGATTGGCCTACCTGCACTATCTGAGCGACGAACAGTACGCTCCCGAGATCATTATGTATTTTAGTTCCTACGGGAATTTCAATCGCCGGCTGGAGTTTGTTGAAAAGAAATTCGGCAAGGCGGGAGACTCGTGATTCTCACGATTTGGTTAGACAGACAAAGCTGCATTTTTTCAGTTAACTTTGGCAGCGTCTTATTCTCCCTTATTTCAATACTAAGGCATTATATAATAAAAGCTTGGAGATTATTCTTATTTAAATTACAACAAATATTTCTGTCAATCTGCATGCGAGTGTCAAGCACTTTCGATCGTTGCTAGAACAGAACCTGTTACTCTTAATGATAAGAGTTTTTAGCGCGTTTGTTATGCATACTCTGTAAACAAAATCAAAAAAAGAAAGTATATGTCTAAAATACGAAGAGAAATTTTCTAAACTATACACAACGAATACCAGAGGTTTCACCCTGATGCCTCTCGCCATTTAATGGCTCACTCCTCTCAGTTGAGGCCCTGCCCTTGAGAGCTCTTTGATCCTTTGACTCCAACATCAACAATCACCATCTCCGAGTCCACTTGGAATGAGCCCAGATATCCATGCCAACTTGAAGTTGGTTTCCAACAGGCGAAGCCAGCGGTCTATGCTCCCGACAACCTAGCCTGTCGTCTTACTCGTAATCCTCCAGATCTCTTCGGCCGCGACCTCCCCGGCCTCCGGTTGTGTAACCGACGCCGGTGGGTCGGTTAGGTGGGGGGCGAGGAACATTAGGAGGAGGCTTAGCTCGCACCTCTAGTTCCTCCATGGTATCTCTCTCATTAAGATCTCGTCGGCCTCGACCTCCTCGACCGCCAGTGGTATAACCAACACCAGTAGGTCGGTTTGGTGGAGGGCGAGGAACATTAGGCGGGGGCTTGGCTCTCTCATCAAGAGATCTTCGGCCTCGGCCTCCACGGCCTCCAGTCGTGTAGCCAACGCCGGTAGGTCGGTTTGGTGGAGGGCGGGGAACATTAGGAGGAGGCTTGGCTCTCTCATCAAGAGATCTTCGGCCTCGGCCTCCATGGCCTCCAGTCGTGTAGCCAACGCCGGTAGGTCGGTTTGGTGGAGGGCGGGGAACATTAGGAGGAGGCTTGGCTCTCTCATCAAGAGATCTTCGGCCTCGGCCTCCACGGCCTCCAGTCGTGTAGCCAACGCCGGTAGGTCGGTTTGGTGGAGGGCGAGGAACATTAGGAGGAGGCTTAGCTCGCACCTCTAGTTCCTCCATGATATCTCTCTCATCAAGATTTCGTCGTCCGCGGCCTCCTCGGCCTCCAGTTGTATAACCAACACCAGTAGGTCGGTTTGGCGGAGGGCGGGGAACATTGGGAGGAGGCTTAGCTCGCACCTCCAGTTCCTCCAGGACATCTCTTTCATCGAGATCGTCACGGGCTTCTAAGAGAAGACCATCATTGAGGAAGTCCTCGCCTCGTGTGTCAAGGCCGCTGTCCTCGGTGAAATCAGCGGTGACATGGCTTGTGAGGCCGAGAACGATGGCTGAGACGAGGGGGATGTGTTTCATTGAGACCATTTTGGAAGAATAGTTGGAGTACCAGCCAGTGATACCTATGTGAATGAAAAGAAGTAAAAATTGGAAACGCAAGGAAATGCAAGGAAATGTATTGATAGGGAGTGGTGGTTAAGTTTTGATACTGTTATTCCCAAAATCTGGTTCATGAATGGTAACTAACGATGCCTTTTATATAAACTGTTTGGGATATTTATAGATTATTTTTGTACACATACTATGGCTGAAACTGTTTAAAATAGCATTACTATAGAATTATTGCTTCTTGTGGGGATTTAATATATATCCATGCTTCTTTGCTAGTCCGACATGACGCAAGCCCGTCGCCATCTTCGGCAAAAGTCCTTTTGGGAATAGTGTTTGACGCGCTTCGCGTTGATCGAGTAAAAGTCAGGCAATGAAAATCCATCAATTCTCCTATCATTACACTTGGAGTCATTCAACCTATCGCCCTCATCATCATGGCACGTGGGATGGGAAATTTACTTTGTAAGCAAGGGAGAATAAAGGATGGGAATGGCTCCCAGATGGGCTTCGCGTGGCCAAGGATAGAAGAGCTGGAAATGGGCTCCGGGAAGAAATGACTGACCACGTAGTAGCGCTCGAAGGATGGCCTTCTGCTGATTCCTTAGTACCACACCGGCAAATCTGCCAAAGTCCCGAATTGGGACCATGCTAATCGTATCATTGCCTCATGAAGCTGTCGGCTACCTATGTCAAATATAGACCCTGGTATTATCATGGTTTCTCCTTGCCCAGTTTCTCGAGACTGCCCATCCCCCACTGTACTCTCGGAACTCTTGAAGTCTCGCCCCAGCGCCTTCTTGATAGCGTTGAATCATAAAACATCGGGAATATAGGCCTGTTTCCCTTTTAGAAATGCGCTCCTTCACAGCCTTGGGATACGCGGCCTTAGCATGGCTGAACATCTGGGCGTAGTCAAAGGTGTTCCTGTACACATTGAGGATTGAGAGTAGCACAGCGATTTGGGGCAGAGACAAACGTCTGCTGGACGCTCGGTGTTTTGAGAGCTGCGTTCAGGATGCTCGCCAACAATTTAACTGTCGGCGCATGCTTCCGTTGTAGGGTCGGCCGAGGCTGGGGGCCCATGAAGCATCCGAGCTCTGGTTCGATTCCTTTGACAAGGGTCAAATGGCTGGATCGTAGCGGGGAAGCAAGAAGCCGCCTTTGCCTCAGCCCTGCATTGCCCTGTGCAATTCAAACCACCTAAAGTACCGGCAGAAGCGAGTTGACTAGGCTAGTATAATATGATATATCCCAAACGACGTTCCCCTGTTAATATGCACGGCGAAGGTAAGACAGGAATTAGTGTAAAGGAGCGATATCTCGGAGACCAGAACGCGTAAGTCGACTCTTCGGAGAAAGCGGGATTCCCGCCATGATTTCGACGGCGTGATTACCTCCTTCACAAGGAGGACATGCACTACCTCAAAGCGAATCGTGAAAGCCAGGACCAGTGTTCCTTAGTTAGAGCGAATAGGGAAGGTAATTACTCAAGCAATGGATTGACAAAGTTTAGCCTGTTCACGATGCCGATGTCGGTGGAACCAAACTCTGTTGGGGCGGAGTGCGCTTGTCTCCTGCAAACGGGGTTGTGAGCCCCATCGTGGAGATCGATCTGCCACCAGGATCCGTCAATCGGCTCATCTTGTCTCTCCTGGTCATCTTGCCCTGAACACCCAAGGCATCCCCGGGATTGACTTGATGTAGTCTGGTACATTGAGATACAACACCTTCGTTGCGCGTGGACCCAGTCTCAGACGGCAACATGGCAAAACCAACAAAGCGCGGTTCCGCGACACAAACAGAGTCCGACGTGGATAGAGATGAAAGAAAGTGAGTTGCGATCCCTTGCGGAATCTTCCACCTTGCCTTCGCCTCTCCTTCGATCTAACCTGATAACTTAGGAAAATCCGCAACCGCCTCTCACAAAGAGCTTTTCGCCGGAGGCGAGCAGAACACCTGAGGGAGCTTGAGAGTCGCGCAAATGCCTCGGACCAACCGGACGATGATAGGCTTGTGGTCCTCGAGCAGGAAAATAGGCGATTGCGAGCACATATCACCCAGCTTCAATCGCAGCTCGAAAGCATACAAGCGACAATCCAACTCATGACCAAGTCATCGAATGTTCTTCTCGATGCCACTGAACCTTCCAGCAATGAAGAGTTGCAGACTGAGCAAGTTCGAACACAAACCCAAAGTGATCAGGTCCCGAGTAACATAGCTAGCATTTCTCAGGACATTTTGGGGACGCCTGCTACTCCAAATAACAATCAACAAAACGTTAGCAATAACTTCTCGCTTCTCCTTCGTGGAAGCAATTCCGGGAAATACTCACCTTCGTTTCCCAGCCACAATTCGGAGGCAGGGCTTGATGGGTTTACCGAGTCTCTTGGCCCGATGCAACTTGACTCTCTCCCGCTCACACGAATGCCCGAGTTCTGGGGGCTTAGCCACCAGGTAGGACCACAAGCGTATGCGAATGCTCTGGAATTAAGCTTGCCATCGCCCTCTAGTGCTCTGGTTGGTTTAAACTGCGTCGAGTCTAACTCGCCGTTCTCGGACCACATTCAACTCCTCAAGAAGCTATTGAAAACAAAACTGAAGCAACCACATCGTATGGACAGAGCCTTTTGCCAAACGTGAGTTATCCCCATATACCTAAAACAGGCCGGAATTTTCTATTTCTAACTTACTCTACTAGATTATACCAATCGGTATCCAGTGTTTTAGCCATGTTCAATAGCATCACACGCCCAGATGTCATGAACTGGTACGCGAAGACGCGCTTCTTCCATATCGTCGAGCTCACTGCATGGCAAATCTTCCCCTCGCCCGTGACTTTCTCCCGGCTGAGCGAGCGGTATAAGCCAACCAGATCGCAGCTCGCACTCCAAGGTCAATATCCATGCGTGGTAGACTGGATCCCCTTTGCGTCAATCCGAGACCGGGCTATTCAACTCCACGCCGCCAACCCATGCATCGACCAGATATTCTGCGATGCGGTGAGCGCATACGTGGTTGAGTCTACCATGTCGGAGCTCATCATGGGCACGTCTCCCATCAAAGTCTACGTTCGAGTCACAGATTTGATCGCAAGCATGTCCCCTGACCAGACTCGGGAAGAGAGACTAGATATCGACAGCGTACAGCTCCCTGCCCCTAACTTGAGGACGCTCTTCTCGTCGCCCAAGTACGCACAGTTGGCATTCGAATATCTTCGGATGGACTGTGGTGCGCAAGAGTACAAAATCGATCCCATGTTCTTTGGGAAATACCCTGAGTTATGTGATCCATCCGACAATATTCTTGCTACTGGTGTGCCACTCAGGCCAGAGAGCCAGATAACGCTCACCAGCCCGAGGCACCTTGATCCTATGACCATGACGATATACAGCAGCTTTATTAATTTTTCCCTCGATGCAGTCAAAGCCTTTTCAAATCATACTACAAGTAAACGAAATCACAATGTTCCGGTATCGGGCTAACAGTACCATGCGCTACGAGCACAAGAAAGCCATTGACTGGTGCACGTGACGTCTTGGCTGAGAGCAGCAGGTTCAAAGACGGGGAGTGTCAGGAGGAAACAAGATGCGGGATGGGCGATTCACTCAAATTACAATGATTTATTGGAAATCCCGTCTCAAAAATGAGCCTTCCGGTCCGGAGTTCTCTGCCTCCAATCGAGCCACCTCTTAAAACGTCAAAGAATGAAAGGGATAATTTACAAGTGGAGAGTTTAGCCCAATCACCACCGAGGCCTCAACCCTTGTCATACCCCCAACCAAGTGAGAGACCCAACGAGCAAGGACTAATAGTTGCTTAACATGGTGCACCAGCCCAAGACCCCTGATGCTGCTCCCATCCCAAACTTCTCGATACGACTTATCTCTCCTTGTACTGAAGGAGCGCGTAACGCTGGTATATCTCAGCGGTGTGTGCGCGAAATGCCTTTCCGTACTTGATCAAAACGCCGGTCAAGGCAAGGAGAGAATCACGGTAGTGATTAGAACAATCGTTATCAGGACCCATTGAATGCCCACAGAACGAATCCTTGGGTCGAGAGCGAAAATAAAGGCGGTGCTAAAGATACTTCTCCTTCTCACGCGTGATACACGCTTCACTCCATCAACCTTTTCCGGGAAACCATTTGGAGTCTTTGAATGCCCATCATGATGATGCAGCAGCAGCAGCACCTTTTCCGTGTTTTCTACCTGATTATGAGCTGGGTATCTCTCTGAGCAACGCCTACTTTGAAAATATTCATCCTCATTACCCTTTTCTACATGAGCCAACGTTCAGGTGCTGGGAAGACGCGCTTCTCAGGCCATCCAACACCGTCGAAGAGCTGGATTTTGATCCTGTCCCACTGTTCTTTGTCAATATGGTAAGCAATGTCTTCAACTCGACCTGCCGATGTCATGACTAAATGTCCTAGGTGTATGCTGTTGGAGCCTTGCTATTGTCAAACTTAGGATCACTACCGCAGGTAAATTATATCTAGAACCGTGTAGCAATCACCGCTGATACTTCTTCAGCAACTTTACGTATCAGCACAGTTTTACATCGACAATATTTTATCACGCAACAACCTGGAAGCCATACAAGCCATCCTTTGCTACACCATGTATTCGCTTCGAAGCTCTCGAGGTCCATCCATCTGGTGGGTTGCTCCCTAATAATTAGAATAGGGTGAACTGACAATGAGGAAGGAAACTGTCTGGCTTAGCACTTCGTCAATGCATTGAACTTGGCTATCACCGTAGCGTCAATCGCTTTGGGTTTAATACAGGCCCTCTACAACTTGAGATGCGAAAGAGAGCCTTTTGGTGTGCTTTTGGAATTGACTGCTACGCAGCGTTGATACTAGGGCGCCCTTTAGGCAATCTGATACAAGAGGTTGATGCCGAGGTAGGTGGCCTCTCGCAGAAGTTCGGCAAGTACTGACTTGGGTTGGACACTCAGTTCCCATTGGATATCGATGACTCGAATATAACCGAGACCGATATCCTAGGAGAGCCGCGTAGCCCCGACGATCGGTTTTCTACAACCAATGTCAACTGCACTTCATGTCTTTCCACTCCGCCATATCTGGGCACGTCTACACTCGTCTTTTTGTATTCAGGTGTGAGCAGCAATATGGACAATACAGCCAGTGATGACCGAATTGCTCTATTTCGGGCAGAGATTGACGCTTGGATTGCTTCCACTCCTCCAATACCACCATGAGCTGGAGCAGCCCTGTCAATCCTCGCAACCCAGGATTGGTATGATCTCAGCTATAGTGAGACTATCATCATGCTCTACCGAGGTCAAATGATTGATCATTCAGAGGGTGCAAATGATGATGTGTTCCTGCAATGTGCTTGTGCCGCCGAGAGGATCTGCTTGATGAATCGGCGGTTATACATTGGGAAACCAGTAAATTGCACCTGAGGTACTCTTCACGTCATTTTCTCTGCTGGGTTAACATACCTGCATTGTCTCTGGGCATCGGCTGCTGTCCGTCACAAAACTTCACTATACGACGTGGGCAACACACTCACAAGTTGCACGATGCTTCTGACAGTGATAGCTGAGCGGTCCAAGAGCGCCGTTCCCTACAGAGACATCTTCGAGGCTCTCCACAGCCGCACCAATTAGATGATGGCAGATAGAGGTAGAGAGCAGTCGGATGTGCAGCTCTCGACAATGGATGCCGGTGATACTGCGTCAGGAAGTTTAACTCAGTGGATGACTGAAATCTCGGACGCGGGGATGTCAGATGCAGTTGACAATCTCCTGACTAGCCTAGTCTCAGGTTTTATAGCCTATGAAGGGATAGGGGAACCAAGGAGTTTGTCTTAGTCCGTTGAAACATCCCCAGGGCTTGAGTGGTACCGAAATTAGGCTCCTTCGTTCGTGACATGAAATTCCTGGCTGGAGAAGACCCGAATGGTGGTCAATAGAAGTAACCAAAGAGGAAAGCACGGATAGAGACGTTTCATTCTAAAACTTCCACTCGGGTGTTTGATCTTGAACCCCACGTGACGGTGTGGTATATTATGGGGTTCATAACGGATAACTAGAAAATTGTGTCTTACTCTAAGGAAGATGAATTTACTACAACTGTTTATTGTTTGTGTACTTTCTCATAGCATTCATAGAATCACAAAACTGGGTTAGCAAGGACTGCCAGAGATGATCAAGTTGACAGTATAATCTATCATTTCCTCTTCTTCTTCGATAATAACGGCTAATTATCCTACGTACTCAGTGGTTTCAATTTTGGCGGGATACGAGATTTCCGCCTGCTTGCGGATTTCATCTACAGTAGCTAGCAAAAGCACAGACTCATCCCATGGGATAGTTTCGCTCTGCAAGTCGCCAGCCAATAATCGCCTTGCTGCCTCATCGGCTTCCCAGAACATGCCATGCCCCTCCGCTGGGATGGGATATTCCTCTGTGTAGGCTTTGGTGCTGTCTTTGGCGGGTATCACCTTGATGCTCTGTGCTCTATGCACGGGACCCCAGACCTGGATCTCACCCTCGCGCCCGTAGATGTGGATGGTGGGCCCACCGGCATCGTCCACATCTGGCAGATCGAACGATGCACTGGCGATGCCATGAGCATAGTCGAAGCCGGAATTGTTGGGCATGTGGAACCTCATCATCATGCTAATGGTCCGGTCGGCGCCGGTTATCTCGTGCTTCTCTACCAGCGTAGAGATGTCGGTTGGAGGTTTTGGTGTCTTGGCTCCCTTGCATTGGGTGTGGTACAACGTTTGGAAGAGCCAGGTAAGCGGATAGACGCCGATATCCAGTAAGGCACCACCGGCCAAGTCCATGTTGAGATAGCGGTGAGTAAGGTCCATGGAATCGAGGTTTGAACCGATGGAATTATTGACGAAAACGCGATTCACGTCGCCAATCTCGCCACTCTGAATCAGTTCACGAACGCGGACGCTGAGGGGGAAGAATCGCGTCCAGACTGCTTCCATGAAGAACACCTTCTTCTCGGCAGCCACCTCATACAGCCTCTTGGCCTGCTTTGCGTTGACCGTGAGGGGTTTCTCGCACAGGACCGCCTTCTTCGCATTCAGAGCCAGCATGCAGTTCTCGAAGTGCAGAGAGTGTGGAGTGGCAATGTAGATGATGTCTACATTGGGATCCGTAACCAGTTCCTTGTATGAACCGTATGTCGCGCATGAAACGCCAAGTTGAGAATCTTGCATGTTCTTTGCGACGAATCGCTGGGCGGATTCGAGTGAACTTGATGAAGCCACGCCCGTAATGATGTGGTTAACGTCAGATACGCCTCTGGTTTTCGGGTCGACCAACAGATCCCGAGCAAAGGTAGCTGCGATTCGACCGGTGGCTGCACGAACATAGAGTCAGCCAGGTCCTGTTTGTAGTTAATGGGTGTCTGAATCTTCTGCACTTACCCATGAGGCCCCATCGGACGGTCCTTTTAGTCTCGGAGCCCATGGTGTTATTCAGATATGATGGCCAAGTTCATTCAATGGGGTCAAGGCTGTTCCCTGCAGACAATCGATTACATGGAGCGCATAAGACCACTTATAAGTTTACCAAGCGCCGTGCTCATCTACTGGGGTTACTCGTATGCGTGTTACAGAAAGGATAGTATCGTATCGCTGCTCAACCCAGCGTGGGGAAAGACTTCCAACTTTGGAACTCCGATTTGCCGTTGGAAAGGATCGATTGCTAATCCGCCCAGCATGCTCGGCAAAAGACACAGCCGACAACTGAAGTATCCACTCACTCAAAGGTCAACCCCCCCACCCCCAATTTTGCCAGTTGGATAGCCGTCGATCCTGTCGAAAGTCGAGCAGTCAGATTCGAGATCGGCGTTGAACTCCCCGTGAAGGCACATTCACGATTTCTCGCCCTCCATTAGCATTGGATGGGGAGGCTGATAAGAGTGTATCCTTTCGCAACGGACGCACGCTGTAGTCACATCAACTTTAGGAGCGATCACCATCATTCCACGACCAATCTCGCAACCTATTTGAAACCTTACTTTGGTAACTACTTACTTTGGTAACTAAGGATCTTCTCTGTTCAGCAGTCTCCGCAATATGATTCTTGTCTAGTAGTAAATGCTGGTATGGACATTGTTATACTTCTGCATCCTGCGGATACACAGTCCCTCCCTGCCTTCTCATCTCGTCCATTATCTCCATAACGCGAATGGTCTCAGCCCAGGGCATGATGGCGCTCTCAGTGCGATGAGAAAGGACGTCCAGCGCTGTATTGTCCTGCTCGAACATGAAACCTTGACCCGCCTGTGTGAAATCATGCTGTTGCAGGTCGAATCCGCCATAAGATAGCTCTCGATGAACAACGAGTGACTCTGGGTGAGAGGCGTCTTCCCCTATCACGTCGATGTAGCCGCTTGAGCCGTAAATTCGGCAAATTGGGTCGACTGCTCGCCCGGCGGTAAATGAGCTTGAAATAAGAGCATTTTGTCCAGTTGAGCTATACTGAAGAACAGCATTTGTTGTAACTTCGACTCCCATGGAGTTTGTTTGGGCCGCGAGTATTCTTGGTCGCTCTAATTGATCCACCTCAGGTCTTTCCAAGGATACAAGCGCCCAGGTGAGAGGATAGATCCCAACATCCAAGAGTGACCCTGCTCCTAGCTTCGGATCTCTATATCTCGAGGTTGGCGGCAGACTAACTATGTCGACTGGCAAGTTATACTGGGAAGATAACCAGGAGACACGCCCAATCGCGTTCTGCTCAAAAAGGATATCCCGGAGCTTAGTGACGATAGGGCGATGTCGAAGCCACATGGCCTCGGCAACATAAACGCCCTTCTCCTTGGCAGCCTTGAAAACGTCCCGAGCCTCCTTTGCATTCATCGTGAATGGCTTTTCGCAAATCCTAAGTCCGCAACAACCCTTCTGCCGCAGAATTGAGGAGACCAAGTTTTGAGCAGAAGAGGCATTTTTTTTGAGTGTTTATTAGTCAATTTTATTCATGGGATAGGGGCTTATTTGTTTAATGGTGAAGCACTTTCTTTCGTGAGGTTGACTAAGCAATGTGCAAATGGTCAAAACACTGTTCATCCTAGGATCTAGATTTTGATTCGCGCTACAGGATTTATGTGGAGGGCTTGCTGTTAATGTATGCGATAAGAAGGGCCACGGAACTTTGTCCACATATAAAAGGTGAGAAGGATTTCCCTAGGGATTTCAGTTCGAACTTGCTAGCGCGCTGTGCGTGCTCCCGCACCGCTAAAAGTTGTACGTAAAACAATAACTCACTATAACTCCTCACGATCAAATACACCCCGCTTCATCTTCTCTATATAGTCATGCAAACACGCGTCTCTCATCACACCGGCAGGCGCCCGGCATCCCGTGAATATCTCAAACTGCGTACAGGCCTGACTATGTAACACTTCAATGGGATCCACCAAAGTCCATCCCGGTGGTTTTTGTTCTCTGAATTGCCTCATCAAGTGGGTCTCGGGTGTAAAAAATGATAGCTTTGAAGGAGGCACTGTCAGCAATTTCCATCTCATATTCGTTGAAAAGGATAACGGCAGCCCGGTACTTACCTCAACAACAACACCCCCAGTAGGGCTAGATATCCAAGAAGGAGGCATTACGAAGGGCGTGGAAATCTGACTCTTTGGATCAGGCGCCTTGATTGCGCCGATGACAATGCTCGGGGGTTGAAGTCATCTGGCCAGGGATCATCCACAGAACTCAAGGTTGTGATATGGAATCCAGTCGTTGATGTGTGATCCCCAAGCCCTCTAGCGGTATCCGGGCTTTTTCGGGTGACAAATTCAGCAAAGGCTTGCTGGAAGTGAGTAGCTAACGTCTTGGCCCGCGATAATGTGCGGTTGTATATGAAGATGTTTCGCACTCCGAGATATAAAAGGCTATACACAGCCGCACGCGCCATTCCACCCGCTCCTATGACCAAGCCGACTGTTTCTCTGTTGATCGTGTTGGCAGGGGAGATTGATCTTGAAAGACATGCACAGACGCCCATCCAGTCCGTATTATCTGCGAATAGTCCCGAAACAGGACCAGCCTTGTGTCTGAACTTCTTCGAGCGGTAGTCACAAGGCGCAGGATAGCCCTCTTGACCCTGCCGACGGATCGGGAGAATGGTATTGGCCGCTCCAATCATCTCGACCGAGGGGCTCTGATGATGTACGTAGCGTAGTATATCCTTTTTAAAAGGCTGGGTGATACTGGCCCCTCCGAAATTCGGGTCACGCCACATCGATGGCAGATCATCCAAGACTTCGCTTTCTCGCGTCTCGTAGCTATGCCTCATCCCTAGTGCCTTGAATCCCACATTATGCATGGCAGGCGACATACTGTGACTGGCGGAGCCACCAAACACGTAAAATCGCAAAGGGTCAACCATGTTAAGCGTGAAGAGCGTGGACCACTTTATCTTGATGGGTACATCCCAGGAGCCATTGTCTTCGTCGTCGATCGACACCGGACTTAGTATCGGATTGCAGATTTGCGAAAGGCGTCCCGTTCGGCCCATGTTGTAGGCAACCAAAGGGGCGACTCCAGTATCTGATGCGATTTTAGCAATGAACGCGAGGCAATGGTAGTCTTCCTCGGCGGATTGACCCTGTTTGATGATCCGGGTGACGCCGCAGCCTAAGCGAACCAAGCGCGTGTAGCGGTCGAAGGGTACCGAAGACGACCAGAACCCTTCGTCCTTCTCCAAATGCTCGTAGTGTCCGACAATGGTAGTGTGTCCACTGTGGCGGCAAATGTCCGTGATAAACCTATCCCCTGTCCGCCAGTCGACTGTCAAGTATTCCGGAGCTAGCCGCAACCCACGATACAAGGCTTCGAGATATGCATCCCAACCCCGCTGGTTCTTGGGCTGGGAGTCTGGCTCCAGCTCAATGTGGTAGAATACAGGAACCTGCAAATAACGGCGAATTTCGGCAACGATGCGTGCTATTTGGGCAACCTGGTAGTCGTCCGGGCCAGCAGATTGCCATATGTCATTGATGATTTCCACGGCATCTGCTCCAACGTTCAGACATGAGATGTCTTTATAACCTCCTGACAGTCGTACGCGCATCATTGTTGAATAAATCCGATGCTGCGGAAGGCGTGGGTACAACGTTGGAAAGATAGTATGGGAGAGGGAAGATGCCTCGTAACCCAAGGCGGATGCGAGAAAGCTTGCCAGTGAAGCCTGTGTTCTCTGCAGTGCTTGCATTTGTCTTCTAGATAGATTGCGGAAAGGGAACGCTTCTGCCAGGCTTGTCTCACCCGAAGAGTGGTGAAGGTCATCTTTCCATCGCTCTGGGAGGTTGAAAAAGTCGTAGTTCGAGAGTTGATAACATGTCGTGAGAAGCTCTTGCATCCACTTTGGGGGGCCTCCATGGCTCTCATTTGCTTCTTTGTTTGCTACGGGGTCCGTGGGATTCGCATCCGTATATTCCTTGCAGCTCCGAACGTAGATTACGGGGTGGGTTTTGGCGAATTCTCTTGTAAATTCGCGACAGCCTCTTGTTGCCAGAATGGGCCCGCAGGCGATAACATGGCCTGTACCATATTGAGAAAGAACGGCCTTTGTCCACTCGAGTTGGCGGTCTCGATTAGAGTTGCCGTCGTGATTGCTTTTGCGCTTCAAAGGATTGCTGGCAATTTGCGATGTTTTAACAAGACGTGTATATTCGTCTGCATCAATCACTCGGCGACCCAGGAGCAAACCCGCGAGAACCGCCAGGCTGGACTTTCCAGTATTTCGTGGACCGGTAAAAACGATTGTTGCGTCTCGTTCGATGTTGGGGCGTTGGCATTGCGTCGTTTGGTCAATCGGCGGTAAACTGGCATTCTCGCTGCTCAGATCAGGCGGGGGGTTCGGTTCCCGACTCGAAGGTATACTCTTTTGGAAACGTCAGCGGCGCAAGTCGCCCCAGGGGTCAAGATCGATCATCTTGCATTTGGGTACCATACGTTGGGTATCGCCGCGAGCGCGACTCGGTCTGACGTTGGCAAACTCGTCTCCATAGTCTCATCTCCATCTCTCATCCAAGTCGGCCATTCAAAATGCCCACAGCAAATCCACTGCCGACATGTTAAGACTATAAGTGTACTCGAGCCCCTCTAGGTCTGTGTTGTGCTATTGATGGTCTCACCACCAGGGCTTTGTCGGCTAAGTGAATTGCCGATTAATGGCCAGCAACATGACTCAGCCCAGGCGTTAGACTGCACCTGGCAATTCTCTCCACGCCTTCTCTCCACATTGTCTCCTCAGCACAGACAATCCAATGTGGTACCCCACGACTCGTGACAACGATCGTCGCGGAGTCGATTCACTCCTCCCCGTACGCCACCGCTCGGCCCCCAATCATCCATCATGCGATACTGCGGCGTCTGACCCAGCATTTGTCGATGGAGCAAGGTAGAGCATGATTGCTGTCTACGACTTTGCAAGTTGAGGTAGCACAGCTATTGTGAGACCACTGCGCTGCCGCAGGGGACCGACCTGCCATGAGCAACCACAGTGAAGACGATAACCCGGCTCCGCGAAAGCGGCAACGCGTCGCCAAAGCTTGCAATCGGTGCAGACACTCCAAGCTCAGATGCGATGGCGTCAGGCCGTCGTGTCAGAAATGCCTGGCAGCCAAACGGAACTGCTCCTATGGCGCCCCATTGAAGAAACGGGGTCTCAGGACAGGCTACGTACGGGCTCTTGAATGCCTATGGGGTTTGACTTTCTCGTCCATCCAAGGCAGCGCCGACACGGTGCAGCAATTGATTCTTTCCAGGCCGGGGTGGTCATCCTGGGTTCGGGACGACGTCGACGATTCGCAAGGGGAGAATGATCCGATATCGACCTGGAGAACAAGCGGCATTCCGCAAATCATCGACTCGCTGTTGGCACCCGATGGCGAGAAAGAGGGCGGCGGACTTGGGCTCCCTGCAGATTCCGAGGAGCCATCCGTCGAGAGTCTATCATGGGGACCGCAGTCGATACAAGTTGTTCCGCAAATGCTGACCCAATCCGACATCCCTGGCGAACAAAGTCACTCGGGCGGCCATGAAGTAGAAAATGGGGACATTGGCCCCGAGCAACCAAGAACAACGTCTCCAAGCTCCTTTCGTTCTGCCCCTGCTGGAACCCTGCACTCAATGGGTCTATCGAACGCGTCCGCACAACCCTCTGTGCAACGCCCAGATCTTCCTCGCAATGCACAGGCACTATTGCATCAGTTCTTCTCGTCGACACATCCCTGGATTCCTATATTCCACCGACATACGGTACTTCGAACTCTCTTCCAGTATCGGCAACAGAGTGCCAATACCGAAGACCCATCAAGCTGGAGGACTGGAGAGAACGCACTTCTCTGGGCGATTCTTGCACATGCGACGATCGGCGAATCTGTGTCGAAGAGTACGAGCACTTCGTTGACTCAGTGCATGCCTGATTTCCCCCATTCTAGATATCGCATCGCTCGAAACATGATGCTGGGCGAAGATGAGGATCAATACACAGCTAGCCACGTGCAAGCCCTATTAGCTCTTGCGCTTGTGCAATATTCCTTCCGTGAATGGTCGAGAGCTGGTCTGATGATCGGTCAAGCAGTGCTCGTTGCTAGACATATCGGTCTCGATCAATCGTTCCTAACTACTGAAGTGCAACAGCGCACCTGGCTGGGTTGCTTTGCCCTCGATACCTTAATCTCGCTACACACTGGGCAGCGGCCCCTGTTACCGTCATGTCAAATTAGAGACTTGCTTCCACTGAACGCGACAAGCAGCGAGGAATGGGAACCTTGGGATCTCCAACACGCGCGACTTCCAGAGGTCGACTTCCAGCTGGCTGAATATGAGGAGCCAACGTACACTACTAGTGTCTTCTCGCTGCAATTAGAGGTCCTCTGTATGATCAATGAATGGATCTGCTCGAAACCTGATGAAGATTCACTGGAAGTAAATAAAGCGGCCTTCTTGTGGTGGGAAAAGAGGCTACCTCTGCATATCAAAGCATATCAGAACACACATCATGAGCACCCAACAACACCATTGAACGTTACGCAACTACAAGTGTTGCAAGCCTTTTTGTGTGCACGCCTGTGGCATTCGCAAGCATTGGACTGGTCAGAGGACCTACGCAGAGTATGGCTCGTTGCGCTTGAGTCGATGCAACGACTCCTGAAGATATTCCACGGGGCCGTTCTCCCACCGTCGTGTAACTTGATTCGATCCGTGTCACTGCCAGGCTCGCAGTCCGAATCGATGTCCTTTCAAGCTTTGGTCCAACACCTAAGAGCTGATGCCGGGCCGGAGGGACCTATGATCAACGAAGGCCCATATTCTACTGGGGAACTTAAGAAACTAGATGACTTATTGGTAAGTCCAATTATGTAGCATTTTCAACTTCTGAGCTACCCTGACTAACTTTGCAGACCATGAGCACCCTCGTCCAGGCAGATGGCGAAGCTTTAACATCCTATTCACTAGACCCACGCATACAACAAAACTTCACTTCATTCATGGGAGCTTCACAATCTTTTGCTCAACCGACAGTGTCAAATCTTATGCTTAATCAAATGGATCTTCAAGATCTGGATAGCACAACTACAATGTTTATGAACCAGGCAGAAGGGACCGATCGCTCTGAAGACGTGCCCTTTGGCTTCTTGAGTAGTTTGGAAGCAGTTGATATGTCAATCCCCCCTCTCTCCGGCTTCCCTCGGCCATGATTCTCAAGAGGACTGCGCTAATACTTGTGCCGTCATAGTGATGAGCGCGATCAATTCCAGAAAAACTTGGGATTCACTCTTTGACGTGTGATAGAAGGCGGACTGATATTATTTGAGCTTGGGCCGCCTAAACAGCTACCCTAGAACCTCTTACCTTTGATCACGATTCTAACCACGAGATAGAGGAATCCAAGCTTCTACAAACCACTGCTCTTAACCTTGCCATATGTGATAGTGTTGGTAGTTCCGTGCACTCTAGTAACATGTGACGGTTCGGCGACTTACACCGGACTAGTATTTATACAGAATTTAAGAATCTGATTATCCTACTCAGAATAATTCTAATTAGTTTGACATATACTATTAGTCTCTCCTAGACCCTATCCGGTGTAGATCGCCAAGTCGTCACACCCTCCAGCAACGAAATCCAGAAGCCGTCCGGGAGAAAGAAGGCTTCACGGCTGTAACTGTACATCCATAAGTTACATCTTGGGCGACTCAACGTGTTGAACGTCTATATCTTTAATGAGTTCTCCGCCTTCACTAGGCATTTGCTCCACATCGACTGCGAGACCTGCGATAAGATTGCCTTTCTTATCAAAATGCCTTTCCATGGTCTGGCTTCGCTTGATGGCATCAAAGATATTCTTAGAACCGGTAAAGATCAGATCGATCTCCTCCAGGGAACGTCCCCAAGTCTCGGGGAAGAGGAAATAGATGATTGGTAGGCCAAGGAAATTGAAGGATGCGAAGATCAGATAGGTTCTCCAACCAATATTGGTAAAAGCAACCGGAGTAGTCATGACGATCACAAAGTTGCGATCCAATTCGAAGATGTCGCCAAAGCATTGGCCTGAGCCCGGACAGGCAGCGCCACGACTTCGGCAGCGAGAAGCCAGCTGATTTGGGCGTAAGCTAGGCCAAAGAAGGTGTTGAATACGAAGAGGAAAACAGCTGCTCCAATTCCTGCCTGGGTCCCACCAATCTTAGTGCAGATAGCTAGGACGACCATCGACAAACACATACCGGTCGAGGAAAACAACAAAAGGGGGCGACGGCCGAAATTTTTGACAAGCGGCACCGAAAACACAGATGCAAGGAAGTATTGGGTTCCGTTGCAAGCGGCGAGAATGCGAGAGAGAAAGGGTGATAGGCCAATTTCGTTTTCGTAAATGGAGGCAGCGTAGAATGTAATAATGTTGATACCGCTCAGCTGGCTCAGCACATGGACAGCAACGGCAATGAAGGTTCTGGTACGTTTCTTCAAATGGCCTTGGCTTAACATTGCCATGAAATTCTTGTTGGTATCGACATGGACGGTCTTGTAAATGGCGCTTAGCTGCTCGCTAACCAGAGGGTCGTTACGAGGTAAATCGTAAAGTGCGCTGATGGTGGCAGCAGCCTCCTCTTGCTTGTCTTTCAACATAAGCCAGCGGGGTGATTCGGGCAGGAACATGATGCTGGCGATAATAAACAGCGAAAAGACAAGTTGGAAAGCGATTGGGAACCTCCATGCGACTTGGCTGGGCTCTGCGTAGGAAAGACCAAAGTCAAGCCAGTAGCTGACCATGACACCCGCGATGACGAGAGATGTTTGGAAGGCCATAACCGGCCCGCGACGATGAGGCTGGAGGCATTCTGCCTGCCAGATAGGAACGGTGGCAGTATTGAGACCGGTACCAAAGCCGCAGATAACACGGCCGACAACGAATTGAGGAAGCTCATATCCTGAGAATTGTAAAATTGCACCGATAGTCACAAGAATGCATCCGAGCAGAATCGTCTTTCTGCGGCCAAGCCTGTCTCCGATAAAAGCGGCAAGCAAAGCGCCGCAAAAACAACCAAGGTTGTAGGAGGAGATCGCGATTCCTGAGGAAAGTTAGCGTCTATGCATTATTCTACCCAGCCGTTGTTATACTAACCCTGAGTCGTCGACATTGTAGATCTGGCAGATGCGCTCAGACCTTCAAAGCAGGCCTTGGTAGTGCAAATCTCCGGAAAGACCTTCGTAAAGGATGGCAAGGTCAACAAGCCTCCCATTACACCTTGATCATAACCAAAAAGTCTATGTTGGTGCATAAATTAGTATTCCAGCGGTCTGATTGTAGAGCTATTGACGGTCGTTACCTACAAAAACTCGAAACCGGCCACGAAGATCACCAGCCAGTTCAGTCGCTCGCCACGAAGGCCGAGGAAGGAATATTCCGTCCCTTCAGACATCTTGGACTGCTTGCTTAGAAAGTGATGAGAAAGGGAAAAGAAAGTAGGCAGTTCCCTGGGATAATTCTGATTCTGAGAGTTGAGGAGCTTGTATCGAGGAGCAGTCGAGAAATTGAGAGCTGGGGAATGCCTATTCATGTAAGGATGGAAATATCTTCCCCGCCCTCTCTCCAAACGGAGTCTAAGGGGTTATGGGTCCTCTCCCCAGACTATGCGCACATTAGCCTTCCACAACCCAAAGTGTTTGGCTCTCGCTCCCCCGGCTTAGACTCCGATAGACTTTACCCGATCACCTTCACGACTCCTTGCAGGGACGCTGTGGGGAGAGTTGGGTGTCTATTCGTACTCGGCGTTTCAAACGCAGGATTCGAATTCGAGGGAGGCGTTCTGTTAAGCGCATGCGGATAGCAGCCGTTTGTTTGCGCAGTCTGGAACCAATCACTTCTGGGTGCACGCATACGCGACGGGATTGGTTGGCAATGCAGCAACTGTATATGTCATCGCCTTCATCAACTTCCAGTAGTCCTCCTCACTAATGTGAAATTTGAAAGACGCCTTGTGGAATTGTGTTGATTGTTTTGGTACATGGGGATCAGGAGCACATCAGACGGATATTACCTGAGCCGAGCGTAGTCTCATGGTTTGATTGCAGCTAAGAGAAGAGACCCTAATAATCGCAGCTGAAGAATGAATGGGCCTAGAACACGGCTACCGAGAAAGATGATTACTTTCGACTACCTACTTGGAATGTACCCAGGCTGGTCTAGAAGCTATAGTGTAAGACGCTGATTGTCTTGATCTCTCGACAACAAACTCTCTTCCTCTGCTCGTATTGACACCAGGTAACTGCAACGCTAGAGGCAACGGACGCAAATTTGAGTCCTGAAGGAGATGAACGGAAATGAACTCATCATGCGGAAACGGTTATGGATCGGCCTAATTCTCAAAATTGGAAATGCTTGCCCAAGATCAAGTCATGAGCACTTGAGAGAGATCAGTAGAAGGACGAGATGCATAAACAAAGGAAACGACGGGCGCGCTCCAGGCCCTACACGCGTATCAATTGTTAGACATTTATATTCCTATGATCTTAATCATTCTAGTCTAAGCCTCGCCACAAAACCCATGGTTAATCGGAATTGTCTGATCCTGGAGCAGTTTGTGAATTCGCGACCAAGATTTAACCCCCTCTCGGCCCAGACCGCGGGTCCGAAGGACTCTTTGTACATGTCTCTATGGAACGTTTCCATGCTCACCCAACCCCTCAATTCAGTTTCCAAAAAGCCACGCCTGTAAAATTTCTTTGAGCGGAAAATATGCCCCTTCCTCGGCCTCTAGTGGGAAAACACGTCCGTACAAGCACCATGAGAAGGTTGCTTCGTCGTCTTCCTTGTACGCAGGGTGCCCTGGTAAAATGGGAGGATCCATTTTCTCACCATCGCTTAGTTGAACATATATAATCTTTTTCTTCGGACATGTTTTGCGAAATCGGTCGATCGTGTCTCGTAATGCTGAGGCTCCACCGGGACGAATACCTGATGGGGTTCTGGGGTCGGCCCAGACTCTTGCCAGAACGTGGTAAGTGTCTATACAAAGACCGAAGTTGGGACGGTTCACGAGGTTTACCACTCGAAGAGACTCCTCCCAGTCAGCAACGTGCAATCCCCATGCGAGAGCTTCGTATGCAATGGAGATAGGTGGGTTTTGTTCCGTACCAAGGTCGGCAAGGGCCTGGAAGTCTCCAATGATAATCGCTTCATCACCATCGGCGCCTTTGGTGAAGGTACTTGGTGTCTGGATAACCGTGCATTCAAACTCTAGACACACAGCCATCCATTCCTTGGCTCGACCATCGAACCGCTCCGATAGCGGGGTGGTTGGGTGACTTCGAAGTGGTCAAAGGGGCCAATAGCGAAGACCTCGATGTCTGCCAACCTGCAAAGGTTGGCTACATCCCTGACGGACTCAGTCAAGGTCTTTGAATGGCGCTCGGCGTAGTTGCCCAGGCCGATCATGTTCAGCTCCAACCCTTTTATACCCGCATCTTTTGCAGCTCAATCTTCCGTTCAAGGGTATGCGATGCATGCCAACCCATGGAAATAGTGCAAATACCTAGTTTTGGAACCATTGCGCGGAATTCTGTATTCTTGACTTGTTCAGAAAAAAATGTCGTAATACTATTATAACGGACTTGTGACATGTACAGAAACAAGACGAAGAGAGTGTTGAGTATGAATGCAACACGTTTAGGTAGCTTTGGAGCTTGCTTCCACAGCCCATGCCCCTTCTTCGCCCACGCTGCCCCACAAACGAACTCACATGCAACCAAATCCGATATTCAGTCTAATCGGATCTTAACTTTGCCGACATCTCGACGTGCAACACCTGGATAAAACTGAACCGAAGCGGGGAGAGCTCAATCAAATATGGGTATATCTCAGACACATGCGCATATCTGATCATGAATGTAAATTCAATCACACATAACTGGTCTCAAGATTGCGAGAGTCTTTGAAGGACCATTCTGATCAGCAAAGAGGCTTTTACAAGGGTCACTGGTTGCGTGACGCCCGCCACGATGTCGCCAAATGTCCTGGAAAGGTTCTCCCTGGCCAATAAAATCGTCGCTTTGACTGGTGCGACTGGCGGCATAGGCAGGGAGATGGCCATTGCCTTGGCTGAAGCAGGAGCAGATATTGTCTCCTTCGAACTACCAAACGATCCCCTGGCGAAAGAACTTCACACACTCGTTACCGAAATGGGTCGCCGTCTAAGTAGATTTGAGTGTAACGTCCGAGAACCAGCCTCTATAGAGGCCGCCTTCTCAGCATTATGGAAGTCTGCCGTTATTCCTGACGTGCTGATCAACGTCGCTGGAATCACATGCCAAAAGTCGATTGAGGATACCACCGCCGGGGATATCGATGCAGTCAGTAGCATACCTAGCTTCGTAAGTATACTGGCTTGCCTAGTCATGGAGACTAACAATCCTCGTTGTGCCTTGAAGGTAATGGGCATCAACTTTAGGGGCACCTTCTTGATGTCACAGATGTTTGGACGGAAAATCATTGAGCTAGGTCGCAAAGGCAAAATCATCAATTTCGGATCGATGGCCGCCCAGCTAGTACAGACTGACATCGCCGTCTACGCCAGCAGCAAGGCTGCCATTCATGCCCTCACGCGAGCGTTCAGTAATGAGTGGGCCGGCAAGGGTGTTACATGCAACGCTATCTCTCCAGGGTCGGTCGGATTGTGCAACCCGTTAAAACCCAAGCCTTATGACTGACAATATTTCATAGATTTGTACATGCTGGGATGTGCACAAGCTTGTTCAATGATAGAGAATTCGAGCGCAAAATTGAGGAAAGGACGTCACTCGGCCGATGGGAATACCCCGATGATCTCAAGGGTCTTTTGATCTATCTCGCCAGCTCAGCGAGCGATTTTATGACTGGAGAGAGTGTTATTATTGATGGCGGTGTCATCGGAAGATAGAGAATAGGTATACCCAAAGCAAAAAAAAAAAAAAAAAAAAAAAAAAATAGCTAGTCGCTTCAGCGGTCTGCCAGTGCGATGAAGAACTCGGGAAAGGATGACGAGCTTCACTGCAACGCGAAGAAATGGCTTGAGGGGGAGGCAATTGAGATTTAGATAGGTTTGAAACGAGTACAATAGACATTTGATGTGCTTTGGGTCGTGACTCCTATTGAATCCTATTGAGGCATTCCTAGGCTATTTTCAACGTTTACAAATCAAGTCAAGCATCCTCGCCAGCCCAAGCCCGCCTGATCAATTCCCTGACTGGTGCCTGCTCGACCGTGTCGGGGATTCCAGTATGGCTTTGCCAGTGCCGACTCGGCCGCCTTGTCAATATTCTCCTCCTTGAATCCCGGCTTCTTGAGACCGCGATCCACCCCGATGCCCCCCAAGAGCGCATTCAGTCCACGGACCGCATCGCCTTCACTTCCTGGCAGAGATTTTGCAAGTACAGCCATGATATCGAGATTAATATTAGGGGCGTTGTACGACAGTGCGTGAGGTAGGACCACGATGTGTGTCTGGGTGTGGGGCAAACCGAAGCCGCCGTCTAGTAGCGAGCAGAATCTTGGGATCCGATTTTGTTGTCTTGACGCCGTTTTCGGTCTCTCCTAGCATCTCGGTCCTTTCACTGCCGGCGTAGATGGTAGGAACGGCGGTATGCGGCAATCCAGTCCGGAAGCTGATGGCCTTTCCGAGACCAATAGTGCTTCCCGCCTCCAATGCTGTTGAATTTTCTTCACTTCTTCTTAAGCTTCTTGTGTGACGTTGAAGGGCGTGTGCATGCGAGCTTTGATGTAAATACCGGCGATATTGCCTTTGAGAAGATTGGAAATGCTCTCGGCCTGAAAGGCCTGCTCCGGCGTTGAAAGCACAAGTGGCTTCACAGCATTCAATCTCGACGGCTCGGCGGGCTGCTTATTGAGCGTGTCGGTGCCGAAAGTGATCCGAACAAGATTCGGCCTGTAGACAAAACGGGAAGTCATCGCGCGTGCTCATTGTGATCCGAAGAATCACCGCTCCGTGTAAGGAATTCCCCGACGTGAAAATAAGGTGCTACAAATGTGTTACAAATGTGTTGTCATGTCAGGCGAGCGTGTACATGACTCCTCACAACGCGGGGGGTTAGCCGACAATGGTTTGCCTGATTTCGCCGCTCCGGCACAATTCTTTCCGCTAGACTTGAAGCCCGCGGGGTGAAGTCGCTGATCAATAAAGTTTAAGGCATTGGAGGTGGTGGATGACATGATATGGATATCAATCGCTTTCTGTAGGATGCCGGCTGGTCTACTCTGAAAACCTCATCAGCCATCGTTCAACACAGCGACCATCTATCCTGTGATTATCTTTTCTTTTGTCTTTGCCCCTCACCTTTGTACGGAATTCACCTGGTATATGAACAGGGCGTTGTACAAACGAGGTAGATCGGAGAACCCTGACGCCGCCTTTGGGGTGAAGAACTGGTTGGTTTTTGACATTGGTGTCGTCTCTGATGTCGATGGTCTTGCCGAGAAATGCAATGCGTATCCATCAACACGGCTCATGAACTATGGTTTTGTTCTTCTGACAGGTAAGGAATCTAAAGTGTTAGGTTATCAAAAGGCTTTGGAGGCGCTTCAGAAGCAAGACGCTACCAAGCTAGAAGTAGTCAATGGACTGCTGATGCCTCGCTCATAGATAGCAGCACCGACTAAATTAACAATAGAATAATCCATGAATTTTATGGGACAAACTCTGGACGGGAAAGGACAGCCTGCGCGGCATACTTTGCGTGGTAAATCCAACCCGTGCTTCGCGAATTATCATAAAGCTGCAACTCGTAATGCTGTTTCAAAAGCTAACTTGGTCCGCAAAGCTTGTCTAGCTCGTGTCATTTCTTTTCGACGCCATTAGCAAGAACTCTATGTCAAATTATGCCTTTATTTAATGCCCATAGGACGATGCAGGTTTACGCAAGGATGTTAGCTATAGCCTCCAATCTTCTCCATCGTCCTTTCCCAACTCTTCCATGCCCTCTTTGCAAATTTCTCAGGAGTCTCTGGACTCTGATCGAATAGGAACCTTGAGAAGGTCTCCATGGTGGTTAGTCCATCAAACTTCAACGTCCCAAAAAGGGCCTCGGTCAACGCATCAAGGGGCAAACAGCCCCCGTGTTCTTCTTCCCAGGCGAAAAGTCTGGCATTCCGTGACCAGGCCATTCTGGGGAGCTGTTCGGGGCTGTGGAAGGGATGCCCCTCCACGAGCGGTGCGTCCAGTAGTTCAGCATCGCACAATTGGACATAGAAGACTTTGCTGACATCTAGCTCCTGCACAAGTCTGTTGATTGATTCTTTGAGGCGTTGGTCCCCATTCTCGCCTTTGCAGCCCGGCTTGGTAGGGTCTCCCCAAGCTCGGGCAACAATATGGTAGGTGTCAAGGCATAGGCCAAAGTTGGGCCTGTTGACCTTTTTGACGACCTCCAATGTCCCCTCCCATGTGTCGATGTGCGTCCCCCAGGCTACACCCTCGTACGCGAATGAGATAGGAGGCTGTTCTGCCAACCCTATTTCGGCCATCTCTACAAGATCCTTGACTATGACGTCCATGTTGCCTGTCGTGCCCTGAGAAAGCCAATTGGTTGGAATCTGGACGAGTTGAATGTCAAGATGCTTGGCGAGTTTCATCCAGAGCTTAAGCTTCTTGATGCGCTTCGCATGTTCTTCGCGATCTTCGAGACCTTCGTAAAACCAGAACGGCTGCAAGATGCACGGCTTAATGCCCAGGGTGTCACAGATGCCTTTGATCCGCCTGGCCCCTTCAATCATGTTGTCATTGTTGGTCTCTCCGATGAACTCTCTCGTGTAAAACGTAATGTCATCCTCAACCAACTCGATGAGTTTAAAGCCTTGCGACACCGCCGCTTTGAGCCGTCTTTTAATAGGATGAACTGTTTGATGGCCTAGTGAAGGCGAAGCGACCGCAGGTATGAACGGCATGATTTAAGAAGGAAGAGTCGAATTTGCGGTAGCTGCTTTACAAAGCATCCGTCGCTGCCTAGAACGTGGAAAATACGTAGATAGTTAAGAGCACTTCAACAATCCCGCAGGAGCAAAGCCGGAAGACAATTTTCTTAGTTACCCCGCGAGTTTGAATTTTTCCTTACCCTTCTATTTTAGTGATCATTTTCATCATAACTTTTCCGTTTCCGTGCATTCCTCTTCCTCAAAGGGTTATAAGCACGGGACAAGGCCGGCCAAGGTCTTTTCCGAGGTACGCAGAGGGCAGCCTGGACAAACAGTAATAGCATTGATAAACAAAAAAGAAGTATTTCTGCCCTGGCGATCAGATAGATGAATTGCTATTCAAATCGTGCCAAATCATTTCGTCATCTTTTATCATTTTCCGCGAATCATGGGGTCACAAATTCGCGAACGCCTGTACATTGCTGGTGGCCCCGGGGGCGACTCCATCGGACCCAAAGTACATGAATATGTCGCATCAACGCTGGGTCTTAAATACTCCTGTCAGTTTCTGCAGCTAGAAGTTGTCGAAGATGTCGTGGAGCTCTTTCGAAAGCCCGACTTCGCCGGGGGACTGGTCACTATGCCCCATAAGAGGACAATTGTGCCTTACCTCGATCAATACGACGACTTGGTTACTATTCTTGGTGCTTGCAACTGCGTGTACCTGTCAAGGGATGGCAAACTTCACGGCACCAACACCGACTGGGTCGGCATCCATGACACTATTGTTGCGGCCACTCCTGATCATCAGCCAGGAAGAATTGGCATGGTCTACGGTGCTGGAGGAGCCAGCAGAGCCGCCATTTATGCTCTTTGGGTGAGCCTCAAGTGCAGCAAAGTATACCTCGTCAATAGGGACGAAGTTGAAGTTCGAGAGGTATTCGAAGAGATCCATCGAGTGCCAGCGAAATATTTCCCGGAGGTCGTGCATGTCAAGACAGTCGCACAATGTGCCAGTCTTGCCGCACCATACTATACCGTTTGTACTGTCCCGGATTTCCAGCCTGCGACGTTCAAGGAACTTGAAGCTAGCGATGTCTTTCAAACCTTCCTGAAAAAGGGATCTGGAGAGGGCGGGTTGGTTTTGGATATGTGCTACCACCCGCGCATAACTAGGAATCTAAAGATGGCTGATCAATACGGGTATAGAATGATTCAAGGGCACACTGTATCAGCTGCTCAATTCGCTGTTCAATGGAACTTGTGGACTAGGCAAGATATCACCATGCAGCCTGTCTTTGATATGGTAGAGAGATTGGTCCGCGAGAAGGAGGCTGCTTTGGTTGCGACAGAAGTCCATTAACAAGCATTGACACGGAGTATATACCTCCCACAAGAAAAAGATAGTGTTATATTCTAGAAATCAACAGAACTTTAGCCCTAGAGATGACTGATGATTCAGCTACGTAGATAGCTTGAAGTGTCGACATTCCTATAACCAATGTCGCCGCGCCAAGTAGTGTCCACATCGCCAATAAATCAGCGGCTTAGCCTTAGGAACTAAGATAAGAATATCATGAAAAATCTCAGCTTCAATCGTGATTTTTGCTTATTGATAAGTAGAAATCCATCGATGGGATCATCCGCATGCGATTCCAAGGGTTACTTAGCCCAAACCATTGTGCAGCAGACGACCCCTGTATGCACTACGGGGTTCTGTACATGTTCACTCACTGTAGAGGCGTCACCGTGCCCGCAAGAAGGATCAATCACTTGCATAGGTGTATTTAGACCGGATCAGAATCTCAAACATAATTCAAGGAACTCGCCCGGCAACTTGAAGGACTACCCGCCCAGTATTCTAGATATCTCGACAGAATTTGGACAATGACTACCTATCAATGATCCTGATGTACGGCGAAACCCAAACCGAACGGCTAGAAAGCACATTCGTGTAGATAGCTACCACAGGGGGACGACCGACCTAAGGGAGGAAAACATCACCCCTTCAAAACCAAACTGCCGTTTATCCAGTGGTGTTTTTCCTTGCTTGGGGGGAGCGGGGGGGGGGTTGAGATTCTTATTTAGGTCTATATAAATTTTTAGCACTGGGCCAGATCAGAATCCACATGCAAGGCACTTACGTAGAGACCACCATCGACTCTCAGAATGATTCCCGTCTGGTAGTTGTGGAAGTAAGGGCTAGCAAAATACAGAGCTCCCTTAGCGATATCTAGCGGAGTGCACAAACGTTGCAAAGGAACGATAGAAATCAGAGCGTTTTTGCTTTCCTCATCGGGCGTTTTACCTATGAATTCACGCATCAAAGGCGTCTCACTGATGGAAGGTGAAACCCCGTTGATTCGAATGTTTCTGCCAGCGTATTCATTGGAAAGATGTCTGGTGATCATGTCAACGGCGCCTTTGCTGGCGCCATACCAAGTCAGCTTGGTGGTAGGGCGTTCTGTGATGCATGAACCAATATTGATAATGTCGCCGCCGCCCCTTTCCAGGAAGTAAGGAACGATGACTCTGACGGAGTGGAATATACTCTTGACGTTGATATCGAACAGGCCTAAAGGACTTGAGTTAGTCTTATAACAAGGGACATGACCGCTTTTTGATAGGTGACAAACGGTCGTAGAGCTGTTCAGTCACGTTGTGAGAGTCCTGAACTGTGTAAGTCCAACCAGCGTTGTTCACAAGAACATCCAGGCGTCCGTAGATTTCTTTGGCGGAGGCCAGAGCCTTGTGCCAAGCATCTACCGAGGTGACATCTAGTCGAATGAACGTAGCGCTACCGCCACTAGCAATGATAGCCTTGGTAACCCTGCGGTGATCCAGGTCAATACCGTCACTTGCATTGCCTCTGAAGCACGGACGAAAGTTTTCAGATAGCACTTACCGGTTTCCACCCTCTTCGTTAATGTCAGCCACCAAAACTTTAGCGCCCTCTGCAGCAAATAATGTTGCGATTCCTTCACCAAAGCCTATGGTTGGGATTCCACATCAGCCTCAAAGGATGTTTGCCGACCCCTTAATGGGACATTTCTCAGAGAGGAACTCTTACCACTGGCTGCACCAGTTACCAAGGCGACCTTATCAGCGAGAAGGTTGTGTCCGGCCATTTCGAATATTCAGGGTAGGTGTAAGACGGAAAAATTCAGGGTTCTCTTCTCAACCATGATCACGAACATAACACTTCGTTTTTTAACTTCGCCATCGTCACAATTCGGATAACCCAAATTCCCGCACCGGCAATTATCATCGCGTACCCAGCAAATCGCCCCAAGCCTAAGCCACTTACAAATGGATTCGGCATGGCACCCGAAACTCGGGATTGTGCTGAGCCGTGTGATCGAATATCAAGGTGTAATGATAAAGCATGATGTCATACAGAGGGGAGCGTCCTAATCTTTATCCGATGGTGGGGGCTCAGGAAGCGAAGCCACGGACTCCCGGATTTCGTAATCAGCTTCATCAAGTATTCTTCATTTAACTCGAGCCAACCATGTAGGGAGTTTGTTGTAGGAGGTTATTTTGCTATCGAATCGAATCAGATCAGATCAAATCGTAGGTCAATATTACAACATGTCTTTGTACGAGGGACGACTGTT
Source organism: Clonostachys chloroleuca (assembly GCA_037952775.1). Taxonomy (NCBI): domain Eukaryota; kingdom Fungi; phylum Ascomycota; class Sordariomycetes; order Hypocreales; family Bionectriaceae; genus Clonostachys; species Clonostachys chloroleuca. The sequence goes on from JBANAY010000004.1 coordinate 5,815,576, forward strand.
CATCAACGGCGAACTGAAGACAGCTAAGTCCGGCGAAACGTTCCCGCTACATGTAAGTCCTCGCATCGCGCATGCGCCCTCTGTCTCAGGCGACTTGCTGACCTGAATGACCAGAGTCCCGTTGACGGGCGACTCCTTGCCAATGTTTCCCGCGCAGCCCAGGAGGATGTCGATGCCGCTGTAGAAGCTGCTGAAAAAGCCCAGCCCGCATGGGCCGCTACCCCGGCTAAGGAGCGGGCGCGCAAGCTCCGAAAGTTTGCTGATCTCATCGAAAAGAACAAGGCAAAACTTGCGAATGTAGGGCCTCCGATCGTGAACAGTCTAAGCGTGCCTTGAAACCTAACACATGAGCTACCGTAGCTTGATACCGTTGCCATGGGCAAGCCGCTCACCGGAGCCTTGGCTGACGTCGATGAGGCCCGTGATTTCACATATTTCATGGCTGGCCTGACCGAGTCGGGTGTTGGCCAGACCTCTCTCAACAGTCCCAAACATGTGAACATCACCCTCCGGGAGCCTTTTGGAGTTGTCGCTAGTATCATCCCTTGGAACTTCCCTACGAACATTGTACGTACTGCATGCTTAGTAGCCTTAGCCCCCCCCCCCCCACATTACTGACAACGCTTAGTGGACTCATGATGTCTGCCCTGCGATTGGAGCTGGTAACGCCATGATCCTCAAGGTATGACGATTGGCATCGCTGCTTTAAGACGTGAAGATATTTACATCAGATGATTCTAGGGCTCTGAGAAGGCGCCATTAAGTGTAGGTCTCAGTCCTTAAGTCAATATACCGAAGTGTGATGAGAACTGACGGGAAACAGTCAATTTTCCTCGGACAGCTGTGCCATGAAGCTGGCTTCCCGCCAGGTATAGTTCAGATCGTCAATGGTGCGGGTGATACAGGCGCCCTGCTTTCCTCACACATGCGTATCCGGTAAGTTTCTTCTAGGGTTGAAGTCAACACTCTCAAAGCCTGAGGCGACATTGTTCATATATTGACCCATTCTTGTAGCAAGATCAGTTTCACCGGCTCCACGAACGCGGGCAAGTCCATCATGTCAGCAGCCGCCAAGTCTAACATCAAAGATGTCTCTCTGGAGCTTGGCGGAAAATCTCCCTTAGTGGTGTTTGCCGATGCTGATCTCGAGCACGCTGCCCGTTTGGCGGCCTTTTCATTCACATTCAGTATGAGACTTTCAGCCGAGGCCAGCGTGGGAATGCCGAGCTAACTAAGTAGATTCCGGACAAGTATGCACAGCTTCGACTCGGCTATATATCGAAAAGAGCGCTGCCGACGAGTTCAAAAAGCTCCTGATCCACGCCGTCAAGAAATTTAATCTCGGAGACCCCTCCAATAAGGATACGGACCTCGGTCCACAGGTCGATAAGGTCCAGTCTCAGAATGTGCGCAAGTTCCTCGACATTGGACGCAAAGATGGCAAGGCTCTCATTGGTGGCGAAGCCGCAACTAACGTCGGCCCAAACTACATCAACCCTACTGTTTTCACTGATCTGGGCGACGATAGCGATGTCAGCAGATTAGAGATTTTTGGACCCGTCTTGGCCTTGCATGAGTTTGACGGCGAGCAAGACGCGATCACCAAGGCCAATGACACAAATTGTAAGACTATCCCGCCTACTTTAGCACTGAGGGAATGGATCTAATGAATTTCTAGATGGTCTCTATGCCACAGTCTTTAGCAACAACGTGGCAAGAGCTCTGAGAGTAGCACGAGCTCTTCAAGCTGGAACGGTTGGTGTGAACGTTGCGTCTCCGTATGGTGCATATGAGCTGCCGTTTGGAGGGTACAAGGCTTCAGGCATCGGACGCCAGAAGGGTAACAAGGCGGTGGAGCATTGGACTCAAGAGAAGACCGTTTATTTGCAGCATGAGTGGTAAATGCTACCCGAGCAAGTCATAGATATCGGTAGTACCGCTGTTTGTAATTACTACTTAGAGTATGCTTAAAAATCATGGCGAAGGCTGGCACATCATCAATCAAGTAATTACTTGTCTATGTAGTCAGGAGGGCAGCAATAGGCGCACCGGTACCGGTGATAATAATGATTTATTACGCCCCTAGGTTAGATGCCTATGTAGGCCCATCTGATATCAACTTCTGTTGGACCGAAGTATTATGGAGTTCAGACCTGATAACTAAAGAGCTAAGGCCTATTTTAATAAAAAGTATCTTATTATATAAGAAAGGATATCATGTAATAAAAGTAGGCTGTATTTAGAAGTAATATAGATAGCTATAACTACATAAGATCTCTCTAGAAGATTTAGAAGAGATAAGACAGTAAGAATATATACATATGCCTATGTTTACTATTCTTTTCTCTGAAGTTTAAGACTTAAGTTCTCATTCACCTCGAGATTTGTGCCGGTGAGGATTGAGAAATTGAACAAAGTAGACATGTCATAGAAACTCTTTGTTCTTCCAACTATTGAGCCATGTCCCTTTCAAGGAGCCTCATTACTATACCACAGGTCATATCATGGTACTGCTTCTGTTGGATTAATAGCCAAATATATCACTACCTAAGGTGGACCTCGAGTTTAAATAAGCTTTTACGTTGCGAGTAAGTGGCTGAAATAATGTTAAATATGGCGCACCAGAACGCCACTCCCAGCCTATCGTCAGGAGATTGGGGAAGATGTGGCCACTCCCTGCATTTTAGCAAACACTATAAAATTCAATATTACCCTCATAAAGGCTGGAACGAAAGCGCTCGGTTTATTTAATTACGACTCTCTGGTTTGAATGGGTGGAATGGAGAACGTCATGATTGATCATACCCTTCTTCGTAGATTCTGGGGATAGATGTCATGGTATAGGTAGGTGAAGAGTTATTGTACTTGAGAGCAACTAATCGCTGATTTACATGCAGGAATGGAAAGCCGGAGATACATAGGAGAAGTGCACTAACGATAGTTGGGCAGCTGGAGATATCGTGAACGAAAGAGCAGGGGTTCTCGGCCTAGTCAGATCTAGGCCCTCGACAGAGACAACCAATGCGAGAAACTCGACGGGTTCGAGATGATTCTGGACCTCTGTTCGTCCGCTTAGGGTCAAAATGACCGAACACCACCTTGCTCGCTATTTCCTGCGTGAATTCGTCCAGCCAAAAACAGGGATGGGCTTATCACTGTCATCAAATATGTCAGGTTTCATGTATGTTCTTACAGGACATGAGCTGCGGCAAGCTAAATAGAAGTGGCCTTTGGCGCTCCGTAACTGGGCTCGCGAGTCTCTACCAAGGACAGGGGATCCGGGGCTGGACAACGAAAACCGCCTTGTTTGAGCCTAGCAAAGCAATAGCGCGCCACCAGCTGAACCACCATTGCTTTCGTGTGAGGCAATGCAGATCTGCTCCAATAGTGAAGCCGGGAAGCCGCAGCATATATAATGGTTGGAGTGCGTGGATTTTGTATTTCTCAGCAGGCTCATGGAAAAACTTCCCTCAACTCGCTGATCTTTGTCTGTTATCACAGTAGCTTTCCGTGATGGCATTCGGCCACCGGGATAAAAAGGCCAATATGTTCGATAAAACGCACGAGACGAAAAATGCAGAGGCGGAAGACCAGCTGGGAATCGACCCGGCCGTGCCATTCATCCCCAACTCGAAGGAAATGGGGAAGAAGGGTCGTAAATGGATACCGACAGGCTGGAAATTTGGCACCGCCGCATCAGCATTTCTGACATCCATCATTTTGATCATCAATATTGTTGTGGCCATCATCTGTCGCGCCAAGATCAGCTCGAAAACAGGCTCGTCTAGTATCGGACCAGTGCTCTCAGGAGATTGCGCCAGTATCAACAAAATTGGGATTGGGATCCATCTTGTCATCAATATCGTCAGCACGCTCCTCCTTGGCGCCAGCAACTACTGCATGCAAACTCTGAGCGCTCCTACCCGCGAGGACGTTGACAAATCACATAACCGAGGCTCATGGATGGATATCGGTGTCCCTAGCTTGCGAAATATCCGGTTCGTGAGAAAGCGGAGGCTGTTTGTTTGCCTCTCTCTTGCGCTAACCTCTATACCTCTACACTTGGTGTAAGCTTTACAGCAGCTATACTTTCTGCCAGACTGACCGTTGAGGATAGATACAATTCTACGTTTTTCGTATCTTCAAACAACCATTTATATCGTGTCTGGTTCGCCGATGAGTCCTTTGCTAAGGGCGCTCCTTTCAATGGTTCAGTCATCAGGGACCGCTTCATACCACCAAACATTATGCTGGCTAACACAAAGAGGCTGCAACAGAGGCTGATGCAAGGGGAGTTTGAAAAGCTATCAAACGACGAGTGTATCAACGCCTACGCGAAAACCCTTGTCCAAGATCGGGGAGACGTAGTTCTGATCATCGACCGACCAGACAGCTGCACCACTTTCCCAAAGATATCCTACGCACCCTTTGAGGAGTGTGGAAACACATCAGCCACAAGTCTGTATAGCATGGTTAACTATGAGGCCGGAATGACACCAGAGATCTCTCCGCGCGTCACCAACTGGTTTAGTTGGATTTGCTCTCAAAGATATTACTACATTGATGAGAAAAACTCCGCTGACCCGCCCCCTGCGGAGTTGTGCAGTGACGGAGCCTGGAAGAAGCAACTGGGAGCAGATCCCTGGATCGTTGGAACAAAAGTTCATTACTGTCTCAGTGAGAAACTGCCAAATGAATGCCAGATGAATGTGGCAATTAGTTTGCTATACGTTGTTATTGGCTTCAACATCGTCAAGCTCGTCCTCATCCTGACCATGGCGTCAAGTAATTGGATAAATCACAAACCCCTGGTAACACTGGGGGATGCGGCGGCATCATTCATCGCAATCCCTGATCCCCGGACGAAGGGGATGTGCTTGCTATCTAACAAAGAGATAATCAACCACAAAGGCGATCAAGTCATATCTGCAACTATGTATCAGCCGGAAAAGCGAAAATGGGCTTCCGGAGTCAGTAAAAGGAGGTGGATAGTCGCTAGCCTTCTGTGGGTGGTTTCCTATTACCCCCCTTGGATGTAGCAAGCTAACTGTTAACTTGAAGAACGTTTATTGCGCTTGCTGTGATACTGACCCTGTTAGGTTATGGGATCTACATGCTTAATACTCGATACCAACGCGGCGGTTTCAACTTCTTGTGGTCATTGGGTCTGGGTAGTATCACGCCCTACAATTTGATCCAATGGAAGATCCCCACCAAGGGCGATATAGCTGTTATTGCTACTGTGTTGGTAGTGAATCTTCCACAGGTGCTACTATCTATCCTATACATCATTCTCAATGGCTTATTCACCACCATGGCCGCCGCCGGGGAGTGGTCAAACTTCAGTAAAAAGAACCATCGGCCTCTTCGAGTATCGTTTCCGAAGGGTACCCAGAGGTCAAGCTTCTTCCTTCAACTTCCATACCAATATGGAATCCCAATGCTGGTTCTCTCGGTGCTCATGCACTGGTTGATTTCGCAAAGCATTTTTCTCTCACAAATCAATGAATGGTATACCTATCAATACAAAGACTTCAAGACTCTCGACGCATCAGAGTGGAAGATTCCTTATATTACAGGAGGATACTCACCAGTGGCAATAGCAGCCACCTGTTTGATTATTGTCATCATATTCTCGGGAGCTGTGGTACTGGGAATGCGCCTGTTGAAACCCGGCATACCCGTAGCAGGGAGTTGTAGCTTGGCTATATCAGCCGCCTGCCATACTCCAGAGGGAACATCTGAGCTTCTACCGCTTAGATGGGGTGTGATAACAACTTCAGATTCCGGCCATGGCGGTATCGGTCATTGTTCCTTTTCAAACAATAGAGTGGAAATGCCACAGGCCGGCAATCTCTACGCTTGATGCGTCTTCATTTATCGGCGTTGGTGCTAGGTTATTAGGTTGCGCCTGTCGAATTGTTTTGACGAGTCCGCAAGCTAACTGAATTATATGCAAAATTCTCAAGGTCATCATCGTATTCATTGTAGACATCGTTGATGTAGTGATATTGCCAGAGATGATACTGATGAATTGGGGGTTTTTTTTCTCTTGTTTTTCGATTATTATTCTCATTCGATCTCGAAAGAATGCAAGTTCGTAAATTAATCTACACATAATAATTTATGTAATCAACTGCCACACATTGAATCAGTTTTCATCTTAGACCATTTATCAAGACCTTGGAAACAAATATAGCCCAGATGCCCATTCATAGTTCCGTTCGTGCTACTCTACATGAACAGCAAAGAAGGTTGTCAATAATTGAATTTTCATTGTTGTTCAAGCCTCAATAGGCAAGCCATGCTTAATTCTATTCTCTGGTTGAATCTATTGAAAGGTTATTCACAATGGAACAATGGCCATGTTTGGCAACAATATCTTTGTTGTCCATCACCACGGTCATCACTTTGTCACATATGCTTGTGGTCCTGATCGCTGTTAGTGAATCACTACATACTCTAGAACATATATATATGCCTTAACTTTTCTTCCTTTCCTCCTACCCCTGAGTATTTTCCAAACTATCACCCAGACAGTACAAGCCTGGTCTTCGGCATACCTGCAGCGAGATCAACTTTCGTCGTACTCTTTCGAAATTCCCAATTCTGCAACAAGCTTTTGCCTCGAAGTGGCCAACATGGAGAGAAATATATGGATCAAAGCCCAGATCCGGCAGTTGGAGGATGTTCTCGCTGGTCTTAGAACCCGGCTTTCACTCATGAACGCAAGGCAGTCAAGCAACGATGCCGAGTTCTGGAGGGTTTGGGGCGCAGAGAGAGAAGAATATAAGAATTCCCCGGAAGGAATGCGTCTCTTAAGCAACTACAACAGCGACACTGCGAGACACCGCGCTGACCAGCTGGATTTGGAAAGCAAGATTGATGATGTGCAGTACCAAATCCGGCTCGAGTACGAAAAGTTGTTTTTTTAAAATAATCGGAGGCCAGGCGAGATGGAAATTTTCGAACTACTTTGGGAGTCGAGGGAGGGGTTTCATTCATCTCATGCTTCGTAATAGAATGCGGGAAGGGGGGTCCGAGATGAGAATTTCGTCAAATGGAACTGTATTTGTTGACCAGCTGGTTCTCGCCCCGCACACCACGGGACGTGAGTATTTTCTATCTCGGGGAACTTTCAGCGGATGTATCGTACCTAGGTGCAAGGCACCCGGTGATTTTGATGTCTCAAATCTCGATGGAGCTGGGCGCCTCACTTAATTTCCAGAGGTTGAGATTTAGAGGTGCCCTAATACTACAAAAAGGGAAGCGTAGCAGAGAAAAGACACATTTAAACTCAGTGAAATGGCGCAAGATGTCTAAGAACTTGCCATGTGAGGTATAATGAGCATCTAGCTGGAGGCTAGGCTTTGAGGCTGATAGCAGGTTAACTCTTGCGAGATGCTCAGGGAGGTGACCTCAGCCTCGTGCAAATGGGGGTGATTGTATTGGCCGGGCATGGTCTAGGAAGCTTCATCCGCATTTTTTTTTAATTTTCACGTAGAATGATTAATGGCCGGATTGTCCAACTAACAAACGCCATAATGGTCCGTTGCTAGCGGCTAGGAATTCCAATATGGAGTACAGCATCTTTATGGGTTGTGTTTCTCACACTTACAGGGCTATACAGCATGAAGCACTTTCAAATGTGGCCAAGTATAATCCTTGAAAGTTTAGGCCTATCCTAAATCAATGTTATAGAGTGTTGGGTTATGAACACCAAATAAGCGTATGAAAATTCAGTCCTGTTCGAGACACCGCCAGGTTAACCGCACACGTGAAGCAGCCCTGGCCACCCTTCCTGACAATTGCATTCTTCCCAACCTCGCCACACCATGCCCGCGCCATGGCTTCCTCGCCCGGCTCCATTGCGTTGATAATGATCAGTCCCGGCCCGGTCGGGATTATAGCTCCATTGTTCAACTGCCTGGCATAGACGAGCCTGTCAAATAGCTTATGTGTGAGTCGATCGTGGATCGGATGCGTTGTGCCCTCACAATTAGGCACATGCACAAACAATGGATTGAACCGGATGGTGAATGACACCTCATCACTGTGGCTGGAGAACTCTAGTCTTGCTCGATATGTCTTCCCAGCAGTATTGGCTGGACTCGCCACTTCGCTTAGTCGGACAGCTTGAAGCTCAACTCGGCCTTGGATCTTGAATGAAGAGGGACGTGGTGGCAAGGCCCGGGGTGGATTCCATTTAGAGAGGTTCGCAAGATCTATAGGAAAGGCTTTGGGATCTGAAGGATCGTATTCCTGTTCAAAGCCACACGATTGGAGATGTGACAACCCCTCTAGGGACAATGGAGGCAGCAGGGGGACAGGCTTAGCCTCTATCCTGGCCCAGGCCAATGACAATCCGTGTACCTTTGGTGCAGGGAGAGGCCGCACCCAACCGCATGTTACCTTACTGTGATCCAGGGACGAGAGGATGCGACCCAAAACAGTTAGTTTCGGCCAATAACTCTTGTCAAATATGACCAGCCCACTGTCGAAGCTGGGGCAGATACCTATCTCGCGTGTTTCTGCGCATATGAGAACCAAAGACGTCAAGATTTGATGTCGAAAATATCGACCAGGAAGAACAAGCCCAAGTAACCAGTCTAGATGGTAAGGGTGGATGCCAGACCCAAACATATTGGAGGTAAAGTTTTTAAGCGTTTCGTTGATGCTTCCACACGCCTCGTTAAGATATGGCCATCCTAAGGCCTCGGCAAAGCGTACAAGCCCTTCTGCATGAATCTGAGCATGGTTTGGAACAAGATTCCAATTGTTCGTGCCGATGACAGGACGGACAGCAAGGTGCTCTCTCCAGAGGCGGGCGAGCGCAATAAGTGCACATAAAGCTGGGCTGATTTGTACCTTGTTTGGGAACCGTGGATTCTTTGCCAAGTTTTTTACGAGCACAGAGGCTAGCTCGCCCATGAGGATATGTTGCAAGAATTGTTGGAGGCCGATTGCGTCTCTGGTTGTGATCTTGGCGATATTGGACGAGAAGGCGGAAAATCCGCGGACATCGGAGAGGAAACTTGGAGGAGTTAATTGAATAGTAGCACAGGCTGCTCCATTTCCGGATCTAGCGAAATGATTAGAAAGTCAAATGAGATAAGGGGAGGTGCCGGTACCTTACGTGGCGTAAGAGATGATGGCCTCGTCGAGTCCGGTGGCCCCGATCCTATCGAGAGACCAAGCTCTAGAGCACATCGAAATATTTTCATTGAGTGCGTTGATCGAGAGTCGCTCCATCCAAGCCTGCGCTGCACTGAAAACCTCTAGGCTTGCGTGTCCTTTTGGCAAGGAGCCTTGTTGCAGCCTGTATGCTTCACTGTATCCTCGGACACTGGCAGTTCCTAAATGACAACCGTCATAGTTCGCTATGGTCTCACAGTCAAAGTCGAACACCTCATTACCAGGAAGTGATAGAGATTCGAAGTTATAGTTAAACCTTCTTTTATCTGAACTGAGCTGAACACGCCAATAATTCTTTTCTGTAATGTAATACCATATGTCAGATGCAGTCACACAATTTCGTCGATACCCTGTTGAACTCAACTTACCCCAAGAGGGATGCAGAGCGGGTGGTGAACGGGGCATATCAAGCCGCTGGGAAGCGGTGTAGTTATAGCCCAGGAAGAATAATGCCACCTGATCAACGGAACCTAGACCATTGAACTCTACAAGGTACAGAGCGCCTCGACATTTCCGGGTAAGAGTCATGAGGAGGTCTCTGCTCTTAGGATGCTTTAGTGCCCGAATCTCTTCCAGTAGCGGATGGGCAACGCTAGATGAGGATGGTGGTTCGAGCAATATGGGCTTTGGGGCAGGCAGGCCTTGGCTTGCCTGGGTCTGCTCCACGGCTGTTGGCTGTGGTGTTATTAGGCCCAGCTGAGTTGGCCGAGCTGGGGCTATTGGTGATGTTTGTGTCGATGTCTGTGTGGATAGAGGGGTCTGAGCTATGGGATTCGGAGGGATATATTGTCCTCGCTTTGTCGCCTCGGCCTGCTGCGCCTGCTTCAACATGGCCAGTAGGGACAGGGTTTGTTGCACTATTTGCTTCTCGGGGCCCTCTAGCCTCGCTACAGCTTCTGTGTAGGCCATGCAAGCCTGTTCGTAAATTTCGGCAGCTTGCAAGATAATGCCTTTCAACTTCCATGATATGCCATCATCCGGGTTAAGCTGGATCGAGATGTTGATGTTGCTTAATGCCGCGTCAAGCTGAGGTGGTGTGCTTCCGACCTGGGTAAAGGCTAATCTCTGGTACTGTAGAGCATTAGACTTATTAGCTTGAGCCTGTGCGAGGAAGCTGGACTCCGAAGTTGAAATGTTTGGCGAAAGTTGGTGTTGTTGCTGAGCGGTTCGATTTCCTGGAATGGAGGCTGGTGGTGCTGTCCCTGAGGCTAGCTTGGTTGAAGGTTTGGGTGGCTCTGGTGTTTCATTTACATCAGGCAAGTTTGTAGAGGGAGCTGAAGGAGACCCATCCGCGACCTGTTCAGTTCTCCCTGACTGGAGGCTTCGCCGCTTCCTGCCAAGTCGCGTGTTGTGTCAGTTCTGATCCGAGCACCAATCGGTCAAGTCGTCGCATACCTTAGAGATGACAGTTTCTTCAAAAAGGCCATGGTATCGTATATCTTGAGATCTCTCTCCTTAGTGGTAAGATAGCTGTTGCTATTAGTTGTCCCTAGGATACTAGCTTTGGGCGGCGTGCTTTGCGTGTTTGGTCTGATTCTAGCTTGAGATACGATCTGTACGAAGTGGATTGAATGGAGTGGAGAATTCAATATGCCAAGAGAAACAAGACACCTATGGAAGAGAGGTTAAAAATAGACTAGTTTCTTGAAATTAAATAAGAGATTTAGTAGTATTAAATAAAATAAAGTAGTAATATATCCTATATTATCTCTAAAGTATATATTATTAGTACTAAATTCATACCCACTCTCACCTTGGATGTCTCAGTTCTCATTCACTTGCGAGTGACCCATATTTCGCGCACGTGACGTAAGGCAAGTGACCAAGGCGAACTTCACGAGGCGAACTCGAGCTGAAAGGTCAGCATAATTTATTACCACTTATTTCGCAGGTTTGCACAACCCCTCAGCCTGTCCGAGTACGTCGAATAGTCCCAAATGGATACAGTGGGCTCTACTGATCGTACCCGTACCAAGCGGGGAAATGTCGACACTTTCGCCACTTGCACTAAGCGCCAAAGAGCGCGGACGTTACAAACTAGCGACAACGGTCTTGACCGTTCAAAGCTCACATGCGAGGCCTACATTATTGGCTGGGTATGCGCTCTGCCATCGAGATGGCCGCCGCAATAGCCATGCTAGATTGTACCCATGAAGCCCTACCCAAGAAACTAGGCGATGACAACGAATACAGCTTTGGAAACATCGGCTCACACAACATCGTCATTGCCTACCTGCCTTCAGGGTACTATGGGACGAATAATGCAGTTATACTAGCCAATAATATGAGGCGAAGCTTTCCTTCGCTAAAGACTCGGCTCATAGTTGGTATTGGGGGTGGCGTGCCGCTTAACGCTAATATTCGGCTCGGTGACGTTGTTGTTGGCCATGAGGTTATACAATACGACCTCGGTAAGACAACTCAAGCTAGTGAATTTCACCGCACTAGCAGTCCGGTCAAGCCACCATATGGAGTATTGACGGCCGTGGCAAGACTCAGGGCACAGCATGCGTTTTCAACCAAGCTTCCCGCCATTCTCTCTGATGCAATTGATCGCAATCCAAGCATGGAGCAGTATAAATATCCAAGCCTTTCGAATGACCGACTCTTTGAGAGCTCATATGAGCATGATGAACTGAGAGATAACTGTGATTATTGCGACCAATCGAGAATCCGAGATCGACGACCACGGCCCGATCGCCAACCCAGAATTCATTATGGTACAGTCGCCTCGGGGAATCGAGTAATGAAACACGGCGAGACAAGGGACAAATTGTCAAGGCAGGACAGCATATTGTGCTTTAAAATGGAAGCGGCAGGAATGATCGATCACTTTCCTTGTTTAGTGGTGCGTGGAATATGTGATTACTGCGACTCTCACAAGAACAAACAATGGCAACCATATGCAGCTACCACAGCCGCAGCATATACCAAGGAGCTCCTTTTATTAATCCAACCTAAGTCTTCGGAAGTACCGCCACATATTAGTTCAGGTAAGAAGCATTCCTTGGTGGTATTAATCGCTTGCTAATTATGGCTTAGAACCAGCTCTTGGTTCTCAAGCTCCTCGGCATTTGAATCAGCAAAACAGAAAAAAGATCATTGACACGCTATATTTCGAACAAATCAACGCTCGGAGGCTAAATATAAGAAATCCTCATAGCGAAACCTGCAAATGGCTTCTGAGCCATCCAGTTTTTCTCACTTGGAAGGACCCCATGAAACTGCGCGACCATGCTGGATTTATTTGGCTTAAAGGCAATCCTGGCACCGGCAAATCAACGATCATGAAATATCTGTTGAAGGAGACTCAAACAGCAAACTTTTATGATACCACTCTTCATTTCTTTTTCAATGCTCGAGGTCATGACTTGGAAAAAACAACAGTAGGCATGTATCGCGCACTTTTGATACAAATCTTTCAACAACTTCCAGCCTTGCAGAGTACCTTTGATAGTCTCGCGGATCACACTAAAAATCGACAACAGTGGACTGTCGAAGAACTTGAGGAGCTTTTTGAACAAACTATGGAACAAGCTACAGGCTATTCCATAATATGCCTCGTTGATGCTCTGGACGAATGTCACGAAAATGATGCACGACAAATGTTGAGATTCTTCGAAAGAATGGGACGGTTAAGTCTGTCGGCCAACGGCTCATTCAGAGTTTGTTTTTCAAGCCGTCACTACCCGCATGTCGCGTTCAAGGATGGGCTTGGTCTTGAAATTATTTTGGAAGACCAAAAGGACCATAGCAGTGACATCACTCAATATATAAAAAGCGAGCTAAAAATAGGCCCCAGCAACCTCGCTCGAGACATACAAACGGAATTACATAGAAAGGCATCCGGTATTTTCATGTGGGCTGTTCTTGTTGTTGAAATACTAAACCGGGAACGGGAGCATGGACGCTTATACAATCTTCATCGCAAGCTCCAAGAGATCCCATCAGATCTGCACCAGGCTTTTCGTCTCATTCTGTCTCAACAAACAGAAACGGATAGCAACCGCCATCTACTCTATTTTCAATGGGTCCTCTTCGCAAGATATCCACTCACTCCTAAAGAGCTCTATTTTGCCCTTATCCAGGACGTTGAGGGTGTTGTGCTAGACCCAAAGGATCTACCCCCTCATGACATCAGACTTTTTGTGTTGGAGCATTCCAAAGGCCTGGCCGAGATCACCAAATCTGAGCCTCCTACTGTTCAGTTCATCCACGAATCTATTCGAGACTTTCTGCTTAGAGATGGAGGCCTAAGCAGTAGATGGCCTAGTTTTAGCGGTAATTTAATTGGGAAGTGTCATCTTCGACTTCGAGATTCCTGCCTCAAATACATTGGAAATGATATAGTCGGTCCACTCGGCCTTGCAGAGAAGTCACAACCCCTAAATTATGGCGCAGCCAGAGAACTTCATGACAAAGCTACCCTTTCGTTCCCATTCCTGCAATATGCCGTCCAAACCATTTTCTTTCATGCAGACTTAGCTGAGAGTGATGGCATATCACAACAGGAGTTTGTGTTTGACTTCCCACGGACTAATTGGATTGCACTTGATAGCATCTTTGATTTACGCTGGATCCGGCAATACAATCATAACACACGGCTAAACTACATTTTAGCTGAACTCGATGCATCGCATCTTCTCAAGCATTTTTCTTCACCTGCTTCATTCTTGACAGTGGGGGAGGAAAGATGCGGCTGTCCATTATTAGTAGCCATTGCCAATGATAACAAAGCCGCCATTGACCATTTCCGGAGTCTACTCCTGGAAAGCTTATCTCCAAAAAGCCTTTTTAGGACGAAGCTTGAAGAACTAACACAAGCCAGCAGAGTCTTAGTAAAGCTGCCCTATGACTTTGTTTTCTCAATGTCTAGATCCTTCATCTCGCATTTGGCAGAGTATGGCGCCTTGGATATTGTTGCTTTTCTGGTAGAATGTAATCGCTCCAATCTGCAGAATGAAAGGAATACTGAAGACAATCTACACGTGGATAACACACAAATGAGTTTCACCGGTAAGCTCAGAGACACAAAACAGATCGATCCCTGTTCCAAGGATAACACCGGCCGAACCTTGATCTCCTGGGCTGCAAAATGGAATGATCTGGGCGTTATGAAAATACTTCTTGGCTCCGGCATATCTGACCTTAACTCCGAAGACGGGATGAAACGCACACCAATCGCGTGGGCATCTCAATGCGGATCTTCCAAAATCGTTGAATATTTTCTGCAGATACGGCAAGTTGAATCCGATATGAGGGACAAAAATGGGCAGACACCACTGAGCCTAGCTGCGGTACCAGCTGCCCGAACCGTTGTGACCGGGAATCATTTGGATGTTGTTCAACTTCTACTTGGAACGGGGAGGGTTGATCCGGACTCGAAAGATAATCATGGCCGGACTCCATTGAGTTGGGCTACAGAATATAAAGGCGTCCTTTTTGAGCATAGCCTTCGAATTATTGAGGCATTGGTCCAAACTGACCAAGTCGATGTCAATTCAAGGGATGATAACGGCTATACGCCACTAATCTATGCCAGTAAAACTTCAAACACCAAGGTGGTTGAGTATCTATCGACCCTTGAACAAATCAATTTCGGGTCAAGAGACAATAGAGGCCGGGACGCGTTGAGTTGGGCTGCCCAGATGGGAAATATTTCGTTCATGAAAATCCTAGATAAGACCAATAAAACAGTCGAGATTGACTCAAGGGACAACCAAGGCCGCACCCCACTTTGGTGGGCGGCATGGTCATGTCAGAAGGAAATGATTTTGTGCCTTCTTGAGACTGGAAAAGCGAATCCTGAGTTCACAAACAACACTGGCACCATGATCTTTTTTCCAGATCCGAAGATAAATAAACTTCTTGAGGAATGGAAACACTTGTATATAGAATAGCTATTGGTTAGATGTAGGTATAAAAAAGATTGCTCCCTCTAGATAACTCGTAATCAAAATTCAATATTGTTCCGTTTATCTTGAAGTAACATTAAAGTTTAGCTTTATTACGAGTAATTAGGCTAATCATAATACAATAAGTAGATTTTCAACTTGAGCATAGAAGGGAGCACTCAAAACTAGGTTCCGTTCCACAGATGGCAGGTTGCTATTGATGCATTGTACCAAGGCATCGACATTTCTGATCCCACCACCTTTACCCATCCATGTTGCTCAAGTACGCTTCTCTTCGATTCTATCCGAACAGCGTATATTCAACATAGCACAACTCTAATGTGGTGGACGACGAAATTATCATGGTAATCGAGATTCTCGGGCTTCCACAATATGTGAGGAGGGTTATGGTATGAAACGGCGGCCCGAATTCGCCGGCTCAATTCTCTAAGCAAGCTGGCTATTTGTGACCCTGGCTAATCACAGCATGAAAAATGCGTACTGATTCGTCAGCTATTAGAAAAATGCAATTTATGCAGGATCCACCGGGCAAGGGATGCCATGGAGTCCACGGACCGTGTCCAGGAATCTGTGTGTCATTGTGGATGACGAGGTATTGAAACAAAACAACGGCATAATAACAACAATCGAGGAAAAGAAGAGAGAACAAATCCAAAGGATTGATCCCAGTGGCTGATGTCGTATTAGACTGCGGGAAACCGGCACGACAACTTGAAACACCAGTTTACGCACTCAGGGGTTTGGATGGATGGTTGCGAAAACCAGTTCAATTGATGTGGCTTTGCGCCCAATGGGACTATGATTGCTTCAACGTTTATCAATCCTTAAATATATCAGGTTCTTATTGTTTTTTTCTTCTCTGAACTTGAATAAAAGACTTGAACTAGACTCTGGGCCGAGTGTTAGGATGTCTTGCAAATGCTAAGCGATTTCAAGGATCCTTCGTCATATCCTTATTCGATGGCGCTCGGCGGATTTTCCTCCAATCAAGGTTGGGTACTACCTGGTAGATCGACATACTGATTAAAATCAAGCTTTTGCAAACCAGGCTGAGCGGAGAATTCCATTAGCAGTAATTTAACATAATGTCCCGCTCCATGTTCCAACATAGGATCAGGAGACAGATGTCCGAGGGATCTCTCGCCCATTGAGAGATAGCGTGGAAACACGTCTCCATTAGCCAGAATAGCGTACTCTGTAGATCTCTATGGCATATGCCAATCAAATGTCAGAGAAGAAGTAATTACTGCCCTACCAGTCACTTGAACCCCTGACGCTGTCACAGTCCTTGGCGAGGGGTGCCAAGTCGATTCGCGATAGACAAGGCGTGCTCGGCCATCCACCTCGGAGGTTTTCCCCCGCTCAATTCCAGCAAGTGCCGATGACTGACGATTTAGTGCCGGCATATGGTGTAATACTGCGAGGGTTTCATGATTACGCGTCGCGATAGTCTTCGAAACCATCAATGAGTGTTGCTCCACCAATTGCAATTCGGCCGACAAAGTCCAGTCTAGATTCCGACTAGAAATTGGTGATGCCGATCAGAAGAGGAGTGATGGCGACGTGTCGCTATCTGATTCTGATCTCATGGTTGGACGACGTCAAGGACTCCTGTATATAAGGAGACGCGTTCTCCTGTTGTCGAAAACATTCCTCAGATCAGTACAGTCTTTCGACCACCATTCGCCTACTCCTCTCAACGTTTTTTTGACGCTTATTTGACGCTTATTTGTAACGATGGGCCGCTCTCTTTACCTTCTTTCAATCGCGCTGCACCTGTCTAGCAGCTGGGCTGCTCCTCAGTTCAGCAGTGGTGCTCCTGGGCTCCCTAGCGGACGTCCAACCGACTTCCCCACGGGCATTCCCACGCCAGGTCCGCCTCCTACTGGCCGTCCCACGGGCATCCCGAGCGGTATTCCTAGCGGTATTCCCAGTGGTGTCCCGAGCGGTATCCCAAGCGACGTTCCCAGCTCTGACCTTGAGGTACGCCAGGTACCAACACCAACTGGTATCCCAACTGGTTGGCCCACTGGCATTCCAACAAGCTGGCCCACCGAGATCCCTACTGGTTTCCCAACCGGCTGGCCAACCGGCCGGCCAACTGAAATTCCTACTGGCTTCCCAACCGGTAGACCTACCCCGAGCGGCATCCCTAGTGGTATTCCAAGCGGCGCTCCTACCCCTGATCTTGAAGAACGCCAGGTACCAACACCGACTGGTATCCCAACCGGTTGGCCCACTGGCATTCCAACATACTGGCCAACCGACTTCCCAACTGGCTGGCCAACTGGTATTCCTACTGGCTGGCCCACTGGCCCCGTCCCTACTCCCTCCGGGCCTGGCGGGCCTCCCACCGGCCGCCCTACTGGACCAATCCCCACTCCCAGCGGCATTCCCCGAGGCCCTTCCAACGTCGATGATCTAAATGCCGTGGCTGCTGCTACTAGTGGGCCTGGTGGCCCAGTGCACACTCCTCACCCTTCTCACACTGGTCCTCCCCCTTCAGTCTCTCACTCTAGCCGTCCTGTCCCTACTCCTGGCCCTCCCCCATCGTCGGGCTTCCACACCCGCACCCGAACTGCGACCCTATAGCGGGTTACCCCGTTTCTCTGGGGAGAGAATGCTTGGCGACATGGCCGGTGTGCTGCCATCCTGGACTTCTGACTGTGGTGGGCACTACGGCTGAAGGGGCTACGCGGTACATGCCACAGGGAAATAGGTTCTTTTGTGTTCTTTCCTTCTTTTGCTACTGTTAGTGATGATTTAAGGGCTGCACGTTTAGGCCAACTTGAAGGGTTGATTGTGATTTTATACATAAAAGCACAATGATCAAGGATTTTCACTTCTCACACTCCTTTTTTATTACCTTCCTTTTTCAATAAAATCCATTTGAGAACTCCCTCTTTATATCATTACTCATTCCTCAAACCAATTTTACTCGACCAAAATGCGCGGTTCAGTGCATGCTCGTTGGGGGCCGGGGTCTTCTTTTTTCCTGTCAAGTAACTTTTGCTTTGTAATCTATACATTTTCGTGTGCTGGTTCGATTTCAGTATCTCAGGATTGTTAAGACTGATAAGATGAGCCACCGTCCGGCAATTCTTAAGAGGCAAATTTCCGCGGAATTCCAGGAAAGAACGGTACCGTGTCATATATTTTCTGTATGTAGGATGATGGCGCCATCAAATGCAATTTTGATTACCGAGTTGTAAGCTCGGGCCGATCTGCCCTGATGATCAGATCGTCGCTGTGCTTCTCATGAGGTTCCCGCTAGACTTTACGTCATTAACAGGTTTCTGCAATCTTTACAAGCCAGTCGACAACCTGTTCCTGCATGGAAATGTGCGGGGCATGATCTCCAGCAACAGAAGTGACTCCAACTGCCTTTCCAGAATACTTTTCCAATCTTTCAATGCCCAATCGCTGATTCTTCGGTGAAATTACTTTATCATTCTCGCTGAAGAGCACCTCAAGAGCGACCTCTGGGATCGTGTAACTGAGAAAAGTCACCTTGCTACCAAAGGCTTTCGAAGAATGTTGAGCGGTCTTCCTCGCCCATGCCATTTGCTGGTCCTTCGGAAGGTTTGAAAAAACTAGAAACCCAGAATGGGCGTAATCGATTGGGTCTATTTTCAACCATCCATCATCCTAGACAGAGATATCAGCTTTTTTCCACCAGCTGACCACAGGCAAGACATTGTCGGGATGAGCAGGGCAGACAAACGTCGCAGTCCATTGGAATAACATGGTCCAGCGGCACATCAACCAAAATCTCGGTTGAGGCTTGATCTAGTTGGGGAATTATTGACGACATGTAGGCGAGTGTAGCAAGGCCGCCACTTTTGCCTTTGCGCTCCCGCTCGACCCTGCCCAGTCCCTCACAGCTCTGCGTTTTGGGAACACCGGAGTACGAGCTGGAGACAAGAATGACGTCTCTGCCCTCGTCGGCAAGCCTCTCGACTTCTTGAGAAATAGCTGCGGCGTCATCGAACATATCGGGCAGTGGTCGGTGATCATCCGGTCCGAGCCGCACGGAAGGTAGTGGAAGTACGCGGGCATCGATGCCACGTTTTATCACGGCATCCCGGACATCGAAATAAATTTCGTCGGAGGCAAAAGAGCCCGGCAAAAAGACGACCGTTGGCTTCTTTGTCATTTCCTTCGCAGAGAAAATCAGCAGCAAGTTCCTGGTAATATAATTATCAATTGGCTTACCGTGGTGGGTGAGGGATGTTTCATTGAATTTAATGAGACGTGCTTCAATTCACAGAGGTAGCGGAATGCGGAGTTTCAGGCAGTGGAATCAGTGGAGCCAGCGCACAGAATTAGCGGTCAATTTTCCACTGTCTCTGGCATTCATTGTTATGATAATCACGTGACACCCTCGAGCATCAATCCCATCGCCCACCGCACTCTTTTTTTGATCCAACAAAAACTCATCCGCCTGTGGCGAAGCTAATCTCGTTGATTTTTTTCTATTTTCTTTTCTTTTTTGAAAATAGTTTTTAGACGTGCTAACTTGAATACGGGAGTTGAGAGTTAGCTCCAGCAGAAATTTTGACTTGGTAGCGAAAGTACGAAAGCAACTAGAAAATTAGATCTGATGTTAGTCACAATTTGGTTATTTTCAATTCAGTAGATCCAAAGTCTTACCTCGGGGAACCACTATGTAATCTAGCCATCCATAGAATTAAATTAAGTGTGATACTGGCTCAATATATAAGGTAGATAACAATGCCTGGTGTGTAAGTTGTAGGGTAGGCTGCAAGCGAAACGACCTTGGCAAGATTGGGTTAGCATTATGTTGATATCTGTGACTTACATAAGCGTGGTCACGGGACATGGGAACCAATCTGTCGCCTTTCATAAAAGCACCATCGTGCCGGTTGCCGCTGCTGCTGATAAGGGACATTGCGACGCTTTTGTCTCAATTCTTCGCCCCTTGATCTCACCCGGACCATCAAGCGCATTGAGGGATTGAACGGCTCCATCTACGACGATATCGGCAAATGACTCTGCCGTAGTTTTCGCCATGGGCGGTCGACTTCCATCGCGGCCTATGACGTTCACAGGGTATGCGGGCATTTGTTTGGTCCCCCGGTTTTCCTCCATCCCACCACCAGGTCCCTGACGTGCTAACACGACTAGATGCTGGACATGCAAAGCACGAAAGATAAGATGTGACGAGACACCAGTGTCTTGTAGGAACTGCGAAAAGAAGGGTGTCGCGTGCGGTGGCTATGGGATCCGGCTGCAGTGGGTCTCAGACCCGTTTACGCAACCTGACAAACAAGCTGGTGGCACTGGAGGCCGCAGAAGTATTAAACTAGGTGATTTGCTACCCTCTCCTGTCTTTTAAGCTTTCAGTTTCCTCCTCTGGAAGCCATAGGCTAACCCCCTCGACAGACAAGCTGAGTGGGCAGCGATATCGTCTGGACGACATCGACGGCTTCCTGGGTGTCATTGATGGGGAAGCCGTATCAAGGGAATCCGTGAGACATGGTCCCTTCTCAGTCTTCCCAGTCCAACCGAGTGATATTGGTGGATCGAGTACGGAAGACGACTCGGTCTCACTAGCCATCACCCCTGATCCTCTAAACCCTCACGACAGTGTTGCCCAAACTCGGCAGGAATGGGACTATGAGGACTACGCTGTGGATCTAAACGAGAACCACTCGTCATATTTACCAGTCACTGTGCCAATAGCACAATCAGAAGAGGAGCGAGTTATCGATCAGAGCCAGGTTGGTCAAGAAGATAGCCTAACCATCGCCTCGGATGAACTGGATGGAGTGTTGGATCCCTATCTGAATTCTTCTACCCCCGACATCAGCCAAGACCAAAACTTCGGTAGCGAGTTGGTCGTTTTCCAAAGCACTAGCCACAACGAAACCTCCTTTGGTTCGCCTGTTCGAACGCTGGCCGAGGATTTCCTTCGGCATCCTGCCTTGCCCCGCAACCCACGTATCACCTTATCCGGAGACGTCGAGATAGACTCCCTCATCGACCATTATATGATTCACGTTGCTGATATTCTACAACCACTTCTTCATCCGCAAAACCAATACCGCTCACGCGGCTTATTCCTCACCTCAGCACTCCAAGGCGCAATTAAGAACATCCTGGACCCAACCGAATGTACCCCCACCATTTATTCCACGCTATTCCACTCGGTACTGGCATCAGCAGCTTACCATCTGTGGAATCGAAATAAGTATTATGCCAGATATAAAAGTTTAGGGGTGGCGCATCAACAGAATGCCCTCAGCTCGTTGAGAGTCGCCATGCAATCACCCGCAAGTGGTGCAGACTACAAGACACTCATGATGGCCATGCTGTCCCTCGTCACCATTGGGGTAGGTAATCAGAGCCCGAGGTTTAGGAACAGGAGCTTACTATTTGATAGGTTGTATCTGGCGACGGCGCAGATTTCCAAGTTCATCTCGGGGCAGCGAATCAGTTACGGAATTCTCGTAACCGATGGAGGGTCGTCAGCAGCCAGACTCGGCAAGTAAACGAGATCAGCTTTTTTCTGTCCCTACTCACGAGGACGCTTGCTTTTCAACCTTCATCTACGACTTGGTCTGGGAGAGAGCAACAGACCCTTGATGAAGAAATGGATCTGGTCCAGTCTAATACATGCTTCGAGTTCATGTACGGAATCACACCCGTCATCGCGGGAACCATCCTGGAAATGTGTCGCCTGGGAGAATATCTTTTACGCTTTCAGCAAGATGGCGGTAATAGCTCTTCCATACCTGATGATCTACTTGAAGCTTGCGAGTCGCTGGGAGAAAAGCTCCTGTCTTGGAGATTTGAGTTGGAGACGATAAGCTCGATCCAGGCCAACGACGTGTACATCTCCACCATATTTTACCACCAAGCCCACGCATGGCACCACGCAGCCCTCGTATATTATTACAGGAGAATACAGAGCTGGAAGAGCGCAGACCTGACCCAGGAAATACAACACACGATGGAGCACATGCATGCCGCCGAGGATTCGAAGATGATGCCCGGATCCCCCAGGCAAGGTCTCATGGCACCCCTTACTTGGCCCGCCACCATCGCTTCTCTTGACGCCATTGGTGCTCAGCGAGATATTTGTCGAAGATGGTGGGAGCGGGTGCTGAGTTACGGGCTTGCGAATATCGACAAGCAATGGGACGTCGTGCAGCAGGTCTGGGAAAGGGTCGACGAATTGCGGCAGTGCCACGGTGTTGGTGCTCCAGATGGGATGACTGTTTATCGCAGCTTGGATATTCATATTTTGCCCGTGTAATCATAACTAATACAAGAATAATACAATATCAATTTTGGTATGCTAAAATGCTCCACCTTCCGTAAACTCCAGTCATCATAACATCCACCTCTTCAATTCACATGCAAATGCTTGGCTTAGTATATCTACATCCTCACTTTGTAAATTACAGTTCATCTTTTGGCTCAGTCTTGGCCTCGTCAGTCTTGGCCGGCTTCTCAAGACCCTTCTTGATAATGCTGGTCAGGATCTCGTAGGCTACTTGCGCTCCAGCCAAAGCTGTCTCCTCGCCCCTCCCATCATAGCTAGGCGAGACTTCAACGATATCGGCACCAACGACATTAAGACCCTCGATTCCCCGCAGAATACGGATGAATTCACGGGTCGTCCAGCCACCAGGCTCAGGGGTACCAGTACCAGGGGCCTTGAACAGTATCCGTTAGCACGCCAAATAGTCAAACAAACACCGAGAATCGTAGACTTACAAAAGCGGGATCCAAGACATCAATATCCACACTGAGGTAAACGGGATCCTCAGTACCAATAGTCTTCATGATGCGGGCGGCAACGGCACTGGGCCCAATCTCGTCAATCTCATCGGCGGCAATGCGCACCCAGTTCTGGGCGTCATCATCGAGGTAGTCCGGGTTGGGGTACTCGCTGCCGGACAGCCTCGTGCGGAGACCGGCGTGCAGGGAGGGCTGGGACGAGGAGTTGGCGATGAGACCCTCCTGGCCGGCGAGCCAGAACATGCTGCCGTGGTTGAAGTGCGTCTGCTTGCTGGACCAGGCGGAGGGGTACTTGGCCGGGTGCCAGGTGTCGAGGTGGGCGTCGAAGTGGACGACGCGGAGGGGCGCGCCGTACGACTCCTTGAGGGCGCGGAGGGCGGCGAGGGCGAGGCTGTGGTCGCCGCCGAGGGTGATGAGCTTGGGCTTGTTGAGGACGGGGGAGACGGGGGGTCGCTGGCCCAGCTCGGTGAAGGCGACGGTCATCTGCTCTAGGGCGAGGGCGTTGTCCATGGGGACGACGGGGATGTCGCCGCAGTCGATAATCTTGGCCCACGAGGCGTAGGGGTTGATGTTGGCGCGGGCGTTGAAGCCGCGGAAGCTGGTTTGGCGGGCGGAGGCGGCGCGGATGGCGCGAGGGCCAAAACGGGCGCCGGGGCGGTAGGATACAGCTGTGTCGAAGGGAGCGCCGAGGATGGCGATATCATAGACCTCGCTGGGGGTGGTGAGGCATCGCACGTGAGGGAGATGTGCAAATGTTGAAATGCCGGAGAACGACCACTGTAGGGATTAGTTCACGTTCACGGCTCTCCCATGTCTTTCGAATTTTTTTTTTTTCCTTACGTCTGTTCCCCATTTCTTCTCGAGCTCATCGATTTCTTCCTGGCTCCATTCCCTCACCTCGCCATGACCGCCGCACGCGTAGGCTCCAAAGGGGAGCAGCAGGGTCGAGAGGATCAGGCCCGCCTTCATGATTGGGTAGAGCTGTTGGCTGTAACTGCGAGTCTTCACGTTCTGGCCTCCAAAGCAGAAATCTTCTGTCGAATTGAGGATCAGACGGTGAGGGGTCGACAACGATGAAGGTAACGATAGATGATGAGTGAGGTTTTAATAGTGAGCTCACGGAGTCACTAGCCAGCCGCTTTACTCATGACCTTCCCCACCGCCCGCACCAGCAAGCCCGCCATTGCCTGTCAAGTTGTGTCAATTGGCTAACTGGGCAGCGATAAGGACAAGATAGATGGGGCGTTTGCTAATAGGGAATGTGCATGCGATTCCGTGAGTGAGGGGATGGGGACAAAGGCGTGTTTGACAAAGCTTTGTGGGGTTTTGTTCGGAGTCTCTTGCCGCTCTGCTTCTTGTGGGGAAATCGTGGGCGAGATGGGCTAAGACGGCAGATGGTCTCGGCCTAGGAGAAACGGCTGCTCGGTGACCCCGGCCCGGTACCGGCTCGGAGTCTCCTGCCTAACTGCTTTTTTCTTATGACACGCTGAAGCATCAGGTGATTGCTAGATGGCGTATATCTGGAGAACGTATTACTACAGAGGGTGCAGCAATCGCTTGGCTGGGTACCTATGAAGGCTTCTGACAGCATTAGTACGCTAGACGAGAGTAAAGGAATAGATAATTAGCACGAAGCGCTTCAGATTAGCCTAAGACCAGTAAGAGAAATGAATTCGAGAGACGAGTCCGCTATACCGACCGCAATTGACTGTGCTGTGATGAAACGATGAAGTCATCGAGCCGGATTACACGATAGAGAACCCCGAAACTGGCTGTTGAATGCCGGTGTGTATGATAGCAATCGGACGGCTATTGTCTAATTCAAGTCAGATGTCAAACACGCCCTCACCTAGCACGAACAAGAAGACTTGTTCATAGCATTAAGACAGTGACAAGTTATTTCCTCGATATAATTCTTCTGTATAACCTAAGATATTCTTTTTCATTTATTGCATTTGGCACTGGATTTCTCCTATGAAATATCTTATCTAGGTACTCTCAGGTCGAGTTTGAGTTGTCAGCACAACTCCAAGCCGCTGATCCCCCAGAGATCTTGTAACTGTCGATGATCTCTACAATTGATCCGTATGTTCCGGCTATGGTAAGAAAGACGCCTAGAATGATGACGAATGCAGCCCAAGACGCCATCAGGGTCCATTTTAGAGTCCCTCGCTCTTCACTATTCCAGTTATCGTAGAACCACATGCAGGCCATGGCCTGGAAAGCCAGAGTTGTGATGAATACGGCTCCGATAAGCGACACGAGGTTTCCGAAAATGGGAACTGCGCTTGCAACAATGTATGCAATCACAGCCGAACCGGAAGTGCAGCTGAGCCACACGATCCAGTGTGTCTTTGAATTCGATGTAAGATGCTTGGTTCCTCGGAGTAGACGGACGAAGATGTACTTGGCGGGTAACTGTTCCACACTGTTAGGAGTCTGTATTTGGAAGGAGATGTAGGATACGGTCTACATACGTGGAGGAGTAGGATGGTGCTGGCGATCAACCCAGGCAGGGCAATCCCGTAGCAAATCTTCTTGAGAAGGCCACCGGCAGATCCTAGAGCAGGAGATGCCACATAGGAGCCACAGAAGTAATAGACAAGGCATCCAATGACAACATAGGTGATGGTGACCCCGCTCTGGCACACGAGGAGGGCCTTCGTGTAGTCGCGGGGATCCTTCATCTCTGAGATGACAGGAAAGAAAAGAGGCGCAGCTGCATATGCGAAGATGTAGGTCGAGAGGGCTGATACAGCCTTTATGAAGGTCGGGCGTTTAGCGACGGCGAAGTCCGATTTCCAGGGGCCGTCTTGTGGTGCTGCGGCCGGCCGATCTTGAACACCGACGGCAATCGTAACGGTGAAAACTGTGGAACAGTCAGGTCGATTGTTACGTCAGTGTTAGAAACCAGAGTAGAGATGCGACATACTTGAGATCAGAATTCCCGCAAGTCCAATCCAAGCAAGCCACTGTAGACGGCCGAGTGTTCGGATACTTGCACCCATGAAGGCGACGACTGCTGCGATCGCGACAAAGACTGCAGTACATGTTCCATGGGTCGAAACTGAGTTGAGACCGATCGAGATTCCAAGCATACCAGAGCCGGCAACGAGGATATAGCCTGGTTTTGGTCAGTGCAGGTTCTGCCAAATCCTTCAGCCATGGGGAATACACATACAGAGGCAAAAGCCAACAGCGAAGAACTCGCGACCAATCTTGCCAAACATCAAAAACCCTGCATCATCGATTCCGTAGACTTCGGGATGCCGTAATTTGAAGTTACCGACGACATAGCATGACCACGTCGCGATGCCGCCGATGGCAATCAGAAGGAACATGCCGGGAATGATTCCAAAAGCATCAAAAGTGGCTGGGATAGAAAGAACGCCGAGGCCAATGCAGAGCTTCATCATTATGATGACGGTGCCGACCCATCCGACCTACTCCTTGTTATTCTGCTGGACTGGCAAAGCGAGAGTACAGTTAGCATCTTCAAACCACTCACGCTTCTGTAGTTAGGGCCCTCGGCCGTGATGTCCCCGAAAACTGCATCTTCGGTCGCGGTCTGCCCGTTTGCGATGCTCTTGGCTAAGGGGTCTACTGGATCTTCGTGCAAGTGATCTCTCTTAGATTCTTCCATGATTGGCAGATAAAGGTAGAAAAGAGGATGAGAAATTTCCTATTAAACTCTGGGTATGGGAAATTCGTTACTAGAGAGTTGATATCGACAGAAGCTGAAGCTGGAATGGAGGAGTGCGAGATAATTAGTCTTTACAGATCTGTGCCCCTGGGCTTGCTTCGCCTCTCAATCTGATATCACCCAGGGAGCTTGTTGTTGGAGACGATGAAAGCCAGGCATCATGGGATTACTTTCCCAATACGTACTGTGAAAGAGACCGAAACCTAACTCGCCAGCCGTATCGAGGAATTCGTTATGGGTCCCTTCCCACAAATACGTTTCGAATGATCCACCCTTCGGTGGCTGGCCAAGTTCAAACCGGCCTATAAGTTGGTAACCATCCAAAGTACCATGTCTGATAGTGATCCTAGCCCGGATAGCGGTTTCTCGGCCTGCTGAAAATAACTCAATAGATATAGGTATGAATGCGTTTTCATCCCTCGGGGTTCGGGGCGGGATCTCCGGAGTTGGGTAAACGGTACTAATGAGCGAACAATTGCCAAGCATGACCTCCGTCATTGGAATACACTACAGTTGAAGACGATACCGAGCGCAATTACCGACTTTCTTACAACAAAAGTGTTAGCAACAACACACTACGACATTAGAATATTCTAATAGATGCCCTTGTTCCCCAAATAGACAGATGAACAGTGCAACATTTCTCCAACCGCAATCTAGGCTCTCCCCGCTATCAAAACGGTGGGCTGACTTGTGGTGTAATCTGGGGTGCATGGTACGGGGTTCTGTGATGCGGAGGTGAATCCTCGATCGAATGTCTAATGATTCTATGACACATACATTCCTCTTCTGGGCTTCTCCCTCATCGAATAGCTGTAAGGGATGTCTTCGGATGCAAGGGGGAAGATGGGAGGAAATTGGGGCATGGTCGTTCACCCGCACTTTCGCCCAACGCCCGTTTACCCCGGTCCCAAATGTGTCAGACAATGGTTGCGGACGGAGCTCATCAATCGCGTGAATGAAATTTGATTGGCTTAACTGCTAATAACCATATCATTTTTGGGGCAGTTTTGGCTGGGAGTGGAGAACGAAGATCCTCCCGCCATTCCGGCAAGGGATCACTTGCCCGGGGTTTCAATCAGGAAAGTTATGGCAGCCCTAACTCTAGCAGGAGACTCAACACGAGGTTCGAACTCAATGCTGTCTATGGAGCCATGGGAGATAACGTGAGTTGGTTACGGGTTTCCTTATCTCTACTACATGTAGTATTATTAGCAATATACATAATCCGGCAGTTGGGAATTGGTAAGATTGCTAATGAACTTCTTATGTTAAAAGTGGTCAAGTCTGATTTGCTATGTGTACTAGAACCAGCATACTGCTACTAAAAGCCGAAGTTTCACCCAGGTTTTTGCTAGAGAAGGGGCAAGTCGGAGATCAAAATCAGACCTGGGCTTGCTAATGGGGATTAGCCCCCTCAGATGGGAACAGGAAAATGGCGCGGTGCTGCAGGAAGAGCTCGATGCCGTATCGTCCAGCGTGGCTACCCCAGCCGCTACCCTTCCACCCTGCCAGTGGCCCGAGAGCTACACGAAGAAAAGGGGTTAGTGAAATGACGTCAAAGAATCTGATAGACAAATGGCACTTACCGTCAGCGTTCAATGTCGACTGATTAAGTTGAACTTGACCAAACTCTAGTTCACTGGCAATACGAAGCCCGCGCTCGTAATTGGATGTAAAGATTGATGCAGACAGCCCGCCTTCTCGGCTGTTGGCTTCGCCGATGGCCTCTTCATCATTGTCTACGGCAACGACGAATAAGGTGGGTGCAAATGCCTCATTCTTCGAGATGAGAGACTCCGGGTCGATGTCAGTCAGGATGGTTGGCCCCACGGAAGCACCAACAAGCTTGTTGTCCCCATATATGAGCTTAGCTCCCCTTTTCACAGCGTCGTCAACGACCTGCTGGGCTTTATTCGCAAACGCCATGGTGATTGCTGATCCAGATACTGGGTTGTTCCGGAATGCGTCAGCTAGTAGCGAACAAAACTTGTCTTTGATAGACGAGTGAACAATGACTCGCTCGGTGCCGAAGCAAACCTGGCCGTGTAGCATTTGCGCTCCCGTAGCACAGAGAGTTGCTGCTTTGGCCAAATTGGCGTCTTCAAGAACAATAGCAGGACTCTGATCGCCAAGCTCCATGATGATCGGCTTCAGGTGCTTTGCTGCTGTCACGCCTATGGCTCTGCCCACCGGTGCACTACCAATGAACTCAACCTTGCGAAGGGCAGGGTGAGCAATGACCGCTTCCGTAACTTGAGCTGCTGCTGCTCTATCCGACATGATGAAATTGACTGAGCCAGCAGGAAATCCTGCTTCGAGAAAAGTTTCAACAAGGAAGGAGTGTGTCCATGGGCAAAGCTCCGAGGCCTTGAAGACAACGGTGCAGCCAGCAGCCAGTGCACTGGCTATTCCCCGAGCACCTAGAATAAGTGCACCATTCCATCTGTCGCAGGTTAGCATTTGCAGGTGAGGGCAGTGGATCCGTATCTTTATGATGCTTACGGGACGATCATGAGCACCGGGCCGACCGGTTCCTTCTGGACAAGCAGAGGCACTCCACTCGTGGATGGCGGCAGATTCCCTGTGAGGGCAGCCCGGGCAGCATGGGCAGCCTCACGCACTGCTCGGACGGTAGCCACGACATTGAAACGTGCCCACGGCTCCTCGCAACTGGTTTCGGTAATCTGGCGATGCATGGCCTCATCACTACGCTTCTCAAAGATATCCGCAGCACGGAGCAGAAGCTGGCGCCTCTCATCGACCAAAGTCTTCTTGTACACCTTGAATGTAGCATCTGAAGACTCTACCGCTTTGACTGCCATCTCAACTGTGGACGTCTGACCATAGTGAAGAGCTTCCTGGGTCCGAGCGGAAACAACTGGAAAGCTAGCGTGCGATGGTTGGATGACATGTTTGCCATTAATCATGCAAGGAACCACCAAGTGGCCTGCATCATCTTGGAGTGCTGGAGTTGTCATTATATGTAATGCTGAGAAGAGACTGTAAAATTGGTGCTTTGGTACGAATATCTCACTGTGCTCTTCCATTATTCCAGACTGAAGCTCTTCTTTATAGAGGCCGTTCTACCACGCCCGGCTCACCATTGTTCTATCCTTCGCGGAAACTCTTAAGTCCTAATACCCGTCTCTAATCCAATCACGGTCTCAGAGAGAATTACCCGTTCTACAGCAATATTTCACTTGCACGGACTTAAGAGCCGCGAGAACGGACTAACTCCACAGCGTTCTACCCCTTGTATATACGCGGTGTGGGGATTGTTCTTACTTACCATACATATTTCTTTGCATGACGATGGTCAGCTGGCACTCATTAAAGCCTCAGTAATATCAGAGTTGACAAGAATGAAGATAAAGGGCACGCTGTCTACGGCTATCGCGTCATGGAGGCTCCTGTTCTTCGTTTTGGGAGGTACAAGCCCCTTATTTTCCATCTCCATGCTGTTCTTCTTGCCAAATTAGCTAGAATCAATGGAAAAAGAAGGCTGAGTTGTGGTATAACGCAAGAAGGAGGATAAAACTGGTGTCACAGGCACGGTACACAAAATGTGACATGTGTTGAGATATTAATCCTTAATCATAGTGGTTGATCTTCCCCAAAGGAATCTAAGTGGTACCAACTACCAAGTCATCGAAGGTCTTCATGATTCGAAGTCATGGTTCAGTGTGTTCTTCTACTGTATGAGTGTGACCAATGGTGGTCTAGATACGTTTTCAGCGCAAATAGTGCTCCTTGGTATGCTAACTGGTGTCGTCCAGGCTGTCTGGTCCATCCTCGCTTCCAATATCAAAACATCTCGGGGCATACTAAAACAGTGGTAACCGCGATGGTATTTTTGGCTATTGTGTGGCCAAAATTGTAGCATCGCGCAGGCTTTCAGGCCTTCTGAAGCACCTCTTTATGAGATAGAATGGATACAACGCGGTTCTTGGTGTGGGAAGTGCTGCTGTCGGACTGATGGGAATGTACTATGTTGGGGTCGAGCGGGAGAACAGGAAGATGGATCGGCTAAACGGAATCATCGCACATACGATTGATATCGAATATCATAGTCTCGATGATTTGACTGACAAGGAAAAGAAGGACTGTCGTTATGTTTGCTAGGTTGGCTGCCTGGAACACCATTACAGAGGCGCCATCCAGTACAACTGATGTCGCAGTAATGGAACGAGACCAGGGATCATCATTCTCATATGATCTTACCCAGAAACTATATCATTGCAAAAATGATGCATCGTTC
The DNA here is from genome assembly GCA_037952775.1 of Clonostachys chloroleuca. Taxonomy (NCBI): domain Eukaryota; kingdom Fungi; phylum Ascomycota; class Sordariomycetes; order Hypocreales; family Bionectriaceae; genus Clonostachys; species Clonostachys chloroleuca. The sequence goes on from JBANAY010000004.1 coordinate 5,846,420, forward strand.
AGAGATATACCTTAAGACGAGGTCATTGGTTTATTATATTATTTTGAGTCTATTTGTGAAATGTGTAATACACCAATCAATACACTGAATCCGACGCATTGCTATGATCTTAAATCAATAAATGCACATGAAATAACGCCAATAATCGATGGATTTGCCTTTTTCTGGCTAAAATTGCAATTTGGCAATCATTTCCTCCCATTCCTTTTTCATATTCTCTGCGAAAGTTGCATTTTGTAGTACTTGGAGACCGGTCAAAGCTAGAGCCTTGGCAGTAACGATCGCTTGATCGAAAGCGAAGTCCTGAGTTGAAAATGGGCATAAGCATCTGAACACATTTATTAAGCTTCACATGGAGTAGTATTAATGACGACTTACAGTGCCGGCGACCTTGGTAAATCCGCTGTTATGATTCGGCGCGCTGCCACCGATGGGGAATCCCACTTGGATGGATGGCAGGAACCACGAAACGTTGCCCTTTGTTTCAATATGTTAGCGAAATGAAGTAAAACTGTCCAGATCTAGCAGCGAGAATTCACCTGATCGGATGAGGCCGATGGGCTGCCTCCGGCCTCAACTTCTTCTTCCGGAGTTGAGATGCTGAATTTTGAGGTAGACTCGTCTTTTGATGGGTCAAAGTACTCGATCAGGTTGTCATAGTAGTTTTTGGCTAGTTGGAAGCTAGGATTCTGGTCCCAGTAGTCTTGGACTTTAGTGAGAAAAACAGTTGTGTTTGTACCACTAGCAGAGCCATTCACAATGGAGTTCAACTGCTCAATGACGGCAGCCTGTCGAGCCCTTTTAAGATGAATAACTTATTAGTAATTGGAATGGCATAACCAGAGCTGTTGATGCTGAATTCTTACCGATTGGTACCACGAACGCCCCATTCGCTTTCTACCCTGTCCGGGATAACATTTGTGACAAGGTTGTCTGTGTTTTTGATGACGTGGTGAATTCGATCGGTTGCCATCAGCTGCTGTCGGTATAGCCCCGTCATTTGATATGCAGCAACAAATCCATCCAAGGCATTTTGTCCCTGCCAAGGAGCCAGTGCAGCATGTGATGCCTCTGCGTGCAAAAAATCAGTCCTTAGATGTGGCCAGGGAGGAATATGAAGGGAGGGCGGACTTACTTCCAGTCCAGGTAATATTGGCTCTCCAGGAAGCAAGAGTTCTGCTCCATGCCCCGTATGCGTTGTTTCCGGGATGGGCCATCAAGCTACAGTCCAAGTTCTTGTAAGCACCGGCATCCAACATCTTGATTTTTCCTCCGATACTCTCCTCGGCGGGAGTTCCCAGAACACTGCATATTCCAGGCCGTATTAGGATCGCCACTAAGAAAAAAGCCTGGTAGAAATGGAGGATGCTCACACAACAGTTCCGCTGACCCCTTGATGCTCCAGAGCCTCTTTCACACCAATCGCGGCAGCGACACCAGACGTTGCAATGAGATTGTGCCCGCAAGCATGACCGATACCGGGTAGAGCATCATATTCGGCGTTGAAGGAAACTGAACGACCTTCCCCACTAGAGTAGGTGGCCTTAAACGCCGTACTCAAGTTAAACGCCGATCGGGTTACTGTAAAACCCTGGTCTTCGAGGAAATTGGTCAAAATTTCATGAGCATGGACTTCTTCCATGGCTGTTTCTGGGTTCGCCCATATCTGTTTCCCCCTCAAGTTAAACAAGAATGCTTCCAAGCGTTGTATCGTGGTAAGTTACCTCTTGATTGACGGTTTTCAACTGAGCGTTGCGACTATCGATCGCTGAGAATACTTGCTGTGCTAGCCCATTGGTGTTGTTCTGGCAGGTAGCTATTCCTGCCATAGACAGTGCCACAAGGCTGATATGAAGGCTGGCCTTGATCGTCATGGTGTCAATTCACGTCGTGTAAATCACGATGTATGTATTGAGGGGTGAGATCAAGAAGGGTGGTCCATAAGATTTATTTAAACCCGGGCCCATTGATCAGAACGCTGACGGTATCACGCACAGACACGAGCCCGGTGAGGCCTTACGGCCCGACAACGGTCTTCATTAGATTGACTGGTTTATAGTACGAATAGAGATATATCCGATGACCCTAGGCATTCTGAGACCGCGAGAAAACGGGGCATCAGTGGACCGAAAGCGTAATTGGCCTGAGTACGTTCGGACTCCTCCTATTTTTGTTCGTAGCGCGTTTTCGTCCGGGATCTTTGTGCAAGCTAGGCACCCTGGTTCATTTAACCATATTTCCTGAAATTTGAACTCCACAGCTCCCTGAAATTAGAAACTCTAGAGCTAGACATGATGAAGAAACGGCTATCCCTCTGTTTCTTTGTCTGTGAAGAAAGTCACACCCGAGCTGGCGGCAGGCTGGCTCTCGCCTTTCGACATCCCCAACAACCTAGCTTTCATTTTCTTGTACGTTCGTATCATACTACCAATGGCCGCATGGCCCCTGATCCCTGACCCTGAGATTTACAGGGAAGATGGAACTAGGGAAGATAAGACCTTTCAGTTTTTGGGAGGTGGTCTAGAATTGTGTCCACTGTGGGGAGAAGGCAATGAAATGGGGCGAGCTGGCACGTACTATGTACAAGCGATACCACCTTGAGATGGCTTCATTTGCTCGTGGAGAGCATAATCCTTGGGTTCGAGGAAGTCCATAAAGTGCACTTTGCCGGAGGTTGCTCCCGTAGACCCTCAAATAATATCGCGATATGCATATGATAATAAAAGAAAGAAAGAATAAAATAAAAAAAAAGGCAAAGCGACACATCCCTGTCAAGAATGAACAAATGGAAGAGACGGTTTAAGCAATTGCGGTGCATTTGCTCCGGTAATCGCATGAAGTCAGCTCCAAGACAATGCGCAATTTGTTTCTATTCGGGGACCTGGCAAGTGTCAGCTTCCTTTTTGTCCATGGATATGATAGAAAACTTCCAGTTCAAACTGGTATAGAGGGCTGATCTAATCCAGCCAACTTGATCTCCAGGAAGTCACCATCCGATGACTCCAATTGATTGCTAACGACCAAGCAATTTGCTTTTAGAAGTCAATACGAATAGAATAGGTGATGCATATTCTGCATGTCACGTACCCTTCCCAGCTCTGTGAGGTCTTCATACATGGCCATTATTACCGCTTACATCCTCAACATACTGGCTATCCTGGGCAAAGAATGAACGTGTGCATCATCAAGCCTAACAGGCAAGTAGTCTCCTTACCTATCCTGTGCATTACCCTAAATTTTAAGCTCAGAATGACGTACTTAAATCAACGAACAGATGTTTGGCTGCATGAAGCCGATATCGTATTCTAGATCATTCCTCCTTGGCCCTTAACTGATAAAGCCCGGGAGTCTATATCAAAAAACTGGGAAACTAGCTTGATCCTCCATCAAATACTTAGTAATAAGATGATTATAACTTTTGACAAACCAACCCTACACCAAAGTAAGCGACAAGCTCTCCCTGGGAGCAACCGGACCCATTCAGGTGAAGTCTGTCCTAGTTAGCCAAAGGGAACCTACCCATCAGCATAGTTAGCTCTCGTCCAGCTACATCATACAGCCCTAGACCAATTTGCAGCCGCTGTATTTCTTTGCCACATACGGGTATTCCTTCAGCACAACGAACGAAGTCTACTTTGACTACTACCAAGCAATTATCTCTAAGTATTTTGACAATACTTACTCCCGGCTTGACAATTTCAACGTGGCAGCACAAGATTACTTGAGACAGGCTGTCGTACCGCTGTTGAACCTGTATTTTAAGAGTCCTCGAGCCAAGCCGCATTGTAGAGTATTTTCCCTCTGAAGAGGATAATCCATGTGCAATATATAAAGTGCTTTTGTTAGTCTATCTAGATATTAGACGAAACCGATAGGTAAACGACAATAGGATTTCAAAGTACGCAGGCTAAGTAAATGCCTCTCTGCTACTGAGTAGGAAACAATCGGCCATCTCCCCTTGTTTCTATCTGACTCAGAAATTTCCACGCTAGAGGTCTCTCTGATAAGTTTCACAGGATGTCGAGCATGAGAGTCGATATAGATTGGTGAGGGTACTCTCACGGTCTCACTGTTTGTGGTGAGAGCTCCTACACTAAGAGTGTTCTGACAAGATTATCTCATCAAAGTTTCCAAGCACTGGAGAGTGCTTCTGCTACACCAGGGGTGGCTCTATTCAACATCCAGTCAGTGCAACTCTTGAAAACAGATCGAAAGATGAAGATGCTTACCCTTCCATCCCAGCAAAAAAACGTACCGCTATTCCCTTCACCCTTTTCAGAAATGACATGAAGCATCGCGGATACGCTCTCAGCAGGGCTGATGGATCCCTTCACTTCCCAGCTGAGATCAACCTCGGACATTTCGCTGATCACATGGTCAACAAGGGAACCCTCATTGGATAGCAAATGTCGCCTACGTCTTTACCTCTCCAGGATGAAGCACTAAAATGACAGTCTCACGTTTCTTCTGATCCGACCGTTTCAGCTCGGCCGCCATGTGGCCTAACATTTAGTTGAGCGCGCTCTTGCTCGCGGCATAGGCTCCAAATCCATCTTCAAAATCCAAGAACCGAGTTGCCGATCCAGAATCAGATGAGATAAAGATAATCTTGGGAGGCGGATAATCCACTCTGAGATCGAACAGCTTCTGCGCGCAGACGATGGGCCCTACGGTGTTGGCATGTAGATGGAGAGCAAAGTCAGAGAAGGACACTCCAGTCGCTCGGCCTGGGTACTTCAACACCCACGCGTTTAGCACGACATTCCCGAACATCATGCCCTTACCACAGCAATCCTCGACCTTCCTATGAAGGACTGGGCTATTGTCAATAGTTATTCACCCCCATTCTGTGCTGGATCGCGGAAGTGCAGTTACTTGACAAACTCCAAGCCTATTCCTCGAGTGGCGCCTACAGTCACCCAGGTCTGCTTAGCCGCAGGTTTGTCACTCCCTCCGATGTTCAGGCATTGAAATGAAGCCGATATGTCCTTTGCCATCTGAATATAGCGCGTGCTGGTGTGAGGTGATGGGCCTTGCACTGCGTTGGGGTGAGACGAGTTTGAGATTGACCAAAATCTATCCAGGCGATATCGACGCCCAGTCATCATAAGATAGGACTCAAGGCATCCATGTCAGGGAAGCAAATTCTATGAGCCGAGGTCCTTCTATTTCCAAACAATCGGGGCCCAAGTAAGACTGACTTCATAGCAGGTGATAAATCATAATATTAGGTTGTCATCATGTCTCATCTCCATAAGTTCCATGCATTCCGCGCTTAGCATGCCCGCTTACCAATCTCCCTTCTCTTGTATGCGTGAATTGATAACTAGCACCATATTTTTATTCCTCAATAATTACAAAATACTCTTGAATTGCACGGTAATCCCGAATCAGCCGGATGCAGTTAACGAGGATGCACGTAAGAAGTAATGCACTCCTGTTTAAAGCTAAGATAGGTTCCCCTCAGTGTAGTATAAGGGGAAAGCTGCAACGGGCTACCAACGTGTTACGCATCAATCGAGGTTAATTGAGGCACCAGCGATGTCCAAGTTTGGTTTCAAGGACGATTCAACAGCAAGCCGGTACTCAACGCTGAGCTGCCACGCTTCACTGCTATTCATGCGAAGGAAGCTACAAAGAATAAACATCAGTTATCTACTGAACCACCAGCCGGTTGATAGCTATAGAAGGACAGGGAATGGCTAGTCAGTGTCCAGTGGCTCGCCATCACCAAAATTGTCCACTGAAATGCTCCTGTATTTCTATCCTTCATTTCTCTGCAGCACTCCTTTGATCTGAAAGTTTTTCGATGACATTCAGATCAATTTTAATCGGAGCCTCGAAGATCACGTTAGTTCTCTTAAATACAAGAGCGAGGTGGTCAAGAAGCTCGGGGTCTTACCGAATGAAGCCCTACCCCATACCGAGGAGAGTTCGAGTACAGAGTAAAAATGGCCATCAAAGATGCCAGACCTAACACCTCAAAACGATGCATACGAAAGGCGAAGAAAAAAAAAAATAGGCTCGGTCAGCCCCAAGGCTGCAGCCATGCGGAAGGAAAATTCTGTAAATCTTCATACCGGTGACTCACTCGCCGCCGGGACCGGCCGATCGTTAGGATCCCTACCACATTCACTGTTGTGAGTGGGCTGCTTGAAAAGAACGAATCTGACCTCACTATAGTGCATCTGCTGTCCGCTTTTCATAGAAACATGCAGGACACGAACTATTCTATAAGTTTGAAGAGAGAAAACAACACAAGAAGAAATCTAGATAACCAGCCTAACTAAAGCCAGTAGCGTCTGCGAAATATATAGCAGATATTATAGAACATACTCAATTTCCTAGAGTTGCTTCTAGATATGCCAATGAATCGCCCACATCTAATGTTCTCAAATCCCTTCTAAGCTAGCCAGGAGGACTCGGACGTCCGCAGACGGCGTGAGTGACCCCAGGATTAGGTGCCGTGTCGCAACCTTGTCTGTCAGGATTATCATTGGGACAATAATAAGATATTAGTTAGGCGTCTCTCCTTTTCGTTGCTTTGGATTTGTACATGCACTTACTGAATCAGTTATGGCGCAAGGCAATTTTGCTCGTTCGCCTTTCATATTGCAGTAATGACACACGCCGGGATTACCTAGATATGTCTAGATTGCTTGATGAGTTGCTGATCGGTAAAAGGATTAGGACAGTTCTTACTCCGCGGGAATTTGAAACAGCTCGCTTGCCAAGCTTTCCCTTGACTTTGCAGGCAAGAGCCTTGGGTTTGTTTGCCGCGCCTGTCTTCTTCCCTTTGGCTCCCACAGCCTTTGGTGAAGGGATTTTAACCTTCTGGCTAGCAGCTTGAGCCCTCGGAAGCGGGCTCTGGCTATGTGGGCAGGCACTTTTGCGGCCCTGCCAACCAGGGTGCCTCTTCTCACCGCATTGGCATCTTGCGGGTAAGCTTCAGCGCGGAAGTGCCCGCGGAGAGTAGGACGAATGATACACTTAAAAAGTCGAAAAACTTCATTTTGATAGTGGGGGGAGAAAGAATGAAGATGGAGCAAGTTGTATCAAGAGTAAGTTGGCATCGGAGCTTTCTGTATATTGTAGTGATGAAAGCATCCGAAAAGCTTGGTGCAAAGCCGTTTATCTATACCCCAAAAAGATGAAAAGGCATTTGCAGAACAAAATGAGGAGGCTGCCAACGCCGTTGCATTCTCAAACTATTCTTAGCGTCAGTAGACGATGTCCGCAGAGTCATGCACCAACAGGCAGCAAGACGACGCGCGGCATGTCACAAATGGAGAAAGTAGGACCAATTGGTTAAATGTAAAATATGTGTATTACCAACAAGCTTAGGTTTCAGGGCAATCGTGACAAGGGCCGTGTACAAGTGAATCCGCGCTTCTTACAGGCTCAGAAACATAATCAACAATGGATAGTGTTTGAATGAGTTACCCTTCCAATATAGTGGCATACTTTTCAATATGTGATACCATTGGTTCAATTGTATACCTACTTTGTGTAGTCTTCTGGGCGTCATGAACACTCAGTGATGTAATAGGAGTGTTTTTTCATAGATATCTCCACCCTGACGGACAGTAGCGGATGGCTTACATATGTGGAGAAACGCTCAACAACCGTAATGAAGGCGCCACCAACATGCAGAAAGTAGAACCAACATGCGGAATACGACATGTCGTGCCATCCTACCTAAAAGGGTAGGCGAGGCAGTCTAGAGGGAACCTTCGTGCGTAGACGGGGTTTGTGGACAGTACTGGAGCTCCAGAGCTTCTTCATTGGGTTTTCGGTTTCTTTCAGCATCCGGCTATACATCACAACAGGATCAAAGTAGAAGATATCAACACGAGATTCGCAGATGGCGACTATGAGACATTAAAAAGTCTCCGCCTTGTTTGCTCCCTCTTTAATCAAGTTGCAACAGTCTTCCTTATGCCGATCCTCCGCGTGCAGATCGATAAACCATCACTCGACCGAATACAGGTTCTTTCAAGAAATCCTCTTCTTGGGAATGGTCTGCGCGGCATCCAAGTCCGTGTAGGGTGTCGCTTTAAGATGCATGTCTCCTATAGAGAAGAGTATTTCAGCCATCAGCGACGCCATGTTGATCAGCTACTGAATTATCACGCCTTCTTTCTGGGACGTCGGGTCGAAGATGTGACAACCGAAACATCCCCAGCCTGTATCTGGACTGAGGCGCGGTTTATTATGCTTGAGAGGATCCGAGCTTGTGTCCTTGCAGGCGACCGTTGCCTTGGCAGGGATGTTAGAGCCGTCCCTAGCATATCCAGCGTGCCACAATCTGATTTGCAAGATATTCTCAAAAGGCCTGTTGAAGAGGCGCTTATTAATGAGCACCAGGAAATTCTCTGCAAAGCCTATGAAGATTACAAGAGACAATATGAGAGAGACTGGCCAGTGATATCAGAGGGCCTACTTATCAGCGCCCTGTCGAAGGTATTGTCTGGGCCATGCCGCTCAGTATCACTCAGCTTTCCGAGGTTTTCCGAGTGGAAACAGCACTGGCATGCATTTAATGATAAGGAAGCATCGACTAAATGGCTAGCACGGCCAATGGGTTTATCTGAAGTTTCCGAACTAGAGGGGAAACCTATAGAGGATGAGCTTAAGGCATACAGTGCGCTCTTCTGGCATCTTCCAATCGCCATCTCTCAAACGGGAAACGTCTTGAACAGCCTTCAACTCGGCGGCCCACCAGTGGGTTATGAATACAACATTATATGCACCGATGATATATCTCCCACCATTCCGGATCAGCCAATATAGGACTAACTTCAAATGGCGTGCCAGAATCTGCAGGCATTCATCCTGACGAATGTTTATTTTCGGTGGAGATTGCGCCACAACCGGTGTCCTATCACCGTTCACGGCTACGAGCAGCAGCCTATAGAGGAGGGCATATCCATCGGGAAATACATTGGCACTATACTTTCTGGCAATACACTTGAGAGAGTAGAACTTGATGCTTCTGTACTTGGTCTACGAGCGCTCAGTAGAGAGGGAGCCAGATGCCCACTCGGTTATGCACTGAGTCGGATGACCTGCACGAATATGAGAGTAGTTTCATTGACAAACATCGGCATCTCTCAAAAGACAGTGGAGCATTTTGCCAATCCCTCAATTCGGGCATGCAGCTGCTCAGCTTGTCGGATGTTCAACTCACTCATGGCAGCTGGGTTCCTGTTCTTGACCTGCTGCGAGATCTACTCAATGAGAGATGGGTGCAAGGGAAGTGTCAGGTACGACTATCACTGCTTGGGGGAGCCGAGATTGAACAATTGGAAGCCGCTCATAATAATGAAGAGGGCGAAACTGCGTATTTGGAAAGACTTATGGGACGGTTTATGGAATTTATCCAAAGCCAGCAGGTTGGTAAGAACCCGGCGACTGCGCCAGGGGTCTTTTCTTGAGTCTCGAGATACGTTTGAATTCGAAATGTCACCATAAAAGCAGAAAGAAAAAAAAATTGTCTGTCTTTGCTTAGATCAGTGTTGTTTAGTGGTAGGTTATATTTACTTTCAACCAGTCCCTTAGGAAGAGCACATTGCGAATATTATAATGATACAATCAGAACAAGAGGCCCATACCGCCGTACTAATGCGCTAGGTAATGTGCTTAGTTTTTCCTAGAACGGAAAAACGCACCGTATTACTTGCGGTCAGATTATCACTATCAACATAGCAAGATCGAGCGCCTCCATAAAGGGAGCACAGGTACTCGAATATGTCCCTCCATTTGAAAGTTCAAAAGCTCACACCTATTAATGCCCGTTTCCTCAAACCTTACCATTCTTCCAGCCACAATGGGCCGTACAGCACTCGTCACGGGCGCCAGCGGGTATATTGCCCTCCACGTCATCAACCTTCTTCTCCAGGATGGCTGGACTGTCCACGGAACGGTGCGAAGTCTGAAGAACGCTGAAAAAGTAAAGCCGATCCTTGAATTAGAGAAAGGCTTCCCCGGCACGCTTCAGCTTTTCGAGGCTGATCTACTTGATGCAGGCTCCTTTCTAGAGTCCATGCAAGGGTGCGATGTTGTGATCCACGTCGCATCGCCTTGCTTAATGCCAGAGCATATCAAAGATCCCCAACGGCAACTAGTTACACCAGCCCTTGAAGGTACACGCAACGTATTGGAGAGCGTCAACAAGACGCCGTGTGTGCGGCGTGTTATTTTGACCTCATCTGGTACGTATACTATTGTTCAACGCCAATACTTGGTACTAACACGATGTACAAAGAGGGTGCTATGCGAGGTAACGCCAATGAAGCGTTGTTGATGGAAAACCACACCGTCCATGAAAGTTACTGGAACGAAGCAAGTTCTATAAGCCATAATGCTTATGCTTACTCAAAAACATTAGCAGAGAGAGAGGCTTGGAAGATGGCCGATGCCCAAAAGAGATGGAAGCTTGTTACCATATGCCCAAGCACAGTTGTGGGACCCAGCCTCACTCCCAACTCAGCTTCAGCAAGTCTGGACCTCATTGAGCAAATCATGAATGGAAGTATGATTTTTGGAGTGCCTGATATGTACATGCCCATGGTTGATGTACGGGAGGTGGCGCTGGCCCACGTCCGAGCTGCTAAGGTACCAGAAGCTCGTGGCAGATACATACTCTCGAGCCACAAGGTCACTAGTCTCTTGGAGATTGCGCTCATTATCCGATCAATTCATAAGTACCCCTGGATTGTACCCTTCTGGAAGCTTCCTGACTGGATTGTTCGGCTTACTGCGCCTATTGTCGGCGTGACAAGAAGGTATATAGACTGTAACCTTGGAATCAAGTTTACGGTGGATAATTCGAGAAGCAAGTCGGAGCTTGGGATAGAGTACCGGTCTTTGGATGAGTCTCTAACCGATCACTACAATCAACGCGTCCTTGGTAAAGCAAGGAAATAGGTTGCCGGAGTTCTCGCTGAATTTCTTTGTATTTTACCTTGTTAGCTTAGCAGTGCAATGAGAGTGTAAAATATGAGTTCAAGCCCAGATCTCGGAGTCTACACGTCATTTCACTTCGCTCCCTAATAACAAACTACGGAAGAAATAAAGTGCCTTCTCTGAAACCCATGATAAAATGATCTGGCCCAAAGTTTTAACTTCTTTCAATATGCATTGTTAAACGGGAAGTACCTCGCATGCCTATTAGTATCATGAACGACACACAATTCCTACTCAATATAAGCAATGTGTTTATCGCGTAGCTATTGGTTTGAGAAGCTCTGCTGTCTTCTCCGGGCTGCTCAGAAAAGGGAAATGCCCCATAGGGAGCTTCTCCACCTGATCAAATTCTCCCATTGCAGCAAATCTTTCTTGGACCGCTGGTGGAACAACTTCATCCTTTTCGCAGAGGATGTACGTCTTCGGAACCCGCAAATCCGTGATGATGAATTCGGAGACATACCCCTGACTTTTCCGACTTTGACTTCCTAGAACACTCGTCCATGCTGAATCCTGCTCCTCGCTTGGAAGGTCGCTGAAGAAAAGAGGCTTTGCTGTAGGCTAAATGTGGAAAACACCTTCCTGGAATTTGAAAGTAGGTCTGTAAGCTGATGATTCTCGGAGTGCTACACGATACATACGTCATGAACAAAATAAGACTGTGCAGGTGCATCTTCCAAGTTTCCCCTTACGTTGCATCTACGCGTCCCATATGCGAACCCAGCAACCACGGTGTACGCCTTTATGCCTCCCGTCAGCCCTTTAGACGAACGGTCTTCAACAGTCTGTCCTTGATTCGCCAGCAGGGCAGGCAAACTTCCGTAGCTATGCCCGGCAATGACTGCCTTGCGGCCTTGGTCTAGCAACGGCGTCAAGTCAGCGAGTACTGTCTGTACATCGTCCGGAAGATCCTTGTTCGCAAGGTCCTTAAATTCCTTCGTTGCGGGGTCTTTTAACGGCAGGCTTTCGGTCACTTTGAGCCGCGGAACAATGACCTTGAAGCCGTCGTTCTGCGGTATATCTGCGAATTTAGCGTAAACATCGGGACTGCAAAACCCGCCAGGGACGATGGCGATCACTGGCTTGGTTTGCGACATGATGGTTGCTTAATGGTGGAAAGAGAAGAGGTACAATACTTTCATAAAATACAACGATCATTTAGGAGCAGAGGGGGTTAGCTGCTATAGGTTTATAGAGACACAAATTCATTCATTTCGCTAGTTTTAAGCAAATAGTCTCGGTGTTATCGGCCTTATTTACAAGCAGTCCATTCTTAAACTGCGATTTGAGAAGTTAAAATGAGGGGAGCTTAGATCGCATCATTGGTGAATCAGATGGAGTTGGTGCTCCTAATCCCTCTGACATTGAATAGTTAGGTAGCTCGTAAGGCGAGGTAAGCGCTGATTTCTAGATTGGGTCCACTTGGAAATAAAATCAGTAGGAAGGCATTGCACCGATATGCTTACAAGTGGTACCTGAGCTTAACAACTTGGGTCATATCTTGCTAAACTAGATCCTGTGCGAATACGACTATTTTAGGCAAAATCTCCCAATTGGCCCTGTGATCTCAAAATATTCGATCCAATTGATGATAGACGCCCGCCTTCTTATCATCGTATAAGGGAAAAGTCAAAGCCGTTCGCTTTACATCCATCTTCGTCAATGAACCAGTCCATTTATCCTTGTGCCCTCTAGCCTAACGACGGTGGGAGCCTTTCAAACTCTGCGTCGAATTCGCGTTGCTTTGCTGCATATCTCTCTTCCCATTTCTCTGGTCGCGATGATAGCTCTTGAACCTGTCGCGGGACGGAGTGGAGTTTCGGGCAAGATTCCAGCAGAGCATCCACGTCTGCCGCGGTGACTTCGCTAGAAAAGGTCACATGAAGGTCCTCGAGGTTGGTTATTTGCTTACAGCTGAGGATCATACGCTTCCCCAACTGGATCGTATGGGGATCGAGATAAACGTCCGTTAGCGTTGATGAATGCGTGACCATTAGACTTTCGATGATTCGTTCGATACGATCCGCCCACGTAGGAAGTGTTGATCCCGTTGTGTCTATATCGTGTATAGAAATTGACTTGAATCGCTGCTGAGGGAGTGACTGAGCGATCGCCTCGAGGTCTCCTTGGGTCAGGATACACCCGTATCCCAGATGTAGGCTCTCTAGAGCTCCCAGAGTCTTGACAACGTCCCCAAGGGAGCCGTTAGAAAACTTAATGTTGTCGACACGCAAAACACGCAGACTCGTTGTCCATATCTTGCATATATTGATGAGATCATCACCGTTGGCAAGTCTACAGCGCATCTCTAGAATTTCAAGGTAAGGGGCGCAGTAAGCCAGAATCAAGAGAGGATAGGGCCAAAAATCAAGATCTATGTCCTGTCCGAGAGTCAAAGACTTGAGTGTGGGAGACAAATTATGTAGCATCGCCCGTACGAGCCAATTCACTTGACCATGGAGTTTCAGTTCTTGTAACTGGGCAGCGAACTTTGCAAAGCGGCCGTCAAATTTACATAGTGCATAGATTTCCTGCTGCTCATGCCCGTATCGAAGGTTCTCAGGTAGCCACTCAGTAAATGTTGCGTACCAAAACTGAGTAACCCTGGGACTTGCGGCGAAGATATTGGCCAAATGGGTGACTTCCTCGAGTGTAATTAGCCCGACATCGGACGGGGAGGAGCCTCGTTGAATTTGTAGTTCCCGCACATTTGGACAGGCGTGAAGTATTTCAATGATAAGATCGCTGTTGTCAGGCCGAGGATACCATTGGAACTCGAGCGACTGCACAAGATGTCCTCTCTGGGGCTCCAGAACTAGACTGAACATGAATCTCAATTGCCGCTCGATTGAGTGAGCGCCCCGGGGACGGTTGTACAAATGTGGCTCTGCGAGGTAACGAAGCAGTTTTGAAGATGCTGAAAGAGAAATCAGGGTTCTCTGTCGCGCTGAATACTCAAACTCAAGAACCTGAGTAATGACGGCTTCGTAAATCTCAGTTGGCAGATACCTGCAAACCAAGTCATCATTATTTGTCGGCAAATACCTAATATGTGGGCCATCTTCTCCAGGGATCTCGTCAACCTGTAGGAATGCCGCGACCTTATTGTAAAACCCCAACGCGAGACGAGCGCGTTGTTGCAATTCTTCATCGTTTGGATTACTTTCTGCCCGGAGAGTGATGATTCTGGTTAGCGTGGCAATCTGGGTGGCAGCGTTCCAGGTTTCCTGGTCCGGATCATTTATTTCCTGGCCGTCATCCATGTTGGGTGGGTGGGTGGTTGATGGTGATGAGTTGGACAGAACGAGATGGCGTAATCGCGGATGAGACCTAGAATCATGCTGGTCACGTGAGGTATGTCTCAGCCGTACAAATGTCTTAGATGTAGGCTCGCGCCGCCCACGAATCCAACATGCGATAGAATGTCTCGATGTTTGATCTCTTACCGAAACCTGGCGCAACAGGCATCAGCAATTAGATCGGAATAAAAAGTCTGGCTGGGCGGATGGTCCAGCAGGTAGATCGGAAATTGTCCAACCAGGTTCTGGAACGATCCTCTTGCCTAATCAAAGCTTAATGGGATTAAAAGTGAGTGGAATTACAGCGGAGTTTACCTCCTGCAAGTCAGCGGAGTTAACGTAAATCCCTGGACTCAGTGCGGCGTTTGGCAGGCTTCTCACTAATAACGCAAGCCATAAGCTTAAGGTCCTTCAACTCAATAAAACCAGACAGGAAGCATGGAAATTTCCAATTAGCTTTCTGCTTTCGTTTCCCATCACTTTGTGTTTACATCTTCTCGTCTCTATTTGTCCAAATTTCCCTACAAACCGTTCTCGCCTCATTATCTCGCCTCAATTATCACCTTCACCATGCATCTTATCCTCACTGGTGCCACGGGCCTGGTTGGCTCTGGCGTCCTTGACGCAATGGTCAAAATGAACGAGATTACGAAGATCTCCATTCTTAGTCGCCGGCCAGTTAAATTTGCCGAAGACTTAAAAGACCCTCGAATCAATGTTGTGATCAACAAGGACTTCGAAAACTATGATCCTGCAGTGCTTTCTCAGCTCAAAGATGCGACCGGCTGCGTTTGGGCCCTGGGAATTAGCCAAACCCAAGTAGACATAGAGTACGTAGCTTCGCAGAGCTGGGCGATGTAGTGAGCGATTGCTAATTGAGATGAATCTAGCGAGTATGTCAAAATCACAAAGACAATGGCGTTAAAAGCTGCGGAGGCGTTCCAATCGCTGCCACCCAAGAACGAGCCCTTCAATTTTGTCTACGTCTCCGGGGCCGGAGCAACGACTACTCCTGGCAGATTCTCAGCCATCTTCGCACGTATCAAGGGCGAGACGGAACTGGCATTGGCAGAGCAGCGCAAGACAAACCCTGCTTTCCACGCCTCTTCGATCCGCCCTGCCTTCGTGGATGCTGCGGCTCACCAAGCCATCAAGCCTTATCTACCCGTGCCAACTCTTAGCATCAGGGCACTTCAAGGTGGTCTGGGCCCCATCATAAGGAACGCGATGCCAAGTCAATGGAGCCCGACTGAGCAACTAGGACGTTTCTTGACAGAGGTTGCCATGGGTAAACACAAGAGCGCTCTTGTTGCTGGGCCTGGAGTGCAGATGGTAGGCCAGTTTCCGATCGTGGAGAATTCCGTTTTCAGGAAACTTGCTGGGCTTTCATGAGTCTACAGCAGGGAAACATGATGAGGTGTGTATTTTGAGACGTTTCAGTCTGGGTCTGTGCAATCTATTCAGTGATGATAGAAGAATAATGATAATCAAAGACACAATAATACGACTGTAGTGTCATGCTTGAATTTGCGCGACCAGATGATCTTTCATCCACTTTCTAATCTTCTCCACTCAGATGCGAGATGAATTCATCATTCGTCCATACATGAGTAGCTAGATCTACAGGGCCAATGATACTTATACACCATATTCATCAATAACACTCCTTGATTCAGCGAATCCATCGCCCAATCCCACAGGTGCCATCTTTAAGCCAAATCCTTCCGGACCACCAACCTTCATCCCCTTCTCCGTTTTCCAAAGCGGGTGCGCTGGCAATGCAATGACATTAACCCTAAGCCCGTACCGTAGATCTTGGGACCCGATCGCTTCGCCATCTTGGCCAAGAATCGAAATTAGATCAGGCACTGTGCAAACAACTTCCTCTGCTGCCTTCTCGCTTCCATCTGCCACAGGATCAGTGAGAGCTGCGTACAGATACTCATTCTGAAAGGGTATGATCATATGCTTGTCTGTGGCTATTGTCTGGCTAGTATGGTTGGAGCTTGACGACTCGCGGTCGTCTTCACTGAGGGGCGCGATAGTCACAGATCCCATGGTGTAGCCCCCGCCAATGAAGCGGCGGACGTCGACGATTTTTCCTGTAAAAAGAAGCTTTCCAGCACAGACATCAAACTATGAAAAATGAAAAAAGTTAGTAAAAGTCTAGACATAGAGGAATAGAGGAAGAATTAAGGGTTAAAGGGGCAGGTATCAGTGTTCTGACTTACAATCGCGTCCACGTAGCTGGTCTTCTTTCGCCGTGCTAGGTGAACAGCGCGGCCAAGATACCACGAAAGAGACAAAGTGTTGGGGATACCACAAGACTTGATGGTCGATCCAGGTAGTGGATTAGCACACACAGCGCAGCCGAGGCCAAGCTCGATAGCTGACGTTCGCAGGAGACTTTCCAATCGAACAGGGTTGTCCACATTCTAGTACAGAAACAAATTAGCTAAGGGCGCGAGCCCAAAGGAACTCCGGCAAGGTGCCATACCATAATAATTGAAGTGTTTCCCCGAGCATCAGAGAGAGCACACGGCGTGAGCGAGTACCCGTAAACACTAAATATTGCTACTCAAGTTTCAGCAGACTGGAGGGTTAAATGCGAAGGCTGGAGAACTTGACTCATACCGTGATACATGGTAGGATAAGCTCTGCCCATGGCATCGCCATCAATCACAGGAACATCAAAGTAAACACTAGAAGGGAAAACGCTCATTCCATTGCCACCTCCGCTGTGTTGCTGTTAGTGAGAGGTATCTTAAAGCTACGCTCGATAACGAGGGAAAGGACTTGTGTGTATTGTGACTTACATTTCGTCGATATAAAGGCCATCAAAAGTCTTGTTGCCAAGAACCTTGTTAAGAGCTTCGATACCTGTGGCAATTTCCTTGCCTCCCGCGATACGCTCATTGATAACACTTGGACTGCCATACCAGGAGCCAAAGCAAACCGTGTCGTCATCCTTAAGAGACTTTGGCGAAATGATTCGCATCTTGCCTCTAGGACTAGATCGCAGAGCTTGCAAGCTCTTGAGGAACTCATGGTGCGTAGGGCCACCTCCACCGGTCCCTAGCACACCACAACCTGTGGCAAACATCTCCAGGTCAACTTCAGACACGTACCAGACGCCATCTCGTACTTCCGGCCGATATGTCTCCAGATCAATTTCAAGAGATGGCTTAGTGGTAGGTGTTAGAGCGTCGGCGACACTGATTTTTTGGCCCTCATCTTCTTCGACATCACTGTCGGCCTCGACAGCTAGGGTTGATGAAGGAAAAGTGAGATCATCCGGGATGGACAGGCGTCCAACAGCCCGGATCTGGATTCTCGTGGCGCCATTGTGCATGTACTGCAACGGCATCTTGTTTATCTCCACAATCTGGACGTCCTCCGGGGCGGCACCCTTCTCGATTGCCAAGTCAATAGCCTTTTTGCAAGCAGCGTCAATCATTTCCTTCTCGGAACGTCCTTCAGGGATCTCCACGACGTCGATCTCGCCTGAGACTTTTGCAATGGCAGCACCAACAGCATTGGCAGCCCCTTGATGTATAGGACGCAGACACTTCTCCACGCCGTCCAAGTCTTCTGTGACCAAGAGAGCACCGCCTCCGACCAGTAGGACGTGGACAGGTGCAGCAGAAACCTTCATTTGCTCGATTACTCCTTCCAGCATTCTCTTTATTTCTTTGCGTGCGTTTTCAACAACCGAGGCAGTGACATCTTGTACGAGTCCCCTGTCACCTAGTTCGGCTTTACCCAAAGCGACAATAATGTCACTGGTTGTCAGGGTCTGTCCACCAAATACTTTCGCTTCCTGTTTGAGGTAGTGTCCAACAGAGCCTGGTCCGACGGTGACAGAGCCATCCTCAGCCACACGGACCTTACTTCCTCCACCCAACCCGATGGACAAGACTTCAGGCATAGAGAATGCTGTTCGCACCCCACCGACCTCAACAAAACCAGGAGCCTGGCGAGGAAATCCAGAAGGCAGGAGAGCACACACATCTGTGGTAGTACCTCCAATGTCCACGACAAGAAGTTGTTGCTGTTCCTGCTGCTGTTCGGTTGAGGAATTGTTGTCCTTCCGGGCCTCCCTTTGATGGTCAATGCCAGCGAGGAAAGCAGCACCAGTCATACTGTTGGTTGGTCCGCTGGCAAATGTCTTGATTGGGTACTCAGCAGCTGCGTCGGCGTCAATGAGCGTCCCATCGTTTTGCGAGAGGTACAGCGGGCATGAGAGGTTCAGCCGCCTCATGGCACGCTGAAATCCCCTCTTTACCCTATGGCCAGTGCGCAAGATGGCAGCGTTGAGGATAGTGGCATTCTCTCTCTCCAATAGGCCAGTTGGACCAATATCATGCGAACACACAACATGGAGATCTGGCGCTTCTTCAAGTAGGATGCGCTTACACTGCTCCTCGTGGGCGCCCTCATGATCTAGAGGAGAAAAGATGCCAACCAAGGCGATAACCCTCACGCCAGAAGCAACGACATCCCTGGCTGTTTGGCGGATCTGCTCAGGGTTTAATGGAGCTATCTCACGACCATCGATCTCGTGGCCGCCATCGAGATAATACGCACCCCCGTCAAGGATGGTTCTAAGACCGACAGGAAAGTCAGAGAACGGCACAATTTGTCTAGCAAAGGGCCCGCAAAGACGTACAACAGCGACACGATCCAGCCTCCTCGCGTCAGCCTCGACAAGAGCATTGATGAAATGTGTAGTTCCAATCGTGACGCTCAACACGCGAGTCTGGTCGACTTGCGACTCCTGCAGCACAGCACGGATGGCAGACTCGATGCCACTAGTTATGTCTGGGGTTGTCGAGGCCTTGTGTGAAGCAAGAACACCTCGGCCGGGGCTGTCAGCAGCCCTGATATCAAGGATGGCGGCATCCGTGTTGGTGCCGCCCACGTCAACGCCAATGCGGTAGAGAGACATACGGATGGGAGCAAAGGGAATCTATGCCGGTCCAGCAGAAAGCGCAGACAGAGAAATTCATGTCGTTCTTGTACTTGATCACCGAACTCGCCGCGGGTATTCAGAGCCCCACGGCTAGTTCATGCGAATATCGCCTCAACGAAGACGAGTCGTCAAGTTGGCCGATGGTGACGAGATTAGGTGACATCGGCGAACCGAAGTTGGCCGATCAGCGCCCAAAATCGCTCGTTACAGCGGCCCACCACCCCTGATGACGAACTACACGCGCTGCGTGACCGCTCTGGCACGTGAAGTTGGCCGATCGCAAAACTAATCAAACTCTCCACTCCTCCCGTCATTTTTTGGTCGCGATCTAAAATCAGCCTATCTCTGTCTCCAGTCCACTCGATCCTCCGCGCCTCGGTCAACGGCAGTTGTAATCCACCACCCACCCTCGCTTGGCGCAAGTAGAGACGAGGAGACAGAGGAAGGCAGCATTTCGAGTATCATATTTAATTTGGTGCTCTCCCAGCGCCCAATATCCATCTCTACTCCTTTCTTCCGCAATTCTCTCTATTACCCCTATTTCTCCCATTCGACTTCATGATGGATGTAAAATCGCTGCTAAAGCGCATTGAACTGCCCCACGGCTCACGATGGATTGTATGTTCTCCATCTCTCTCTCCTTCACTGAAACATCTTACTCGCGTTCTTTCAATTTCCGGGACTGACTTATCTTGTTTCACGCGTACAGAATGACGACTTGCGCCCGATCGAGACCGAGAGACGCACATGGAATTTTCTAACTTTCCACAACTATTGTATGTCTTGATATCACTATACATTTCGGCCACATTCAAACCATAGAATCTATTTCTGACATAGCCAATAGGGCTGCTCGTCAATTGCAACATCGCGACCTTTCTAACCGGCAGTGCTCTGATTCCACTTGGTCTGACCTGGTGGCAGGCCATCATTGGTATGTACACTGTCAACCAACCCTCACCGTATGAAAAGTCCATCTTCCCTGACACGTAGACCAGCTATTGTTATCGGGAATATTCTTGCCACCACTGCGCTTGTACTCAGCTCCCTTGCCGGAGCCTATTACCACGGTATGTAGCCTCCCACTCCATGTCTTGATCACTTAATCTAAACAAGTCCTTCTCGCCACAGTTGGGTTCTCTGTCTATAGTCGAGCAGTATGGGGTGTCTGGGGCTCCCAGTTTGTCATTTGGAATAGAATTTTCCTCGCATTCGGTATGTCTACTCAATCGTATCTGTACCCAATTCGCCGTGTCTAAGCTAACTTATCGACCTCTTCATAGTTTGGTATGTTCACGCCGATGGATCTCTTCATCCATACCACTTCTAACTTCGACGCGATATAGGTATGGCTTTCAATCATGGGTTGGCGGCGAGTGTATATACTTGATTCTGCTTTCCTGGGACCCAAATTATGAGCAACGGATCCCAAACACGATACCCGCTGAGACAGGCATGACTTCGGCCCAGTTTCTCGCCTACTTCATTTTCTCCATTATCAGTCTCCCGACCCTCTGTATCAGACCTCATCGCCTGCAAAACTTCTTTTATTTTGCCAGCGCAGTGACGTTGATCTTCTTCATCGTCCTCCTTATCTGGGCTCTGGCTACCATGGGCCCCTCGGGATTCGGAAGCACACTTGACTCGACTGCCACTCTTCCAATCACAGGCGGGCCCTACAGCACCGTTTGGTTGATGATTTCAGGTATCATGTCCACTGTCGGCTCCATCGCTGCCGGCATTCTTAACCAGAATGACTATGCTCGTTTCGCCACCAAGCCCCGCGATGCCATCTGGGGCCAAGTTCTTCCTTACCCTCTGTACAGCATCTTTGCCTCGGTTCTTGGTATCCTAGTCACGGCTGCTACCCAGGAACGGATGGGAGGCGAGGCCATCTGGAACCCTCCCACGCTTTTCGTTCGCCTTCTTGAACAGAACCCCAGCGCCGGGACACGGGCTGCTCTCTTCTTTTCTGGTCTGGCACTCTGCATCTCTCAGATCGGAAGCAGTCTGCCTGGGAATGCGCTTGCCGGGGGCATTGACCTCTCAGCTGTGCTTCCACGATACATCAACATTCGCAGGGGGGCCTTCATCGTCGCGATTCTGAGTCCCATCGTCAATCCATGGCGCCTGGTGAACACAGCGACTATCTTTCTCACTGTTTTGTCAAGCTACGGTATTTTCCTTGCACCCATGACAGGTATTATGGCCTCGCAGTACCTCCTGGTCAGTAAGCAGAAGGTCAACGTGGATGACTTGTACCGTGGTGATTCTCGGGGTACATATTGGTATACCAAGGGTGTAAACTGGCGTGCCCCCTTATCCGTGAGTGTTTGTCTCCTAAGCCTACCACCCGAGTGTTCACAAGCTAATAATATTCACACGATAGTGGGTTGCTGGCGTTATACCACCATTGCCCGGGTTCATTGCCGCAGTCAATACATCCGTGACAGTCAGTGACGGGGCCACCGAGCTTTACTATCTAAACTATCTATTCGGTTTTATCGCCAGCGGTCTTCTTTATTGGGTCCTGCATCTCATATTCCCTGACGAGAAGTCCGATGAGTTTGTGCGCAACAGCCAGGATGCCAAGACGCTCCAGCAGCTGTATCACACCCGGTGGGACGTAACCCTGGCTGAGACTTGGGATCTACTGAACGAGCCGGCTGTGGTGACTTTGACTGAGGGAGGTAAAGAACCTACTGTGACTGTGGGGGTGTCAAAAGTACCCCAGATTGCGTGATTCGTTTTGTATGTTGCTCCTTGTGTGTATAATTGGCGAGTAGGATTGGAGTACATTTCTTATCATAATATCGATCCTCTTACTTTATTCCTAAGCTTATCTTAATTGAGGACATTTCTATTGCTCCGTTCGGAGATCGAGCGGTGTTTAGCGGGCTGTCTCTCTGCTGGCGTCCATTAGCCGCTCACTCATGCATGTGATCTGATGACTCCAGACCCTGTCAGCCTTGTGGCATTGCCACATCCAAAGGCGGAAAATTAAGAATCGACATTGGTTTAAGTCGCATTAGACAGAAAAAAAAAGTATAATTACCGCCTGTCCTTTCACCGACAACGGAGAGGCCAAAAAAAAACGCGAATCCACCACTATAAATATTTTATACACATCTCCCTTCCTTGGCTATACATCCGACACAAATCTAACCACGAGAATTCGAAAACGATATGCCAGCTACAATCGTACCGCTTTCTAATGTTTTAGAAGGTATTGGAATCATAGCCAAATATGTTGGAAATTACGTAGGTTACCTGCGAGAGGGTGTACCGCCTGAGCAACAAGGTCCAGCGGCTCCTCCACACTCCACTGAAGCCACATCAAGCAAAGGTACCTCGCAGGAACCATCGAAACCATGAATACCATACCTAGTACCCATTCTCGCCCGATTCGGAAAAGCCGATATGGAAATCATAGACTTCACAAGCCGAAGTGGCGTCATCTATATACAGCCCGTTGGGCGTCATGTATCATCCCCTTCATATAACTTCACAGACCTCCCCAATTGACGAGGGTAAAGAGAGAACAAAATACATCACGATTATGTCCTTCTTCCCATGATGCATTACTAGCTATCAAAATGCAATGAAACATTAACAATAGATGATGTTGTGCAGTTCACATTCAGAAGTCTTAACACATTGGCTTAAACCTGCTCAACAACTCACCTAGCCAGGGAAAATCGTTTTCAGGGTACACATCCGAGCCATTTCTGATCGAACCACTCAAACAAGATCATATATTTATTTCGACTTCGTAATTGAATGGTATCAGACAAATCACCAGGTGACAATCCACCAGGTGCCAAGATTCATGGATTGCATTCTACTTTCTGCCTTGAATTTCCACCAATATGAAAATACATTCACAGGACAGTTTGACTTCTTACCACCCTCTCTTCCCCCAAAATAAGCCTCGTTTGATGATGAAAGCCAGTTACTCGCTTATTTTCTCTATAATAACAAAATGGTATTTTTTCTTGAGATTAGTTGATGTGTCCATACCCTAACAGCCAAAACATCCTCTCGAGAGGTGGCTGGTCTAGACCATATCCCCTTTTCCCCTCCAGTCATTCGCCCACGTGCCCAATAGGTGTCCGAGCTAACTAAAACGATCCATCAACAAATTCATATCTAGGTATTCAATAATTCTGCTCTTCAAGGTTTTTTGCCTGCAAGGCCATATGCTACTTGCGGCAAAATCCTCCCCAAATGGCCACCAACCCTGGATTCCTGCGATTTGCCAGTACGCCGAGCCCAATCCCTCACTGACCTCTCGCATCATACATTGACATCAAATTGCAGGCCCTGGTGAGCAGCGTTGCATCGCTCGTGAGGTTCTTGGTCTGTGCAACTGCGTTGTTGTCGGTGCCATCTACACGTTGCCGAGCGACTTCGGGTCTCCCACCCAGCCTGAGGCCTTCTTCCATCCGCTCAAGCGCTGCGTTCGAGAGCATCCTTTTCTCAGTGTTATTGTGCGCGATATACAGACAGACAAGCCTTTTTACGAGCAGATCCCCACTGTGCAGCTATCCCAGCATGTCTCCCTCCTGGCCCCCAGCGATCAAAGTATAACGGATGCAATTCAGGCAGCACTTGCTCCAGAACTTGATCGTCCATTCACAGACGGCATACCTCCGTGGCGCTGTGTCGTGCTCCCTCTGAAAGAAATATCTTCTTGCTTCATCGCATTCGCCTACTCTCATGTCCTTGGAGACGGGGCATCTGGGGCTGCCTTTCATCGCACATTCCTCAGGGCTTTAGCAGAAGGCGACAGCTGCAAGCCAGGCAAACCCTCAGAAACGGCCCCTGCGTCACTCAAACTACTTGCGCCTCCATTTGATACGCCTGCAAGGCTGCCCATATCTTGGGGGTTTCTTCTAGGGCCGCTCATCGCCAGCTTCTTACCAGCTTTCATTGCGCGACTGTTTGGTATCCATGATGCGGCCTCACACGTCGACAATGGGACCTGGACTGGCGGTCCCAATGCGCAATGGGGAGGAAACCTGGCTACTAGAATCATAGTCAAGGAGATTGAAGCCCCGGTATTGGATAACGCCCTGCAAGCAGCAAGGAATCACGACACTAAACTCACGGCCATCCTACAGGCCCTCATCGTCGGTGCCTTTAGCAAGGCTATTCCAGATCCCAAGATTACCAATTTTGTTTCACAGACTGTTCTCAACATGAGGCCTGCCGTTGGCATTTCCGCTGACCAGATGGGAAATATGACTTCTGCGGCCTATCCAATCTACCCTCGCTCCAGTTCTCCAAACGGCACATTCTCGGATAGCGACTGGGCTGTTGCACGGGACGCTACTAGAGAACTTGCAGAGAATGCATCGAGGTTACGGGACCAAGCCATCGGCCTATTACGATTCGCCATGAGCGTGCGTATGTGGATGCTAGGGAAACTCGGACAACGACGAGAGTGCTCGTTCGAGCTTAGCAACCTCGGGGCGATCGAAGTCGGTCATTATCCGGACGGGCCTGGGGCAAAGATCACCAAGATCATTTTCTCGCAAACCGCATCCGCTATTAGCGTCCCGATCAATTTCAACTTCTCGGCAGTAAAGGGTGGGGAAGGTCTCATCTACACTATAACTTGGCAGAAGGGTGCATTGAACATAGCCGAGCAAGATGAAGAGGGCTTTGTGGAAGGACTGTGCCAGACTCTGTCACAAGGGCTTGAAAACCTACGATAGTCTGTTACACTATACGGGTGAGTCAAGTACAATAATACAAGCAATGGAAGATGCGCCCTGGGAAGCTGCGACAGATAATTGGAAGAGGCTAGGAGAGATAGCCTTTACCGGTTGTACAAAGAGCAACAAAAAGCAAGGAATCGGAATGACAACGCAGAGAAGTGACAGGTCAAGAATTTGCCCTCATCAGGTTGCTATAAAGGCTCAAAGAAGCAAAGCCGGTTCAGCTGGACTGAAACAACTGAGCTCAGCCCAGATTACTTAATCAGTTCATGCTTGTATTTTAGAGCCCAACACTGCCACCTTTGGGCCGCCATGTCTGTGACTTGCATCCATCACCACTCCTCCAAGTGAACCCTGAACACTCGCCCATTCTTTATTGATCGCTCGAACAACGCCAGCTTTCGAAAATTATACAACCAGAATGGTTTCCATCTACGAGATCTTGCCAATTGAACTCTTGGATTCAACTCTCGCCTTCCTCTCGTTGCCTGACCTCGAGGCATTCGCCCTCACCTCGAAGTACTCCCGCCAGGTCGCTCAGAACCGCCTCCAAATTCAGCGAGATCTATTCCGCCGAGCTTCAACTTTTAAAGTGGATGGATTCTGCGAGCTAGGGCCTGTTCCCTGGCTTGCGCCAGTAATCCAGGTTCTCCGTGAGCCATTCTTTGGAACCTACATCCAAAAGCTGGACACAGATGTCTTTTCAGCAGACAGGACACTTGAAGTATGCCTGAAAGAGCGCCCCGGGAGTACTAGACGCGATTTTGTGCCTGATTCCGACTGGTCACTCCTTCTTCAGGCGGCCGAGAGATGCTTCACCGACTGGTTCGATTATCCCGAGGCCCCAAGTTATCAGGAGGCGTTCTTCAACTGTATCGAGAATTTGGGGTCTTCGGCACTACTCGCCGTGTTGGCCTGCCATCTTCCCAATCTTCGGGTCCTCACACTCACTACCGCGTGCTATGGTGGCATGGTAGACCTCCCATGGTTTTTAGCGTTGGCTCAGCGCATTCATGTGAGACCAGACGGACCACTCCTCGGCTGTCAACCCTTTGCTCGTCTAGAGCATCTAAAGGGGGACTCATACAACGGCTTCTATGGCTTAGACTTCCAGTGCATCGCTCCATTCATCGCACTCCCAAGTGTACGGTGGCTTGAAACGCCGCAGAACCAGGAACAGGGGTTTGACTGGCCAATCTACCTCCCTCGATCCAATATTAGAGAGATCGTGCTCGATGGGAGTTCGGTCCCGGAGCATGTCATCAGGGAGTTCGCTGCAGACGCCCTCAAAGGCCCCTGTGTCATCAGGCAAGCGTGGACTGTAAGGAGAGATGGCGAAACGCCGGAGCCAACATGGAACCGACTGGAGATTCCTTTTGAAGGGGCCGAGGCGGAGGATCATATAGTAGAGTTCAGACAGGACAGAGATCCTTACATGGTACCATTCGGTGACATATGGTACTCGAAGATAGGATGGGAGGTCAAGGGTGGAGGAAGTCTGCTCGGGAACAGGCCAGTTCTGGACGTCGACGGGGGTTCCTGGCATACGCCAGAATACTAGAAATCATTGCATCTAGGTGGACTCTCAGTCAACTTTCAGCTTAATTTCTTTGTTTATTAGTCATGAGTTGAGTTACGTTCGAAATAATTCTTTAGCCATACAAATGCCCTCATTGTAAAGTTTGATGATTACCCTTCCATTATATTGTCATCAAACACACACAGCTTCGGCTCTTCCGTGTACGAGCGACCCTATGAGACACGTGAACGTAATGCCGTACTCAGCATGGCACTCTACTTTCTCCAGATAGAATGTAGGTAGCGGAAGAAATCTCCACTGTGCGTCCATCCCAATTTTCCCAGTGCGAAACTCGCGCCCGTCGCCCCGAGGATGGTGACTGCTCCCACTGCCATGAGATCCCAATTTCTAGCCCTGTACAATGGCATCCGCATATCTGCTGTCTGTAGATGCATCGGGCGTATCTCTTTGCCGTCTTGGTAGCGCAGCTCTGTGTCATACATGAGTTCCTCGATGAGATCAGCGCCATGATGTTTCCGTCGTGACGCAATATGAGCAATGCGTTTGAGCCTGAGAACATTCCGCTCAAATAGACAATCCTTATCCTCAATAATATTTTTCGCCTTGGTATAAAGCTCCTCGGATGTGAATTGGAACTTATTGAGCGATTCGGCGACGCCGCCCCCAACAAGGCGTGCTGTGTTGGCAATCTGGTCTGAGAAGATGCCCATTGACAGCATCGGCTTTCCGTGATATAAGCCTTCGTTGGCGCTGGATCCGCCTCCGTGGGTATAGTAGATATTCACCGAGTCGTGATCAAGAATTGCACGCTGCGGGGCGAAGAATGGGAAGTAAAATTGTGAGTGCTTTCCTTCGACGAGATCACCAAACCGTAAAGTCTTTCCTTGGAGCTCGTATGTCTGGTTCATGTCCATGTCTTGGCGCCCACTCTTGCCCACTGCCCAGATTACACCATCAACCAACTCTTCTTCTAGGAGCCGGAGAACACCAGTCGTGATTTTGACGGTATCGGAGCTGGACAGAATGATATGAGTCCCTAACGCGATGTACATGACCTTGCTATGGCTGCTAAGGAAATTATGGCAGACAGTATCCAGTGGTGGATATTCATCGCTTAGAATGGGGCCTATAGCCGAGCAGAGTGGTGGAAGGTCTTTGGGGATCTCCAGACCAAAGAATGAGTTGATAAAAAGTAAATAGTCAGGTTTTGAAGGAGTCGGCAGATCATAGTTCACGCCCTCCTTACGTCGCATTCTTCTCGTCCAGCTAAAGAACTTGAGGATGTGAGGGAGGGCACGAACTATAACCCATTCGTTTTTGAAGCGTAGCCACATGGAAGCGTTTTCTGAGGTGAGTGTCCCGTCAAGCTGGAATCCGGGTTGACCTGGGATATAGGAACACGGCATCATCAGCATAGGCATTTGAGGCCAAACCATGGCAATCGGGACGTGATACTGCACGTGGATATCCTTGACCGCATCGACGAAGAAGTCTCCGATCAACATATCAGGTCGTGCCGCTGGAGCTTGGTCCATGATCTTTTTTAACCCATGATAGGTCATTGGCCAAAAAGAATCGAACATATACTTGGAGATCATGGAATTTCCCAGACCCTTAGACATGTCCCATTCGCGCATACGGAGATAATGGGCGTCCATTTGCTTCTCAGTAGGGCCAGGTCCCAGTGAATAGACGCGGGAGATGAATTCATAGCCTTTGGTCCATTTTTCTTGACCATCCAATGTTGCAAATTCTACGGCGTGGCCCCGATCAGCCAGCACTTTGCCCAATTCAAGGACAGGTGCTGGATATCATCTGTCAGCAATTTTGATAGCTTTGAGGAAGTCACATTCACTCACCTGCGTGCGTATATCCTCCTGTTGTCACCACGAGCAAAATTCTCTTAGGCGGGTGGATTTCCATGGTGGCGATTGACTCAAATTGTGAAGAGTCCTGACCTCTTAACTCAACTAGATCAATTCCCTCTCCCGACCGCGAAGATTATAAGTGGTATGATATTCGGGGTTCGGAATTCATGCGAATGCGTCACGTCGTGGATTCTGCCCTTCCGAAGAAATGTCTAGCCGGGATTCGGGAAATCATGGGTCGGGTTTAATTTGGGTTGTTTGTTTTCATTGATAGCGAATCTACAAATGGTGTGAATACTTCTCGTTGTATGCCAATTCAACAAAACAAGATTCGATTCTCGTCTTGCACTGAAAGAGGCCGGAAGGAACGGAGCCAGGAGATCAAGAGCACTCACCTCCATTCGTAAGTTGAAGACAGGCTGGGCACGGCTTGGCTGCAGGCCAGCTTATCAGAAGAAGAGCTTACGTTTCTGGTTAATTAGAAGGGTGGAGAAGAGAAAATAATCGATGAATAAAGTCCCTAACGAGCAAAGTCCCTAATGAGGTCATCAGCAGCTCCTCATCACCTAAGAATCAGACAAACAATTGATTACATGGTTGGCTACGGCGATGAGCCTCGCCCCTACGCAATAGCCTCTCAAGTACTATATTTGATACAAAAGGACACATTACATTTTCTATGATTTTCTATTCTTGACATCATAAGTTCAACTGTGCCACATCACAATGCAGTTTGGCTGAGGTAGTAGCCATTGTCTCATTCAATTGACCAACTGCATGAATGCTCAATAACAGCTTTTGGCTCTTGTCATGGGACGATGCATTTCTTTAGGTGTTGTTGGTTTGTGTGCGTTGATGGGCCGGTTTATTTTTAAGCCATCCATGAGTGTTATCAAGGACATACATATGCACTGGCATCACCAACGTCTAAAAGCTAGAAAACAATAAAATAGCGCCATGGGTGTTGCTTCTGAATACCAGCTGCATACTATGCCTGAGCCAACCGGCTGGAAGGATTCGGTTGGTGCCGTGCAACATCAAGGGACGGCGGGCCTTGCTTGGTGTTGCGTGTGCCAACTGCAGCTGTCTGTCTAATTTTAGGGGCCGCCGCAACAAGGCACAACAATTATTAGTGCTGGGAGCATTAAAATATTAATCAGAGGGCTCCTTGTGCGAGCGGTTGGGGCGCTGACCACAAACTGGGGCACTGCCAACATCCTCCGGAACAGGCAACTCCCATCTTCTAATACAACGGCTGGGGATTGCGAATCGTAATATCAGCGCCCCTGATCAATTGCGGAATCTGCCCACTGCGGGCTAGCGCTGACCGCGTGTGGAAGGCGATGCTGGTCGGCAGGGGACTTCGGGGCCCAACGTATGAGAAGGAGGATCCATTTGCGAAAGGATTCACAGGCTTACTAGCCGTGATGCTATATTTAGCAGCACGCGCTTGGATCTTCAACTTTATATATAGACCGGTGCCGAAAGAGACATATATATCACATCTTTCCTCCGCCCCGTAGCTCACCGCTCGTCTCGATCATCCACCGATCACATTACAACAGAGCCTGTCTACGTGCTTCGTAATCTCCACCATTTAATCAATTTTCTTAAGTCGCGGTCCAACCGATCAATCACATCTACTGCCACTTTCAAAATGGTCGCCATCAAGCAACTCAGCGCCGCCGCCCTTGTTGGGTTTGGTCTTTTCAGCCAGGTTCTCGCCAACCCCAGCGATGCCGCACAAGACCTCGCTGCCAGAGCCGAGGGAGCCGAGGTGGCTTCCGAGGTTTTCGCCCGTGACCCCGCTCTCGAAGTTGAGCGAGCTATCGAGGAGGACCTGAGCGAGCGCGATCTTGAAGAACTGGAGGAGCGCGACCTTGATGAGTTCCTCGACGAGCGTGACCTCGAGGACATTCTCGACGAGCGCGATCTTGAGGAGCTTCTTGACGAGCGTGATCTTGAGGAGCTCCTAGACGAGCGTGATCTCGAGGAGCTCCTGGCCGAACGAGACTTCGAGGACTACCTGGACGAGAGAGCTTTCGAGGACGAGTTGGAGGAGAGAGATTTCGACGATGAGCTTGAGGAGAGAGACTACGATGAGGAGCTCGAGGAGCGAGACTTCGAGGAGGAGCTGGAGGAGAGAGACTTCGAGGAGGAGCTTGAGGAGAGAGATGTTGAGGAGGACTTGGAGTAAGGGGACTGGATCAGAGCTAGGAAGTTGGACGTCTACTTTCCTGTTTCCAAGTTTTTCTTAATTCTTGCAGCCTGAAGCGTTATTGTGCATTTGTTAGAAAAATCAATCACCACCTAAACACTGAACAGAGCGCGATTCATCACTGAATAATGTAAAGCATGCCCACAGAGTGACCAACCTAGCGGGAGTAGTTAACATCATTATAATTCTCGATATCACAGCTGGGCCGTTGCCCACAAACTAATGGCTGCATAATGAATAATTGAGCTTTCCACAGGCCAAGAGATCCCTAAAGTTCTGGGGGCCTACTTAACGCAATCTATAAGATTGCTTCGCGAATTAATTGGCAGAATATTTTTTTTCCTATGAACCTTAAAGTCGCTTTGTAGGAGTTCCACCTGATTGGTGATCATTGACTTTCGCACCCTTCTAATTGCTTGCAGGCTTCGGGCCAATATCTCAACCTCCAGACTTAAGTTCCAACCCTAGTCAACCGAACACCCCCTCAACCGAACACTTTTTTTTCCATCCACACTCGCGTTACCTTCCTTCAATTTACGCGATATCTTTACTAATTCTTATCCAATTTAATTGATTTATATATCATTGAACTCGCAATGAAAAACTACACAGAAGACGCACTTCAACGGGCGATTTCGGCCAATAATGAGGGTATGGGCCTGCGTAAGGCTGCGAAGCTCTGGGGTATCCCATTGACTACATTGTACGACCGTATCAACGGCAGCAAGCCACGCAGAGTAATCGCAGAAGCCCGTCAACACCTCTCAGCGAAGCAGGAAAGGGATCTCGTCGGGTGGGTATTAACTCAAGACTCTATCGGCAATGCTCCTTCGCATAGCCAGGTTATTGCGATAGCCTTATCATTGCTCCCGGCTTCAGACCCTCCAGCGCGTCTTGGAAAGCACTGGTTGGAGGGCTTCTTGAGACGGCACCCGGAAATCAAGACATTACGAGGCAAGCGAATTGACCTCCTTCGCGTTAATGGGGCTACAACTGATCGGGTCAAGGATTTCTTTACAATAATGAACAATCCGGCTATCAAACTCATCGCTCCAGGAGACCGTTGGAATATAGATGAAGCCGGTATTATGGAGGGAGTCAGAGGCAACGGGCTGGTACTTGGATCGTCAAGGAAGCGATATACCCTCCTACAACAGTCAGGATTGCGGGATTTGATAACTGCTGTTGAATCTATTAATGCCCTAGGTCGGGCTCTTCCTCCCCTTTGCATCTTCCAAGGGAAGTGGGTTCAACGGTAGTGGTTTCCTCCTGAAGTTGAACCGTATAAGGAGTGGTTTTTTACAGCTTCTGCAACAGGCTGGACTAATAACGAGATCGCTCTTGCATGGCTAGACCTAATCTTCATCCCGTTGACGAAGCCCGAGACGAAGAGGCCTAGGCTGCTTATCCTTGATGGCCACGGAAGTCATACAACCGATGAATTTATGATCAGATGCTTCCAGAATGATATATTCCTTCTTTTCCTGCCGTCGCATTCATCGCATGTTTTACAGCCGCTTGACCTCTCAGTCTTTTCGCCGATAAAGAGAGCCTATCGCGATGAGCTTGCGAAGAAGGATATTCTAATTGATTCCTCGCCAATTAGCAAGATGACCTTCCTAGAGTGTTATTACAAGGCTCGATTAGTTGGTCTAACAGCTATGAATATTCGCTCCGGCTGGAAGGTATCCGGCTTGTGGCTAGTTAATATTACAAAGCCGCTGATGAGTCCGTATATATTACAGCCGCTCATAGGACCCTTCCGGGTACCCTCACCTCCCTCAACTCCTCCAAGGGCCGGGATGAAGCGTAAAGATGATTATAAATATTATATCTCAACGCCTAAGGGCAGCTACCAGGTCCGGAAGATCATTCGTGATTTTATCGATGACAAGCAAATCGATCCACCGATGAGACTGCTATTCCGGAAGATTTGCAAGGGTCTTGACGAGCAACAAGTGAAGATATCAATTAACACAGCGAAGATCACGCAATTAGAGAGGCAAAATGAGATGCTCAGGCCGAAAAAACGGGCTCGATTGCTTCCTAATCCAAATAGCAAGTTCGCAACAGTTGAACAGCTAGCTGAACAAGCTGACCGGTACACTGCGATCCCAGATGAGATAGAGGCACCAGATGAATTAGAAAATTATATCTTTGAAGAGCTATGCTTTGTCTGGCAACTTGAATAGCTTCTCTTTTGAATATCTATTGAATTAACGTTGCTGTGTTGATTTTTAAATCTATCGCGATTTTCATCTTGGTGTTCGGTTGAGGGGGGTGTTCGGTTGACTAGGGTTGGAACTTATGCGATTTGCATAGAATCAAGATACGTTGTATCATAAATGTAGCCATTTCTTGTATTTCAGCAGCCGAGCAGGTCCCGTCAGGGGTGGGAACTGACTGGATAGAGATGATCTCGGATAGAAATGCTGGGCAAATCGAAAGTGTATCCCGCCAAAAATAACGACGTCGCACCACCATTCTTCAATTTTTTCATAACCAGAGCTAATTTAATAACATGAAGACTTATACAACACGAGAGAAAAGTACTCGTTCTAGGTTCTGAGAGTATACGCGACCCAAGGGCCTATAGGTTCTTTCTAGCTAGCACTCAGTAGTTTATATTGGACTCTTTCAATTCAATGCCTAAAAACTTCCTGTAAATATAAATCCTGAAATTCCTATTATAAAACAAGCGACACGTGGGAGGCTAAGAAATGGGGCGTCAACAAACCGGGAAAAGATCTCACCAGTGGGGGATGAGACAACTTTCTTCTTTCCTAGATTCTTGTATCGGCACTCTACTCGAAAGATCTCTCGATGACCTTCGGCTCAAGCGAAAAGTCAGCCAAATTGTACACTAGGTCTATTTTTACGTCTCTTCTCCCACTTTTACACCTGAATAGTGTTACAACGTTCGTTCCTAGTTTTCTGTACCGTCCGCCCGTGTCTAATTTTTCTTTGAAGCAGATGTTATCGGAAAATTTTGAAGGCTTTCAGATTAGATTGCTTTATCTCTATGGTATTTACAACTTCTGTGGTGGTAGAAAGCGATTGGGATTCTACTCCTCTTGAGGAGGTAGGTCCTCGACACAGCAAGCCCATCATGAGCTGCTCGCTCAGGTACCTCGCAATTGTGTACTTTTTACCACTCTCCTTAAATGTATGCACATATCATACATGCCGAACAATAAAATCTAAATCAATAGCATCATCGACGTACGCAATATGATGTCTTTTTTTTTCTCCCAACATCGTTCGTATAAATAGTTGATGCGACCGTTATAACCGCCTGTAACCCATGAATGTAGCCATATATTCATAGTCCTATTCTGCATCTAACCGTTGGGTGCAACAGCCATTAATCCAGGCCTTTCCAGATGCTCCAATGTTGGCCACCACTCGCCCAAATCCATCAAAAAGAGAACAGATGAATAATCAGGCTTCCCCCAAACTTAAATGCCTCACTGTACACCCGGGAATTGCTCGTCCATGGTGCTCAGCGGGTCCGCTATGTCGCAATGACACCCCGCTATCCCCTGACCGCGATTCACGCACTGAATCAGTGGGCTCTAGAAAATCCCGACGCTGAAAAGTACCCGTACTGAATTGTCCAATGGCCTCTGTGTTCCGGTAGGCAAGGGCGGGTCGAAGAGGCCGGAGGTCCACCATTGATGGGCTTGGCTCGGGACAAGGCCGCAGATATCGGCGAGATGTTGGACTTCTTCTGACATTCAGAGATAAGAAAGGCAGAGACAGATTGAAGAAAAGCGTCCTATCTTAGCTTTTGGTGAACCATTCCGGCATTATTATACTTTATTGCAATGCATAATCTTATGGACAGGTACGATTCCCATCATTTCATTGGTTGTGAACCTTGTTTGCCGCTACGATTCGCCAAATACAACCAATCTTTAGATTAGCTGGTCACCCAAGGTTATTATTAATACCGGGCCTAGAATCGTCTGGAGAACGCATATTTCAGGGCCGTGCTCAACAAGACGTAGCCTCCGACCCGTTTTTCGAACACAGGAGTGTCTGGGGAAAGAGAACCGAGGGCGAACGTGGCCGGGGAACGAACCATGAGGGGATTTCTCTCCCATAAGAATTTTTCATCGAAACATCGATGACTGCCCACTATCAGTGCGAGAATTACAGATGCATGAAACAGAGCCACTTTTTCATTGCCAGCCAGCATGGGCCCTCTGTCATTCGCGCCTTATGTTGACGAGCCCGTGGAGCAGATCTCTAGCCATTACCTAATATGACAAACAGGAACCACATCACGCCGAAATGCAAACACGTTGTGAATCCCGTTGTCAGACTGAGGCCTGCCGCTTTGGCTTGGGGGCCTCGCTAGCAGAATTTGCCGCCTGTCATTTGGAACATCCTGAGTGTTCGCCAATGCTGGAGGTGGTTGGGTCGGCATCAATATCCTGCGGACGCATTCGTCACGAAGGTGACACATCCGGCCAAACTTACACTTTTGAGTTACTTTTACAACACAGACTAGGTTTCGTCCATTGGATAAAACGCGCTTCCTAAAACAAAGGATGGTTGTTTTTTGTATCCACACTGGCCTCAGTCCATCCAGAAAGTTCCTGACCCCAACGGTTTGCTCTCTTGACGTAAGAGAAACCAGTCCTCCTCGACTAGCCAACTGGACGAAGCAGGGGGACCGATGCAGATCTATTACATATAGATGTCCGTAGATGTACTATTAGGATGACATGATTATAATCGATGCAGAAACACCGACTTACGCGGGGCCCCAATTCCCCACGTCTACTTGGTTGTATGGAGCTATCCTGCGTTACCCTCTTAAGCTTTACGTTTCTTATCTAGCCGCCTGGCCCTCTTCTTTTTTCCTTTTCTCTTCCCCTCCTTCTTCTCCTTTTCTTCTCTACATCCTTCACTTGGAATCAGTGTCTCTCTTCCATACCAAGACACTACTCCCAGGTGAACAGAATCTTCATACAACAGACAAGATGGCAACTGGAGATGATGAAAAGCCCGACATCAAGGACATTGAAAATGTTCTGGCCGAATCCGGCAATCAGAATGAGCTGAAGCGTGACTTCAAGCCTCACCAGGTCTTCATGTTCAGTATCGCCTGCGCCATCGGAACAGGCCTGGTCATCAGCACTGGAACATCTCTCGTCCGCGGTGGACCTGGAAGTACCCTCATTGCCTACCTCCTCATTGGTGCCGCCGTCTTCTTCGTCATGACCTCCCTCGGCGAGATGGCCGCCTTCTTGCCTATGAATAAAGGATTCAGCGGTTACGCCAGCCGCATGATTGATCCGGCGCTAGGGTATGATTCGCCTTTGATTTGAAGTAGATATGAGGTACTGACAGATTCTCGCACCATAGATTTGCAACAGGTTGGAATTACTTCTTGAAGTATATTGTGTCGACACCGGCAAACTTGACTGCTTGCGGTCTGATTATTCAGTACTGGCGACCCGACTTGAACGTGGCCATTTGGGTCACTGTCTTCGGCGTCCTGGTCATCCTCACCAACGTAAGTTAGCACAGGCATTCCCCGTCCAGGCAACCAGGATTTCCATCTTACCATGGCTGTTTCTAGGTTATTCATGTTCGCCATTTTGGTGAGCTACAATTCTGGCTGAGCATCGCCAAAGTCGCCATCATGGCCGTCCTCATTGTCGGGTGCTTGGTTGTCGCTCTCGGTGGCGCACCCAGCCATAAGCGAACTGGATTCACCTACTGGAACGACCCAGGTGCTTTCGCACACTATCTTGCCGATGGTCCCAAAGGCCAATTCCTCGGCTGGTGGGCAGCCATGGTGAAGACTTGCTTCGCGTATACTGGTACCGAGGTTGTAGGTATGACATTCGGAGAGACTCCTAACCCTCGAAAGAATATCCCAAGGGCTGTGAAGCAAACCTTCTACCGAATCGTCGTCTTCTACATTCTCAGTGTCATTGTTCTTGGCATGTGCGTGCCATACAACGACCCCGAGCTGCTTGCCGCCACCAAGAAGTCCACAAGCGGAGGTATGATTCCTCGCTCAACTCAATTGTCACAACAGCGTCTAATTTATTTGTATAGCTGCTTCTCCTTTTGTCGTTGCCTTTAATCTGGGGGGCGTCAGAGCCATGGGTGATTTTGTCAACGCCAGTCTCCTTGTTTTCACATTTAGTGCTGCCAGTACCGGTAAGAAACTCAGTGCGAAATATCAGGCCAATGCGATCAGGTTCTAACTCGTCTCAATGTTCAGACATATACTGTTCTTCCCGATCCATTTATGGTCTCGCCAAGGATGGGCAGGCCCCAAAAATCTTCGCCAAGGCGCTCGAGAACGGCACTCCGTTGTGGGCCATTGCCATTTCCTCGGTTTTCGTTGCTCTGGGCTACATGAATGCCAGCAAGGATGCCGGCCAAGTCTTCGATTATCTCGTCAGTCTCATCACCATCTTTGCCATCCTTAACTGGATCGCTATCCTCACCTCTTACCTGGGCTTCCGACGCGCAATCAAGGCCCAAGGCATCAGTGTCGAGTCGCTTCCATTTGTTGGATGGCTCCAGCCCTACGGTGCATACTACTCTTTGTTTATTTCGCTCTTGGTTCTCGTTTTCAGCGGTAAGTCCTTCTCCTTGGTTGTATCTCGAGAGGCGTCACGAGGCAAGCTGGTGTCTAAATTGTGAAAACTTGGCTAATGACTTGCGCTTCTTAGGATATGATGCTTTCATCCCCACCTTCAAGGTTGACCAGTTTATTCTCAAGTATTTGGGAACAGTTATTTTCGTTGGCAATGTTGTCGTCTGGAAGTTAGTCAAGAAGACCAAAATTCATCGTCCAGAGGACGTGGATTTGGTGACTGGCCGACGACAGTTTGAGGAAGTCGAGACCACAGATGACCATAGATGGAACGAGAGCTGGTGGAAGAATGTAGGTGCAAAACTCAGGCTGAGGAAGTAACTTGTTGGGTGGATCGGGATACAAACGGCCAGGACACTCTGTCTTACCTTCATAGATCCAACTAACTAGAGCCCTACAGAGAGTGGCAACGCCTCATTCGAGAAAAGATTTCACTCGTTATATAGTCATAGCCATCCAAAGAACATTCAACGAATTGACCTGTGTTTAAGTCCCCCTTCTAGTTTGAAACGTGCACCATTGTATTAATTATTTTTAAAATTACCTAGTTCCGTTCCCTTAACCAATCCCTTTTAACAACCTAAAAGAGATATTCTCGATTTCCTCACGATCAAGCCTTGGAACCAGATGCAATAGAAGGTAATGTTGATAAGTACAGAGTATGTCAACTTGCAGCTGACTCAGCAGTAATGCTTAAGTAATACAATCGATCTAGGGTAGACAATTCCAGCCTCTTAGTTGCCCGGCCTCGGGCAACCGCGTAAGGAAAGCCCACATAAAAATCAGGGGAAGCTTCGGCCAACTTCTCAACCAGCCAGAGGGATCGCAGAACCTCTTTGTCACCTCCACATCCTTCCCCGTAGCAGGAAGCCGGTGCGTAAGATTAGCCGGCCTCTTCCTTGGCCTGTTGGAATGATTGGCTATCATGCAGCACGAGCAACAACCGTCCTCTGCCCCACGGGGAAGCCACCAGGGCGCCCGTCGGTACACGATCCAGAGTAAATTTGGCAATGCCCGCACACCACGGAGCCGAAAGAATAGGCCCTGCGACATATGCCGCCGGCGGAAGACTGCCTGTGTCATCACCGATAAGCCTCCTTGTGAGTCCCATATTTCTGTCTGTCCGGCTGTCTCTGGGGTAGTTCACCATCCAAGACATCGGTTATCTTGTCTCTTAGCCAAACAACGATAGATGGATCAGCTGGGTGCCGACTCCTCACTCACCAACTTGTAGGTCACTTCTGCAAGAGCCGAGGTCTAGAATGTCTGTCATCGCCTTTGGTACCAAATGCTGCTGCTGCCAGCGCGTCTCCGGAGGACGTGGAGTCAGCAGGTCAGTTAAGTGTCGGAGAAGGAGTCTTCTCCAACATCGTCGCACCGTCACCCTCAAATGCTGGGGGCCAAGACTCCGCATCTCCCGCCGTGGTTCACTATGGCCTATCACACCTCCCACCAGTCATTCAACCAGATGAAACCGTGGAGAACAAGTCAACTTCTATGCCCAGTCGAGGTTCGTCCATCGACGAACAAGACACAAGCCAGCCACTTCATGCACTAGAAGATATTGGGGATAGAACCTCACATTCCATGGGTTCCGCGGCCGAACAGGACCCCCATTTCCTCAGCGCGTTTCGCTCTCTACTTCTCAGCGAGCAGGACGAGATTGATGCCAATATCATCCAAGTCCATGATGGTGGCCAGGGCGTAGGCCGACATCCCGTTCATTTTCTTCTCCTGCTGAATGGTTTTCCTGACCACACCAATAACGCGGTGAAGGCGGCCTCGGACACGATTGAGACCAA
This sequence comes from Clonostachys chloroleuca, assembly GCA_037952775.1. Classification (NCBI taxonomy): domain Eukaryota; kingdom Fungi; phylum Ascomycota; class Sordariomycetes; order Hypocreales; family Bionectriaceae; genus Clonostachys; species Clonostachys chloroleuca. Next base: position 5,885,438 of record JBANAY010000004.1, read on the forward strand.
GGTTTGGCCTCATGGCCCTGCGCTTGTACGCTTATACTTCAAGCATATCCATCCAGTGTACCCCATCGTTTCTAAAGTACGATTTCTTCGCCGATATGCCGATGACAGACTGGAATTGCCCGCATCCTTAAGAGGCGCAGTCTATGCGCTGGCATGTGTATTCTGGAATCAAGACCCTCAACTCACCGACCCTTGCCCATTTCAACAATACGAGCTCGTTGCTGAAGCCCATTCCGCCCTTCGACGCGAGTTGGAGGCACCCAACTTGTTCAAGTTGCAGGCTTGTCTCCTCCTGCTGCATATCACGCCACCAGATATCGACAGTGTGGAAACGCCCACTACTTGGTTCATGGCTTCGCAGGCCACAGCATGCGCGCAAATGATTGGTCTTCATCAGGATCCGGGCCCGTGGAATATTGCCCCATGGGAGAAGAAGCTGAGGAAGAGGCTTTGGTGGGCAGTGTTTGCTACAGATTGCTGGTCTGCAGTGTGCCATGGTAACCCGCCCCATATTGGGCCCTCAACATTCGACACAACGCCTCTGACTGTAGATGATCTCCGGTTCGACGAAGATGTGCCTGAGGATTTGCACTACCTCGTTAACCCAGAGGACAGACAGTTCTGCGTCGCCAACAGCGCCCGGTGTTTGGAAGCAGTCAATCTCGCCCAAACCTTACGAACGATCCTTGATTGTAGCTAGTAAGTGTTTCTCTACACATGCAATCTACGTCAACGACTGGATATGACGCATGACCATGTTGGACGAGACTAACCTCCTTCACAGCTTAGTCAAACCAACCATGATTGAGCCACAGGCGCAATGCTGCCTGCAAACTGCCTATGATCGGCTGCAAGAATGGCCAAGCCTCGTTCCGCACTGCTTAACGGTAGGGTCCGGTCGAGAAAATCCTCACAATGGTACGTACGTCAGCTATGCAGTAGCACAGCTATTGCATAATATGAGGTGGGTCTTGTGAGTGCTGACCTTCTTTAGGTCCCCTGAACCTATCATACTATGCCGTTCAAGTCCTGCTGTTCCGGGCGCTGATGTCTCCAGCAACACGGGAAGCAAAGGCAAATCCTGACTCAAACCTATCCAAATGGTTCAGCACTGCTCTGGAATCCTTCAAGTCGTTTGCATGCTTTATGGATGAGATCAGTGAAGAAGACTTGACAGGCTTCTGGGGGCGTCGTAAGTATCTTGACATCTATCCTATGAATGTAAGCTGACATTAACACGTCCTTACAAATAGACGCGCGGTCGCAGCTGATCCTCTGCGGAAACTTTCTGATATATCTCTTCTTGCTAGCCTCGAAGCCACAAGACATAGAAGCTGCATACAGGCTACTTGAAAAGTTCCACCAGTCGCTTCAACGTCTAGGGGGGACGGAGGATTTGAGTGCCAGGCTTCTTCTTCGTCCCGTGATTCTGAGGATTGACTCTTTTTTCCTCCAAGCAACGGAATTGATAAAAAAGGGTCGGCAGGATGTTGTGGCCGAATCCCCTTCAGTAGCATAGGATAGAAAGTATGGACTACTACTTCCAATAGTCTTCACGAATTCTATGCTCTAATCTTTCCATACAGCGGAGAACTTATTGCGCTTTTGCCAAGCGTGAGGTGTTATGGCAGATTTCTACAGCTATTTGAGCCTTTTCTACGTAGTACTTAGCTAGCTAGAGGCGTGAATAATTCTGAGCTTCAACAACTTGGCCACCAAGACTCCTAAATCAAAGCCAGGACATCTGCAAACCGGACCACTGTGCCAACATTGAGTCAGATGGGCCTTGTTGGTCAAATCCCCAGAAATAAGCTGACCTTGATGGAATCTGGGGACGATTTGACTTTGTTTTCCGGGGAAATAGACGATGGAAATTGCAAGATCCTCCGTACCCTTGTAGGTAGTCGGTAGTATTACCCTGATATTCCTTACCCGACTTGCAACGGCTTAATATTCTTCCTCCAACGATGTCTCATGGCGCATCCCCACTTCTTGCGATCCGGGGCATTGGATTCAATCCACCTCATCTAGTCCCCCAAACCAGGGAATGCGCTTACTCTATCTAAATATTGTCTCTGGTATTCTGTGGTATTGCCGGGGGTTTCTTGTTCAATTGGGAAGAACTGTCTTGGACCATAATATTGCAAGGCCATATTTCTCGACAATTTCAGAGTATTACTTGTCCCTAGGTCGCCTTGAGCCCTCAATACGATGCATAGAACGCTTTAAGGATGGAAGAAAATACATGTAGTTGCCGTAATAACCGACGAGATGATGGCGGGGGAGCCCAGGCCTTTGAGACTGGGGTCGCATCATAGCCTAAATCCGAGCCTAGTATGCTCTGGTCGTCAAACTACATACGCTCTCAAAAGATTCTGGGAAATTTGGCCGATTGGGACGTCTAATGGGTTCTTCTCATATATATGCCGTGAAAATGGCCATTGATATCGTAAATGAGTAATTCAGCCAAGACTTGCAGTCCCAGCAGACTACATCATCATGCCTTCTATCCTCAGATGGAGCATTCAGCTCTCCTATGTCGCTTCTCTGGTATTCGCAGCTGAGAAGAGACCCTCGGTTGCTTACAAGGACTGCCAAAAGAAAACAGACAACCCGCTAGATGGTTGCCCTGAGGGCACTATCTATGTGAGCAACGAGGATGCAACAGCAGACTTTCCCACCATACAGGATGCCGTCCATTCACTCCCAAATGATACGGCTCCATATGTCATCCTCGTCGGCGCTGGCATTTACACAGAGCAGATCAACGTCACTCGCTCCGGCCCTGTTACTCTTCTAGGCCAGTCTGACCGACCTTGGAACGGCGAAGTGTACTCGAACGTAACATACAATGAAAATCCCCAAAACGAGGTCCAGGTGTACTGGAACGCAGCCAACTCTGCCACCTATCCCGACAATCTTTACACCAGCGTCCTGGCCGTCGGCCCAACATACAACGCTACGCAAACCGGCGCTGGCCCAACTGGCTATCCCGTTCCAGCAGATACTCCCTTTGGGTGCTCCGACTTCAGGGCTTACAACATTGACTTCCGGAATGAGTTTGCCCCTCGTGCTGCCGGGCCTGCCCATGCTGTCGCGGTTGGATATGCAAACGCGGGCTTCTACTCTTGTGGCTTCTACAGCTACCAAGACACCGTGAGTGAGACCCCTGATATAGGGTCCTTGTTGAGCTTCTCTCTAACAATAATAGGTCTATATCGGAAAGAAGGGCAACTCGGTCATGTATGACTCCGTTATCGCGGGCCAAACTGATTTCCTTTACGGCTTTGGCACTCTCTTTGTAGACAAGTCGACTCTGCTACTGCGTAGCTGCGGCGGGGGCATCACGGCTTGGAAAGGGACCAACACCACGTTCCCGAACAAGTACGGCGTGTACATCGCAGACACCAACATCATTGCCACAAACACGACTGTGTTGCAGAACTTCAAGGGGAAATGCTCCCTGGGCCGTCCCTGGAACTCGCTGCATCGGTCTCTCATGATGAACAGCTACCTTGACGAGACAGCCCTTCCTGCTGGGTACACAACGTGGAATGGAGGCAACTTCGATAAGAACACGACCATGGCAATGTACAATATGAGGGGTCCGGGAAACAATGAACAGGCTCAGCGCGATGGGAATGTCACGCTGGTGTGGGACAGAGAACAGGCGCTGCCGTATGCGAGACCGTTGAGTGTCTTCATGACGGCTGAAGGGGAGCAACCGAATGTGGACTGGATTGACCCTGTGGTTAATGTAGGATGCAAAAAATCACAACCGTAGATAGATCTCAATCTGGTATATCATAAGTAGCACCATGCTTTATTCTATCAACTGTGAAGAAGACGGGATACGGTCAAAACCACGTCGAGTTGAGACCCAAGTGCTCACCCAGCGCTGGGCGACGCGCTGAGGCCCTGTAACTCCAGACCTCATAGGGGGCACAGCTCCATCATGATTCACACCTCAAATCTCTAGGGGGAGATATGAATCACGTGGTGATTAACGGTCTAATTCCAAAAGAATTTCAATGAGAAAAGAGAGAACACTCGCAGATCGCAATTCCAGCCACGGTTGGTTGCGTCCATCTTGGGCTGATGTGCTCCGTTGGGAGATGGAGGCTCCGGGAAGCGTGGCAAATTCAGGAGCCTCGGTACTTGGTCAGGCATCTGTGCACGCCAAGCAACGTGTCATCCCATCTCAGGCGTTGCGATTCAACATGAAACAATGACATGACAGCCGCTGGTAGATCGCTTGAACTTTATTGCGTCATTGGGTGTTCAGCTCTGTGTTGTGTGCATGATTGAGCACTGCCCTGCGCCGACGCGACTGGTGAGAATTGATATGTGCCTACCCTGTACCACGTCATAACAACAATAACAGGAGCAGAGTGGCATCGGCACACGTAAAGAAAGAGTTTGACGAATGCCTTTTCGCAGTTGGTAGTGACGCAATCAAAGAATTAAATACCGGGTTATCTTTCTGGGCTATAACGGGCATTATTGTACAAGTTGTGGTTGATGGGACGGACAGCATTCACAGATTTGGTCTCCAACTTGAAGGCTTGTAAATGGATTACGGTTAGGTTTTTCAGCCCGTTCATGACTCTCGAATCTCATAACCACACATATAATTTTTTTTCTTGTTCACTGATAGTACATTTCAAATATATCCTCAAAGGCGCTAAATACGGGCCGCCGGGAGGAATCTGAAAGATTTGACAAGCATTGTATCATTTTCTCTCTGTGCGAGGCCGGCATTGGGCATGCATGAAGAAAACGAATATGGCAGGCATCGGATCACCCGGTTGAACCATGGATGCTTATCCTAATAATAGCATAGCCTACAGCGTTCACTCTGCACGGGGCCCCTCATCGTAATTAGCTGCCTGTTGTGGGCTCTCTTGCGATGGGCATCATTGCAGGCAATTCTCAAGTGATGCGCGCGCGCTGCATGTGGCGGGTAGCGTTTGCGGCACAATTGAGGCAGGCATACGGGTCGCAGGCAATCCAAGACTCCAGAGATGAAGTTTCAAAAAGTTTTCAATCGCCATGTATTTCTTGGCACAGGCGGAAAGTAACAGGGCCGGGGAGTGTTGTGGTGGGAGAATCTCGCCATTCTTCGCGCGCGGTGTGAAAATGAACCGTGGACGAGGGTATATGTTTCATCAATTGATAGCATAGATACCATGGCCGTGCATAAGAGACGAATTTTTCCCTCTGGAAGAATGGATTGAACAACGCCCTGTTTTATTCTCCTGGTTCATGCGCAGTAAACATCGCTCGGCTACGGAGCTTGAAGTGCACTGACGATTCGGTGATAATTGGGCCCAGTTAGCACGCACCCTGAGTTAATAAACCCCATCAATTCATGCCTGATGCTTTGGACTGGTGAATCAGATTTACCTAGTGAGTCAGTCGGTCTGGATGTAGGCCAAGGAGTCCAAAGGCTGAGGTCATGTTGGTGCACTGGGCATGTCCTTGCCAGCCATGCCCTTTGCTCGTACAGGGCAAAGGCCGGGGGACTGCTGTGATCAATTAATGCTTGCCACCGCTGACAAGGTTTGCAGGGAGACTGGTGCTGACCCAGCACACGACGGAGGATGCTGATGACTAGAACAATTACTGCACCGCCAGCATGAGTCTTGTGGGCCGCCACAGGGACTCCTCCGTCTGGAGAAGGGAACACCACATGCGTTGCTGGGGCTTCCAGAAGGCGAACTGGGAGGCTCTGAAACAGGTTTGGGATCTGGCACTCTGATTTGTCCATGTCTCTGGCTTGATCGGCCCCCATGAGAGGCGGATGTCGAGGGCGTTGATCCGGTCCGGGCCCCATTCTGCTGCAACCTGGCAGCGTGCTGATATATCTAAGCTCGCCTGCCCTCCCTCTCTGAGGCGGTACTTGGCATACCAATATTCTGTGAATAATTGAGTGTCCGGTGAGAGCGCAAAGATGCAGGCCATCTTGTCTACCGTCTCGACTGCGATCATTCCGTCGACTCCTGCAGAGCCTCGTGCAGCCCCCGGGTGGGGTTATGAGTGCTATCCAGGGACGCTGTGCGTCTTCCCTCGCTGCAGGCTGTGTTGCTACAAGTTCGAGGAGGGTGATGATGCTATCATAGGTATGCCTCCAAAGTTCCAGTCCCTCCCCCTTGGAGGAACTCCCTACTGATCGAACCCCCAGTCACATCGGATTATCGACTGTCGGCCCCCTTCCAGTACTGGTTCGATGAGCGACACTTCGACGAAGAGCTGAATCGACCCATCTGGTGCTGCTCGGCAGCATTTGGATGGATCCGAGCCGACGAACGAGCCATCGCCTGCCACAAGAACTGCACCGACATGTTCAGCCACCTGCAGCCATCGGTCGCCTTCGAGGCATTTATTCGACAGCAGGACACCCTGGCCAGCATGGTCGACGCCGGCGACGAGAACTTTTCCGGTCTGACGGTAGACGACGCGTCTTTCAAGAACAACCTCCACCGACTCCACGAGTCGACGGTGCGGGCCACCATCGACGAGACCTCCCCGGCGGAGAACCCAGCGGCTGGACCGGCGGGCGAGATGACAGAACCAGAGATGATGAAGAGACCAGAAGGCCGACTGCTGACGTCCAGCATCTACTGGTACGAGCCGCCCGGCGAGGCTGAGGACACGCGACGACTCGAGCGCACCAAGAGGCTCCTCGCGCCCGCGCTGAAAAAGGCCATGGACGCGAAGGATCGCCTTCCGCTCGACATCTGGACAAAGATCGCTGGGGATCTGGTGCACGAATACGCCATCTGCAGCCTGCTCAATCTCGAATACACGGGCAACTCGCAAGTGAGCCTTGCCGATAATATCTACGCGACCTACGTCACCATCGACGGCCGCAGATACGTCTCGCGCCTCACAAACTCGCCTGGAGCGAACAACAAACTCGTAATTAATGTCAAGCACAGGTCGCCTCATGACGGACTGTACATAATGGAGGACCACCTCGGAATACGCAAAGTCCACATCTCCCAGAACCCGCCCAAGTACGACGATCCAAAGGACCGCACTACCTGGTGGCGTGTTTATCCCATCGGCACGTACGACGGGATGCTCGAGTTTAGCTCGGATGTGAGTCGTCTTCCCTTTATTACTATATTTTTGTATATACTGACAGCTCGCAGGGCATCAAACTCCAGAAGGTTCTCTGCGACAATCTGTTCAAGAACTGCTCATGGTCGGAACCTCTTTCTCCAATGGAGCTCGCTGACATGTCCTTCCTTTACGTGGACTGGGAGATGCCTGTCTCGAGATTGTTGCCAGTCACCCTCAACGAAGACGACTGCACGGGATACTCCATCTGCTGGACGTGGTCAGCTACTCAGAGGAAGAAGGGCGCCGTGCTCCAGATCCACGCCCACAGACCTGGCGAGAGCCTCGACTTCTACAATGACACTGTCCACGACGACGAGAAGTTGTTCTGGACCTACGTCCCTCTGAACAACGGAGAGCGCGTCAATGAACTGTGGAGGAACCGGGGCCGTGGTTATTTTGACATTACTTTTGCGGTAAGATATCCTTCTCCCAATGCAGCCTGCATGATAGCGTACTAACTCGAGTTGATAGTTCCGAACCTCGCTGGGACGAACTCTGTTCGTCGGACCATATAGTGACGACTCCGAGTTCCATCGCAACGGTTGGAGTTGTGTTGTCAAGCCCTCTCGGACAGAACCTGACCGCATCTGGGTCGATTATCTCACCGCCGACGGCGATACCGTCACTCGCATCGTTGGGCCCAGGCGCAAGCAAGAACCGGATGGACTGCCACCCGTCCATGCCACTTTCGCTCCGGCTCCCTCTTTCCAGTCTGTCCACTCCGGACCAGACACTCTATTCTACTCTGCCGCTTCTCTTGATGAGGTGAAGGAGATTGTCCCTTGCAGGATGAACAACAGCCCCATTTCCCGAATCACCGGCTTGCTCTTCCGCTACCAGAATGGCTTTGAGGCCACGGTTGGTAGCTTCCGCCTTGACTGTGCCGGTGAGCCCATCAACACCACCGAGTCCTGGGGTCTCTTCCTGGGCATCAGCAAGGTGAATGGTGTCCGCTACGTCGGCGAAGTGTCTGTCCTCCCCGCTGAGGACCAAGACGGCCTCTGGTGGGAGGTCTACCCGTGGCGCGGAAGCATCGTGTGGTGGTTCAACAGGATGGAGTCCGCCATCCACCACAGTGATGAAGACATCATCATCAAGCCAAACCCTGAGATTGGTGAGGCCTATAAGCTGGAGATTGAGAACCTCGGCCACGGCAGGTCGTACTCTGCCCAGAGGAACTCGATGAGAAACTCGATGAGAAACTCGATGAGGAGCTCGATGAGGAACTCCATCCCAGTTGAGGCGCTGAAACCAGTGCAGGAGATCGTCATACCAATCCAGGCCGATACCATTCTTGAAGATGACCAGATCTCTGAATATACCAGCGAGATTGGCGATGACTGCCCAGAGTTCGACCTGAGGTCTTCCGACGACGACTCCTCAGAGTACAACTCCGACCTCTGCAGCGACGCCGGCTCCGACGCCGGCGCAGAGCATTACAACTTCCCGGTGACCGAGGAGCTTGTCAAGGGGGATGCTGATGTTGCCAAGGAGTACCAGATTGGCGACTTCGACTGGCTCAGCCAGGATAATCGACTCACCCTTTCATGAGATAGCATTTTTTGGAGTTCAAGCGATGTAGCATTTTAGGACATAAGATACCATCTGCCTTTTTTCATTTCTTTTGTTCTTCACTTCTACTAGACCTATTATTTAGATATTATTACATGAATTCTACGATTTGGAACCGTGTTTCTCCTTTGCCCTGGGCATTTAAGTGTCGCATCATATCCCCAACCCAAATGAGCCAAGTGTTGGATTGCATCACCTTGCCAATAGTGTCTTGTAGTGCATGCAAACGGTGAGTGTGACTGGCCACACCCTCCGTCAATGACAGTCTGGTGTGATAATCCCCTGCAAGCATTGATACCCCCTGCTTCGCGATACGACCGACACGACGACGACGACCACCCTTGCTAAGATTGGTGCAAGCGATATGCATCCAATATGAGCATCACCCAACGCAGAGTCGTCAATACTACCTCTATACCACGAGGCTGTTCCAGCTAGCGATGTGTATATAAATATCCCCAACCGGACGGTCGATTTTTCTCCTTCATTTAATCATCATATTACGCAGAAGCTCTTTATACAACTTTCTTTCGCTTCTTATCATGACTTCCCACAAGCCCTCTACCATTGCTCTTCCAGATGGCCGCACCTTGTCATACGCCACGTACGGCTCGTCCCTTGCAAGCTCATCTCACATCCCCATTTTCTACTTCCACGGCTTCCCTTCCTCTAGGATCGAGGGCGCACTCTGGGACGACACGGCCAAGACTCTGGACGTACCGCTGATCGCAATGGACCGTCCAGGCATGGGCCATTCCACCCTCCAACAGGACCGCAAACTTCTCGACTGGCCTGATGACGTGCTGGCCCTGGCAGACCACCTTGACATTAAAGAATTCGGCGTGTTGGGTGTATCCGGCGGCGGGCCTTATGCCCTGGCATGCTTGAGCGCCATCCCGGAGGAGAGGATCAAGATCGCAGCGACAGTGTGCGGCGTGTACCCATTGAACCTCGGCGCTCAGGGGATACTGTTTCTAAGCAGAGCGCTCTTCTGGGGAGGGAAATGGCTCCCGCGCGTGACTGCCGCCGTCGTGGATCATCAGGTTGGCCAGAGGGCGAGAGACCTGGACCACCCGGAACGGTTTGCGGCCAAGATCAAGCAGCAAATGGTTGCTTCGGGGCCAAAGGTGGATAAGGATCTCTTGGGCGCGAAGCTGGAGGATCCCGCTTGGGCTGATACGCTTGTCGAAGCGTTACGGCAGAGCCAGAGAGAGTCGGGATGGGGAACCTCGATCGACGCGGGCATTCTCGGCAGTGATTGGGGATTTCCTCTGACCCAGGTGGATGGCAAAAGACTTATGATGTGGCATGGCGTCCTTGATGAAAATTCTAGTGTAAGAATGGCCGACCAAGCGGCAGAGTTGATACATCCAGCCGCTTATCACCGACTGGAAGAAGAAGGCCATGCGAGTCTGGGCTATGGGCGAATGGCAGAGGTACTAAGTTCGCTCCTTGTAAAGTCGAAGTAGGCAAGGAGCTACTGTGATTGTACCTTGGAAGAATGAAACCATAATGGTAGTATGTGCACGGATTTCACCCCCAATTAGCATCTTATAATCAGGGCTAATATACACGCAATGTGTTAGAGAGGCTTACGAACAGCCGACGACCTTCGCCTCCTTTAAGCGGTAGAAAGGCTGGGATCAACGCTGGCAACACGAAAGGAGGGCGCAAGTAAGTCACTTATTCAGTAGGTCTTCGTTTCCAATAACACAGAGGTTCAAGCACTGAATGTTGATGGGCGAGGAGAGTTTGGTAAATTTATGATGGGATTAATGAATGGTGAACATATTGTACTCTTCCCTGTGTTCTGTCTAGTGGTTACTTGGGGGTTTCTTCTATCCTTTTGTAAAGATTTCCTAGGTATATCACAAAAGTCTCAAAAAGACACATCAAATACCATGATGCATTTTAGAGAAAATAGTGGCAGTGATAGCTATACGTCGCCGAAAGACAATCTATGCTATGGGGTCTACCATATAGTGATAAATTTCCAAGTCTCAGACCATCTGTGTACTTGAGTAAAAGACCTCCAGTTCCTCAATAGCGCTCACAATCGCTTCCTAGATATATATATATCCCTCTCATGATCGTCTAGCTCGGCCATGGCCTAGGTAGCTAGCCTAGTATCCTTCTGCAAAACGGAATAGCATGTTCGGGAGATCCTTAGGTGGGGTTGCCCGAGAGCTCTGGCAACTACAAACTCAACTTCAGTCCATCGAAACTTTACGGAGTTTGGAAATCAACAGTGTGCAAAGCCTTTGGGTAATCGAAGTATTTTGAATCTATATAGTGACCACCAGGGATTTTCTGTATCTTGTGTTCTCAGTATGTTGAGTACTCTAGCTCTCCATGGCAAGCCGGGAAAACGGCGCCCTCGTCGCCACGCCACTCCAGCACTGGCCACATATCACCCCCCGCCTCTTCACACATGCAAAGCCAACCTGCTCTAGGTAGTGGCGAAGGACTCATTTACATGTCGCAAGTGCATTTAGCTCCATCTCGCTTCTTCTTGCAATCAGTACGACTACAAACCCTAAATTTCCCCTTTGGGAACTCCTCCTTGCACTCCTTCGCAAAGCAAACACCTTTGTGGGCCTAAGAGTCCTGAAGTTAGTAAAAGCATCATGGAAGTTACACTGGAGTTGCTGGACTTACCTCGTAAGTCTTCGGCCTAGAGATAGCGCTGCCGCGCTTCTCCATGATGTAGTTGTCGCGAGCCTCGATGTATTCGGCGCGGGCCTGGAGGAACTCAGCCTTGCGAGCGGCGAGATCTACAGACTCATCGGCCTCGTAGAAGGAGGCCGAGGCAAAAGAGCCAAGGGCAAAGAGAGAAACAAGGGTCTTGGTGAAATGCATTTTGACAATGGTAAATTAACTTGAAAAGTGTAGTAGTCGGAAGGTAGGATGCGGAAGAGAGTTAAAATGGCTGAATAAGAATGGACTGGTGTGAGAGACGATGCAATTGTTCTGCCGTTGACTGCTTCCTTATATCATTGAATGTTCCCGTTAGATTTGCTTAATAGTTCTAATTTAAAATCCATCGTTTCTTGGGTTTCCAGGTCAAAGCTGCTGGGTAAATACACACTGCTTATGGACGCAGGGTTCTTTGGAGGATCGTCACGACTTGAGAGCAGTCCAGCCGCCTGACGCTAGCCTGTGGCAATTACCAGACGGACATGATGGCTTCATTTCGAGCGAGCCCCAAGGAGCAATCTCCCTATCAGATTACTATTTTAGGCGAAACAATTTTTGCAGGATTGGCTGACCGACAAGTTGCACAGGCCAGCAGGATATTCTGCTGACTTGGCGATTTTGCCAACTATAAAATTGCCCGATGGGGGAGGATTCTGCGCCTCCGCCTGTAGTGCTTACGGAAGAGAGTGACAAACTGTCGCAGAAAGAAATTAACTAGGGAACCCTTTCGTCGGTAGCATATATATGGAGTTTTCCGTGTGGGGGTAGTGAATGCAAACCGGCCGATTTTGCATTGCATAGATATTGAGATGGCGCTTCATAGCGGTACGGAAAGCGTCTCGTTATGCATCTACGGACCAGCTCGACAAAGAAACTGCCTGGATGAAGGAATATTCGGCCTGACCGCACATCTCCTACCCCGGTGCGCGTGTACAGAGGGATTGACTCGCGAGTTCAAGGTATCCTGTTCCCCACGAGTAATTGCCGGGCTTGGGTCTCAGCTCATGAATATCGAACGGGGATATCCGTTTGATCAACTGAGGTTGAAGTAAGAGCCGTGACTGAATGGGGAAGGTCGGCAATAACGAATGCTTATTTGCCGGTGTTGGTAAGCGGCAATATCTACCGGGCCAGGTTTAGTTGAACCAGGATCAACGCAAAATCATGACACACTGGGGGAACAAATCCCGGTTCGTTACTGGCCTGGTCGACCAGCTTACTGCGATGCGGCCGAACAAAGTCTCAGGTGTTGGGGCTCTCACATCGGCCAACTTCCCTGCCATTTGATCCCAGAGCAATCCTGTTTTGAATGGCCGCTGTTAATAAACCAAGGTAATGGTACTATCTGCTTCTCTAGATGGATCGAAGAAGTTCCATTACCGCTAGCCTGCTTATTCTTCCCCTTTCCCGCGTTATTTGTGAGCCAGTGCGCGTGGCATTGGGCCAGAGGAAATTCGGACAAAATCATCTCTCTCTCTCGGCCTACTCGGTTGCATTTCATACACAAGCGCAACTAGAGATTAAGTTGAAAAGGGACCTTGCAGAGTCCCCTTAGAAACAGCCCTGCTGAAATCATCAAGTTGGCTCGAGGGTGTCCATAACACTGTTTAAAATGGTAGCGCTACGAGCTAAGCTTTAGCAAATCGGACGGTGATGTTTTGACTGGGGGCTATTTTGGGGTTGGGCGGTTGGAAGGTCCCTGCTGAACTCTTAGCCACGTGAGAACAGGAGCAACAATGCGGATAGTGTTGCTAATCCTGGCGCTATTTATTCTGCAAGATCATCAAAGTTTCTCCGATATTGGTTACAAGCGGCTGGCTATTGGACCCGAGGGTATGGTCCTGGGAATATGTACAGCTGCGTCATATGTATGTACTCCCCCAATCCTTCAGTCATCCCTCTCTTTCCAATATGCCAAGCGGCGTGCTTCTATTTTTGTCATTGGCTTTTTCTAAATCAGAAGGTATTCGCGTGTTCACCTTTTGCAGATTATTTCCCTTCAGCAGGTTCATATGGGCTACAATTATCGACCCGCTAGCTACAACGCAGCACAGGAACATTGCCTCCTACTACAATCATTCTGTTCGAAATAAGGACTAATAGCAGAAAGTGTGTTGTTGATCTATATAATCACCAGCGCGTGGGTCAGAACTGTATTGAATTTAGAAACAAGCACGCACTTCCCACCTTGGGCTGTCGAAATTGTGTTCAACGAGACTAGCCACGTGATAGACACAAAATAAATGGCTCTCAAACTAATGATGAACCCTTTTTGTGCCACGGACTACCGCAAAGACCGGCCTCTGCCGCCAAAGCTCCCAGAAACTCGGATCATTTTGCATAGCCTCAGCCTTCTCGTGTGGCATGATCTGAATGTCCTTCAGGCCGTACTTTTCATGCAGTTCAAACGAACCTGAGCGGCTTATATCTAATGATGTACCCTGGAAGTCCCAAGGGTCGTCCGCGTGGACGATGGTGGTATATGTGAAACCTCCAGGGACAGGCTTAGGATTCCGCATGGAGACTCCGTACTTTTCATCGCTTGCGGCTGGTCCGTGTAGGTCGGCAACACGTACGCCGACAAAGATGCCGCCAGGCTTTAGGTATTTGGAGATATTCTGCCACATTCCTTCAAGAATTTCAATCTCGGAAGCATGGTCAAAAATCCAATTAGCCATGACTATATCATACTCCTTATCGAGAGGAAGATGATTCATCGGTTTGGCAACATTGGCCTCATAGCAACGGATGCGGTCTTTGCGACCGATTGATTCCTCCACGTCTTGAGCGACTTTGAGCATTTCCGATGATAAGTCGACTATATCCACACGACTTGCACCGAGCTCAATTGCTTCGCGTGCATGAAGGCCGGCGCCGCCACCCAAGTCTAACGCGATCAGTCCTGAAGCATCACCAAGAGCCATCTTGATGAGCTGAGACTCCAGCGTGATCGATGGTACATGGCTAGCATCGTTATAAGATTTGGCGGACTTATTGTAGTCCTGTTTAATTTGTTCTGCAGAAGACATGATGAAAAGAGTAGGCTGATCTGGATACTTGCCAACGCTATGAGGCCAATACTTGAGGAAGTCTAAGGGAGAATATATAAGTTTTGGCTTGGATACAAACTGCAATTCTTTCATGATAAGGCCCTTAAATGAGGGGTTTTCAGGCTTTCATGCAACTCCGGTGAATGGCTAGAACATGCATAATGTACGTACACCTGCCAGCAGTTGATAGGTGTGCTGAGAGAACATGGTTGCATAAACTGCATCAATTAATCACTTGGTGTTTCATCAACAGCTCAATACGCCGTTTTAATAGAACTATATCGCATGATTTCCAAAAGAGAGCATATGCAAACCCATGTACAATGAAATGACTTGCTTCTCTAGACGAGCTTAATGCATGGAGTGGATAGAACAACGCTATTGTGGAACACTCTTGATACTACCCCAACGATGGATAATGCAGAATGTTATGATGGTCACCCCAAGCAAGTCAAGAAGCGGGGGAGTGGAAGTGGGCTTTTCATTGCGGCGTAAGACGTAGCATGCAATGTAGCATTGAAGAATTGCATTGAAAAGGTTTGTTATCGTAAGGATAATAATGATTGATTCGACACGTTCCTTGCCAAGAAGGTCCTATGTCCACACAGCCGGTCCAGGGTATGGGTACGCTCCATTCTCGGCGTAAATGTTGAATGTGAGGCCAGCATCACTCTTAGAATAGGCACCAGGGAAAGCTACTAGGCTCGTGGGCGTGCTTGTTCCGCTTCCAGTCACTTGCAGCTGAGCGCAAGCAATGTAAAATTGAGGAGCGCCAGCGATATGCAGACCGATGTGCTCTGCGCGGAGGAGATAATTGCCGGGCTTGAGCTTAGACGGAATGGTCGTGTAGAATTCAGTCATCTCCGTTTCAAAGGGTGGGTAGGAGCCGACTTTATTCCCGTACTGGTCTATCTTGAACCAAACATTCCCACTATGTGCCCATGAGTTGACGTCTTGGCCATCGGGGACTCGAGCCATGTAGAATATAAGAGGCCCTGGGTGGCCCATGCTGTTGCTTGAGACGAACCCAATTCTGGACCCTGCAGCGACGGTTTGGACGGCGGATGCGGCACGGCCGGTTTTTTCAAAGCAACCCATCAGGCTAGAGGTAACATCTTCAATAGGGTATGCGTTGGGGTTGTTTTGAGTGTCCCGGATGTATTGCCAGTCGCTTGATTTAACCCCATTTACAATAGTGTTGGGGAAGAAGTCTGCACAACAAGAGTATTGGTGAAAGAGTTAGTTGATTTGCTCGCTTATCAGTAAGCCAATTGGAACTTTTCAATCTTACAGTGACCAAATGTGGGAGTCGCCAGAAGCAGCAACAGTTTCAGATTCATCATGTTGAATAATATGTCGTGAGAAAACTAAGTCGAGTAGGTCCTTGAGCGCATATCCAATGCCGACGGTCCAGAGCCGGGAATTGGCGGTATATAAGTCTTGCATCTGAGGCACACTAGCATGGAGTTTAAGGAACGGAAGGGATCCTACGTTGAAGATGGAAACTCGGTAGCTCCATCCTCCGCGCTGCGAGACCCCGTTTCGGGTATGGCCCGCGTGTTCCAGAATTGGCGTATCATCCAAGTTTCAACCAGTGGCTAGAAGCCGAAGGAAAACAGAGGTTATTGGTCAATTCATGCGGCAAATAGATGACTTTGCATGCAAGCTCCGCGTGAAGGGGTTGCAATGCCTCAATGTTACGAGATATTCCTCGAACCAAAATCCTTCCTGAATAGCCAACGTGAGACTGTGTTCGTCTCGTGACTCAAACCCCTTGTACATTAAGATAATATATAAACCCGCTTTGGGATATTTCGGATATATCGAGATTGACCCGAGTTTTTTTTCGACTCTGACGGATGAATCGGTAAATATGAAGTGACTGATGCTTTTTTGACCTCATAACTCTAGTCCTTGCCGTGAATTTCATCGGATATTTGTCAACTATAACATGGTTATTTTGTAATAGTCGAGTATTCTTGCCGATCGCAAAGCTTCTTAGGAGATACTATCTTATACATCAGATAACGGTACCAACTTACGGGCTCTATCTAATCACCACGACTAGAGGATGGATTAGTTGTGCTAACTTGTACCGTTTGGAGTCTTTTCGAGGCCTTTGTGTGCGTTTCATCCATACTTTAGGGTATCTGAAGCAATTGGAAAGATATATTCCGGTATGTGGTCCAGTAATGGAAGTAGTCAGTAGTGTATATATTTTTCATTGGTCTCAATACCCTAATTCTCATACCTTCGCCCTCTTTACCTAAAGAAAAAATCTATAAACTTTTCTACTAATAACTTACTTACTATTAGAGAGGCTTAATTTAATAGTAATTAATAGATAAAAGTTAAGTCCTAAACTTATATTAGAAATAAGTCTTTTTCTTCGGGTTTTTTCTTTCAGGTTTTTTTTTATAATAAATATTAGAAGGATTCTCTCTGAATCACTGCCCGGGTCTAACGGCTGCGCCTTAGAGCTCCAGATAGGGTCGATTCGTCTGAGAGAGTAGTATTATTCTTGCTAGCTGTGATCTGCCTACGCCGATCGCTAATTATCTCTCTTTCTTATCACCCCTCGATCGTGATAGCGGTTATCACGTGTGGGCAACGCTCAGCCAATCAGAGGGCTGCATTCAACAATAAACTACATGTATATTTGAAACCCACAGGGCTGTGAACAATCATTCCTTCGGGCATACCGCATTGTTCTAACCTTTTCTTCTACGCCTTCTCAAACGCCTGGCGGAGGTCCTGAGCTAGCCGGAATCACTGTAACCTGTTCGATGTGTTCATGGACATGGGTCTCCTCGCCAGCAATGTCCAGATAGACCCAGAAATCCAGTTTCCAGCGGAGGTGGATATTGAAAGTGGTGAAGCTCGGGAATATCGATCTTGGAAGGCGCAGGTGCATAGCAGCCCCAAGGTCCGCGGCTTCAACGTCGTCGCCGCATGGAACGTCAATGGCCAGCGGACGGAGATCATACCCATCGCCTTCGAGTTCGTGATCTTCCTCCCACCATTGTTCGTGGCGAGCAAATCCCATTTTTCCTGACGCGCACAGGATGTCGCAAAATGACGCCAGTACTCCTCTGAAGCAGACGACCCTTGCTTTTGGGGCGGGCTTGCCCCGGATTTCCTCGCTCGAGTCCGACCAGTTGGGCACGACTCGAATGAAAAGGGGGATCGAGGGCTGGTCGATTTGGAATACCGAGGGCGCGTGGGTTTCAATCTTGAATGCAAAGTCTGGTACTGAAGGCGTACCGAAAAACTTCTTTACGCTGTCCATTGCTGATAACTCTGCATTCTCCATTCCAGGCAATAGACGTTGGGTAGTAACCTTCTTTTCATTCTTGAAGGGGACCAAGGAGAAATCGACAAGAGGAGGGGCTGTATTGCGTGCCCGAAGTTGGATTGGTACCACAGCGGTTGCCGTCTCCGCGGAGCCACTTCGCTTATGCTCAAAGACGGCTTCCAAGTAGTACTCGACAAAGCCTTCCCTCCGAGAATAGCCAGAGTTCTGACCCATCATGAATGAGCCGGGGAGCTCCATCTTGCTGACTGTCTCATAGTCAATGTCAATTAGCGCGTCCTGTCCTTTGTGATTGCCGGGGTAATGACTGGCATCAACATGTGTGGGTATTTGGACAGCAAAACTCCATTGACGGGGCTCCGTGTTGCCTGGGATTTGCATAGGACCCTTGAATACATTCTGCTTCACTTTGAGCAATTCGTAGCGTCCGCGGCGGGGTGTGGCGCCACGATCATTTCGGTCCATGAACTTGGACTTGGCTCGGCCATGAAGCACAACGCTGAGAGTAACCTCGGAATCGACCAAGGCACTTACACGAGTGATGTTGCCGGTGACGGTCTCTCCAGGGGTATAGGTGTCGCGTTCGACCTTGATGGCCAGGTCATCGTCAGATCTTGCCTCAGTCTGCGGCATCTTGAGTATGCTGATGGGGCGGCTTGTGTAGTGGGATAGAGCGAGAAAAAGAGCGAGAATTATAAACGTCGACAGGGTCGTCAGATGAAGAAGACGAAGATGGAGGAGTAGAAAGTTAAGAAGTCCTTTTTTTTTTTTCGTGACGAGGAGAAGGAGGAGGAGGGGTCGTCTCGACTGCAGGCTACAGTCAGCAGGATCAGACCAGCCCCAACAGTCTGGCCAACAGCATGAACAATCATTGGGCACAGCAGCATCATTCAGCTGCCGTTGGTTGCCCATTGAAATAAAATGCGCATTGACGCACTTAGCGTATCCCTTTTAGTAATTGTGAGCCAACAGGTGTTGCAACCGGATCCTTGTCCTGACCCAGCGTCTCACTTGCAGCAACGCGCGATTTATATCTGAGTGCTGCACAATTCGAGGTTTAGTTGAATCGGTCGGGTCTATCAGTATTCATCAGCCAACTGATGCCATGCGAACTATCCAGGGCTAGTCGAGGAGGCTCTGGCAAGATACACGGCATACGGCCTCACTGCTAGCCGCCGACTCCCCTGTCAATAAATTAGGTGGCCCGGCCACGGTCGACCCGCCGGCGGCCTCGCGGGCATCTTCCACGGCGAGGGTGGCGATGAGAAATATCAGCCCGTTGCCTTAGCACAGCCTATGCTCCCCGAACCCCTTGCCCCTCACCCCACCTCGTGCTATGCTAATCCTTTTCTGTTCGTGGGGATAAGCACAGCCAGACGACCACCAACTTGTAGGTTGCTGGACTCGATAGCCCGTGCAGCATCCGCACAAGCAGTGTCCCTGGCATTCAAGCCATGACACAGTCTAATCGAGCACCGTCATAGACCGCACTAGTTCCATCGCTATCTCCCATTCCCCTCGGCGTGGCGTTGATGGAAATAGCAGTGCTGCAGGCCGCTACTTCGTGGAGGCCTGGTAATCCTTACCCGTACGGGATGTGGGTGGTACTCGGGAATCTGCCATGAAAAAAGAGGTTGTCCAAGCGTCTGTTTTAAAGTGCCACGAATTGCCCCACTTCTTTCAATGCCATATGGGCGGACCCACTGGTATCGGTTGAGTGAATCAATTTGTTTGGCCTTAACCTATCGGTGAGATAGCAATGAGCGTCAAAAACCCTTGCCACGACAGTGAAAGCGATTTGATATCGATAGTCTTGTTCTCTTTCTTCAGAATATGTATATATTTATATATCAACAAGGCCGATTAGACCTATGGTATCGGACTCGCCATTTGCTCATTGGGTGCTAAGGTGGCGGTAGGGAGATACATCGCGGTAGGGAGATACATCGCGCTAGGCACGACCTTGGCTGTGGGTGGAGACGATGATTAGGTACCTATCTATCTAGGTGTGTTCTGTCAGGCGTCATGTGAGATGATCCACTATCAAAGGCCTTTTTTGGAACGATGCATTCTTTCTGCTTTCTTGTCCAGATAGCCTGGATTTTAGATCACCCAATATAGATATAACTCGTAGTCTATGGTTGTTCAAGGGGACCCTGCTGGAAGGGAACTGGCATGTACCTTGCCCTGAAATCAGATATATTCAATTGACGGAGGCCTCTAGTGAGTCCAGCCTGAGTGTGTTCCGTTTGGGAAACTTGAGGAGTAGTACCAAACGCGGCGATGGATGCTGGGATTAGAAGATAAAGGTGTGACACACTGGATGGCCTAATTTTGTTTCATCAACGGATCCCCGTAAACAGGTAAGACTGTCTTGACTTCAATACACACCCATGGTTTGGCTTCTTACTTTCCCTCAATTATGCGGCGCTGAAGGCAGTTGTCGTGGCTGGTCGTCTTATTTTTGTTTCATTGTCCAATGAAGGGGTCTCTTGGGCCACAAAGAGCATTAACTATTCCCGAAAAGAGAAGGCGTAACGCAAAACCTGAGAGATTGTGCCATTCCAGCCGTTGGGCGGACGGTCATCATGTCCCCAGTTGTGTATGAGTCTTTACGGCTGACCAACAGCCATGTCTGCTTTTCTGACCTTGCTCCTTTGGTTGTATGATGAACGCTATTCACTGCTTTCGGAATGTCTTTGCCCTCATTTCCGGTAGGATTCGCACTAGACTAAAGTACGCCTGGCCAGTATAACACCCAACAGTTCCTGGCAGGGCATATCATCTGGTCTCTATCGTTTTTGGGGTGAAGATCTGCAGCTAAACCCTAAGAATAGTATCAAGATGGCAAAAGATGGCAATACTGCGAATTCCAAAGGTCTATTGCGAGTAAGGTAGGCAGTGAAAATAAGTATATAGAGGCTCTTCCTCGCTCCAGGCCGACAGCTTTTCTTTTCCTCATCAACCCAAGGCACTGAAAACCAATCTGCAACAAAAGTTGATCTCTTCTTGCATTCTTCCACTCTTACCTTCTTGACATTTATATTCTTGCTCGCCCAAAAATTCCTATTCTTACTCACCATCTATTTCATCGATCCATTTTTATCTGTCTTTCTCCATCTTTGACTATCTAATTGACACTCTGCTCAAAATGGTTGGCCTCAAGCAAGTCGTTACCGCCATTGTCGCCCTCAGCCTGGCTGAGTGCACAGTGGCTACTCCCAACACTGGTATTGTCGAAGAGCGCGGCCTCCGTGGTCTTGAGGCTCGAGCAGATGCCAAATTCAGAAATTCAATCAAGAAAGACCCCAGCAAGGCCTTACGTCCTGTGAATGGCATTGGGTCTCCTACAGTTGCCAAGGGCTCATTCCAGCGATCCAGGGGTCGGCCCAAGCAGCGCAGCCTCGAGGTTCGTCGAGGCGGCAAGAACAGAGCTTATGTCTGGGCAAACAAGGGCAAGATCGCCGATCGTGTATTTGCAGGTACGGGGGCCTTGAAAGATGGCGTCGATATGGTTCAGTCACTCGTGGGTCACGGTCAGCCCAAGCAGCGCAGCCTCGACGACGACCTTGAAGAGCGCGCTTTTGAGGACTACATCATGGAGCGCTATTATTCCTAAGTGAAAGAACTTCGACGGGCATGGTAGTCCCGGAATCATAGTACCCTGAAGTACCTTTAACAACCCGCCTTATGGGCATATGTCGTGGAACGTGGTGTAAGGTAGCTTGGTGGCCTTGTATTGATTGAAAGAGGGTGGTTTTGAATGGGCTTTGTATTTAACCTGGTTTATATTAGTATGCTAAGTGATATATATATAAGCGTGTAGAACTTTCTGCAGGCTTAGTTTATCGAGTGATGGTGCAGAATCTCCTTTACTGACTTTCCCCCTATATCTTATCTAATTAGATTTTTAATATTCTGTAAAGTTTTAAATTAGTATTAATACTATTTTAGATTTAGATCTTTAAGAAATTCATTTATTATAAATAAAAATATTCATATTTCTGCCCGTTTTATAAAAAAAAAAGGCTTAATAAGAAAGGATAGCCTACAATAGCACATAAGGATAAAACCCAGGCTCAGGGTAATCAATTCTTCAGCACCTTATATATAATTTATATTACATTTTTACAAGCTTTCAAGAGAGCTTTAACTAGTAATAAAAACATAGACTTTTCTACTAAAAGAAGAGATTTCAAGTAAAAATCTGATTCAATAAACTATACTACAAAGCCTATACCTCAGACATATTCCGATCCCCACCAACACAACAATAGAGACCTCACGAAGGACATTCAGCAAAAGCAAAGGATTAAATACAAAAGAGAGCCTTTTAGAACAACTTTCAAAAGTTAGTCACCTATAACAGCTGGTATTCACTAGTTATCACCAACCTAAATACTAATCAGCCCCTCACCAGCTTAATATATAGAGAGTAAATAGTATCCCTTATATTCTAGTAATAATATTATTTTCTAGATAATTTATAAAGGGGGACTTCTTCCCTAATATTAAGCTAAATAACTATTTAATATAAGAAAAAGAGTAATAAACTAGCTAGCCTTAATATATATATTATTTAAACCGCTGAAATATTAACTACCTCTTTAAGATATCTATATATCCTCGGAGAGGGATAATATTATTATAAAACTATAACTCTTAATACTAGTATAGTACCTCAGTTAAATCCTTAGGTAGATTTAGCTATCTATCTATACTATAAGCCTCCTTTGAGAATTAGTTGCTATTTATACTATTATACCCTGAACCTATAATATACTTTTCCTAAACAGATTTAAGGCTATAGAAATATAATAATTAGATTAACTTATACTGGACAGGGTCTAGGGTAGATCAGGGTTAAACTAATTAGAGTATTATTCTAAGTAGTATAATCAGATTATTATATAGCTATATAATATAAGTTACTATTAATATATAAGTATTATAGAGGTAGTAATAATAGATATATAGATAATATTATTAATAACTATTTAAAAGAGTATTCTAGCTAATAAAATAAATATATATATATATCCTATATAGAGTATATTATAAATAAAGTATATACCTATTATATTATATAGTATACTCTATCTTTTCTACTAATAAGAGATAGATTACTCCGGATTATTAGTAAGCCTAAATAATTCTTAGCTAAACTTACTCTAGATTATTAATAAGCTATTATAAGCCCTTAGTATATATATATATTTATTTTATTAAATAAAATACTCTTTTAAATAATTATTAATAATATTATCTATATATCTATTATTACTAGTTCTATAATACTTATATATTAACTATAATTTATATTATATAGCTTAAGATAATCTAATTATATTATTTAGAATAATATTCTAATTAGTTTAATTCTAATTTATTCTAGACTTTATTTAATATAAGTTATCTAACTATTATATATTAATAACTCTTATTTAACTAATTATTTTATCTTAATTACTATATAATAATAAAAAAGATATTATAACTATTATAGTATCTTAAGTTTAGTAGTAATATATTCCTATTACTAATAATAACTTATCTACTCTAACTATTAAAGATAATATAATAAATAAAGATAGTAATAATAGTAATAATAATAATAATAATTATACTAAGGAAATATAGCTTTTATAAAATTAAATTAACTAGTTTAATATATATTTTATAGATACTTACTAGGAATTAGCTAATATAGTAGCTCTTATAATATAATAAGCTATTATAAATACTAATATCTATATATAAGCTATAATTACTATTTAAGGAAAAGAGTTAGAATAACTACTTAAGCTACTATTATTTAAAATATTTAATAGAACTTAAAATAAGCTTTAGAGATTTATAATCTAATTCTAAGTATACTTTAATTACTTTTCTATTATACTTAATATTAATAAAAGGAAGATTATATATATTTACTTATAACTTAAAGGAATTATATTTAACTAGTTTAAACCTATTATAAAGGAATATCTTAGTAGATAAGAAAACTAATAAACTATTAATATTATAATAAATTTTAATTACTTTATAGAAGTTCTTAAATAGATCTTTAGTATTTAAGATAAAAAGTATAAAGTAGAATATAAAATTAATATATTTATTTAGAAAGAATTATATTTAATCTTTAGTATTTACTATCTTTAGTTACTAGCTAAAACTAGATAGAATAAGAAATATACTATATCTTACTATTTTAACTAATTTAAAAAAGAAGTTCAGAATAAACTCTATAAGAAAGATAGACTAGTAAGTATTTATAAATATATAATTATAACTATAAGAATTAATAATTAATAGTACTAGTAGTAAACTTATAAATAGTAAATAATTTATTTTACTAATATTAGAAAACTATAATAATAATATACTATAATCTCTAGGATATATATAAATCTTATAGAGCTAGAAGCTATAGAAAAATATAAATATTATAATTATAATAAAATCAGATATATTTTACCCTAATATTTAGAATTTAAAAAAAATAAAAAGAAGAAAGATTAAAAACCTACTAAGAATAGTAAAAAATAATTAGAAGTAATTAGAAAAACTAATACTAAAGTTTTAAGAATAATATATAAAATTAATTAGAAAGAAACTCCTATAACTATTATAATTTCTAAATTTCTCTTAAGGAATATATCTATCTTTAGAGAAATACTAGAACCTAAGGAATATATAAAACTTAGTATAATTAAAAAATAATAAGAAGAAATCTAATAGATTTTCTAAAAGTTTAAAAGAAAGTTTAAATAAGAGGAATAAGTTCTAGAATTTAAACTATTTACTAAATATAAATATATATTCTATTATACTAATAGAGTTATTCTATAAAATACTATTAAAAAAGAATAATACTAATAGATAAAAATAGAAATTAAAGCTAAATATAATAAACTCTATATATATTATTAAGAAAAAATATAAAAATAATATCTAGATATATTAGAAGAATTAGTTATTTTTAAAAATAATACTATTAGTACTATATAGCTTAGTAATAGTATATATAAAATACTAATCTATATAGAAACTATATAGATATATAATTACTCTTTAGAATTCTAGATAATTTATTATAATAACTATTATTTAAAATATTAAATAGAAAAGATAAAGAATAATTTCTTTCTATATTTTAATAGAAGAATACTTAATAAATATAATAATTTATATACTAATAGTATAGTATAAAATAATATATTATTTTTAAGAAAGATTTAAAAGAATACTCTAAAGAATATATTTATAATAAACTACTAGCTAAATTATATTCTAAACTAAAGTATAAGATTTATAAAAAGGCTAAAATTAAATTATAATATAAAAATAAGGATCTTAAAGACTAGATAATAGCTAAATATAATAGCTAAATTAATTAATATTATAACTAGAAGTATAGAAACTATTTAGAAATTAAGAAAATGGTATTAGAACTAGTTAAATATAGTAATAATAATATAAACCCTATTAAACTATATCTTTAATAGTACTAGCTATAGGAAGAGAAAATAAAATAATACTATAAATAAGATATACTATTTCTAATAGATAGTATAGAAAATAGTAATATAAAGAAATAAGAAATTACCTCTACTAATAAAAAGAAATAAAACTAAACTTACTCTAATAAAGAAATACTAATTATAATTAATAAATTAAATAATTAGAAAAAGAAATATAAATAATTTATTCCTAGTTCTATAAATAAACTAAAAATCTTTATAAATATTCTAAAATAAATATTTAAAAATAAAGAAAAATAAGAATAACTTAAATAATAAATTAATTAGATAAAAAATAATATAAACTATTTATAATAAAGCTATAGTATAATAAAATAGAAATTAGAAGATCTTAGAAGCTATTAAAAGAGGAAATTTAATTAATATTATTATAGATATTAAGATTAAGAGATACTAGCTTATAGTATAAATAGACTATAGAGTATTATATAATTATATCTTACTAATAGTAATTAACTAATTCTACTTATTATAGAGGATAAAGAAAAAGTTCTATAATATTATAACTCTAGATAGAATATTATTTAAGTATAATAATAGAATTATTAACTCTAAAACTAATTATCTTATAACTAAGATCTAAAGGAAAGAAATTTAATATTATATATAACTTAGTACTATTAAATTCCTATAATATTATATTAGGATTATTATAATTATAAGATATAAATCTACTAATAAACTAGTTTACTAGCTATATAAAGTAGAAGAATACTCTTATAAATCTATATTAGAATTAATAAAAATTAAAATTTTATTAGATATTAGAAAAATATAATAATTCCTTAATAACTAAAGATATTACTATAAAAAATTAAAATAATAACTTATAATAATAAGTAGATATAGTAGTTATAGTCTTAATAGTATTATAACCTAGTATACTAAAAAACCTATTCTACTAAGAATTATAATAAATAAAATAAATCTTAGGCTAAATATAAAAGTTAGAATAATCTCTAGAAATAGACTTTATTAATTAGATATATATAATAAATTAGTAAAAATATAATTATAATATTAAGTTTAATTTATAGTATAAATAAACTAGAAAGAAATAATAATAAAAAGATAAAGAAAAATACTTTAAAAGAGAAAAACTAAACTATATTCTAAAGAAGTATTAGAAATATAATAAACTATTTAAAGAAACCTTAGAAACTAAATTATTATAATATAACTAATAGAACTATAAAATCTCTATTATTAAAGGAAAAGAATTAGTCTTTTATAAACTCTATAACCTTATAGAGCTTTAGTTATAAATACTCTATAAATATATTAATAATATACTAGTAAAAGATTATATATAAGTATTAATTTTATCTATAGGATACCCTATAATATTTATATTTAAAAAGAATAATAAACTCTATTTAGTTATTAACTATTACTAGCTAAATAAGATTATATATAAAAATAGAATATTCTTACTATTAATTATAGAACTTAGAAATTAATTATAAAGTAAATAATAGTTTATTATACTAGATCTAAAGAGAGCTTATAACTTAATATAAATTAAGAAAGAAGATAAATAGAAAATAGTATTTAGAATAAAGTTTAGCTTATATAAATATTTTATTATATCCTTTAGATTAATAAATATATCTATAATATTTTAATAAATAAATAATTAAATACTCTAGGAGTATCTTAATATTTTTATAATTATATATCTTAATAATATTTTAATATTCTTAAATAATCTAAATATATATAAGGAATATATATATAAAATTCTAAAAAAACTAGAAGATATAAATCTTCTAGTAGAACTTAAGAAAAATTAGTTTTATATTAAGAAAGTTAACTTCCTAGAATATACTATTTAATCTAATAAAATATAAATAGAAAAAAATAAAATTACTATAGTTTCTAAATAGAAAGAACTAATAAATATTAAGAAAGTATAAGCTTTCCTTAGATTTACTAATTATTATTAATAATTTATTAAGAACTATAGAAAAATTACTATATTACTATATAATTTAATAAAGAAAGAAAAAGAATTTTAATAGAACTTAAAATATTAAGATATATTTAATAATATTAAGAATTATATAACTAATAAATCTATACTATAAATATTTAATCTAAATAAGAAGATAGAACTTAAAACTAATACTTTAAACTTTATAATTAGTATATAAATTAGTTAAAAAGATAACTAAGGGAAACTATACCTTATAGCCTTTTATTTAAAGAAACTATATAGTATAGAACTTAATTATTTTATTTATAATAAAGAATTTATAGCTATTATATATATATTTAAAGAATTTAAATACTATTATTTAGAAATATAATATAAAGTTAAGATATATATAGATTATAAAAATATTTAGTATTTTACTATAATTTAGTAACTTAATAAAAGATAAATATACTATACTAAATATTTATCTAAATTTAATTATAAGATTATATATTAAAAGGGATTAGAAAACAGAAGAATTAATACTCTTAGCTAGAAATCTAAATATAAATAGGTAATATTAAGAATAAATAGATAGCTATTTACTATAAATAATAAAGAATACTTAGTATAGAAGATATTAAATACTATACTAAAGGAAATAGTATATATAAAAATCTAGATAAATATTATACTAAATATAGATATAATATAGTAAGATATAAGAATAGTACTTATTAAAGAAATTTATAAATATTTACTTTTAGAATATTAAGAAGTTAAAAAAATATTTAATAGAATAAGATAATATTATAATTACCCTAGTTTATAAAAAGATATATAAACTATAGTTTTAGAATATAATACTTATATATAAATTAAATCTATAAGATATAATATTATAAATAAAGACTACCTTCGGGCTATAGGAAGTTATATATAAAGTAGATAGTACTAATCTACTTTAGTAACTAATAAGGGTAATTTTACTTTAGATAAATAAAGTTTTAAGTAAAAACTATTATAAATACTTTAGTAAATATATTAATATATATATATATTTATTTCTATATTTTAAATACTCTCTTAAATAGTTATTAATAATATTATCTATATATCTATTAAAACTAGCTCTATAATACTTATATATTAATAGTAACTTATATTATATAGCTATATAATAATCTAATTATACTACTTAGAATAATACTCTAATTAGTTTAATCCTAACTTACTCTAGACCCTATTTAATATAAATTATCTAACTATTATATATTAATAACTCTTATTTAGCTAATTATCTTATTTTAGCTACTATATAATAATAAAAGGATATTATAATTACTCTAGGAACTCCTACCTAGTAGAATAATACTTCTAAGGGACTAACTATTTAGTAGATAATTAAATAACTTATACTATATATTAAAAATCTTAAGAGGAAATATTAGAAAGATTAAAGAGAAATTATTTATTTAATACTATTAGAATCTTTCTCTAAAGATATTTAGGAATTAGATATATTTAAAATCTAATTTTAAGCTTATTTTAAATTCTTTCTAATAAAGCTTAAGAAAAATAAAGATAGAATTAGATTTATAGGAATATATCTTACTAATACTATAGAATAATAATTCTAGATATTCCTTTATAACTAGTATAATAATAAAGCTAAACTAGAAAATAGAGATTAAATAATAGTTAATATTCTTATAAGCTATAATAACTTTATTATTATACTTATAGAAGCCTTTAGGAAGATTAATTATAAATAATAAGCTATTAAGGAACTTAAGGATCTCTAATAGACTAGAGCTATCTTAAGCTATACTACTAAATTTAGAGAGGTTATATTCTACTTAGACTAGAATAATAGCTCTCTTAAAACTATATTCTATAATAGATTTAAAGATAAAGTTAAGAACTAACTCTTTAAAATAAATAAACTAGATAATTTAATTAAATATATAGCTATAGTAGTATAAATTAATAACTATATTTATAAATAAAAACTATAAAAGAGAAAAGAATATAGTAATTAGAACTATATTAAAACTAATAAATCTAACTATAGAGTATAATATACCCTAATACTATCTATAGTATCTAGGATATATTTAGAATCTATAGAGCTAGGAGCTATAGAAAAATATAAATACTATAACTATAATAAGATTAGATATATTTTATCTTAATATCTAAAGCTAAAAAAGTAAAAGAATTAGAAACCTACTAAAGAAAGTAAGAAATAGTTAGAAGTAGTTAAGAAAACTAATAAAAAGATTAAGGTTCTAAGTATAATATAGAGAACTGCTCTATAAGGAATACTTAATAATCTTATACTTTCTAGATTTAGTCTAATCTTAGTATCTATTTATATTTAGGTTCTAAGTAAAGATAAGAAATAGGAATATAACTTTATAAAAGATAATTAGAAGAGGATTAGAAAAGAATTTAAAAAACTTAAGGAAAAATATAAAAAATAAGAAAGAAAAACTTATAAATATAAACTAATAACTAAGTATAAAGTAGTATTCTACTATAAAAATAATTTTATCTTATACTTAACCTATAATAAGAAATACTATTAGGAAGTAAAAGAATAAATAACTATAGAATATAATAAGGTATATATCTATTACTAACTAGTAATTTAGAAATAGAACCCTAATAATAATAACTAATTAGTAGTCTATAGAAGATAGCTAGTAGATATTATTAAAAACCTAAGAAGCTTATAAATACTAGAATACTAGAAAAATATCTTAAAGAAAGATTATTTTAAAGAATTATAGATTATATATTATAACTATAGATACTTATTATACTAGTAAAAGAAGGTTAATTTTAATACCTTTCTATATATAGCTAGTACTATACTACTAAGATATACTATAGTATAAACTTAGTACTTTATAAATAAATAACTATTAGTTAGATTATATACTATTTTAGAGAAAGACTTAGAAGAATATCCCTATAAGTATAATATAGAGGGAGAGTATATTAAATTATATTAGGATTTTAAATATAAAATCTATTAGAACTCTAAGATTAAACTCTAGTATAAATAGAAGAATCTTAAAGAATAAGCAGGATAGTAATATAAGAAGCAAATTAAGTAATATCTTAATTAAGTATATATATACTATCTGAAAGTAAAATATAAAGTATTAGATCTAGCCTGATATAGTAATAATAATATAAATATTACTAAGTTATATTTAGAGCAGTATTAATAATAGGAAGAAGAAGTCTGTAAATATTATAAATAAGGGTTACTATCTCTAACGGATAGTAAAGAAGAAAGTAAAGAAGAATAGGAAATAACCTCTACTAATAAGTAAGAATAGAATAAGATATATAATAAACAGAGTATACTATTACTAATAAATAAAGTAGGAGATTAGATAAGGAAGTTCTAATAATATATACCTCAGAATATAGACTAATCCTATACCCTAGAAGAACTTCTCTCCTATATACTATATAATATAAATTAGTATAAATAACTTTAAGAATAAGTTAACTAGGTAAAAAATAATATAAACTACTATAATAGGGCTATAATATAATAGAAACTAGAGAACCCTAGAAGTAATTAAAATAGAAAGCTTATTTAATATCCTTATAGATATTAAGATTAAGGGGAACCAGCTTATAATATTTATTAACTATAGAGTATAGGAAAATTATATTTTACTTATAGTAATTAACTAACTCTACTTACTATAGAAAAGAAAGGAAGAAACCTATATAGTTATAAATATTAAAAGCTTAAAATTTAAATATAATAATAGGATTATTAACTCTAAGACTAATTATCTTATAATTAAAATCTAAGGAAAAAAATTAATATTATTTATAACTTAGTACTACTAGGAACCTATAATATAATATTAGGATTACTATAGCTTAGAAATATAAACTTACTAATAGACTAGTTTACTAGCTATATAGAGTAAAAGAATACTTTTATAAACTTATATTAGAATTAATAGAAATTAAAATTTTATTAGATATTAGAAGAATAAGATAAAGCTTTAATAACTAAAGGTACTACTATAAAAACCCTAAATAATAACTTATAGTAATAAGTAGATATAGTAGTAATAGCCTTAATAGTACTATAACCTAGTATAAAATAAAACTTATTATAGTAAGAGCTAAGATAAATAATATAAATCTTAGGCTAGATATAGAAATAGGAATAATCCCTAGATATATTTTTAATACTAATTAATTAGAATTAATTAATAAAAGAATAATAATAAGAATATAAAGTTAAATATAGTTAATAGTAAAAAGAAATAGAAAAGCTACTAATAAAACTAATTAATAGTATTAGAATCTAAGAATAGAATTAAATAATAAATAAATAAAAAGTATAATAGAATTAGAAATTAGATATATAGTATAAATACTAATACTCAGAAGAAAGCTAATAACTTAAAAATATTCCTAATAAATATAGGTATTTTAGTAAATTATTTTAAGAAATTCTTAAAATAGAGCTACTATAATATAGCTAGTAGGATTATAAAATCTCTATTATTAAAGAAGGAGAACTAGATTTCTATAAACTATATAACCTTATAAAATCTTAGTTATAAATACTTTATAAATATATTAATAATATATTAGTAAAAGACTATATATATCTATTAACTTTATCTATAGAATATCTTATAATATTTATATTTAAGAAGAAGAATAAACTCTATTTAGTTATTAATAATTAGTAATTAAATAAGATTATATATAAGAATAGAATACTCTTACTGCTAATTATAGAACTTAGAGATTAGTTATAGAGTAAATAGTAGTTTATAGTACTAGATCTAAAGGGAGCTTATAACTTAATATAAATTAAGAAAAGAGATAAATAGAAAATAGTATTTAGAATAAAGTTTAATTTTCTATAAATACTTTATTATACTTTTCAGACTAATAAATATATTTATAATATTCTAATAAATAATTAATTAAGTACTCTAGGAGTATTTTAATATCTTTATAATTATTTATTTTAATAATATTTTAATATTTTCTAATAATCTAGAAATATATAAAGATTATATATATAAAATACTATAAAAACTATAAAATATAAATCTTCTAGTAGAATCTAAAAAAAGCTATTTCTATATATAAGAAATTAATTTCCTAGGATATACTATTTAACTAAATAAAATATAAATAGAATCTAGTAAAATTAATATAGTTAAAAGTTAGAAAATACTAAAAATTATTAAGGAAATATAAGCTTTTCTTAGATTTACTAATTACTATTAATAATTTATTAAGAATTATAGGAAAATTACTATATCTCTATATAATATTATAAAAAAGAAAATTAAATTCTAATAGAATAATAAATAGTATAAAGTATTTTATAAAATTAAGAAATATATACTTTTAGAACCTATACTATAGATATTTAATTCTATAAGAAAAGTAGAACTTAAAACTAATACTTTAGACTTTATAATTAGTATATAAATTAGCTAGAAAAATAATAAAGAGAAATTATACTCTATAGTCTTCTATTTAAAGAAATTATATAGTATAGAACTTAATTACCCTATCTATAATAAGGAATTTATAATTATTATATATATATTTAAGGAATTTAAATATTACTATTTAGAAATATAATATAAGGTTAAAGTATATATAGATTATAAAAATATTTAATATTTTACTATAACTTAATAACTTAATAGGAGATAAATATATTATACTAAATACCTATTAAAATTTAATTATAAAATTATATATTAAAAAGGGTTAGAAAACAGTAGAACTAATACTTTTAGCTAAAAATCTAAATATAAATAAGTAGTTCCTAAAATAAATAGATAGTTATTTACTATAAATAATAAAGAATATTTAGTATAGAAAATCTTAGGTACTATACTATAAAAAATAATATATATAAAAGTCTAAATAAATACTATACTAGATATAAAGATAATATAATAAGATATAAGAATAGTATTTATTAAAGAAATCTATAAATACTTATTTTTAGAATATTAAAAAGTTAAAAAAATATTTAATAGAATAAAATAATACTATAATTACCCTAGTTTATAAAAAGATATATAAACTATAGTTTTAAAATATAATACTTATATCTAAATTAAGTTTATAAGATATAAACCCTATAGAGAACTTAAACTAGTATAAATATCAGAATAATTATAATAATTAATATTCTTTAATTATATTATTAAGCTACTATTATTAATAGAATCTATAATAAAAGTATAATATAATAATATCCTAATTATTATTAATAGACTTATAAAATATAGATACTTTATCTTATATAAGGAAATAAGCTCTATAGAAGATCTTATATATTAGTTCCTATAATATATAGTTAGTTACTATAGATTATCTAAAGAAGTAATTTTAAATAGAGGAATAATATTTACCTTTAAGTTTTAGTAATTACTTATAGTATAAATAGATACTAAGTATAAGCTTTTAATAGCTTACTATCCTTAGAATAATAGATAAATAGAATATTTAAACTAAATACTAGAATAATACTTATAAATATATATTAATTATAAATAAGATAATTAGATATAATTATTATTTATAGTATAAATTATATATAATAGTTTAGTATAAGAATCTATCTAGTTTATATCTATATATATAAACTATAGCTATAAATTAGAATTCTAAAACTAATAAATACTTAATAAACTAAATATATCTATTACTATATTTATAAAAGAAATATTATATTTATTATATATAGAAATAAAAATAGAATTAAAGTTTATTTAAGGAAGAATAAAAAAATATTATAATAATATAACTAAGTAATAAATTAAACTATATTATAAATAAAGTATATACCTACTATATTATATAGTATACCCTACTTTTCTTACTAATAAGAGATAGATTACTCTGGATTATTAGTAAGCCTAAATAATTCTCAGCTAAAACTTACTCTAGATTATTAGTAAGCTACTATAAGCCCCTAGTATATATATATATTTATTTTACTAGATAGAATACTCTTTTAGATAGTTATTAATAATATTATCTATATATCTATTATTACTAGCTCTATAATACTTATATATTAATAATAACTTATATTATACAGCCTAAGATAATCTAATTATACTACTTAGAATAATACTCTAATTAGTTTAATCCTAATCTACTCTAGACCCCTATTCAGTATAAGTTATCTAACTATTATATATTAATAACTCTTATTTAGCTAATTATCTTATCTTAATTACTATATAATAATAAAGAAGATATTATAGCTACTATAGTACCCTAAGCCTAGTAACAGTATACTCCTGCTGCTAATAATAACCTACCTGCTCTAACTATTAAGGATAATGTTGAATTGAGAGACTATAGCCACTATAAGTTAGTGACCGTATCGCTATAAGTTAGCGGTTACAACCACTAACCTCTAGCGGTCGCAACCACTAACTGTTAGCGATTGCTATCCCCTGTAACAGCTAGCCAATAGCGATTGAGACCGCTATCCGATAGCGACTACGATCACGAGCCAATAGCGGTTGCAGCCACTGTGGGTCAGTGGCTACAGGCCGCTATGACCGCTACGGCTTAGCAGGCTCCAGTTCCTCTTTAGGGCTAGGAGCGTCAGCAGCGTTATTTATAGGTTATTAGGCTATATTAGCCTAAATAAGGGTCTAGAAAATTCAGGAAAAAATCTGAGTAACTTCTAGTAGCCTAACCTATACCCAAGCTACCCTATAACCAACCTACCCTAGACTAGACCTTAGATCTTAGATATCTCTTTCAGCTTTAAAGATAAGATATCTAATATCTATACTTAACTGATCAGCTTAACTAGCTCTTTCAGATAAAAGTGGGTCTTAAAAAGGTTATATATATCTATCTTATGGTTTGGTAGTTGTGAGTCGATTTTTTAGATTTCCTATAGTAATGAATTTTGCGGAAAATCAAAAGTGGCCTGGGAAGCTGCTGTAGCGGGTTTTAGAGTAGTTTTTAGTCGGTAGACCTATGAGAGAAATTGGTATATTTTTCCGGTTCCTCTCACCAAAATAAGATCCTTTTGCGCTATAAAATGCACTATAAACCGACTTTCTAGTGTGAAGTTTGACTAAGTTATAGAGGAGTGTTCGCTATAAGTTAGAAGCTAAAATTTCCACTGCTGCTAGTTATAGCGGTCTCAAGGCCTAATACACCTTGTAGGCCACTGTAATTTCAACAGATAATACTATAGATAAAGATAGTAATAATAGTAGTAAGGATAATAATAACTATACTAAGGAAATATAGCTCTTATAAGATTAAGTTAATCAGCTTAATATATACCTTATAGATATTTACTAGGAGTTAGCTAATATAATAGCTCTTATAGTATAGTAAGCTGCTATAAATACTAATATCTATATATAAGCTATAACTACTGTTTAAGGAAGAGAGCTAGGATAACTACTTAAGCTATTACTATCTGAAATATTTAATAGAACCTAAGATAAACTCTAAGGATTTATAACTTAATTCTAAGTATATTTTAATTACTTTCCTATTATACTTAATACTAGTAAAAGGAAGATTATATATATCTACTTATAACTTAAAGGAGTTATACTTAACTAGTTTAAACCTATTATAAGGGAATACTTTAGTAGATAGGGAAACTAATAAACTATTAATATTATAATAAGTTTTAATTACTTTATAGAAGTTCTTAAGTAAACCTTTAGTATTTAAGATAAGAAGTATAAGGTAGAATATAAGATTAATATACTTACTTAGAAAGAATTATATTTAACCTTTAGTACTTACTACCTCTAGCTACTAGCTAAAACTAGATAGAATAAGGAATATACTATATCTTACTACTTTAACTAACTTAAAAGAGAAGTTTAGAATAAACTCTATAAGGAAAACAGGCTAGTAAGTATTTATAAGTATATAACTATAGCTATAAGAATTAATAATTAATAGTACTAATAGTAAACTTATAAATAGTAAATAACCTATTTTACTAATACTAGGAAACTATAATAATAGTATACTGTAATCTCTGGAATATATATAGGACCTATAGAGCTAGGAGTTATAGAGAAATATAAATACTATAATTATAATAAGATTAGATATATTTTACCCTAATATTTAGAACCTAAGAAAGATAAGAAGAAAGATTAAAAACCTGCTAAGGATAGTAAGAAATAATTAGAGGTAATTAGGAAAACTAATACTAAGGTTTTAGAAATAATATATAAGATTAATTAGGAAGGAACCCCTATAAATATTATAATTCCTGAATTTCCCTTAAGAAGTATACCTATCTTCAGAGAAGTACTAGAACCTGAGGAGTATATAGAACTTAGTATAGTTAGGAAATAATAAGAAGAAATCTAATAGATCTTTTAAAAGCTTAAAGAAAAGCTTAAATAAGGGGAATAAGTCCTAGGATTTAAACTATCTACTAAATATAAGTATATATTCTATTATACTAACAGAGTTATTCTATAAAATTCTATAGAAAAGAAATAATATTAGTAGATAAGGATAGAAATTAAAGCTGAATATAATAAACTCTATATATATTATTAAAAGAAGATATAAGAATAGTACTTAAATATATTAGAAGAACTAGTTATTTTTAGGAATAATACTATTAGTACTCTATAATATAGTAATAGTATATATAAAATACTAACCTATATAAAAACTATATAGATATATAACTACTCTTTAGAATCCTAGATAACTTACTATAATAACTATTACCTAAAGTATTAGATAGAAAAGGTAAAGAATAATTTCTTTCTATACCCTAATAGAAGAATACCTAATAAGTATACTATAGAATAAATATAATAATTTATATACTAATAATATAGTATAAAATAATATACTACCTTTAAGGAAGATCTAGAAGAATACCCTAAAGAATATACCTATAGTAAACTACTAGCTGAATTATATCTAGAGCTAAGGTATAAGGTTTATAAGAAAGCTAAGATTAAACTATAGTATAAAAATAAGGACCTCAAAGATTAAGTAATAGCTGAATATAATAGTTAAATTAAATAATATTATAATTAGAAGTATAGAAACTATTTAGAAGCTAAAATAATAGTATTAGAACTAGCTAAATATAGTAATAATAATATAAACCCTGCTAAATTATACCTTTAGTAGTACTAGTAATAAGAAGAAGAAATAAGATAATACTATAAATAAAGTATACTATCTCTAATAGATAGTAGAGAAAGTAGTAATATAGAGGAATAAGAAATTACCTTTACTAATAAAAAAGAATAGGATAAAGCCTACTCTAATAATAGAATACCTATAATTATTAATAAACTAAATAATTAGAAAAGGAAATATAAATAATTTATCTCTAGCTATATAGATAAAACTAAGAACCCTTATAAATATCCTGAAATAGGTATTTAAGAATAAAGAAGAGTAAGAATAGCTTAAATAATAAGTTAACTAGGTAAAAAATAATATAAACTATCTATAATAGGGCTATAGTATAGTAAAATAATATTAAATCAGAAGACCCTAGGAGCTATTAAGAGAGGAAATTTAATTAATATTATTATAGATATTAAGATTAAGGGATATTAGCTTATAGTATAGATAGACTATAGAGTATTATATAATTATATCTTACTAGTAATAATTAACTAACTCTACTTATTATAAAGAATAAAGAAGAAGTTCTATAATATTATAACTCCGGATAGAATATTATTTAAGTATAATAATAGAATTATTAACTCTAAGACTAATTATCTTATAACTGAAATATAAAGGAAAGAATTTAATATTATATATAATTTAGTACTATTAAATTCCTATAATATTATATTAGGATTACTATAGCTAAGAGATATAAACCTACTAATAGACTAGTTTACTAGCTATATAGAGTAGAGGGATACTCTTATAAACCTATATTAGAATTAATAGAAATTAAAATTTTATTAGATATTAGAAGAATATAATAATTCCTTAATAACTAAAGGTACTACTATAAAAAACTAAAGTAATAACTTATAATAATAAGTAGATATAGTAGTTATAGCCTTAATAGTACTATAACCTGGTATACTAAAGAATCTATCCTGCTAAGAATTATAATAAATAAAATAAATCTTAGACTAGATATAAAAATTAGAATAACCTCTAGAAATAAACTTTATTAATTAGATATATATAATAAATTAATAAAAATATAATTATAATATTAAATTTAATCTATAGTATAAATAAGTAAGAAAAAAATAGCTATAAAAAAATAAAGAAAAATACCTTAAAAGAGGAAGACTAGATTATATTCTGAAGAAATACTAGAAATATAATAAGTTATTTAAAGAAACCTTAGAAACTGGATTACTATAATATAGTTAATAGGATTATAAAATCTCTATTATTAATAGAGGAGAACTAGCTTTTTATAAACTTTATAACCTTATAGAACCCCAGTTATAAATACTCTGTAAATATATTAATAATATATTAGTAAAAAGCTATATATAATTATTAACTTTATCTATAGGATACTCTATAATATTTATATCTAAGAAAAATAGTAAACTCTATTTAGTTATTAACTATTACTAGCTAAATAAGATTATATATAAAGACAGGATACTCTTACTACTAATTATAGAACTTAGAGACTAGTTATAGAGTAAATAGTAGTTTACTATACTAGATCTAAAGGGAGCTTATAACTTAATATAAATTAAAAAAGAAGATAAATAGAAAATAGTATTTAGAATAAAGTTTAGCTTATATAAGTATCTTATTATACCCTTCGGACTAATAAATATATTTATAATATTCTAATAAATAATTAATTAAGTACTCCAGAAGTATCTTAATATCTTTATAGTTATATATCTTAATAATATTTTAATATTCTTAGATAATCTGAATATATATAAGGAATATATATATAAAGTTCTAAAGAAACTAGAAGATATAAATCTCCTAGTAGAACCTAAGAAA
Source organism: Clonostachys chloroleuca (assembly GCA_037952775.1). Lineage (NCBI taxonomy): Eukaryota > Fungi > Ascomycota > Sordariomycetes > Hypocreales > Bionectriaceae > Clonostachys > Clonostachys chloroleuca. Next base: position 5,924,684 of record JBANAY010000004.1, read on the forward strand.
AGTTAGTTTTATATTAAGGAAGTTAATTTCCTAGAATATACTATTCAGCCTAATAAAATATAAATAGAAAAAAGTAAAATTACTATAGTTTCTAAATAGAAGGAACTAATAAATATTAAGAAAGTATAAGCCTTCCTCGGATTTACTAATTACTATTAATAATTTATTAGGAATTATAGAAAGATTACTATACTATTATATAATCTAACTAAAAAGAATAAAGAATTTTAATAGAACTTAAAATATTAATAAGTATTTACTAATATTAAACTCTGTATAACTAATAAACCTATACTATAGATATTTAATCTAAATAAGGAAGTAGAACTTAAAACTAATACTTTAGACTTTATAATTAGTATATAAATTAGCTAAAGAGATAATAAAGGTAGACTATACCCTATAGTATTCTATTTAAAGAAGCTATATAGTACAGAACTCAACTACCCTATCTATAATAAAGAATTTATAGTAATAATATATATATTTAAAGAATTTAAATACTACTGCCTGGGAATATAATATAAGGTTAAGGTATATACAGATTATAAAAATATTCAGTATTTTACTATAACTTAATAACTTAATAGATAATAAATATACTATACTGAATATTTATCTAAGTTTAACTATAAAATTATATATTAAAAAGGTTTAGAAAACAGGAGAGCTAATACCCTCAGCTAGAAATCTAAATATAAACAGGTAGTTCCTAAAATAAATAAATAACTATTTATTATAAATAATAAAGGATACTTAGTATAGAAAACCTTAGGTACTATACTAAGGGAAATAGTATATACTAAAGTCTAGATAGATACTATACTAGATATAAAGATACTATAGTAAGATATAAGAATAGTACTTATTAAAGAAATTTATAAGTATTTACTCTTAGAATATTAAGGAGTTAAGAAAATATTCAATAGGATAAAATAATATTATAATTACCCTAGTCTATAAAAAGATATATAAACTGTAGTTTTAGAATATAATACTTATATATAAATTAAATCTATAAGATATAAACTATATAGAGAACTTAAATCAGTTTTAATATCAGAATAACTATAGTAATTAATATCCTTTAACTATATTATTAAGTTACTATTATTAATAGAACCTATAATAGGAGTATAGTATAATAGTATTCTAGTTATTATTAATAGACTTATAAAGTATAGGTATTTTATTCTATATAAGAAAGTAAGTTCTATAGAAGACCTTATATACTAATTCCTATAATATATAGTTAGTTACTATAGACTACCTAAGGAAATAATCTTAGATAGAGGAATAACTTTTACCTCTAAATTTTAGTAATCCCTTATAGTATAAATAGATACTAAGTATAAGCTTTTAATAGCTTACTATCCCTAGAGTAATAGATAAATAGAATATTTAAACTAGATATTAGAATAATACCTATAAGTATATATTAATTATAAATAAGATAATTAGATATAACTATTACTTATAGCTTAGATTATATATAATAGTTCAGTATAAGAATCTACCTAGCTTATATCTATATATATAAACTATAGTTATAAACTAGAATTCCAGAACTAATAAATATTTAATAGACTAGATATATCTACTACTATACTTATAAAAGAAATATTATATTTATTATATATAGAAATAAAAATAGAATTAGAATTTATTTAGAAAAGAATAAAAAAATACTATAATAAAATAAGATTAAAGGGACTAATCTTAAAAGAGAGAGATAAAGTCTACCTACTTTATAAAAATATTATAATAATATAACTAAGTAATAAATTAGACTATAAAAAACTTAAACTATTTAAAATTAAGAATAAAAAATCAGATACTAACTATAAACTATTACTACTAGATATAATATATATCTACCTAGTTTTTTATATCTTATTACTTAAAAAAGTATTAAAAAATACTCTGGATTAAGATTATCTAATTAAGATCTATAAAGAAAAATATAAGCTAGAAAAAATACTAAAGAAAGAAGTTAGAAATAGATAAATACTCTACTTTATTAAATAGAAGGGATATACTAATAAAGATAATACCTAGGAACCTACTAAGTACCTGAAGAACTACTAGAAGCTTGTCCGATAGTTCTACTAGTAATATTAAGAAAAAAGGAAGGATTAGAGAAATCAGGGAGAATTAAAGTCTAATTAATAATCCCTACAGTATTAAGTAACTACACTATACTAATAGCTTATTACTCCTCTAAGATTACCTCCTCCTGAGTATAAATACTATCCTGTTTATCTAAATTATATACCCTATAATAAAATAAATACTAGGATTTCTCCCGAGCTACCTAATACTAGTAATAAAGATAAGAAACCTTTACTAAGGCTTTTTAGAGAGCTAGCTCGGATAAAGCTAATTTATTTTCTAAATACTACTCTTCAGTAATTGAATATTTTACTATATATAAAATTAGTAGGAATCAGAAAAATAAGGAATAAAAATTATATATACTGAGATACTATCTTAATACTATTATAAGATTAACCCAGCTTTATATACTCTCTATAGTAAGAAAAAGCTTTAATTATATAATATATCTTCTTATACTTAAAGCAATTTAAGTAAGATATAGTTTTAATACCTATCTCTTTAATCAGGGATATAAGATACTTATATTATTATAATTTCTTAGATAAAGATTATAATATAGTTAGTAATATACAGAATAAATTAAGAATAAAGAAATTATATACTAAATATTAGCTATAAAAACTAGTCTTAAGGATAAAACTAATAGGGAGGGAGTAATATATTATAAATAAAGTATATACCTACTATATTATATAGTATACCCTACTTTTCTTACTAATAAGAGATAGATTACTCTGGATTATTAATAAGTCTAAATAATCCTTAATTAAAACTTACTCTAGATTACTAGTAAGCTACTATAAGCCCCTAGTATATATATATATTTATTTTACTAGATAGAATACTCTTTCAGATAGTTATTAATAATATTATCTATATATCTATTATTACTAGCTCTATAATACTTATATATTAATAGTAACTTGTATTATACAGCCTAAGACAACCTGATTATACTACTCAGAATAATACTCTAATTAGTTTAACCCCGACCTACCCTAGACCCCCGTCCAGTATAAATTATCTAACCATTACAAACTATAAAAAACTTAGACTATTTAAAATTAAGAATAAAAAATCAGATATTAACTATAAACTTTTATTACTAGATATAATATATATCTACCTAGTTTTTTATATCTTATTATTTAAAAAAATACTAAAAAATACTTTAGATTAAGATTATCTAATTAAGATCTATAAAGAGAAATATAAACTAGAGAAAATACTAAAAAAGAAAATTAAAAATAAATAAATATTCTATTTAATAAAATAGAAAGAATATAATAAAAAAGATAATATATAGGAACTTACTAAATATTTAAAGAACTATTAGTAGTTTATTTATTAGTTTTACTAGAAGAAGAAGAATTAGTAATACTACTTTAGATAATATTATTAAAAAGATTCTCTATAGAAGGATTAAAAGAAAAGCTAGAAAAATTAATTATTTCTATAGTATAAATACTTTAGATTTAGAATACTAGCTTATTCTTCTAAGTCTGGATATATTCTAATTCCTCCTAATAATTTCTCTTCTCTACTTCTTTCTACTTTTTCTCTTCTAATACTTCTATATTATCTAGACCCTTCTTTAGTATCTCTATACCCTTCTTATAAAGCTGCTTCTATATCTTCTATAAATAAGAAATTTATATAAAAGCCTTAGCTAATACTATTTTAACCTAGGATTCTTTATTCTTAAAATAAAAGGGCTTTTTATTAATTTTTTTAATTATATAAGTTAATAGCTATAATAAGTACTAATTATAATATACTTACTTAATAATATTAGGGATTATAAATAATTATATAAGTAATCTAAGTAATAATAAGTTATATAATAACTAATATTCAGAATAATAATATATAAAATATTCTTTTTAATATAATAGGAATATAGAAGAACTTTAAAACTATATATAATAATATATTCTAACTTTTAGATATAATTATATACTAATTTAGATTTTTTTTATTTTAATATATAACTAGATATTTTATTAATAAATAATTACTATATAAAATAAATATAGAATTAAATATATATATTAATAATATAGTATAATAAAATAGCTTTAAAAATAAAATTAATAAGGAGGGAGTATTATATTATAAATAAAGATTATTTTTAAACTATAGAAAGTTATATATAAAGTAGATAGTACTAATTTATTTTAATAACTAATAAGAGTAATTTTACTTTAAATAAATAAAATCTTAAGTAAAAACTATTATAAATATTTTAATAAATCTACTAGTATATATATATATTTATTTCTATAGTTTAAATACTCTTTTAGATAATTATTAATAATATTATCTATATACTTATTAGAACTAGCTCTATAATACTTATATATTAATAGTAACTTATATTATATAGCTATATAATAACCTGATTATACTACTCAGAATAATACTCTGATTAGTTTAACCCCGACCTACCCTAGACCCCGTCCAGTATAAGTCAACCCAACCGTCATACTTGGGACACAAACTTATTGGATGACTAAGGCGAGGTGGCGACGACGCGTCTCCCCACCATTTGATCTTAACTCAGTATCTCCAGTCGATGAGCAGCATCAGCATTGCATCAATTGTCAAGTCTTCAACCTATCTTCTGAGATACCATGTCGTCAACTAGCATCGAGCGTGGGGGTAGCGACGAGCAGCAGCCGCTGCTAAGGCATAGAAGGCCACCGTTTCATGCCTTGAATCTACAACATTGGTACTCATCGCCAATCGACACAGAGCGGTGGGCTATTCAGAGTACTAGAGAGAAGGTCAAGCGATTTCTTTCTTCCAAGGTCGGCCACTATTCTGTGCTCACCCTAGTATCCCTTGATGTTCTTGGCATGATTGCCGGTATGCTATGCCCCGTCCCGCCCTGCTCTTCGAATACCTAAGTCTAAATGATCACTGCACGCCAGATTTTGTTCTCAGGCTTTTCCAATGTGAGCAAGGCAAGAGTAGCTACGCCTGGGACCTTGCGTTGGACATTCTGGGTGCTCTAGGCCTGGGATTCTCATGCCTCTTCATGGTAGAATTAATTGCCTCAATATGGGCATTTGGCTACGGGTATGTCCTCTCAAGTGCCCATCTAAATGGAACCCCCACAACTCGGCGATTTCTGGTGACATAGATCCGTGCTAACGAGGTTAGATATTTCACCTCTTGGTTCCATTGCTTCGACGCCTTTATCGTTGTGGCAGGCTTCATTACCGATGTTGTGCTGCACGGTGTCATAGAGGAGGTTGCCTCTTTCATCGTCGTGTTGCGTCTTTGGAGAGTTGTCAAGATTATCGAAGAACTCGGGGTTGGCGAACAGGAGCGGGCAGAGGAGTCTCAGCGTAAAATTGATGAGCTAGGGAGCGAGGTTGACCTCCTTCGAAAAGAGTTGGCTGGTCTCAAGCAGCAGTTGGATAAAGCCAGCACGCGTGTAGCAGACGATAACACGACTACTAATTCGCGCTGATGAATTCTCTCCATCTTCTTAAGAAGAGTGAGCTCGGTTCGAGCCCTATTCCAATATCCTTTATTGACCTCCCTTGGCGCCGCACATCCCCCTTCTGCTCGACACCTATTCCCTTGTGCTTTAAAAAATTGCGATAACAGTAGTCCGTAATTATAAGCAACCCACATCTTTATCTGTAGTTTGCGAGAAATTCCAACTTGTGGATGCATTCCGCAAGGAGAAAATCTCGAGCTGAAAACCCAGCTATCGTTCACGGTTCGAGGTCTCTACGGGCATTGAGGATAAAAGAAGTCAAATAGGCATGACAATTCAATTACAAATAGCGATCGAACGCTCGCACTTCGGACATTTTCCAAAGTCCCTATTATATTTCTCTTTTTTAGGAGATGGTTAAGTGCCTGTTCTGTAAGCTCCGCCTTGGAGGTTAAGGCCGAAAACCCACCTTATCTGACGCCGGGTTTCACGGTGGGGAGGAATTACGGTCCCATCCCCAGCTCTAAGTCCGAAGTCCGTCCATGGCCATGCTAGAATGTAAATACAATTTTGTAACACCAACCTGACTATATATTGTAGTCAAATTCCTCTTTCAATAATTTTGATCAATCACAAGTTCTTCGTCAGTAGCCTTTCAAACGATAATATTAATAAAAAAAAAAACCACCGTTCAATTCACAACTTTCAAGATGTCAACCCCCACGTACGCCAAAGATCAACCCGCCGGCTTCACCAACCGCATCGAACGAGTTGCAATTGTTGGAGTAAGTAGTACATATTCATGATGAACTTTTCTATTCGGGGTTCTAACGATGCATCTTTCCATAGGCAGGAGGGAAAATCGGAAAGCCCATCACCGATGCCCTGGTTGCAGCGGGAAAGCACACTGTCACAGTTCTCACTCGAGAGGATAGTCAAAATGAGCTTCCCAGCGGAGTAAACGTTGCACGAGTCAACTATGAGAATGAAGAGTCGGTTATTGCGGCTCTGAGAGGCCAGCAATTTCTCATCATTGTCATGGCAGCTACTGCCCCCCGGGAAGCCAGGAGAAGATCATTGCTGCTGCTGCCAAGGCAGGTGTGCCATGGGTCATGCCTAGCGCCTACGGTTCTGACATCTACAACGAGTCGTTAGGCAAGGAAACCATGCTGGGTCCAGGAATCAAGTCAGGCATAAAAGCCGTCGAGGATGGGGGCATTTCGTCTTGGATTGCCCTGACATGCGGCACTTGGTATGAGTTCTCATTGGCTATGGGCCCATGGTGGTTCGGGATCGATTTTGCCAATAAGAGGGTCGAGCAGTGTGATGATGGAAACACACTTATCAATACGTCGACATGGGAACAGTGTGGCCGTGCCATCGCCAGTCTTCTCAGTCTCAAAGAGCTACCTGATAACGAAGAGGATACATCCCCCTCTATTTCTCGATGGCGTAATCGAGCTCTTACCATTTCAAGCTTCCAGATCTCGCAGAGAGACATCCTGGACAGCGTCAACCGTGTTAAGGGGATGACAGATGCAGACTGGCAGATTCAGCGAGAGCCTTCCCACGTGCGGTATCGAAGAGGTCTGGATCTCCTCAAGAGCGGACATCGACTTGGGTTTGCACTGGCTTTATACGCCAGAATATTCTACCCTGATGGTGGCGCCAACCATGAAGCCACAACGGCCCTCGATAATGAGATTCTCGGTCTACCGAAGGAGGATCTTGACGAGGCGACGAGAAGAGCCATCGGGATGGTGGATGCAGGATTCAATGAATTAGGTGATTATGCAGCGAAGCATCCTATTGAGTCTAACAGTAGCTGCTAGACAAAGCATGTTTAAGTACCAAAAAGATATTCAGGCCTGATAGAAAATTTAACTCAATTCATTAACTCAATACGTTGAATCCGAGGGAAGTGGCATCCTCTCGGATTGCTTAGATACTGGACCATCTCGGCCTAAGGATCACATTGCTTCAGGTACATAGTTGAGGAATCAGAGCTACAAGGATATTTGTCTATAAATTGGCGGTATTTTTGAGCTAACCTTGGGTACTTTGATAACTGCCGACATGTAAGGGTGTGTGGATGCCTGGACGGGACGTTGGTCGCAAGAAATTCACCAAATGTGGACGCTCCTGTAGCCTGATAAATTAAATCTTTCGTCGCTTTCCTTCGACCTTCCATCGCTTCGAAGGGTATGCAAGCTGTTATTTGAACTGATGATACCACCTACTCCGGCAGCTTGGGGTAGTGCTGTCCAATCCAGCAATTGCAATCCACAAGAACAAGCTTACACCTGCCGACATAACCCTAAAACGGCGCAAATAAACTGGTGATCAGATGCGTAGTTCATCAGAAAGGTCGTGGCAGAAAGAGGCCGTCGGCAACCTGAAGAGCGGAATTGGCCCCAAACCATTATCATTTGGGTCCTCCTTCCAGCCTTTGTCTCCTATGTGATGTGGGATTACTTTGAAAACTATCCTCGGGATAGATTTTCCATAAGCGAGGGACCGGTGCGGCCACTAAACGGAAGCGTTGTCTACGAAAATGAAACCACTCCATGAACACCATGTGGAGAGGTGGACGGCCACTTACTCGAATGCGGATTCATAGAGGTGCCTCTGGATCATTTCAACTCAAAGCTCTCTGCAGGCAAGTTCGGGTTCGATATTTCCGTTATCCGTTTGCGAGGCCGCAATGCAGCACACGATCGGAGCCTCCTGATTCATCCTGGAAACCCTGGAGATAGCGGTATGGGCCTCATGCACAAGCACGGGGGTCACCTGAGCACGATCATCGGAGAGGGGCATCATATCGTCTCCTTCGACACTCGGGGCTTGAACTCGTCATAGCCTCAGGTCAAGTGCTTTCGAGGGGATAAGGGCCGAAAGAAGAATCTCAATCTGTGGTACAAATACATCAAGAGAAAAGACGACGTCCGTGTTCTTTGGGAAAAGGCCCGGAAATTCGTGAAGGCTTGTGAGACGAACATCGGCCAACACGGCAAATACACCAACTCGCTGCAAATCGCAGCTGACATGGACGCTATTCGCAAAGGCCTGGGTCAGGATGCGCTGAACTTTTAGGGACTCAGCTACGGAGGCGTCCTTGGTCATACATATTCTGTCTTATTTCCTGATAGAGTTGGACGTGTGATCCTCGATGGCTCTCTCAACCCTGAGCACTGGTTCGGCTTTTCTGCATTCGGTGAGCTTGATAATAGAGTCACCAAGTGTTTTGAATCGTTCATCTACAGGTGCCACTCAAACGGGGCGAGATGCCCGTTGGAGCCACTTCCTGATGATGATAAGGCTCTTCGGGCTGAGGCGCTTTCATTTGTTGAGAAGATTAAAACTCTCAAGACTCCAACCAAGGTGCGGCTCAATGGCACCCATTATGGCCTTATTGGGAGACTGGATCTTTGGACTAAAGGCATAATACCCGCGCTGGGAAGTCCGCTCAAGTGGCACGATCTTGCCAACCGGCTTGCAAGCCTCATGAGTGGAGATGCCGAGGAAGCATTTTTGGCCTATGGGACTTACCACGAGCCGCCCTTTGACGGCCTTCAAATGTATGATTATTACGGCCTTGTTGTTCTAAATGATGCCGCAGACGGACAGTGGAATAGCGAGGAGCGGACTGATGATTATATAGTGAGCAACATTATCACAAGTTTCCTAGATTTCCACCCGACGTACCTCGTCGAATTCGAGCGCTTTTTGCAGGTGACGCGATGGCGCAATACTCTGACCAACCCCGTGATGAGGGAGGATCGACCCGAAGTAAACCCGGCAACCCTATTTTGTTTATTTCGGCCGGGAGCCCTACGTTGGGGGTGATCTTGTTTCTAGACGTGACGGCAATGAATGGCTCGTCATGGCGGACCGTGTGGGTCACACCAGCATAAGCATGCCATCCAGGTGCGTGGCACTGGCGATTCGTGAATTTCTAGACGGCCGCCCCCCAACAAACCAGATTGTTTCCGAATGGGAAAGCCATGTTTGCCGCATGGACGGTCCAGAGTTCGTACGTCCTGATGAGTTGGAGACAAATGCTCGGGAGATTGTCGGGGACAACGAGGAAGATGTTCGTCTTACCTTGCGCAGGTGGCGCTTGCTCGAGATACCAATTGGAGAATCCTTTGATGGTTTCTCAGAAGAGCAAGCCAGGAGAACAAGCCGTATTGCGGCGATACAAGAGCACAAGAGCACAAGAGGGAGGTGACAGTTGGTTCGCAATGGATGCTCAAACTCGGGGTCGCCCTGATTGGTCGCTATTGTTAGTCGCGGCTGTTCCAGTGGTTACCTATTAATTAAGAGGTACCACCTCGAGCTGAGATCTCTGTGGTTACATAGCGAGACATTGCGGGGAATTTTCTCAAAGAAATCTCCTTCTTCCATTTCAATTGAAAAACTTCCAAGATGACAAGGGAGATGGAAACCGCACAATACTACCTTCTTTCTTATTATGGGGATACTGCTGCTTGGATGCATGAAATTGAAATTGTGTGGGCGATCGCAAAACAGGGGCCCTCCCCCTGGACGACCCCCGGGCAGGCCAAGCACTAACCCAACTGGCGAGCACCCCGCTGACTCACCCCTTCAGCCTTGCCGGTCTAAATATAGCGACAGGTGCAGGCGGCCTGGTCCAGCGGCTGGGGCGAGACACGCACTAAAGTCCCCTCTCGCACTAGGCTTGTCGCTTTCCGGCGTCTTGATTGACTGAGGCTGCGAGAGCTGACGCCGCAAACAGCTGCTAAGTCGGTAGCTGACGGTCGGGAGCTGCGTGTGTCCATTGTCGCTCGCCTAGGTCCCCACCTCTCGTTAAGCCCAGCCCCCATCCCAGCCGACACAAACACCAGCACTGCCATCCTCCTGGCCAGCGTCAACCCAGTTCAATTGACCACCGCCACCACCACCGCCTCACCCTGCCCACTGCCCTCATCCTACATTGCTCATTGATACCCGTCTCCCTGCTTCCAGCTTGTCGCTCGTTTCTGCATCCTTGCTCCAGCCACTCACCCTCCCGCAGCTGACCCGCGACCGCATAATATAATACCACCACGCGTCCACGATCTCCAGCCGCTTCTCCTCCGCCTCCCTCCACCTCCGCTCCCGTCTCTCGCCTTCGCCGACTCGCAGCCCAGAGCCGGCATCCTGCCCTATGCCCGCCGAGGACGTCGAATCCCGCAGGCTGTTAGCAGGCAGCGACATCACCTCCCAGCACGATCCGTACGCGGGGAGCCAGTTCTACGCACAACCACCCATCGACTACCCCCCGACGCCCGGCTTTCCTGGCGCACCAGGTCATCCTTCCGGTCCCGCGCCTGGCTACGCTCCAGGCCAAGGCCCCGACATGTACGGACCAACAGCAGAGTCCGGGAACCACCTCGCACCTGTTGCGACCCTTCCTGGTTATACCCCGGTGATGAATCCTGCAGCAGGTCCCCAGAAGCCTGGTGATGGAGCGGCGACAAGAGCCAACAGGTTTCGCCTTCGTCTGACCAATGCCCTGAGGATCAAGATGAATTGGCGCGACATCTTGAGCAGGAAATGGGCCGTGGCATTCATCTGCATTGTGGCTCTCCAAGCTGTCATCTGCTTGACCTTCGAGACGTAAGTTTGCCTCTCCTTCTTTGATACCGGTCCAAGACTCTGACCTTTTCCCCAGCTATATCTACTTGAAAATCAAATCGAACCTCAAGAGCGACATCCGAAACGACTTCCAAAAACAAATCAACGTCATCCCGACCTTCCTCCCCCTCTTCTACTTCGGCTTTGTCTACCAAAATATCCTGGTTTGGGATTCCCTGCGAGCCAAGAATACCATCCAGATCATCGGCGTGTGCTTTGCCAACTTAGCGCTCGTTGTGTACACCGCCGTCCAGGTTGACCAGACCCGCACTTCTCTCAAGGATATGGAGGACGACAAGGACAGGGAGTTGGCTGACGGAGTCGATGACGAGGTTGTGTTTGCCAGCATCAGGGCTCTTCTGTTCACCACGCCAGTCCTTCTCACCGTGGGCACCATGGGCATCGCGCTCTGCACATGGCAGCTCTACAAAGTATTTGCATGGGATACTCTCAAGGTCGTCGGCGCCGATTACAAGATGAAGAAGCGCTACATGTACCACCAGGTTGGTTTCCACTCTCTACACTGGTTCTGGATATTCTGTACTAACCATGATCCAAACAACAGATTTACATCGCTCTGCTCAAAATCGACTTCTTCTTCTGGATGGCCTTTATCATTCAGCTCGTCTCCAGTACACCATCGAACGACGTCGAATTCGCACTCTCGATCGCCGCCATCCCCGTCACTATCGGGATCATCGTCCTCGCTGCGTTTTCCGCCAAGAGAGAAAACATCTGGGGCATGGTCATTACCATCATACTCTACTTTGCAGGCCTGTCGTACTTTGCGTACAAGACCTACCGAATCGGCTCCGACGCGGAGACGTGGTACCTGTACATGAAGAAGCCGCTCATTACCTTTGCCGTCTTGACAATTGTGATGATTCTGGTCACCATTGTCATCGCTATCATCGTCATCACCGGCTTTGGCAAGGGCCTCAAGAACTATTTCGAATCGCCAACGTCCGACGAGGAGGGCGACGGCAAGGACGCGTTCAACATGACCGGCACGGGCAACAACCGACACAGCCGCATCACCATCGATTAACGACACTCTAAAAATTCATCTGTGCTTCCCCGCACATAGCAGGATAGAACCTGGCACAGGGGAAAATTGACATGTAATTTGATGATTTACATGAGGATCAAGGAATCTAATTTGGCGTTTGGATATTTGGGTAACGGCCGAATCAAGGCATCAACCTTTTTGCATACTTCACTTCATTCATTCACACATAAGATAGCATTGGGTAGAGGCTCATCATGAGAGGCGTTCCATGTGGGTATCATTTGATTAATTCATTTGGATTTCAACCAAAACAGAGCTCGTAAAGAGGTCTCAGCCCTACTGTTTCACAATGACAAGGGGACTGGCCCCTATCTCCTCCCTGCATTACAGTCATCCAAACCCGAGGTTGCCTGAATTTTACGCCTCATTGAATCAATGTTACATCGCGACGGCGGTGGCGAGTGCAGCGGCCCGTCAGGCAGACCGCTTGGCATCTCTCCTCTGCCTCGGCGGCTAGTTTGGTCATCCCGTCAGACGGCTTCGTGGCTGTGCTGACGGCTTTCCATCCCCACACGAGACAGCAAGTCGCACTGGCGCTCGTAATGGAATGTTAAATGGGTATACTTTTTATTGGGAAAATTACATATAGCGGTAGCTATCCTCACTCCAGACGGCTCGTGCCGACAGACATCTCGGCTGTCCGGCAGCGAGATTCAAGCTAGATTCAATACCCATCCGCTTCCCTCCAGTCGCAGCTGTCGACAATCCCCGTGCCCCATCACCCCGCTCAAGACGTGTTATTCGGTTCCCAAGTACAACGATAGTGTCTGCGCCGGGCAGCATTGGCGGGCAAGCCGTTCAGGGAACGACAATTCCAGTGCCGGCGGATGAGGCTAGAAAAAGTGCCGATTTCGGTGCGGCGCAAAATCCCTTGACAGTGATCTAGCACAGCCGCAACCTAGCCACATTATCTGTCTCCCAAACGCAATGGCACACCCAGGATTTAAGCTTCAATCCTATGGTTGCTGTCGTTAAGCGAGATGTACCCCTCCTGCCATCTCATCCCTACAAGGCTATACTCTGTCGTGAGCGCCACCATGGCAATCTACTCCTTCTGAATCTCCAATGCCCGGGCAAGCTCTTCAACGGCAATACCATACGACCGCTCCTTGAGCTCCCACAGGTGCGAGCCCTCAGCAGGCCCCTTGTCATACCCGTGCGGAGCGTCCTCCAACTCCATGTGAGTGACCCTCCGCGTGCCGTCATCAAGCACCTTGGCCAGCTCGTTGCCCTCCGGCGCGAGGACATCCCCCGAGGCGGTGAAGATGACCATCGACGCCGGGAACAGCGCCGGGTCGGCGAACCGCGGCGACACGAGGGGATCCTTGCGCGTCGCCACGTCGGGAGCGTAGTTGTCGTAGAACATGTGCAGCAGCTTTGGCGGCATGGCCTTGATCGGGTGGGGGACCACCTTGTCCTCGGGCGCCTCGGCCAGGTCGGTGCCCGGGTAGAAGAGCACGACACTCCGGACGTGGAGGGTCTCAAGGCGGGCTCGCAGCGACGAGGCGGCCACGAGGGCCACGACGCCGCCTGAGCTGCCGCCAGACAGGGCGACGCGGGTGACGTCGAACTGGGAGGGCCGGGCCTCGACATACTTCATCACGTCCTCGGCGTCGTGGATCGCGGCGGGGAAGGGGTCCTCAGGCCCCTTGCGGTAGTCGGCGTCCAGGACGAGCATGTTGTTCGCCTGGGCGACGCGGGTTAGGAACTCGTGGTCCAGCCCGAGGTTGGGCATGGTGAAGCCGCCGCCGTGCCAGTTGATGAGGACGGGGAGGGGCGACGCGGGCGGCGGGCTGCCCTTCTCGCCCGGGTAGTAGAGACGAGCCTCGATGGTCCTGCCAGCGTCTCGCGAGAGGATCTGCAGGGCCTCGCTGTTGGAGTCGGTGGGGATGGCTCTGAGGTGGCCTTGGAAGCCGGCCGCGAGGGTGCGTATTATGGCGGCGGCGGTGCGGAGCCTCAGGTACTGGAAGGTGCCATGGCCAGTCATGATGTGGGATTATTGGGTGATGAAGCTTCCTGTAGATGAGGTAGGTTGGATACTGGTAAAGGCATTTGATGGATGTGTGGTGAACCGAAACAGCAAAACCAAAACATCAGGAGCTCCCGGCCATTAAGTATCCTTCAGTAGCATCGGGTTGACTCACTCGGTGTGTTTGACCAACCCGACGATAAGAAAGGCACACCATGATTGATCCAAATAGAACGTCATGGCTTGAGAAGCATCCGATGATCCATGATGAATATGCAGAGCGCGGTGCTTTCTTCACTGGGTTTAGCGTCAGTTGGCATCGGCGAGCGAAACGAGATGAGCTTTGATCAGTGACGACGCTCATTGGATCAGCTACGGCATTTACAGCTTCACCCTCCTCCTATTTGACGGGAATAGGCTAGCAGTGAGCCCGCGGGAGAATAACGAATATCCATGTCATCTCAATCGCTTTTTTTTTTTGACATCTTAATTCCCTATTGATCTGCTGCAAAATGGCGCTGAATTTCAAACATGTCTGGCGCTGTGCTTAAACCAGTTACCCTAGACCTCTTGATGTTGATGTCAAACCCAACTTCACAGAGTCGAATTCATCATGCATATCTCAATGTTGATCGAGTAGACGAGTTTGAATCCTCCATTATGAGTTCAAAGCGGTCATATTTATGAATACGAGGAAACGGTGAAACAGTCTTGGCATGTGCGATATCCGCGTGGCTGAGCAAACAGCAGGGGCTTACTCCTCGTCCATATCAGCGCAACAGCCACATAAACCTATCCAAAACCAATCATTCAGACAAGGGGTTTCTTTGTCAACGAGCTAGTTTGGTTGGAAAAGAAAGTTATCTTAACCCCGATACAAAATTCTTCATTCCCCGTCAGGCCAAGTGGTCACTTCAAGCAAAGGATCAGACCAACCTCTCCATAGCCTGTAGAGCATAGACGATTGTATCCTCGTAGGTAACCGAACGGCGAGTCTCACCCATAAAGAGTTTCAGACCAATCCTCTCATCTGTAAACGCTATGTTCTCAATGACATAGGCATCATCTGAAGAGAAATTCCAATGGCTCCATTTAGGAGACTCGGAACCATCCTCTGCAATGAATTGAATAGCTGCAAGCCGACTACCGCGCCCAACTCCTTCATCAATGGGTGAGAGAAAGGCCCGTACGCTTTGAAGGCGCTTACCTCCCAGTTCCCATACATGACGCTTGTAGTGTGGATGGACGCTCAACTCGTCTTTAGCCTTCCTTCCACTGAGGCTGCACCAGCACCAGTCGTTGTCATCCCCTTGGGTGTCAATTGGAGACTGTGGATGCATTTCCGGGCCAATGATCAGCTCTTCCTTCGCTCCATCGGCGTATTTGAAGGTGATAGCGGACAGTGGGACTTGCTTCTCTTCGAAGCTGTGGCAGAGTGTCACACGCACCTCCAAGAGAGGTCGACTGCAATCTATCCAGGAGACGGTCGGGCAATGATCCAATACCTCGAGAGTTCGGCTATTTATCCCCAAGGATTCCTTCACGGAGAAATCACCGAGAATCGAGCCTACCTCCCGTACGCCGGACGGAGCTGAGGGTTCCCATAGAGGGCTTTGACCGGAGGCGAGGTCCGGCATCTCGGTTGCACCCTGGGCGAAGAGGCACCCGACGGCCTCGAGTCTAGACTTTGGTGTGTCACGACTAGACCAGAATCCGTACATTCCAACGAGGTGGGTAAATTGCCCTGTGTTAGGGTCTTGAGGAGGATATTGCGCCAACCCCCTTGCCTCCAACTCGCTTGGCCAATAACCAGCTGTCGCCCGTAGTTCGTGACAATGCGTATCCCCATGGGGATATACGTCACGACATAGTTCAGGGCGACCGCTCGTTCTCCGCCTTGTCCATCAATGGCTAGAGTCTTCATCGCCAAGTTGCGAGGCCCGATTGAGCGGGTTGGGCGGCTTCCATACCGCACTTCAATCCCTCCAAACAACACATCCATAGAAATGGCTGTGATATCTGCGAGCTCTGCATCTGTCGTCCCAAATATAAGTGGCTCCATGGGACTAAGATCCTTTTCCATCGCATAGCTCCAATATCCTGAATGATGTTCTGATATTTGTACTTCTGGAGGGGGATCTGCTTGCGCCAGAGGTACTTGGCAGCCTCGAGGTTTACTTGGTCCGAAGCCGAGCCTTGCGAACTGAACCTGTCAATGCCGCGAGAAAGCAACGCGGGTTGCTGGAGTAAGGAGAGTCTCGAGAGGCCGCCTTCTGGTGAGCTGAAAGTCTCGACCCCGACAGCAAAGTGGTCCTTCGAAACATGAATCAGCCGTCTGTCACCATCAGTTGATCCGACTTGCTGAGACGCGGAGCTTCCGAGCAGGAACTCCATGCCAACAATCTTCCGAGAGCCTTCCTCGCCCTCTGGAATCTCGCGGCTCGTCACGATGATGCCGGTCAAGCAGTCATTGGCTGGTACTCGGACAGATTCAACAGTGGTAGGAAAGTTGAAGGCGTCTTGCGTCAGATCGCCTTGCTCAGAACTCTGCTGCCCTCCTGCAAAATGAAGGCCCCTGATAAACCGCTCCTGGTCACGGTGCACATGAAACTCAATATGGGCATCCCTCAGTTCTGAAATGGATTGTGCGAAATAGTACCTGAAGGAAGAGTTCACTTCAGGTTCTGGACTGATAAGTCTTCGCAAGCCCGTGGAGCTTGCGCCTTTGAGAATGTCGGGAAGATCCGTCCGAACACTCTGGTTCTGCAGCTTTTCGTACGGCCCGGCTATCTGAGGCAGAATCTCTTCCCAGATGCGGCGGCGGTTCGCAAGGCCGGTTATCTTGTGGGCAGAGGGTGTATACCTGCTTGCCAACCACATGTCTTTGTACACAAGGAACCACTCCTCCGTGACAACGGCCTCGATGGAGGAGACTTCGAACAGCCAGGGCATGTCTACCAACAACTTGCGCCTCCACAACGAACTGGATCGTCGTGTGGAGAAGAGTGCTTTGCATGTCCGAAACAGGTACATCAAGCTCGGCATGTCAAGATGGAGAAGGATAGACCAGCGGAGCTCCATTGGGAGCGTGGTGATCGGATCCGATGTATAATCATACTGTCGTTCTTGCAGTACATAGTGCATGGGACCTGGAGGTTCAGGCTCCATCCAGGGTATTCTGGCCAAGTACCGCTCAAGCCGCGGGATGTCCAACGGCGAATGCACGAAGTGTTCTTCGCCGCGGCTCACACACCAATACTGCTCCTGGTTCTTGGACACGCTCCCATAGTCTAACTTGAGGCATTGTGCATACTCTGAAGTATCCGCCAACTGACGCAAGACTTGAAAAAGAATGTCATTGTCAATGCCGTCACTTCCATCATTTTCAGTGTCGTCACTTTCGTCATTGTCAATGTCGTCACCCCCAATATTGAGGTACTTGAATAGTAGTGTCCGGCATGTCTGGTGGTAAGGCACAGCAAACGAGTGATGACCTTTGTACGCATACCTTGAGGCAAGAAATAAGTGGTTAGTGCGGATACCCGGCAAGAGACTAGGTAGAAGGTAATTAGACTCACGTTCGTAAAGATTCTCCCTCGAATAGTTCCATTACGGGGTCGCCTTCTTCCAGATAGAAGTAGCCATGCTCGTCATGGCTTGCAACGCCAGATACCCAGATTCTATGTCCGTACTTAATTTAGCAGGTAAAATCGCGGGTGCGAGCAGCTGGTTCGCCTACCTGCTCAGTCCAGTGCTTGCCGGATCTTCGCCGATGACTCTGACGTCTTTCAGCCATTCCAAGTCGAGCCTGTCCTCCTGTACGACTGTGAGATCGTAGGTGTACTCTTCCTCGTCTCCATCCTCCCAATAGGGCACGTTGACGGGTCCGCCACATATGGCACAATAAACTTCGGCGCCACCCATTGATGAAGCTTGCGGATTTCTGCTGGCGATGATGATGGCAGCGTGAAGTTGGAAAAGGTGGGAGGAGGCCACTCCCCTCTCCACAGTTGATCAAACCCTCTTTAGGCTGCCGCGCGGATCATCTAGATACGCTTGGGGTTTCACCATTGGCCGTGTCAGCAGCTTTGTCCAATTGTGAGGAAGCAGGGGTCGCGCCGTGAATTCACGTCACTGGTGTGGAGAAGACGGACTCTGTCATATCCTCGGAGTCGAATCAGGCAGTTTTCTTTTCTGCGCACAAAGACGGTGAGCTTTGGCCTTTCATGGATGCTTCACTGCGTGATACACCTGGAAATGATGGGAAGGGTGCTCCGGTTCAGCGCATAAACATGAGCTTTGAACATTAACTAGAAGTACCGAATATTCTACATTTATAATTTTAAACCAAGGTTTACTTTCAATCTCAGTCAGTATCTGGATTCTTCTATGATCAGAATGAAGGCGAGGCTTACCATGAACAGCCTTGACTTGCGTGTATGCTGAGAGAGCGTATTGGCCTAGCTCTCGACCGATCCCGCTCTGCTTCACGCCACCAAAAGGAATGCCAAAATGACAGTCTTGGGAGCTGTTGATCTATTGATGCTGTTAGAATTGATTCACCCAGCCTGCCTTCTGGAACACTCACCCAAACCATTCCCGCTTCAATTGCAGCTGAGATTGTATGACCCCTGGTGATGTCCTGTGTGAAAATGGCAGCACCGAGACCATACTCAGAGTCATTGGCCTTCTGCACGACTTCTTCCTCGGTCTTGAATGACTGAATAACAACGAAGGGACCGAAAATCTCCTCGCGGACGGCCGTCATGTCATCCCGCACATCGGCAAAGATTGTTGGGTTGACAAAGTATCCTTGGCCACTGGGAGAATCTCCACCGTGGAGGAGTCTGGCGCCTTCCTTCTTCGTTGCCTCGACGTAGCTGAGGATCTTCTCTTGCTGTAGTTTGGACACTTGGGGCCCATGGGTGACATTTGAATCAAATGGGTTACCCACAATGGAATTCTCCTTGGTGTATTCCACGAACCGAGACAGGAATTCCTCATAAACAGCTTCCTGGACATAAATTCTAGACGTCGAGGTACAAATTTGGCCCATGTTGCCTATAGCGATGTTAGATTGGCTCTCAAGAACATGATGCATATGAAGAGAAGGACGTACTCATGATACCAACGTGTGACCACTTCACGGCTTGGTCAAGGTCGGCATCAGCAAAAACGATCAGAGGACTCTTGCCACCAGTCTCGAGGGTGATGTTCTTCAAGTTGTTGGCTGCGGCCCTCATGATAGCCTTCCCAGTCGTGGTGCTGCCGGTGAAAGCGATCTTATCGACGCCAGAGTGACCAGCTAGGCTTGCGCCTGCAACCCTTCCCCAGCCGTTGATGATGTTCACGACACCAGGAGGGAATCCAGCCTCTCGGATCAATCCAGCGAGGTAGAGGATCGAAAGGGGTGTTTGCTCTGCTGCCTTCAGAACTATTGTGTTACCGGTAGCCAGGGCGGGTGCAAGTTTCCAGCCTGCCATCTGTAGAAAAGAGTTAGCAATGTGTCTCAATCTTACAAACGATTGGATGCTATATCGTACCATGATGGGGTAGTTCCAGGGAATGATCTGACCACAGACACCTGGAAAACATCAGCACTCAATTACTTGAAAGATAAACCCAGGTGACATTACGCACCAATCGGTTCATGCCGCGTGTAGGCAAGCTTAGCCTCGGAGGTTTCAATAGCCTGGCCATGAGTCTTGTCCGCCCAGCCGGCATAGTACTTGAAGACCGAAACGATATCAGCAACATCTTCCTCCAAGGCAGCTTGGTATGGTTTGCCATTGTCCCAGGCATCAATGGTGGCTAGTATGTGACTGTCTCTCTCACATAGCTCAGCCAGCTTGTACAGCAATGAACCGCGGTCTGAAGCTGGGAGTTTACGCCAGCTTGCAGCCTTGAATGCGGCTCGGGCGGCGGCGACGGCGCTGTCGACGTCTGCCTCGGACGCTGCGTCCACAGCGCAGATCACAGATCCGTCATACGGATTGATTGTCTCAATCTTTTCTCCGCCAGTAGCCGAGACGAATTCATTGTTAATAAAAAGACCTACCCACTAATATGTCAATACTGTGGCGTTACACACACAAAAAGGATGCTGACCTGTAGGCTGCGTGTATGAAGTGCCGTTCGGGGCAGTAAGCTGGATGGACGCCATTCTTAGTAGGGTAGAGCCCGCTGCTTGGATATTCCTCAATATGTTTGTGGGTCGCAATGACATGAGGTTGAGAAATTCCTTTCAAATTGTAGATGTTACTGTTACTAGAGAGGGAGCGATTGAGAATTGGAGAACCACGAATAGTGAGAAAGCAACTAAAGCGGCATATATACCAAGCTGTGTTTGCCCATGTGTCATTGTCCTCCAATCGACTCGCTGCTACATCCGCTTGTCTTATATGGGAATTGGGATACGATGGAAAGCAACTGGGGTAATCTGGGCTTTAGATTAGCTTTTGATTGGCTCGGGTGCTTCTTGACAGAAGCTCCCATCTACCAATCTCTAGCCCGAAAGAGTAAATACTCGACATTGCCGCATATGTAGAGTCTGCAGCCCATCTCTAAGAGGCGATAAGGGGAGATTGAACGTGGATTTTCACGTGGTAAGTATCCTACCTTAGAAACATCATTATATATTTCTGGGCAACAGTCTCCGAGAATGTGAGTTAAGGTCTCCAGGGAGTTTCTTGGCGTATGGGGCAGGAGACTCCGAGATATCCCATTGGCACGAGGCTAACTTCTCTCGGCGCTCCAGGAATGCCTATTAGCCTTTAGAGGACCAATACCACTCGGCAACGTTCAGCCGAGCTCACTTAAAACCCCTACAGTACAGCTATTTCCTCTTGTTAAGGCAACCCTGCTTATATCACCAACCATCCCCAGACTCATGCTCTCCACGCTGCTTTACGTAAAATGTATTGTTGATCAGATCTCTTTGCTCACGTTGTTCTTATCACTATTGTCCCTAGTTTTCCCCGCATAGTTCCTGGACACACGGCGCGCTCATACGCCGACACGTCTCGTCCGGCCTGGTTGGGGTTACTAATACATGGCAGGGAAGTCAAAGTCAAACATAAATATCCTCCTCTGGCACCCTCGTCGTTTCACAGGCCATTTGGTTTTCAACTCATAGTTCCCAGGCTACTTTACTTGTCTAAGAAAGTAGTCGAGAGCCGCCACTCGATCCTTCTCCACGACCGTATACCTCCTATTACTAGCACCAACTCGACATAATATGTCCAACAAAGGAAAATCGGAAGATGTGCGGCCAGCATCTTCCAACGCGGGAGAGGTTGATGTATTAAAACCTGAAATACCCGAAGAGAAGCTCGCAAAGCGATACAGCCCACTCTCTGTCATCGCTTTCGCCTTCACAACGACCAACTCCTGGGTTGCCTTCTCATCTACTCTAGCCGCCCCCTTGATCTGCGGCGGCAGTCCAACACTCATCTACGGCCTCATCGGCGGCGGCATCATCATGTCGATAATTGGTATCGGGTTTGCAGAATTGGCCTCAGCTTTCCCTTCAGCCGGCGGCCAGTACCACATTGTCTACATGGTGTTTCCCCCTAGCCTGCGACGCGGCGCAGCATTCTTCGCTGGTTGGCTATCCATCATCTATATCGCAGCAGCTCTCGCTTCATGCAATATATTTGTCTCCAACTCTATCCTATACCTAGTGTCGACTTGGCAGTCTAGCTACGAGGTACAAGCGTGGCACACCTACTTGCTTCACATCGCATTGTGCGTTGTCGCCTTCTTCGCCACATCTCGCTTTCCCGGGGCCATCGGACGTATTGGCATCGCTGTCTTTTGGCTATCACTCATCGGTTTCGTTGCCTCCATGACAGCGATTCTTTCTGTGAGCAAGACAAAGCAGACCTCTTCATTCGTTTTCAAAGACTTTCAAAACGTTAGCGGGTGGAATGATGGGTGGTCTGTTGTTCTTGGCATCACTGGTTGTTTATGGGCCTACAGCGGTGTCGATGCGGCCACTCATGTGGCCGAAGAGGTCAAGAACCCCAGCCGAACAGTCCCAACCGCCATCTTCTTGAGTCTCGGACTGGGTATCATCACAGTAGTTGCCTGGAACATCGCCATCATGTTCTCGATCACTGATCTTGACGCTCTCCTTTCGTCAGAAGTTGCTGTCCTCGAGGTTTACAGCCAGGCGCTTAACAACAAAGCCGCGGTGACTATTTTCGGGGTCTACTACATTGTCATGTTTTATACAATTGTGCTCAATCTTTTCATTTTTGGCGGAAGAACCTTTTGGTCTCTCTCACGAGATGGGGGCGTACCTTACTCCAAATATTTCGTCCACCTCCAGTGGGCCAGCCCCGTGCGGGCGACTTTCGTGATGCTTGTCTTGGAGATTGTCCTTGGAGTTCTATACGTAGCATCCACCACAGCCTACAACAGTTTCGTGAACCTCACACTGTTTGCCCTCAATATCACAGTCGCCATGCCCCAAGCTTGTCTCCTATTCCGTGGGCGTGGATGTCTCCCGGAGAGGGCCTTTTCACTGGGCCAGTATGGATTTATTGTCAACGCCCTGGCAACTCTTTCTGTCATCTTTTTCTCTATCACCTTCTCTTTTCCACCAGAGATGCCTGTTACCGGATCATCGATGAATTATCTTATCGTTGTCATGGCTGTTGGGGTTGTGTTCATTGCCGCGATCTGGTGGGGAGGACTTCGCAAAACATTCACAGGTCCTCTTGGTGGCCACCTACAAGGATTTGATCACTGAGTAAACATGTGCAAAGGAATCAACGCTTTTATAGTTCCGCTAGTAGAAGTCACAAGTTTTTCTGTATCTCATAGTTAAAATAAACTGGTTATTGATAAATGATTCCCTCTACAATTCGATAACATATTTTCCCTCCAGCTGTGAATGTTAGCGAAGCTCATATCAAGAAATTTTGCCCTCATACGTACCTTTCTTTCAATCATCTGTCCCATGAGACTTTCCAAGTCCTCCAATTTTGCCCACTTAATAGCCGGCGTCACCTTCCTTCGCTTGACAAATTCGAGGGCCTCGAGAATATCAGCCCGTGTGCCCACTGAAGATCCTTTCACCTTCCAGCCATTGTCGATGAACATTAAAGGATGAAACTTTACTTGAGCCTCTTCTGGAAGAATCGAGACGCACATCAGCGTCCCAAATGGGCCAAGCATGTCGAATGCTTTCTGGTAGGCGGCGGCGGCAGTGGCGGTAACTACCACTGCCTTGGCACCACGGCCATCTGTCAGAGACTTCACTCTCAGGCCAGCATCTTCGCTGCCAATGGCATCGATGTAATGCTCTGCACCCTGTGAAAGGCAGTAAGCCGCCTTGGACTCTCCGGCGTCAACGGCAATCACACGATAGCCCATGGCACTCGCAAAGGCAACAGCCAGAGCCCCAACGCCACCGCCCGCGCCGGAAACGACCAGCCACTGTCCGGGGGTCAGCTCACACCCTTTGATCGCCTTGTACGCCGTAACCCCGCCACAGAGGATTGGCGCAACTTCTTCATCAGGGATCTCATCATAGGTGGCAGGCAGACGAGCAAGATATCTCAGTGGCACGAGCGTATACTCAGCAAATGTCCCATCATACGCCTTTCCAGAATGCAGAGCTTCAACACATCGAGTCTCGCCCTCATGAACGATGTCCACGCACATGTCGCAAGTGCCACAAACGTCTCTCAGCCAGGCCACACCAACTCTTTGGCCAACCTCCACGGTAGGGTCGAGCGAAGACACGTTAGAACCTAAGGAGGCAATCCGGCCGACGCCTTCGTGGCCAAGAATGTCTCGCATCGGCCCCATGTGGCCGAGTGCCATACCAAGATCAGATCCGCACAGGCTGGTCAGTGACAGCCTGACCAGAACCTCATTGGGGCCTGGGACTGGACGTGGCACATTTTTCACCTCAAACGTCGGTTTTGCGTCGGGAGCTTGAGGGGACTGTTGTTAATGATCTCGGCATTAGTCTCATCGTTGTTGTAAGGACAAGGTGGACATACAGTAAGAACTGCAACCTTGTGGAACTCAGTGGCAGCCATCATTAGAAAGTCTGGGCTATCTTTCAAGCTTATATGGACTGTTCGAAAGTTTCACTTGATTAGTTATGGAGAGGCTATCGTGTAATTGAGCTGTTGGAGATGATGGGATTATAAATATCTTCTAGGCACCTTGCACTTCCGATGCCAAGAACTAATAGCGATTGGTGTGCGAGCGAAGGCTATGGAAAGTTGAATGCTGGGCTGCCCAATTCGGATAATACATGACAGAGATGGGGAAGAGGAAAGGATGTTGATAACAGCTCTACGCCTGCTTATACCCAGAGGCTAGAGACTCCGAGTTGCATCGCTTGAACTTAATCTCATCAGGGGATGCCCCGAACGTCCAAGGTTTCGTTATCTTGTGCTCGGGATCTCCTGCCGTTAGCAGTCTCCCCACAGTGGACTTCACCCGGGACGAGTCACGCCCCCAGAAAGTGGCAGGATTGAATCAATGATACCCACATACCAACGGCTTAGATGGTCCGGGGAGGTCCGGGGAATGTGGTAAACCAGTGAGAGACCTCTGGGCCACCAATAATTGTCTGCTTGGCCTGCTGTCAAAACATTGGTGGCTGAGGCAGTCTTTAACCTGGCTGGCCAACTCGTGAATTCAATTTTAAATTAATAAGATTGTCTTTTTCGAGGTACCAAAAAATCCTATTTGTCATGGAGAACAGCAAAAATGAAACACATGATGAGACTGGGACTCGAACCCAGGAGGATTGCTCCACCAGGAATGAATGCTAAGGTAGCCTTAACCTGACGCCATAACCAACTCGGCCATCTCACCTGTTGCTCATCAAATTCTTATTTGTCTTCAAGTGGGCTTCCCACCGTCCGAGGCACTCTTGCAACCCCGACATCGACCCAGTTATCATCTTCCAATGAGCTATATGAGAACTTACTTCAGTACCTGGATTGTGACTTTATTTGATACGACCTCCAAGATCAGTGGATTGCCACCAGCAAGGACAAAGCGAAATTCGTGATTTGCTAACAGCCTTCAAGTCACAGGCTGAGAGCTCCCAAGTTGAAGCTCGCTATAGGGTTCAAAATCCTTTGAAATAGCTTACCACCAATTTGGTCAACAATAAGCTACAAATCAGAGCGTGATGTCATGATAGGTCAAGATAGGGTCTAACACAGGGCAGAGGAGGTATCACTGCGAACTGCATTTGCTCGCATCGCGGTGATGTACCAAGTAAAATAGAAGCACACAATGGCGGAGGAGAATGGCCTTTTCTCACACAGTTAGGCTCTCAACAGAGCCATGCTTGAATAGTTTCATTGAGGAAGGATGAGTTCGAACTAGCCGTCGAATAGGAGATTGAGTATGTATAGAGACACGCAATCAAACCTGGCTTAATGAATGAATACCAATACCAACTCCATCAACTGGCTATGGAAAGGGCCGAGAAATTGATAGCTAATTTTGAGGTGCCGAAGTATAAACGTACGCCGCCGCTCTCAGCTACGTTAAATAACTGGCCCTACTTGGTCCTCACGTAAGTGCAAAGCCTCTGGTCATAACCCCAACAAAGCTCCCTTTAAGCCTAGTCTACATATAAAGCGACTGAATGCCTTGCGAGCTGCGGCTGCATGATCCGGCCAGTTACTCAAGCTTTGTCCCTCCGGTTATATCTTAATTTGTGACTACAGCCGCGAAGTTACGGCCTAGGCGTGAACATTCTGTTAAGGTTTCGCGATGATTCTTCTATTGTATAGAAGAATAACCGCGCCAAGGTGGCTAAGTTCCATATGACCCAAAAAATGTTTCCTTCTAGCGGTTTAGATTAACCCAGCTTACCCCCCTCTTTACTTACATCGACTCTAGGTATAACCACGCTATTGAGTTTTGAGCGATAATCTTCAACTTTCCGATCCTTGGGCATGCTCAAGTATCCCAACTTGATATGTAATGGACAAGAAGATATTCATCGTGTTGTAGGAATTGGCGGTCTTCCCTGGTTCTCAGACCATGAAAAGCGATCGTAAAGGGGGGATCATCAAAGAAACCTACCGTTGACCACGAACGGTATGGCACACACTTGAGCTGAGGACTAAATCTGCAATAGTTGCCTAGTCCATAGAAGGTTCATGCTATCATGCTGATCTTCAACGTTCGGTGTTTTGTGATGATCGGAGAATTACTGCAACCCCGGAGTCTTTACTCTTAAGACACTCCGGGCCTACAACGAGCCGATCCCAATGGTTTCATCATTGGGTACGGATGCAGGAGCTGCCCAAGCCGCGTCTTCCGATGCGAGTCTGTGCCTGACCTTTTCCAATCTTGCAGTGTCCAACATGAGGAAAGTGAGGGTTACATTGCGCTAAATGAGGTTTCGCACCCTATATAAAATGAACACTATCAATTTCATCTAGTTCAAGGGGTCTAGCTGATCCGAGCACTTGCATGATGATTCGCAACGCCATGGCTAATATAAGCCACGATCGGGCGGAGATGAGATCCAGGGATGGCGGCCAATCAAGCTCTGGCACGATCGTATCGTACGGCTGCGTTTGATTGAAAAATGGTGAGCTCCACTGTTCAGCTGCTGTCGTACGACAGGCAGCAAGGGGAGAGATTGGGAAATTCAGAGGTCATGTCGCTCGATCGGCATTTGTCAAATGCCATGAGCTTGGGGGCCATGCATCGTCAACAGGCGGCAGGCAAACAACCGTGGCCCGCGTGCTTGCTGGAGAAAGGGCTGCAGAATCAATGCTCATACGACAGAAGCACCAGATCACATGTTATCACATGCCAAGACACTGATCGGAGTCGAAAAAGCAACGGCTGTCCGTGCATGACAATCTCCACTGAAGCCATCAGCGGTCAACTATTGCCAGAGGCTGTCTGCTACAGGCTGTCACTGAAATGCTACAGGCCGTCGTCACTAGGTGATGTGCTATAAGCTGCCACTGATGTGCTATAAGCTGCCACTGCTATAGCACAGGCTACCGACTACAGGCCATGTGCAGGAGCTGGGTCCAATGTTAAGTATCCATGCGGAATGGCGGTATGTGAACAGCTTCCTTGGGTTGCAATGGATGCGAATCTGAGCGAATGATCAGCTTTATCCCTGCCGATCCGGAGTCCCTGGAAGAAGAAACGAAAGAAGCTTGGCGGCTCGCAACGGGCGTGGCCGCCAGCCCACCACGATCAAAATAGCAGCATCGTGAATTAAGATGGTGCATCTATGTCATTATGATAAACTTGCTTTTTTGCGTTTATTGATTGTTTTTCTCCCATCGCCCCGTCGACGTTTTCCTTCAACACTTTTTTCCCTCGTTCCACCGCTTTATTTTTTTCCTCGCCTTCTTCTCCTACAGTCATTCGACCAGCGCTCTCCATTTCATTTGTTTCATCTCTACCTACAACTTCATAATCATGGCCTACACCTCAGGCATCATGCCCATGCTGCCGGTGCATGAGCCGCCGTTCACGATCGAATCGCCCGGCTACAAGCAGATGCCCGGCGAGACGATGCCCAGGCGCCATCCCAAGGCCAAGGACGGGCTGCTGACGCGGCCCTGCGACGGCGTCGACACCATCTACGACGTCGTCCGCCGCAGCGCCCGCCTCTACGCAGACAACAAGGCCGTCGGGTACCGCAGGCTGGTGAAAGTGCACACCGAGACCAAGGCGGTCCGCAAGAACGTCGGCGGCAGGATCCACGAGGCCACCAAGGACTGGCAGTTCTTCGAGGTCGAGCCTGCCTCGTACCTCAACTACACCCAGTACGAGAAGCTCGTCCTCCAGCTCGGCTCGGGGCTGCGCAGGATTGGCCTGACGCCCGAGCACAAGCTGCACTTCTTCGCCACCACGAGGTATTCCTTCTCTGCAAGACGGGGACGCTGTTTGATTGATTGATTGCTGACTGCCGTAGCCACCATTGGCTCGCCCTCTCCCATGCGTGCGCCTCGCAGTCCATCACCATGGTCACGGCCTACGACTCCCTCGGCGAGAGCGGCGTCCAGCACTCCCTTGTCCAGACGCAGTCCAGCGCCATCTTCATCGATCCTCATCTCCTCAAGACGGCGCTGACCCCCTCAAGCGGTCCAATATCAAGACCGTCATCATCAACGACGAGTGCATCTTCGCCGCGGGCGGCGAGGCGCAGGCCTTCAAGGAGGCGAACCCCGACCTGCGCGTGCTAACCTTGGAGGAGCTGCGGATTATCGGCGAGCGGAACATGGTCAAGCCTGTGCCGCCGCAGCCGAAAGACACGTACTGCATCATGTACACTTCCGGGACGACAGGTCACCCCAAAGGTGCCGTCATCACCCACGAGGCGCTTCTCGCTGGAGGTAAGGCAGGCTGAGTATGCATGTTCTGAATGGGATGCAATTGCTGACCACTTAAATCTAGTCGCGGGCTTGTACGCGTGTGTCGACGAGGTACTCACCGAAAAGGACAGAGTTATAGCATACCTCCCCCTCGCGCACATCCTGGAGCTCACCATCGAGAACGTGGCCATCTTCGGCGGCGGCACGCTCGGCTACGGCACCCCTCGCACCCTCTCCGACACCTCCGTGCGGAACTGCCTGGGGGACATGCGCGAGTTCAAGCCGACGCTGATGATCGGCGTGCCGCAGGTCTGGGAGACCATCAAGAAGGGCATACTGGCCAAGCTCGACGCCGCGAGCCCCATCGCGAGGGGCATCTTCTGGGCCGCGTACGGCTTCAAGGACTTCATGATCAGGAACGGGCTCCCGGGAGCGAACATGCTGGACGGCGTCTTTAGCATGGTCCGCGAGCAGGCCGGCGGCGCCCTGCGGATCACGGTCAGCGGTGCCAGTCCCGTCTCCGACAGCACGAGGCACTTCCTCGGCATGGTTCTCGCGCCCATGATTGTGGGGTACGGGCTCACCGAGACGACGGCCAACGGGCTGCTGGGCTGCCCCTTGGAGTACTCGCCGGATTTCATCGGGCCTGTGGGGGGCTCTGTCGAGATCAAGCTCGTGTCGCTGCCGGAGCTCGGGTACTTGACGGATGCCCCGAACCCGACTGGAGAGATCTGGATAAAAGGTCCTTCTGTCATGCAGGAGTATTACAACGATCCCGAGGAGACGATTAAAGCCTTCACGGTGGACGGTTGGTTCAAGACCGGCGATGTTGGCGAGTTGAATCCTCAGGGTCATATGCGCGTCATCGACCGAGTGAAGAACCTCGTCAAACTTCTCGGCGGCGAATATATTTCTCTAGAAAAGCTCGAGTCCGTATATCGAGGGTCGCAGATGGTGACCAACGTAATGATATACGCTGACCCGGAGCGATCGCGCCCGATTGCCGTCGTTACACCCAACGACAAGGCGCTGTTGGAGGTCGCAAAGGGCCTTGAGGTCGAAGAGGACAGCATCCATTCGAGCCCCGAGATTGTCGAGGCTATTCTGAAGGATCTTCAGCACGTTGGCAAGACGGGTGGTTTGACCAGCCTGGAAACCATTGCTGGAGTGGCGGTCATTGACACCGAGTGGACTCCCCCAACCGTAAGTACCAGCTCGTGATGCCTATAAATCCAATGGCGCGACGGCCACTGACAATGTTCACAGGGTCTTGTTACGGCAACACATAAACTCAACAGAAAGGCAATCTGTGATAGATTCAAAAAGGAAATAGACGAGGTGCTCAAAGCAACATCCCATTGAGACGACTGAATGACAAAAAAAACATGGCGTTGAAGGAATGATTCTCTCTTGTTAAAATAATTATAGTTTATAATACTGTATGATTAAGGTCTGATAGTTGAATAATAGACACTTGAGAAGAGACTTACAACAAGCTCAACGCACTTGATTGAACCACCGAATTTCAGTAAACATTGAAAGCACACATGCCATACATCTCATACACCATGGCGTATTCGAATCTCCATCCACTCTCATGGCATTGGATGAACTTTGTAGTTAGTGGCAACATTCAAAGGCAGGTATCATCAATGGCCTCGCACTCCAAGGTAGTAGACAAGGGGAGAAGAGTGCGAAACCATCACGGGCTGCTTGAAATTACATCCAGATAACGGTCTCGGCCGCATTATATTTCAATTGTTCCCAAGATACATTGCTTCTTTCATCAAACAAATCATTAAATCGCTCGAGTCCAAAATGTAACAAATCACCGTAGATGAACCTCCCTATCCCCTGTGCGTGGTATCAATGTCGGAGGTAGCTACTGGTGCGGAGCCTGCGGGTGAGGCTGGTGAAGCGGCGGCGATGACTGCTGAGGAGGCGGAGACTGCTGAGGATAAGGTTGCTGGGCGTACTGTTGCTGATCGTACTGTTGCTGGTGGTATGGCGGCTGAGCGTAAGGCTGCTGCTGGGGGTAGGGTTGTTGTTGAGGGTAAGGCTGTTGAGGGTAGTACGCCCCTTGCAGCTCGGCGGGTTGCGTCTGGTGCGCGTATCCGGGCAGCTCCGGCACGTACACGGATCCGACTTGGGTGGAGGGAGTCGGCGTCGTCTTTTGAGGCGCATATGCCTCGGTGTAGGCATGAGGATGGCCCACGTTGGGTTGCGCCATTTGGGGGGCGCCGGGTGATGGCTGCTGCGGATTCTGCTGCTCGGCGTTGCGCTTCCGTAGGAGCTTGACGATCCAGATGAGGAGGATCACGATGGCAATGGCGGCCAGTCCACCGATGATGGGACCCGCGATCCATGCGAGATTCTGTCCACCGCCTGACTGGTCACTTCCCCCGCTACCTCCGACCGCAGTTCCAGTCGCCGCACCAGTGCTTGTCGTCGACGATCCAAATACAATGATTCTTGTACCATCCGTGCTCGTCGTCTCGTCCCCTGCTGACGACGAGCTTGTTGTGGTCGAGGTCGAGGTCGAAGTAATGGTCGTGGTCCTCGTGGTGGTCCTCGCGGATGATGAGGATGTTGAAGCACTTGTTCCAGGAGTCCTGAAGTACGTCAACCGAGGCGTCGTGGCTGAACCCTGGAAACATCGAATGATTCCGAGGTAGGAGGAGGCGCCCGGGCTCTCCATTACTGTAGCAGTGTCGCATACTGGATACGGCGAAGTGCTGAACCCCCAAAGTTAGATATTGAAACATCATCAGGTCGGCGCGGATGTCTTATCCGTCAGACAGTACAACACTTACCATACGACGGTAGTGGAAGAATAGAGGACGGTGCCCACACCAGAGCATCCCGTGGGGATGCCTCGCTGGTCAGCGCAGGCCGCCCAATTCCCCAAAGTAGTGTAAGAGTTTGGTGAGCATCCTACAGATGCATCTGGGAAACATCAAAGATTAGCCTTGTGTCCTAATATCCTGAAAAGCAAGGAGAGTTCTCACATGAGGAGCCGGCGCTCGTCCAACCCAAGAGATCATCTGCCTGGCGCAGGTCCAACTCATTATGCTCTGGAGCCTGTGTGATCTGCGGCTCAGTGGGCTGACCACTGACATTAGGCAGCACGGCGAGGCCAAGCAAGCCGACGAGAGGAAACATGGCCACCACGATTTCGGCTGAGCGTGAACCAGCTGCCGGAAACCTGCGAGGATTACGGTGGCTTGGAGAGGATCAAAGACATGAGGGGCTCGATGGGCATAAATGAAAAGCATTCCGGGCTGGGATCTGCTCTAGACCGGCGCCTTGGGAGCCGATCTAACCCATTCATTTAAAAAGCTGCATGGGGTCCAAGAAGTGCTTATTGGTTTGGGAGGAGAGCTGAGCCTGGCGTGCATATGGAAATGATAGTCTGATGCATCCAGCAAATAAGCATCTCGCATGATGCGGAGACCAAGGCTTAGCTTGCCCAGGAGGCCCCAGGGTTGAATCCAGCTTGATTCATCTATGCAGCCACCCCGACGGGCTTGGCTGGCTTGGCTCGTCAACATTGCCCCCTTCCAGCAACGGTCAACCATTGGCATGGGAAACAAGCCCGTCATGCGGACAAATGGGGAATAACGGTTCTCCTATCCCGATGTATTTATAACTTGAGAGGTACTCAATACCATTCGATATCCACACCGTCAAACGGCTCAGACATTGGTATTTGTTCCTTGACCCTATTCATCCTTCCGCAGGCCCATGCTTCCTCAGAGGCACAGACCACGCTAGTAGGGATATCAGCCCTGTTGTGTGATTGGCTTTCGTTCGGGAGGGTGCTCGTCTCTGAGCTGGTTGCAAGTTCTGCATGTTCTGCTCACTTGACTGTCTGCTCCAGCTGGCTGCTTAACATATTCGCCTGCTGGGCTAGTTCACATCAAGAAAATAAGCCCTGGTGGAGCACGAGGCGATGAAGGACTCTATCGGCAGCAGAATGGTAGATACATCTTTCTCTCGCTTATATTTACGATGCTGGTGCCCCTTAACCAAAGTCCCCGTAGAGTGTCAGCTTGTACCCGCGTGTGAGGACGACACAGCTAGGCATTTAGCATATGGTTCAGACGGCCTCAGCGCTCAGGTCTTGCTTCCCACAGCATTTCCAGAGGATCCAGCATATGGGCGTGCGCTAAGTTCGGTGTGAAATTTGCTGACGAGCGACATGTCACCACCTTTAGGTTGGGGCTTGGGAAATCAATTCGCTGAATCGCAAATCTACAAAACCTAGCAAGAAATGAGAGCCTTGCCAAGTCATTTGTGCTGAAGACGGACATGAAGCTCCTACTATGGCCTGTTATTGCGTCCAGCCATCTGGGTAAACACAACAACCTTCAGTCGGATCTTTTACTTCGGTTGCGGTGCCGAGATTCCCCAATGCCCGAGTGGATCAGCCCTGCAAGGCCTGTTTCAGATTTACGCTTGTTGTTTTCAGGGCTCAAGAGGTCTTGGACAGGTACAAGGGCGATGAGAGTGGGCAGTTTCTCGCGCTGTGGTCTTGTTAGGAAAAGGAAATGCTCCTCAATTGAGCCAAGTATTTGTTTTCCATCGCTATCGCTAACATTTCAAATCGTAGGCTAGTCAATTAGCCAATAATTAAATCATATCCCCGAACCAAAACTCATCGCCCGTCTTCCATATCAGACCCAGAGAATGATCCATGACGAGACATCAAAGCGCTCTGTATGAAGCCCTCCAGTTCCCCGATAGGAGTCCCCCGTCGATCATACCAGGGGCGCAGCGCAGCACCCGCTTCCTGAGAATGTTGACTCGGGATGAGCTCATATGGATGGTTCACCGCGCGCAGTGCAGATCCAGTCAAAACCTCCCTTCGCTTGAGTAGCTCCTCGATAATGTCCTCTTTGCCCTTTTCCACAGCGTAGTCCAGCGGAGTCTTGCCGGACGCATCTGGCAGATCTGCGTTGATGGCCGGCAGGGTGAGCAGGTCCCTCACCATAAAGCAGTCCTCCGCCTTGCATGCAATCGAAAGTGCCGGTGATGAACCAGGGCCGAAGAAATTCACGTCGACCAGGCCGGTCTTGGCTAGCTCTCCTATAACATCGCGGTGGCCGTAAGTCGCAGCGTGGAGGAATGGTGTGAGGTTATTGCGGTCTGGCTTATCCAGCTCGACGCCTTCCGTCTCGATCAAGACTCGAACGATCCCTGCTTGTCCCCTACGAGCAGCAATGGCGAGAGGGGAGCCGATAACATGCGGAGGGTTTGCGTTTAACCAGACGCCCTCCGCAGCCAGTAGCACTCTGGCGGTTTCTTCCTGTCCAGCTGACGCTGCAAATGTAAGGGCGGTGTTGCCGCAGTAGACCTCATTCACATCAGTCCCCCTTGCTAGTAACATCTGCACCACTTCGGTCATTCCATTGATGGCAGCCTGCTGGAGAATGGTGAGGTCGCGAGGTGACCCCGCGTCGACATCAATCCCCTCAGTGTCGAGCAGAAGCCTCACCGACTCCGTCTGGCTGAATTTGACTGCTCGCCGCAATGGCGTGAACCCAGCGACGTCGATGGAATTGACATTCACTTTGCCCGTGCTGATAAGCGCTCTCATTATCTCCAGGTGGCCACCTTCAGCGGCCTTTGACAAGGGCGTCGAGCCACCCGAGTCCTTTGCGTCGGGGTCGATGCCCTCGAGGGCGAGCAGGATGCGACAGACTGGCAGCCTTCCTTGTGCCGCCGCCTGGAAGAGAAGGGTGATTCCTTGTTTATCCTTGGAAAATGGATCGAATCGCCCCGAATCGAGGAGCACGCGAAAAACAGCCTCGTTTCTGAGAACCGGAGGGGAATAGAGCATGGTGCGACCGAATTGCCCCGTCTTGGTGATGTCGAGATCCGCGTCGATGGCCAGCTGGAGCTGAACCAGGTCGGCGTGGCCATAGAAGACGGCCTCCTGGAATGCCATGTCGGCAAGCTTCCTGCTGTTCTCGGTCCTCTTAGCATTAATGGCCTGCATGGCCTTTCTGAAGGTCTCCAGAGGGCCGCCGGACCTGGCTGTACGGATCAAGGCGAGGCGGCGATAGACCTCGCCATAGCCATGCTTGCTGTGGTCGTATCTGCCAACGTTGCGGGCGTAGAGAAACGGGTTCAGCTGGGCGTGCAGCTGGCGGCTGGTGCGAATGAGGGCGTTTACGTCGCCGTCCTTCTCGAGATAGGAGCCGACATCCACGAGCAGCTCGGTGGGCATATCATGGATGCCCATCGTATCGGCCCGCCGCGATGAAGCGCGAGTGAGCTGGTGATGGCTGGCAGTCAATCGCTCGGGGGGGAGATGAAGATATCAATGATGCCAGCCTGTAGGTGATGAGGCGAAGTGGGAAGGAGAACGTTGGGAGCTTGGGAAGAGCTTTTAGGCAACGGCCCCTCTGAAGCGTTGCATAGCCCCACCCCCAACCAACAGCATGAATATCAAATCGAAAGGCAGACATCTACAGAGTTGCAGCCAATGTTACTTTGTGAGTAATACGGACAGATTGTTGTTGGGGAATGGAACGTCATTGATTCTCACTAATATACAGCCTGCCAAATTACCATGGCTGGATCTTACCGTCCCTCAGAATGACCTTTCCTACATGGCCGTCTCGTTTGCCCTCCAGCACCTCCCGCACGAACGGCCCAGCAACGACTGGATCTTGAGCGCCCTGGCTCTTGTTATGCTCGCTGCCTTTGCCCAGCCCAGACGCCAGATACCCTGGTGACAGCGCCCAAACTTTGACGCCGTCGTTGTGAAGCAGCCTCGCCCAATCCCTACAGAGACAGAAGATGGTCAACAAATTTCGCAAAGGCGTGCTTACTTGGAGAAGATAAAATCCTACCTCATCATCATGTTCATGCCAGCCTTGGATGATCGGTATGCGGCCATGTTAGGAGCAGCCTTGGGCCAGCCCTTGGGTGGGAATTGGTCGATGGGCAGAATCTGCTTCTCGGCGTTCTCGAGAGAAGATGTCCCGCTAGCCATGAACAGGAGCCTGGGGTCCGAGGACTTGAGCAGAAGGGGGACGAATGCCAGTGTCATTATGTGGGTGCCGGCGGTGTTGACGTCCCAGCTCTTGGCCCAGGCCTGGCGGAGAGACAGGGCGCCCTCTGCGTCAAACATGGCGCCTGAGCATGGACATGAACAGTGTAAGCCACGTCTTGAGACGAATATATATAATGCTGGGTGAAGTAACATACCTGCGTTGTTCACCAGAGCATCAAGGCGGCCATACTTGGACTGCACGGTCTCAAAAGCAGCCTGGATTGAGTCGTCGCTCTCCACATCGACCTGGATGGCGACCGGAGTGCTTTTTGTCGAGGGGAACTCGGCGAGGACATCATTGGCTGCCTGCTTGGCCTTTTCAATCGAGCGCCCGCCCAAGAGGATCTCATAGGCTTGAGCAGAGTCGCAGAGAGCGCGGACCATCTGGTAGCCCAGCCCGGTGTTGGCGCCGGTGATGAGGACGATCTTCTTGTCCATGGTGCAGGTAGTATCTCCTGAGAAGTAAGAGTTG
Organism: Clonostachys chloroleuca; assembly: GCA_037952775.1. Taxonomy (NCBI): domain Eukaryota; kingdom Fungi; phylum Ascomycota; class Sordariomycetes; order Hypocreales; family Bionectriaceae; genus Clonostachys; species Clonostachys chloroleuca. The sequence goes on from JBANAY010000004.1 coordinate 5,960,808, forward strand.
GTGTTAGATATTCTCGATACTAAGTGAAAACGACTGGAACTGGGAACGAGACGGCTCTCTCTTATACGTCCAGCCCATCACCAGCATCGTCCGTCTGGGCGCTAAACCCCGCCAAGTGAAGCCGCTTCTCGGCCGACATCTCCGTCGCCAAACCCCACTGACGGAATGTTTACCTCTTCCCTCTCTCTCCCTCACGCTTGAAGATCGGAGTTAGATCAAACTCTCCCATATCGATGATACAATTTCCTAATCAAGCCGTCACCGAACCGCGTGGGGCCTCTGTGAAGCGTCAACCCTCCTCCACGGCCCACAGCAAGTGGCCATGACCTCGCAAACAGTCGGTCGCGGCATCACTCGGAACAGAGAGCGCCTGGCCTGCACCGAATGCCGTCGCCGGAAGCTCAAGTGCAATCGCTCCCTTCCCTGCAGTGCCTGCACTCGGCGCAGCGCCAGTGATTCCTGTACCTACCAGCGGTTTCCCAGTAGTGAGGGCGAGCCCAAAGTACGCGCCGAGGAGAGACTTGAGCAGCTGGAGAAGATTGTCAAGAATCTCATCAACGAGAGTCCCAATGATGTCTCGGCAGCAACGTCGTCGGCCTGGGAGGAAACAGTGCACGTTGCCTCGTCCTCGTCGAGCTCCAGCCAACAGCCTGGATCGACCCATCTGAGCTCAGCTCTGGAGGATATCCAAGAGTTGAGGTCGGCCATTGCAGCCAACGGTGAAGACGATGAACAACCAGTGGCCAGCGTTCATCAGCATCAGATTCTTGAGCCCGTGGGCATTTTATTTGGATCATCCTCGCCAATGACCCTTCAGAAAATACTGGCTACATATCTCCCCTCGAGGCAAAATGTCGACCGTCTCATATCCGCGTACTTCAGAGCCCAGTCAATTGCCGCGCCATTCATCCATTCCCATCACTTTAGAAGGCTGTATGCCTCGTTCTGGGCTGACCCGTTGAGAACTTCGCCAAACTGGATTGCCATTCTCTTCTCTATCTGTCACATCTCAATCAACGCTCTCAAGCTCCAGGTTGACGATGGCCCACCGGGCAAGAATTCCAGGTTCTCTCAGGCAGCTGCATATTGCCTGGCTCTCGGAGAATATTACCGCCCCAAGCCCTTTGCAGTCGAGGCTCTCCTCCTTTTCATACAATCCCACTGCCTGACGAGCCTGATCCTCCCGCCAGACACCGCGCCCGTGATCGGGACCCTGATACGCGTCGCAACAGCCATGGGCTACCACCAGCCGCCAACGCGCCCCGACATCCTCACCCCCTTCGAGTCGGAGATGCGCCGGCGGACGTGGTCACTCTGCATGCAGCTCGACCTGCTCGTCTCTTTCCATCTAGGCCTACCTAGCGCGATGAGATTCTCCAGCTGGCCGTGCGAGCCTCCCAGAAATCTCAGCGACTCCGACTTTGACGAGTCCAGCCTGGAGCTGCCCCCTCGAGACCGAGAACGAATCCCACGGGGACGGTCTTCATCATCGAAAAGCACAATTTCATGGTCGTATTTGATAAAATTCAGCATCACGCACTGTCCGCCAGGTCACGTCCCCCACAAGACGTAGAAGATGAACTCGTCGAATTAGACTCGGAGATGAGGAGAGTCCACAACGGGCTCCCGCCGGCCCTGAAGCCGCTGGCCATGAAGGACTCGGTCTTCGACTCCCCCAACATCATCGTGACGCGGCTCTGCGTCACGTTCCTCTACTGCAAGTGCCTCATCGTGCTCCACCGCCAGCACGTCCTGACCAACCGCCCGGGCAGCCTGAGGACGTGCTACGAGGCCTCGGGGCTGCTCGTCCGGCACTTCTGCGACTCGTACGACGAGTTCGCCCCGGGGGGCCAGGTGGAGAGCGAGAGGTGGTTCATGTCCAGTCTGACGGTCCACGACTTCCTACTCGGGGCCGTGGCGCTGTCGCTCGTTGCGCTGGCGAGCTCGCGGGCGGGTGCTTCATATATCGTGGACAGGGAGGTCGCGATGGGCCTGCTGGAGAGGAGCCGGGACATCACGGTCAGGCTGGAGCCTACGAGGGGCGCAGAAACGGGACACGTCCGGCAGGTGATTGAGAGCACGCTTCAGCAGCTGCAGGCGTCTGGTCCGTCGTCGCCCTTCTTGCCTGACAAGGCGATGCCTTCTACGTCTGATGATTTCCGGATGGATTGGGATATGGGGCCGCAGGACACGGCCGACTCGCTCTGGGACGAGTTCCTTGCCCAGTATTTGAATATGGATGGGGAGGAAATTATACCGTTCTAGAATTACATGCACTCATGGTGTAGTCCTTCACCTTGTCGCGAATAACGATGTGTTTGGGTGCTCCAATCTGCTAATTGAAGGAAGATCAAGTTCAGTGGGACAAAGGGCAATAAAAAAATATATATAAAGAAAAAAAAAATCAAAGAACGAATACGAGAAATTATCTTCTAGTTGAGCTTAAACATCAATTCATGGCCGAAGAATCATAACGCCCAGCCAGAACAAAGCATTCAATGACATCAGGGAACCAAACAAAGGACCACCAGAGCGCTTATTGGTGAATCACGGACCGAAAGCCGGTGCTTGTTCACTGGCTCTCGTCTGCAATGGCTGAAACCGCCCTCAAACGCCGCGCGCGACACTCCAATTACCTGCAGCGCACGGGCAGACCGCTGCTTGCCGTCCACTGCTCGGCCCATGTGCATAACACGAGGGCGCCTGGAAGCCAATGCATCGTCTACAAGACGCATGATTGAACACGCAGCCAAGAGCCAATCAATACGATATGGACTCCTTGCCGCCGCGGGGTGGAAGCTCAGGCGTTGGATTGGTTGGGACTTTGTCTTGGGACGCGCCGACAAGACCTTTATACGCGCCGGGGCCGCCTAAAACTGGATCTGTGCTGCAAGTTAGGGTTTATCCCTTCACTGGAGGCTCGTCAGTGAATCACCCAGTCGAATGAAACGGCCTAGTTTGAGGGAGGGCGAGGCGCAGCTCTCGACTTTGTCCTGTCAGCGTCCGCCGTCGACCCAAGTTACCCAGTCTGGCGGCTCTAGCATCGCATATGTATCCATGTTCTTTGAACATCGTCCTATTATTAGACAGGTACATGCACGCATCAGTCAATCAGCCAACATGAATGCTCAATTGAGTAAGATGCGTACGTTTGTGCCGAAACATTGGAAGCAAACAAATATAACCCAACCAACCCCATCCCATATGGATTCCAAATATGAGAGACTAGTAGGCTTTTCTGCGAATCTTTCGTTTACTTCCAAGAACAGCTGCAAAAATGGATATCGCCGGCTTCTTCTGGTACAACATGGCGCTGCTCACCGTCCTGGGCATCGCCATCATCACCGCCGGAGTCCTCGGCATTCTCACCTGCTGCAGAGCCCGCCGCCGTGACGACCTTGCTCGATCCGCTCTGCCCTGGCTCAAAGCGACAGCCAGCATGACGATTCTCTCTCAGCTTTTCTGGCTCATCGGCAGCGGCCTCCTTATGATCTACTATGCCTTTACTTCTTCGCCTTCTTCCCTCTCGTCGAGTGAGGCCCTGGAGCTCAGGCTCGCCTACCTTAAGAACCTGGCCTCGTTCTTCCGGAAACCCGAAAATACCGATTTGTTCAGCAATCCAATCATCAGCCCGATAGCTATAGGCCAAGTCCAATGCTTTGCTCTCCTGTTTGAGGTCGTTGCCTCTGCCTTGTTCATCGCTACCCAGTTTGAGTTCACCCTCGGCCTGCAAGCTCTTTCCGAAACAGCCTCCTCTTTGGACACGTCCGCCTCTTCCGTGGACACGACTGTATCCTCGATTCCGAGCTTCTTCAAGACGAAGCCCCGCGTCTGGAGCTTAGCCCCGTTTATCACCATCATGGTTCTCGCCACCGGTCTCTTTGCTGCTCAGGAAGTTTATGTAACGGGGAACAATATGTCGGCCAACATAATCAACGCCTTTGTTTTAGTGGTGTATATCGCTCTGGCGCTCGCTGCAATCGCCTCTCTCACTTTCACCATCCTCCAATCCCGGGGTTTCCCCTACGGTCATAACGAGGTGAGTAAATCGTCAGTGGTGATTTTTAAACGGCGTCTGCATCAAAGCAAGAAATCTAACCCTTCTCCAGCTTCGATATTACCTGCTTTCTCTCAATTCCATAACCGTTGCTCGGCACATATGCATGGTGGTCCTTGCAGGTATAAGTGGTGGCTACGTTGACGGTCTCTGGAAAGGCCAATCCGACGGCGCGCCATTCGTTCGGGTCATCGCCACGCACCTCATGTCTACCATCAGCCTGGGCATCGCATATGGCATCGCGACGAAGAAGCATGAGGGGCTCTGGGCGAGCGAGATATACCGCCACTACGTCAAAGCTTGATATTCCCTAGATATGGATTGCACTTTCGTTCCTGCATAGCGCGGAGTTTGGGTTCTTTCTTCCTCGTCTTCTTTTCTATTCTTTTCTCTTTTTTTTTCTTCTGTCCTTCTTCTTTTCCCTACTCCTCCTCTTCTCTTCTACTTGTTTTTCCATCTTCTTTTCTTTGCCTAGAATTTCTTTTGTCTCAGAGGTATTCTCTTTCTGCATGTGATAAACGGGCGTTGGGGTTGCATTATGCAAAACGGGAAGGGCATTGGGTTGTCTTATAGACGGAAATAACGAATGATGCCTGCCTATTCATATAGGCCATCAATAGAATTCTCTATTCTTTTACAACAAGCACCATAAAGTGTTTAGATCTTCAGTACTAGTATTTCAACCTTCAATGTTGATATTCTTTCTTTTTAGTGTCTTTATCTCTACATATCCACGCCATGAAACCAATCCTTATTCCCGAATTCATTCGCAAGGCGATATATATTCACATCATGCACGTCCAGTTCAGAAAGAACGTTTTCTGTCAACGGGCTTGCCGTGAGCTGCCGCAGCCCCAGCACGTCCAACTCGTCCGGGTCGCATTCAAACTCGTGGAGCGCGAGCCAAGTTGGAGGATCCGGCGGGAGTTCGTCTGTGGAAGCCGCCAGGCCCTTGAGCACCCTCGACTGCGCGTTTGTTCGCGCGTAGGCGAGCTTGAAGCGGGTGGTCCGCAGATAACTCTTGTTCTTGGAGAGCAAATCACAGTGCTGTGAAGAATGGTTAACCAGGTGTTCCGACTGATTTTCATAAGGCTATAAGACGCCGATGAGCAAAGCGAACGAACCTCTTCACGGTACCATCGGTCCAGGTCCTGTGGCGAAACACCTTCCTTCAACCGGGAAGCAACAACTACTAGGGCTTTGGCGGCTCCCCTCCCCTTTTGGGTCCTGTCATATACATGGACCAGGTTATCGTAACGGACGTCTACATCAGCCAAATCGTAGATGATGCCGGGGCTGGGGAGGATATCGCTCTGGACGCGGATTTTACGGAACTCGTCACTGAGAAGAAAAGCAAGGTCATCTAGGGCGTACATGGCCAGATACGGCTTTTCTGCCTTGGGGTCCACGTGAACAAATCGTCGCGCCGAGTTGATGCCGCTTGTTTCGACAACCTCGGCGATATGATCCTCTTCGTACCATTTTATGTAGGTTGGTACATCAAGCACATTAGGTCTTGAAATCCTCGATGTGACAAAAAGCATGCCCTTCCCTGCTATTGATGGTGACGGTGTAGCCATGGTGTGGTATCGAGTGAACAGAGTATTGGGGGAAAAGTTCCGAAGGCTAAATCAGAACTCAAAGGAGAATTCAAGTAATAACCGAAGCGTTTCAGCTTACTTCGAGGAACGGTGGCCTTTTCTTTGACTGGAGTGTCGGTTCCAGCACACGGCTATCTTTTGCCTCGGACTCTCAAATCGTTCAATTCCACAACCTCGGAATTGGATAGCCATTGTAGCTTTTTTTTTGTCTTGAAATCAAGATGTCATTTTTCTCTCAGCCATAATCAGACTCATTTTAATGTTTGAATTTGGCTTGATTACCAACCACTCTTCATTCCAAACTCATAGCGCATGCGCAAACCGGGGTCTCCGTACGCTTCTTTGCATTTCTCATGTCACATTTGAATCTATGATAAGAAAATCGGAATATATTATCGTCTCTAATATTTCTTCATGTCAATGTATCACATATGCTTAGTTTTCCTCGCTTGCGGATTCGCAGGGGACAAGAAAACAGCTTTCGGATATTATTACCCACCACTTCGCGGGAGTCGTCAACCAGCGAGAAGGATGCGACGCGTTCTGCCTTGAGAGACTGCATATACTCGACGCGCCTTCGTTCACGGAAACTGATCTTTCTAAAATTTGGCTTCATTAGCTGAGACGGCAGGAAAATCCACGACAGAATTAGAAGAACAAGAAGCAAACTGAACTAATCATTTCAATGGCCGCGGCCTGAAATTTCTCTACGAACGCGATCAGGCAATTATGCTGTCGCGTCCCAGATATCGAGCGGAAGGGGGCTTACTCGCCGCTAAGACGGACTAATCTTTGCTCTTCGGCCATGCATCGTTGCCGAGCTCATAGGAACTTCTCATCGATCCAGAACGTGGCGACTTTGGCGATTGATGAGGAAGATCTCGACGGCTGGATTGCCCTAGAATGAGCTTGCAGTGGTGGCCGCTTGGATTGTGAGAGTCCTCGCTAACGGGCGCAAACGCGTTTTCAAACGTCAAAAGCTGGGACGCTCTAATAATTGCTTCGGCCAACGTCTACTCTGACATTGTGAAGGTGTTGGTTGGTGCAGGAGCCCAAACTTAACGCGCCTTGAAAGGGCGGATGGCGTTGTGCAGCCGCGAGCGAGGGTCATTTGGCGACGATTGCAGCGCTTCTGGACTGTGGAATTTCGTTTGATTATCACGAAGAACCTGGTAAATTGGCTCTAATAAGGGCTTGCGAAAATGGACATTTGGAGGTATCAAACTGCCTGTTGGGAGGGGTCCCTAGGTACCCAAGGCTTGCGACTAATAATAACTTCGCTCTCCATGGCCTCCCACTGCACTTGGCTCGAATTGTTGATTTTCTTCCCCCCAGGGCTAAACGATACATCTACCTATGCGATAGTGAACGGATTAATCCACTCTTGACATCAGTTATGACAAACGACTGCAGCACCCGTGTTACTGGAAGGCCCGCCCAAAATAAGAGTCTACAGTGTATTATCTCAGCCGGTGCATGAGCTGAAAACATCTAAATTTCAAAGGTAATAATGGACAGGGATGATGCGGGATTGGTTTTCAACGACACGTCTCCCTACTTGGTCAAATCTGGGAGCAGTATGCATCAAATGTAGGCATACAATAAGATCGCAAATTGAAAGCCTCATTACGTGCTTAATTTAGCATTGCTATCAACTACATGATTGGACTCTTCCAATTTTTGATGATGCTGAAGTTCATTGTGTACTTGATCCCAACATGGCAAAAAGCTGCTCAGCTTGTGGGTCATCAGGGTCCAGACAAAAATAAATGCCCCCATGAACAATAAACACATACGCGAAGACAGCGAGTGCATTTGATGAACACGGGCCCTGATATGAGCCCCTAGCCCTATGACTGTTTTCATTCCTGGGGTTGATGGCCCATTGCTTGAATAGCACGAGTTGTCTCCTTGTCCAGGCACACGTGAGGTGAGAGATATAGGGTAGGCTGATGCGCATTTAGGGCACAGCTAAAAATAGGCTCCCAGGGCTGGCATCGTGAATAAGCGTGCGAACAGACATGGTAATTAAACGGGCTCCACGGTAAACAAACGGGGATCGCATCTTTTTTTATCGCGGGTTAATGAGCTGAATTAATGAATATCGATCCATTCAGTTGGTGCTTACACGCGACGGGATCTACGACTGGGGCTGTAGTGTCAATCCCCGTTTGTTGGCTCATGGGCTGCCTCGCACGCGAAATACGGTGAGGGTGAGGATGTATGTGTGAATTGTGAATCACTTAGCGAGGCTTTACGTGCATCAGTCGCCACAATTCACGGAGGTGTGTGTGTGTGTTTGATATCGGGTTGAATTTTTTCCCTTCACAATCCGGAAAGATTTGTGCAGACTGGAGGTCAGATGAGCGATTGCTAGAGTAGACGGGCATGACTTGAAACGATTTGCCACTCTCCCGTCTCTTGTGCAGTTTCACAACTTTTGCGGTGCTATGTTCAAGTTGTGTCCGTCTGGATCAGCGACGATGCTCGTTTCCAGTGGATAAACTTGTGCATTTAGTGCGTAAGCCGCCTGTCTACAGGGCCAGCTCAGCTAAAAATGGTGCGCTGGGATCTCTCCGAAGCCCAACGGCAACGGGTGAGCCCCGCTTTCTGCCTCTCCGCCCCGGCTCGTCGAGGAGAATGAGATCAACATGTCAGACAAGCGACTCTCAGATGTCGTCCAGCAGAGTATAATAGAGTCCAACATCACGGCTGGTAGAGGGTTTTTTTTCCAGACATCAAACAAACAATCAACCAACCAAACATTCAAACAGCCTTCTCTACTACAGCATTACCAGCTCACCACTGCTCCATCAACAGCCTCATCAACAAACCATCTTCTTTATATCAAACTCTTTTCTACCACACACATTCACAATGGCCACCGCACGCTTGGGATTGAGCGAGAACGTCTGGACTGCCACCTCCGCAGCCAACAACAGCAAGTTCGCTCGCACAGGCCGCTCCTCCAGCGTCAGCTCCGGCTACAACTCGCGCTCCCACTCCCGCGCCTCATCGCGCAGCTCCCGCCGCAGCTACGTCACCCTCATGAACGACTTCATCGAGGAGGAGTACATTGAGAAGTCCTCCATCTGGGACATCCGCGAGGAGTCCAGCGACGACACCCGCTTCTCCGAGAACCCCATGGCTGCCGGCGTCCTCGACGACCAGTACCTCTTCCAGTCTCTCAACAGCATCCTCTCCGGGGAAGTTCCTCAGCAGCAGCCCAGGAGCGCATCCAGCTCAGTCACCAACTCGCCTCGACCCTCCATCTAAACGGGGGCCGACAATGAGTCGCATCTTCGCCGATCGCGGGCTCTGGTAGCACCGCCAGGCAACTTCTCCAATCCGGGGGATTGACCTGCTTGGTCTTCCTCATTTTTTATCTTCTCTTCAACCAGACTGATCCAGTCACCTTTTTATATCTACTTCATGAGCCTCGCTGGTTCCGAGGCAGCGGCCATCACGATGATGATTGGCTGCATTTATCCCCTCTTACTTTTGCTTTTTCCTCTTCTTTTTCCTTTGTACCAGCGACGAATACCCAGTGGTTTTTAATGAAAAATGATGCATTGCTTGGTATGGAGGACAAGTTCAGGGTGTTTTTATTATTTCCTTTTCCTTTTCCCTTTTTATCTTCATCTCTTTTCTCTTTCATTGTCTATTTGATCCTCTTGTTGGGCGCAATGGCATTTACATATTTTATATTTCAAATTTATAAAAATTTCATACTTTTAAACAATCTTCTTGATCCAACGCTCTTTCACGTGCCTCTGTCATATCGCAAGCCAAGGTGCAGTAGAGTTGATTGATCATACTGCTCCCCACTCACCGACATCATACGGAGTCTGACATGCTGAACTGGAGGTTATTTATCGCATTGGTGACGACTTCAGAAACAATGAATTACAAGAACTAGGTAGGCTTAGAAATAGGCGACATTTTTAGGTTCAATATTTGGTTTCCCTCATGTTACGATGACAAACGATAACCGTTGAGGTATCTTGGCATGCCACTTCTCATGTTACGAGCACACCACCATTCCTGACCGGTGTGACAATGCGGAGAACGAAACCGCCATGATACCCTCCGGTCGACGAAATCGGTCCCTGCGCCCTCGCTAAACCTCATCACGAGCATCGGAAGGAACACGAGACGTCGGCAGGCTCGGCAGACTCGGGACTATGGCTTCTGGCGTCGTCGCGCGACAGATCGTTGCTTTTTCTCTTTTACCGACGACGCGGTGACGACATTCTGGATTGATAACCAGTGTGGGACTTTGGGATTTGGTTGGCTGGAATCGCGCTACAGCACCAGAGTCGTGATTTGGACTTGGATCACGCAATCTCTGGGTCCGACCGAGCCCGATCCGACTGACTAGAAGGCGCAATATGCAACTCTAATCTGTTGACGTGTGCCAGAGATTAAATACCGAGCTTCGGAGCGTCGATGGATACCATAGAAGTGTGTATATAGATGCCTATATAGCCCAATTGGTTGCTGGAATTGACCCTTCACCCGTCCACGTACCAACACCCTCGCATTGACTCCTCTCTCCAGCACATCACCTTGATCCAGTCTAGTAGAAATCATGGCTCCCGGAGCATTGGTCGCCGACCCTCTCCACGACGGACTGCCCACCGTCAAGAGGACAGAAGCCCCGCGCTCCATCTTCCCCGATGGAATCCGCACGTCTGGCCAGCATCCCCCGCTGTACGACCGCCTCAGGCCCTATGCAGACTTCCCCAAGGAGATCTCCGGCCCGACCCTGTGGAAGAGGGAGACGTACGAGAACAACCCCGAGCGCTGGACGCACCCCTTCACCGACGAGGAAGTCCAGGAGCTGAGCGACACTGCCGATGCCTTCATCGCGAGCGGCACCCCGCTGGAGGGGATATCGAAGGTTTGTATACTTCAATTCTTCACTTTCACATGTGGCTAACCATCACGCAGGAGAACTTCCCGCTCCCCAAGCTGAGCAAGGTCCTCGGCGCCCTCCGCGAGGACCTCATCAACGGCAAGGGCTTCATCCTCTTCAAGCGCTTCCCGGCCCAGGAGTGGTCCCCGCGCAAGAACGCCGTCGCCTACATGGGGCTGGGCACCTACATCGGCTACTTCCTCTCGCAGAACGGCCTGGGCCACGTCCTGGGCCACGTCAAGGACGTCGGCGACGACGCCACCCAGATCGACAAGGTGCGCATCTACCGCACCACCGCCCGCCAGTTCTTCCACGCCGACGACGGCGACGTCGTGGGCTTGCTCTGCGTCCACCGCGCGGCCGAGGGCGGGGAGAGCGACATTGTCAGTATTCATAATGTATGGAACCACCTGCAGCGCGAGAACCCGGACGTCGCGGAGCTGCTCACCCAGCCGGTGTGGTACTTTGACCGCAAGGGCGAGACGTCCGAGGGGCAGAACGAGTGGGTGCGCCAGCCGGTCTTCTACATCGAGGACGGCGGGGAGGAGCGCGTGTACTGCAAGTGGGATCCGTACTACGTGCGCTCGCTCACCCGGTTCTCGGACAAGGGGCTCGTACCGCCGCTGAGTGATGCGCAGAAGCGGGCGATGGAGGTCCTGGAGGATACGTGCCAGAGGCTGGCCCTGCATATGATTCTCGAGGTGGGCGACATCCAGTTCGTGAGCAACACGCATCTGCTCCACGCCAGGACGGCCTACAAGGGTATGTCAGCACCACAATCTCGTTCAAGTTGGGGAAAATATTTCTAACGATTTAATTTAGATTACCCTCCACCATCTCCTCGGCGCCACCTGCTCAGGCTTTGGCTCTCCACGCCCCAAGGCGAGGGCGGCTGGGCACTGCCCTTCCACGACAGCTTCGAGAAGAAGCGGGGTGGCGTCCAGGTGGACAACACTGCGCCCAGAGCACCTCTGGATGCGGAGTGAAATGGAAGGATGTATGAGCAAAAGAGGGATGTCAGATGGATTACTTGTATTTAGCGTGTTATTCTGGTTCTATAGGCTTCGCTCTAGTTGTACGCAGGGGAAGAGACTAAATGAAATGTTCTTGAGAAAACATGATGAACTGTGTTGAAACAGGACGGCAATTCCGAGTGACCTTCCCTAAATGATCACTTTTTCTGAAGAATCACTGCCAGAAGAGCCGCGGCCACGGCCAGTAGGAAGAAGAACACTGTTCCGAACACCTTGCTCCAGTCTATGCCCTCAGCCCAGACCTCTACGTCTGCGGGGAGAGAATCCAAAATGCTGGCGGGCAGGTTTGCCTGGCGCCGCAATGCCACGCGCTGGGCCAGGTGCTCCTGCAAGTCGCCGATCTCTACAACGAGGCGGTGGCGGGAGCTCGCAGAGCCAGGAGACTGCCGGATCCGAAGCGTCTGCTGCCCTTCATCGTGTGTCCACTCGCCATCGCTGACAGTGATGATCAACTTGTGCTTCGCGTAGTGGTAGGCGGGGATGAACACCTCCGTGAGGTAGGCTCTGTCGTCGACGCCGGCGGCGGGCTGGCTGGAACTCTGCCACTCGAATTCGTATCGCAGGGTGCGCGCGTCCCAGTTGGAGCGGAGAGGCCTGCCAGCAGTCTTGGCGGCGTAGGGCCGGATGATGACGTCCAGCACGCGGCCGCCGCGGTACAGCTCATCGTCCTCATGGGGTTTGTTGCGGTAATCCTGTCGAATGAGATCGTGCTCCAGAGGTTCATCGCCATTGATGACGGAGAAGTCCTCCATGTTCCAGCCGTCGCCGTACTCTACCCGGTTGTGAGGGTTGTAGTTCCAGAGGGTGAACCCAATGTGGTTGTCCTCCATGCCCGCAATCAAGGCGTTCATCAAATCACGCTGGACATCGTACTGGCCAGTTTTGAAGGCACGAGAGCCATTCACGTCAAAGGGGATGCCTATCTCGCCAATAATCGTCGGGACATGACTGCCAAGCGACTTTGACCCGTGCTTGGCGATATTCCCAAGTTGCTTGCGGTAATTTTTGCGCAAGCCGGACGCTCCGAAGTACAGCGCCAAGGGGAGGAACATGCCTCTTGAAAGCCCCTGAACGTTCACGCTCATCCAGGCATGATGTTTACTGAACAAGACGTTTAGGTCGTAGAAATGCGGCGCGTATACCAAGTTCTGCGGTCGCGGAACATCCAGGACGGTATTGACAGCGTAGGATTGCTTTGTGCGCCCGTTCTTGTCCGCGACCCATGGCGGGATGAACTCGTTGGGGATCGGTTCAAAGAAAGACATGAATCTCTTGTTCTTCCGGGATACGCGATCGCAGAATTTCTTTAGGAACGGTGCATAAAAGTCGTGGTACCATTCAATCTCGGTGCCCTCGCGGCCGGGTCGATGGTCGACGTCAAAGTAATTCCTGTGCAGGATCTTGGCCGTCTTCTTCTTCTCATCCCAGCTCCAGACGCCATGGGCCTTCCATACACATTCACCCAGGCCGTGCTGCTGGTTTGCCGGCTTGTCCCCATCGACAGGCAACCAAGCAGACCGGCCCTTTGGATCTAGGTACGAGCGATGAGAGACGCGTGTCGGGAAGGGCCAGGACTTGACGTAGTATTTGATTGTCTGGGCGTATCCGCTACCGAGCGCGAGGGCCTGGGCGAAAGTGGGATAATGGCCAATGTGAAGATCGGTGTTGTAGTTCCAGCCATGGAAGTCATGTAGGTTTATCAGGCCCCGATGCGGCTCATTGATGGGTTCGAAGCCGAGGCAGGATTCCAGATCACTGAGCTCATCGGCCAGCTTTCCAAACGCCTCGATGAAGGCATCCTGGAGGTAGTCCTTGATCGAGACCGTCTCCTCTGCTGTCTCTGCAGACGTCGACACTGGGCGCCGGCGGCATTGGAGTTTCGGTGCAAGAGCATCGCCTGCCCAGAAGAGGGTGGCCATGGTGGATGCTGCCAGCTTCTGGTATCCCGAAGGCCACACAAAGGGGCCGCTGGGCTCCTTCTCGTTGACGGGCGCGTTGGCCCGCCTCATCTCGTCCTGGCCATGCACATAGGCAGCGCCAGTGTCGGGGAACGCCTCGATATCCAGACCTGCCGCCTCGAACGTCCAGCCGGGTGCACCGCTGCCACCGCTGAATCGGCTCCAGACATCTTGATGGGCGCAGATGAAGCACTTAATGCCGTACTGGGGCATCATCTGGATGAGCTGACGCAGATAGGCGATGTATTCCAGGTCCAGATCGGCGGAAGGGTCGGGGCCGGAATGGCCGATCGACTCCCACGTCACCAGCAGGCGGACAAGCGGCAGTCCCCAGGCCTGCAGACGGCGGAAGTGAAGAGGCGCCTCGTCTAGGGGGAAGGGCCTGCCAGCGAAGGTCACGGTGCGATGCTCGTAGAAGCCATCGGTGAGGTGCGACAGGCCATTGGGGGTGGTGGGCAGCTTGCTGGAGCCGGAGATGTTGAGGCCACGCAGCGACAGCGTGCGGCCAAAGGCATCGACGAAGCGGCCGTCATTGATCGCAATTGGGCCGCCCACCGCAGCCTCTGAGAGGTCCTGGGCAGCAAAAGTTTGGTGCACCATGCTCGGAGTGTGGAATGGCGATGGCTGCGGCTAAACGCGCGGTCAATTTGGGTTTGGATAGACTTCTCCAACTGAACGGTTACGCTACCCGTTCGTCCCCCTCCCCCATCAAATGCCTAGTCAGGCTGGTCCACCTGGTCGAGCGTTAGACGAGAGAGATAAAGATCTGGGCCCTTTCCCCACGCGCTCGGTTGACTTCCAACCCACAGTGCTCGATCGATCTGCCAATTGTCCGTGTGAGGGCACGTTGCTAAGCTGGTATCTATCTCTGTCTGTGTCGAAGAAACTACGATCTAGGTTGGACTCCCCTGTGTGTATGTGCGGCAGGGTCTAGGATCTACGCATCTAGCCTACAACGGGGACACGCAGCAAAAGACGGTTGAAGGCAAACGGACAGGAGTGGTATCGACAACAAAGGTGTAGCCGCAGAGAGACGATCTCACGCTGCGAGGCGCGTGGCCAGGACCACGAGTGGCCGTCCAGGTTTCCGAGAACGCTCCCATCCCTATTCACATCTGTTTCTCGACGGTGTTTGGTTACGTTGTTCGTCTGGGCGCTATCGGTGTGCGGAGTCGGTTCAGGGGTACGAGTCGTCGCATTCGTGATTGGGGTAGCCTAGGTGAGAACCTGCTGTTAGCTCAAGCACTACTTCCAACCCTATCCATGCATCTCATGGGCAGACCGACCAGCGGAGTACGAAGTCCTGTCTTCAGGAGAGTCGAGAACATCTGCCATACACACATGAGCAACAGGCACGTTGAAGACGACGGAAATTGGGAAACAAATCAAGTTCGTCCCTGCAGCTGCTGACTCATCAAGTCGCACCGCCTGCCTGACCAATAGAAATTAAATCCATTTCTACAGCGTCTTGAGCCCTGTAATTACAGCGCGATGAGGCTCTAGGTACAGAACCAACATGCCTTCAATTGATCACGGTCTTGTTGTGCTCGAAATGCCGGCATGCGACGAACGCGGTTTGCAGGAGAAGATTTGTGTCGGCTGATATCGTGATACCTCGGCAATGTAGGCTTTGGCTAGCTCGAGCTTGTCCCCTGGGTGATCTGCCTTAGAAATCCTCCTACACCTCAACACCACAACGTCTTGGCATAGGGCTCATTTCACGTACCGGATCACTCATCTTGAGCCACAATGTTGATGGATTTCTTAGGCATCCACGATTGTCTTTCTACAGTCAGATAGCACATACCAGCTAGGAATAGGCATTGACTCTGTAGTCGTCATGAATCTTCGTGTGTCGCACCTTCTACCGATTCTCCCGAGTACTCTTCCCATCAGCTCTTTACCACATCTCCCTCTTCTAAGCTGCAGAGCAAAACAAAACAAAACAAAACACGACCTCCTCCAATATCATCCTCAACTGTAGTCTTAGCCATGGATGACCGTCACCAGTTTTTCGCCATTGCCAAAGCTGGCCAATACTATCGTTTGCTCGCCGCCGTTCGTCACGCGTGCCTTTGGGGCATGGCAACACTTCGACAGTGCCTGCACGTCCTCCACATCTTCTCACATGGCGAGAACCGCCTTGCGCTGCATCAAGAGCTTCGATTTGCTGAGGATTACTTTCGCAACAGTGATCCCCCGTCGGTCTCACCCCCTCCCAGCTGGTACTCCAATTTTGGTCCATGCCCTTTCCCCTTCATCACCACCTGTCTAATGATGGGTGCTGCTCTCAACCCAGAAACATTGCATGCAGGCGTCGTTAATGAGGAGCCATACGGCTTCCCTTTTGATGTGGCAGGATCTCGCCATGGTATAACCATCATCGACATCACTGATTTGGAAAATGTCAAATATTGCTTCATCCACCGTGCAGGTAAGCAACCGTCTCCCATCTGCACTAATTCTTGTCAGAATCAGTTGTCTTCTCACAGTTGCTGACGCCATGTCTTTCCAACGCCTCAAAGCTACCATGCCTATCCCAGTGCCAGGCCTTCCGTGTAGCCGTTTTCAACCACTCACAGGTTGGCAATACGCAATGAACTACTATAGGGAGGACGATATGAACCTCCAAAGTTCCACCGACCTTCCTAATACCCTTGAGGAGAAGCCTCTTGTTGATATCGAAGCTCTGGTCGGTGAGTTATCATTCCCTTCCTTCCCGTTGGCCACATCTTCATCCAGTCCGCTCACTCATATGACATTGGTCTCAGAGACATGGCCATACACCACTTGGTCCAATTACAGGCCAACCTTGCCGGCCGCAAGCCCACCAATTCCTCGTCAAGTACCAAAGAGTTTGTTGGAAAAAAGTTTGGACAAGGTCGTTGATGTCATCTTGTCATCAAATCACCTCGGCGACTTCAAGGCAGTCAAAGATACACTTGAACTACTCCCCAACATTCGGCTCTTGTTGAAAGAGCATCTACTGAGGCGAGCCGGGGACGTTGGCAGAACGAAACCTTCCCTTTTACTCCTGGCTCTCTCCTACGAGGGTGAGCACACTCTCGATTGGGCGCCCTTTACCAGCCTCAAACTATCTCATATCAGGGTTATACTGGAAAACGGCTTATTCTCTTCTGTGGAAACCATAAATCTATCCGGTCTGCTCACCCCGGGGTGCATCGAAAGGCTATCGCCAATCCTGTCACATCTACCTGCTTTGAAAACGCTCTGTGTGTTAGAAAAGCCAGACCGGGTCGATGACTCTATGTCGGCGCATGCCATTGCCGAACTTACATCACTGAACCCGGAACTAAGGCTCAACAAGATTCTAAACTCTGGGCTATTCTCGATTCCCTTCCGTGGCCATCCCTGGATTCCGGACACGAGCGAGGCTCCCCGCGTGATCCCGGGATTTCCAAGTGTCCAGCTTCTGGTATATCACAGAAGTGAAGCTATTCGAGAGCGAGTGGCACCATACGAACACTTCTCCCTGGGTGATGCACTTCTTAACCCAGCCCGGCTTGTGAACATCATCTTGCGCTACTGCCAAATTCTGATAGCCAATAGATATCAGATGGGGGTGGCACAGGATACCAACTCGCCGTGTGCATCGCAACCGCCTCCTCAACCCCAGGCAGCCCGGAAACGGGTGAGATCGGGGTCCTCCCAGCACAAACTTACTTGTACGGCAGGGATAGCCACTACTCCCTCACAGCCAAGGGCTGCTATTCAGACATGAGAGACCTCAGGCCCGGACAGTGGACAATCCTAATGGTCAGAAACCTCCCTGGAATGGGGTATGGCGACCCGGGTGCCAGTTTCGATAGGGGCTTCATGTACGCTTTCTTGCGTTGCAGGTCGGTAATTCCCGCGAGACGGCCTCAGGAAGAGCTGATTGAAATCGATGAGGCGGATTTGGATGTCTTTAGCTTTGAAGGCTTTCTGCAAGAAACCTGCCGGCATACCGGCCCTGTGGACCTCGAACGTTTTCTTCAGCCACTACGAGAAACAGCTGGGAGGCACCCCCTCTTTAACTCGCGTATCAACGATGTGCTTCGGTGTATGAGTGCCCGGGAAGCGAGCAGTATGCTTGTCAGATTCATGGAGAACATCCCAAACATTGACAGAGCGAAGCAAGAGACGTTGGACGAGTTCGCATAAACAAGGCACGCCGCACGTGTGTGCGGCCTGTCACCTGCATTCATATGCTCATCCAAAGCGTTGCGAAACACCAGCGGACGGCAATGCTGCGGTTTCGACATGAGTTTTCATTACGAACAATGGGCTTGTTATGCTGAATACAACCAACTGACTCTTCTTCTCCCTCGCCACTGCCTCGGTCCGTTTTACAGCAAGTACCGGCTGTGTATTGGTCCATGCATCCACTAAATTCATGTGATTGTCAATGGCAGGATTGGAATGGCAGCGTTCTTTTTCGATCACTTGATCAGAGCTTTCATTCATTTGATAGATAATAGCGAGCAGCGTGTTAGATAAGTGACCATACAGAATATACCTTTCTTCTACTACTGGCGACCTCACCCTTGGCTGATAATTAATAGTACTCCTCTCAAGATAGTTATCAAGGTACCCAAATGAATGTAGATCTACAAACATAAAGTCATCAGCCGAATTCCATGGACACTTCCATTGTTCAGAAAGCCTATTTCCCCGCACGTCTGTGCGACAGTCAGATTGGCCTCGGCACAAGAGCGACAACATCAGCACAACCAACCTCGGAAACGAACCTCGCCAAAACCGTGTCAGTCTTACGCGAATCCCGATCGAAAAGATATCCCATTGAGTAGAAAGAGCCAGGGCCTCTACCGCTTCTTGGTTTCTCTTCCCCCCACAAAAGTATCACACGCAAAGCAACCCCAACATGCCGCTCGACAAACTCGACTATGTTTCATCCGTCTGGAGGGACAATCTCTTTGCCGGAAAGGTCGTCTTCTGCACCGGCGGCAGCGGATCCATCTGCAGCGCCCAGGTCCGCGCGCTCGTCCACCTCGGCGCCGACGCCTGCATCGTCGGGCGGGATACCGAGAAGGCCCTGTCCGTCGCGAAGGACATCTCGACGGCCAGGCCAGGGAGCAAGGTGATTGGGATTGGCGCTGTTGATGTCCGCCGGGTCGAGTCGCTGCAGGGAGCTGTGGACAGGTGTGTGGAGGAGCTCGGTGGGATTGATTTCTTGATGTGAGTGCCCCCCGCATACTTCTTTATATCATCATCTTTTCTGGAGTGGTGTCCCTCTTTCTCGTGTCTCCTCCAGCGTCGGCTGACACGAAGCAGTGCCGGAGCAGCAGGCAACTTCCTCTCCCCTGTTTCCAACCTCAGCCCAAGTGCATTCCGCTCGGTGATCGAGATCGACCTCATCGGCTCGTTCAACGCCACCAAGGTCTGCCTGCCCCATCTCCTGGAAAGCGCCAAGAAGCACAATACCCAGGGTGCGATCCCCAAATCTACAGAATCCGGTCCCGGTGGCCGGATCATCTACGTCTCGGCGACCCTCCACTATACGGGGACCCCATTGCAGACGCACGCCGCAGTCGCAAAGGCCGGCGTGGACACGCTCTCGAACAACATCGCCATAGAGTACGGGCCCCTGGGCATCACCTCCAACATCATCTCGCCCGGCCCCATTGCCGACACGGAGGGCGTGCAGCGGCTGGTGGCCGATTCGGCGTCGGCGGCCAAGACGCGGGCCAAGATCATCCCTCTGGGGCGATGGGGCTTGGTCAAGGAGATTGCGGACGCGACCATCTGGCTGTTCAGCGATGCGGCGAACTATGTGACTGGGCAGACGACCGTCGTTGATGGCGGTGCGTGGCGTACTCAGTCGCCTTCTGGGTCTTCCTTCCAATATCCGGATTTTCTCGTAAGTGATGGGCATTCTTGAAGAACAAAATGGTTTGATGTTTTATTCTGACTGCTTTTATAGCTTTCTGGGGAGAAGATTACGGGAGTGAAAGGAACGAAGAAGGAATCAAAGAGCTCGAAGCTGTAGATCCTGGGATTTGGCGTACTTCGACAGACGAGGTTGGGATATCGCGTGCTTCGGATGAAAGATCATGGGAAGATGAGATTATGCACATTCTCACAGCAAACCTGCATACGCAGAATCTAGTTTACACTTGGAAAGGTTATAAAATTGCTTGATTCTGAAAACACAGACACATAAATACACTCTCTACAGGAGTGGTCGTAAATTATGGGGCCTGTCTCTATATCATTCTTCCCAAGACTACACGACCATCATGCAGAACCCTCATGAGAAGTCAACGTCGTGATATACCGGGTCAGGAATTCATTGACGCTGTTGAAGGAATCAATGGCCATGTTGGAAATATACTTGGACTTGTCGCCAGATTGCTGCGCCTTGACAACGGCCACGCAGAGCCACCACATCTCCATCGCGTGCTTCGAAAAGCCAACCGGCCTTTTCGCCGCCTCGCTTTCCTTCATCTTAGCGTCCCAGAGCGACTTCCACCTCATGAAGGCGCGTAGGAGGGCTCTGTACGATACAGGGAAGAGGCAGTTGGTTCTTGCTACTACACCAACCACTCCGAGGGCTAACAGATGAAACATCAGTCGATTAGTCCGTGTTTCGCATAAAACACTACGAGGGTAGTAACTACTCACAACTGATGATAAGTGCTAGGATTTCAGGCGTGACGCGACGGTATGATTCATCGTCCGGCCCGGGCCACGAATCCTGGAGGAGGAGTGAAATCGAGCCTGCAAGTGATTGGGGCCGAGGGCCTCCGGGCTCCAGAGAGACCTGGTATTCGAACACGTCAGAGGTTTCCGCCTCAAAGAGGGCCGTTCTGCAGGGCATGTCGCCTGTCATCTCGCACATGTAGGCCTGCGTGTGGCCGTTGAAACAGCCGACGATGAAGTTGCTGTTCAGCTGTGTCCAGTGAGACAACCTGTGTAGTAGAGTCAGAACCCTGTATGTTGATATGTGGATCTCCTATGAGGTGATTACCTGACTCTGAGCTCGTCATGCACAAAATCATCCCACGTAAGGGCTGTATTGGCTGCCACCTCCCGCCGGTGTCGAGCCTCGAAGGCGTGGGATAACCGGACCGCCGACGTGAATACGGGATATCGCTCAATCCGCATACGACGCCGAGTAGCCTGGTCATTACGGCTGTTCTGTATCATACCGATTGTCAAGGCCGCCTGGAGGATCTCTATTGCCCTTGTGGAGGACGCATGCGATGTATCATTGCCCGCCGGGCGAAGGATCTGCCTCAGATCGGGGTGGCTAAAGATGTACTCCTCGGCGACGTCGAAGAAGCCGCGAGCAGATATAGCGCTGTCGAACGGGGCCGAGAATAGGGAACCGAAGAGAAAGACGGACATAACGAGGGGCAGCGAGCTTGTCTCGCAGTCGAAGGACGGGGGTGGAGGATTGGGTGGTAGCGGTGGACGCGTTGGAAGTAGAGCCACACGAAGTACTGCAGGTTACTCGTGGTGAAGACCATCTGGGCGAGGTTCGTGTCAAAGATGGCGTCGTGGTCGATGAGGCCGAGCTGTCTCATCCTTTCATGGGTTACACTGAGATTACAGACCATCTCGTCCATCCGACTCAAGGCGGTGGAGGACACTAATGAAGCATCATGCTCGGTGTCCATGAAATCGTCAAAGTTAAAGTCGGGATGATCACCGCCTGAATCCGCAATCCACGCAGCAAGACCATGGCCGAAGAAGTCCTCCTCAGTAGATGGCGTGGAGTGTTCCTCGTCAGATGCCTGTGGGATTGGTAATGTCCAAAAGGCATCGAACTGGTCATGATCAGCGAAGATATCTCGTGCCGCCCCGTCTTCTCCGCCAGCGACGGCGGATGGATTTGTCATCTTCAGCAGCCAGGGGATCTCATCCGCGGTAACTTTAGTGACGGAATGTTGAATAGCAGTCGCATCAGTCTCGGCTCTCGAGTATGAGCAGGGGATACTGCCAGCCCGGCACCGCGAGCACGGAAGCTCCAGGTCACAGGAAACTTTACTCTGTGAGCACCTGTCACAAGCCTTGGACTTCTTCCCGCGCTTGGCGGTGGGTAACATGACACGTGCGTCTTCGTTCCCCATACATCGTCCTATGTGCCGGCGTGCCACATCGCTACCGGCAGGGGTGAAGTTGTTAGCCAGCAGATCAAAGCTACATGAAAGTCTATCTAGGGAATCATTACAGCCTGACAAAGCCCTTGGAGCAGGAAGGGCACAAAATGCGACCCGAGTCGCTATCTATTTCAAACATGTCTTAGCACAAAGTCACATTGTTTTTATGGTTAAGAGTAGCATACGAGTCGCCTCGTGGCGTCGAAGGTGGCTGATTCTCGTGTATGATTTATCACACTGGCCGCAATTGAGGCGTGCAGCAGGCGGCTTGTCTTCTGCAGGGGCCGACATTGTGTGTGATCGACAGGAGAGTAGCGCAACTAACTGCAATCTGCTGCAACGGTGTCTGAGCAGGCAGGTCGTGGGTAGATGGGAGGCAGGGTGGTGATGGAGGTGGGTTTCTTCCGAGATGCCGCTATATCTACCCGCCTGGGGAAGTGGGTTTTCTGCCGAGATGTGGGTTTTCCCCTCCAAGCAGTGGCTTTTTCTAGCTTTTATCTTCTTCTCTGCCCAACATTGGAAGAGCTCAAAACTTTCACCCGATCAGGCCAGGTCCTTAGCCAGTCCTCACTGCCATCACCGTCCAGTCGATGGGTTGAGGTATAGTTAGAAATGTGCGCAGCGGTAGAGCCCCAAAATAAAACCAACGAACCAACAGGCAAAATGTAGATCGTGAATCAACGAACCAACAGCATAATGTAGATCGTGCTTATTCCAACCGCAGC
Organism: Clonostachys chloroleuca; assembly: GCA_037952775.1. Lineage (NCBI taxonomy): Eukaryota > Fungi > Ascomycota > Sordariomycetes > Hypocreales > Bionectriaceae > Clonostachys > Clonostachys chloroleuca. Next base: position 5,983,227 of record JBANAY010000004.1, read on the forward strand.
ACAAACCACATACCCTAGACCTACATTGGTCAAGCTGGCTAGGGGTTCGAGCGATCATCATGGGCAACATATTTCGGGGATCTCCTGTCTTTAGGGGGGAATAAGAGCAAAATACTTTGGTAGGAAAGTGGCTCATTGAACAACAGCTTCGCATTCATGGCCTTGCTATGCTACAAGACACATGTGCCTGTGCAACCTACATGTATGGACACGAAAAACAATCACAGGCGCCAATGTCAGCTAAGCTTCAAACGTGTATGCTATAGGTATGGTCTAACATTCGTTAAAATGGTCACAATTAGAGGGCCTGGTAACTATGAGTTGCATAATTATTCATGGTTTATTGATTTTGTGGGTTGTACCGTTGATCACGGTCGGAAGACATCGGTGTCTGGTGTACCATCTTGGCAGCAAACAGCTCACCATTCGACCCAATAATGATTCAATTATTGAGACACAAGTCGCTGACAGCGGTGAAGGAGGTCGTTCAGGTCAGGTTGTATTCAAAAGTACCTCGAGCTCACCCTCTCAATCCTCAAAGGGTAAAACAGGGTTCATGGACACTATGCTGGAGATTATTACCACAAGAGGCACAAGCTGACACAACGCTGGGCAGGGATCAAGGTAGGAGAGCACCCACAGCTTCATGGGAGGATGGCTGTACGCACGTATAAGCGCATTTCGGTAGCAAGGAATATGGAGTAGAGGCAGGAGAGGGGCGCAGCTAGTAGCGAGATACGCTCATAGCATCGCATCCGTTTCTCACGTCAGACGCTTTCGGAGACTACGACATTCTGGAAGGTAGTTCGCTTATATTGTTTTGGTAATATTAACTCTATGAATGATCTTGTGAATTGGGCTGTATTAAATGAGCCAAATTACTTCGGTATTTGCTGCACATGCTACTGGTGATGGAAACATGGAATCACTGGCACTGATGGACGATATCAAAAGTTGAAGTACCCAGAAAGAAAAAAGAAAGAAAAAAAATATTCTTGAAATCTACTGTATTAAACAAAATGGTGTCTAAATAATATACAACTAATTAAGCTCTGATAAATCCTTTACTCGAGGTCATCGTACTCCTCGAAGGCGCGGGTGACAATGTCCTCAATGTCACGCTCGCTGAGCTCCTCCTCGCCGAGGTCACGGAAGAGGATCCTGCCGGCAGTCTTGGCAACACCCTTGAAGACCTTGCCAATGCTGAACTTGCGCTCCTCGAGGTCGCGCTCCTCGATCACGTCGTCAAATTCTCGGGTCTCGAGCTCCGAGGACTCGTCAAAGGCGCGGGTGACGAGCTCCTCGATGTCACGCTCGTCGAGGGAGTCGACGTCGCGCTCGGCAAGGTCACGGAACAGCAACCTGCCAGCAGTCTTGGCGACCTTGCCGACGATCTTGCCGAGGAACCGCTCCTCAAGGTCGCGCTCCTCGAGCTCGTCGATGTCACGCTCCTCCATGTCGTCGAAGTCGCGCTCCTCCATCTCCTCGTCGAACTCGCGGGCCTCGAGGTCGGCGTCCTCGGCGTAGCGGGTGAAGATGTCCTCAATATCACGCTCGCTCAGCTCGTCGAGGTCGCGCTCGGCAAGGTCTCGGAAGAGGATCTTGCCGGCAGTCTTGGCAACACCCTTGAAGATCTTGCCAATGCTGAACTTGCGCTCCTCGAGGTCACGCTCCTCGAGCTCGTCGTCGAAGTCGCGGATCTCGAGGTCCTCCTCATCGAAGTATCGGGCGACGAGGTCGTCGACGTCGCGCTCGCTCATCTCATCGATGTCGCGCTCGGCAAGGTCACGGAACAGCAACCTGCCGGCAGTCTTGGCGACCTTGCCGACGATCTTGCCGAGGAACCGCTCCTCAAGGTCACGCTCGTCGAGCTCAGCGTCGTAGTCGCGGGCTTCGAGCTCAGCATCTTCGGCATATCGGGCAACGAGCTCTTCAAAGTCGCGCTCGCTCATCTCCTCAAGGTCGCGCTCGGCGAGGTCTCGGAAGAGGATCCTGCCGGCAGTTTTGGCGACGCCCTTGAAGACCTTGCCGAGGCTGAACTTGCGCTCCTCCAAGTCACGGGTGTCGAGCTCGGAGTCATCGATGTATCGGGCGACGAGGTCGTCAATGTCACGCTCGCTCATCTCCTCAAGGTCGCGCTCGGCGAGGTCTCGGAAGAGGATCCTGCCGGCAGTTTTGGCGACGCCCTTGAAGACCTTGCCAAGGCTGAACTTGCGCTCCTCCAAGTCGCGGGTGTCGAGCTCCTCGGAGTCCTCGTAGTAGCGCTGGACCAATTCCTCGATCTCACGCTCATCGAGATCGGCAACGTCACGGAAGCCGAGCAGGCTCTTTCCGACGTTGGCGACACCCTTGACAGCCTTCTTGAAGCTGAATCGCTCCTCCAAGTCACGCTCCTGGATCTCGGCCTCGATGGCACGCTCGAGAAGGCCGGAGTCGACGATGTCCTGGGTAGCCTGGACGGGGAGGGCCAGGGCCTGGCTGACAAGGCCGAGGACGACGGCGGTGGGGAGAGCGATGTTGTTGACGGCAACCATTTTGAATATTTTTAAGTTGAAAATTAGAAGATTTCAAGGTATTTTTTTATAATTTTTTTAGGGGGCGTAAAAAGTTCCTGAAGTTGACCGGCAAAAACAGAAATAATAAAAAATAGGGGTGAAAAGAAGCGAATAGAGACCAGCTCTAGAAGAAGATTGTTTTTTTGTTTGTTGGGTTGGGTTGGGATGGATAGGAAAGAAGTCTGGTGAAGGCCCGGGAGAGGTCTATACTTTATAGATTTCGACGGCGGGTTTCTGTCCCTCTGCTTTCTGGTTCTGGTATTCAGCCATGCATACCAGAATGCCACGTTCAAGGAAGCGGCAGGGATTGTTGGACCAAAGTCCCCCGGTGTCTAACGTGCAGGGATGGTGAGACCCAAGTCCCCAAAGTTACGGACAGGGATCGTCATACCGTCGCCGACATCGAGAAGGTAGGCACCTGATACAGTAGGTCATAGACTCCGCCGCCTCAAGGTACACCGGGGTGGTCTAAAAACAGATTGAGGGCTGGCGCATCAGCATGATTGGCCTCTAACCGTGCTGACGGTCCGCCTGGTGGTGGATGGCGGATTACAGAGCGGCCTTGACGAAATTGGCTCTGCTGCGAGGGCATCCTCCGCCAAGGGCACAGCAGCCAGCAAGCACATCGCATCTGGCTGGGAAAGGAGCGCGGGCCCCGGGGCATGCCCTTTCGAACTGCCATCGTGGAGATGAAGATGTGAAGCTGGGCGCTGCATCGAGCCTAGCTGAGATTGGATGTAACTCAACTTCACTGCCAATACGCTACCCTATATGCGAGCTTTGGTTACCATTTCACGTTTGTCACGGGGTATTTTCAGTCAAAGTAGATCAGGAACCAAATTGATGCTAGAACTTCTTGATTGCTTATCGATCTGTGCCTGATTATCGCGTTTGCATGCCTTTTGAAAAAATCCGGTCAAAAAGAGGGGACTTTCAGACGCTTTGGTCGTGATCACCAGCAGATTCGGAGAGAAACAACCGATCCCACTTCTCCTCTGCCCTGCTTTGTCTCTGCTGCTTGTCGCCGTTTCGGCAAAGCTTCGCTTCCGAGCAACAGTGTGGGCAGATGTATGTAATACTGCCCAGTTGGGCACCCCGAGCGCTGAGCTAGCAGGGATACAGCGTCCATATTACTGTACAGGCCTCGATTATAGTGGATGACTTCCATCGCAATGCACCAAAGGCCTGATCAGCCGCCGCGCTAACACTGGCTTAGGGGCTTCTGCACCAGATTAATTGCCCCTAGTGACTTGGATTGACCACCAGCCCTACTTCTATTAACAGCCTGAGCCGAGAGGTGAGACGGCCCTCCACCACCCGTACTGGTGCTCTACAGCCTCCCGAGAGACTTAGCTACGTCGCTAGAGCTGGTCAGACCGGCAGCTGAGAAGAGCCCTGCCCCTATTTTTGGCCGCCCATCCTAATTAAAGCAACTCCCCCGCCGGATCCTCCTGGCTCCATCTCTGCTACGTGCTAGGACCACGATAGGGCATCTCCCTACAGGGCTCAGCAAGGACTGGCCTGCAATGTGTCTCCTGGCCTTCCCTTCGCCTTCCTTTCCCTTTCCTCTGCTTGGCGGTTGAGTCTCGCCAGTCGCCAGCGGCAACGGGACCGCCACCTACCGACATGCCTCCTGATTCCATCTCGAGATCAAGCTCAGCACACCCAGATACACCTAGATCACCTAGATACACCTAGATGGGCAAGCTTGGGTAAGATGGTAAGATCCCCTTTCCCACTAGGCCCAAGCCTCAGTTCACGGCCCTCGGCACCGGCTCACTCCCACTTCACACAGACGCATCTCAGCTTCGACCACCCGCCCGCCGTCTCTTGCCGGGATCGTACCAGCCCTGCGAATGACTGCATAGCGACCCCAGCCCAACTGACCGGCTGCTGTTGCTAAATCCGTCCCCTTGGCCCAGGCTCTACTCATTTTGGCTCGTGTTGCGGATCGCTAGAAGCTTGATGGCCCTTCTCTCTCATCCGCCACCTGCCGACTGCTACGTGATGAAACTTGGCACTCGCCGGGCAGATATTGATGGCTCTCTCTCTCCGCCCTCGCGCGCGCGAGTCGGGAAACGTCGTGCCCGTGTCATCTTTTAATGCCTGTGGGGGGTCTTATGTCTGATGGCGGAGCCCAGTCCCAAGTCCAGGCCGTCTCCTGCAGCCCGCCGTGTATTTATTTCTTACGTGGTAATTTATTAATACGCCAAGTCCGAAGGCCGCCCTTAAATCGTGCACTTTGGTGGCGGTGCAATACCGGCCGCCACTTTAGAGATATTTTGGTCTTTTGGTCGCAGCGGTATTATTTGGCGCAATCAATCTCAAACAACATCCAGTTCAAGGCCGTGCCGACTTCCAGCTGCTACCTCTGCCTGTTGGCTCCCTCCCTTTCACTTCCTCTCCTTCTCCTTCTCCTCTTTCTCTTTCTCTTTCTTGTTCAATTGCTATACGCCAGGCGGAGAGCACAGACGATCCATCTCCACTGGTAAAACTGCCAAATTTATCGCTGTTTTGGACACTGATTGATAGCTGATCTCCTTTGCGACCGAAAAACCTTCCTTGATTCTCTGAAATCGATCCTACAATACTGTGCGTTGGCATAATTGATGGAATCAATTATTTCAGCAGCATGTGTCGAAAACGCGCTCCGAGTTGATCCCGACCGAAAGCGACTTTGAGCGCCGCATGTCCCTTTCCCGAGTGGCAATTTTCCCTAAACGGCGTGATTTCAAGTCTATAGAGGCCTGCATCTCTCTACTTTTCTCTCTATAAGGATCAGGTATGAGGTTTGGCAAGATGGCGAACCCCAAATTCCCATCTCTTTGATACATAGACTGCACGAACCATTTCTCTCCGTGACGCGATATTTATCATCTCAAATAAGCTCCAGTCCTGGACAACCAAGGACCTTCCGGGGAAGAAAACTCTCAGCTGGGTCAGCTGTTCTGAGCCATCTTATCTCATTGTCAGGAGTAGCTCAGAGGCTGGACCTGTGAGGTCTGAGCAGACTGACAATTCAGTCTCTGATGCCCAAACTGGTCAGTACTACTAATTTGCCAGAGGATATCATTTATCGGTGTCGTTCATCTGGCCTGAGAGGTCTGCCTACCGTAATGTTGTTCACTTCAAGGTGCTGAACAGTCACTAGGCCAAGGGCCAGACCATGGCTGAGAGTAATACAACTGCCTGTGTCTTGGGACTCTGTTTTCTGGACCATTCCTGGCTGATGCTATATCAGATTACAGGAGGCTGAGTCGAGGCTAGGTTCATTCCCAAGATGTCTTGTCAGGAGGCTTCTTGAATAAGTTCTCCAGTAAGAATGCTTGCAAGGCCTTTCAGAAACTGATCGTCTGTCCAGTAGTTTGAGCATGTAGTGGGCCAGAGATCATAAAAATGCTCACGCGCCGTCGTTTCGATAGCTGTTCAGGGATTGCTCTACATCTAGCTTCGTGAAAACAACACGATGAACGGGGTTTAGATGCCTTCAACTAAGGACGCGTATGAACAGCTGCGTAAACAGAACAGCCGCCAATAAGGTTCAATTGAGCCACATTGAGGTTTGATAAAGAGGAGCGGCCCACAAAATTGCTTTGGATATCGTGTCCGAAGAGCATGATATACGTCATGGAATATTTGCCATAGGGACTCCAAAGGTAAGGAAAAAAAAATACATAAATTGAAGGTGATCCAAGCAACGTTTTGCTTTTGAGAAGATTTTCGGTTAATATTTAATTTGCCTCATGAGTTACCAGTGCATTCAAGCAAGTACAGAAAGCAACTTGGCAACCCACTGATGTTTTGCAAGTCGCAGGGATGAGGTTCCGCCATTTCAGCCCTCAATAACGTATTGCATGAGAACTTTCCATCCCGAGATCTACCGCGTTTATCATCCAGCCAGCTAGAGTTTATTATGAGTCTATTCCTTATCGTGGTACCACCGGTCACCGTAATCACCTTATTAAATCATGCCTGATATAGGGGCTCCGTAGAATCGCTTGACTGAAGTCGCAATTGAGCTATTTCTATCCACGATAAACTCTAGACTAAACACACTTTAGGAATAAACCTCAATATTGTTGCATATGTATTTCTTATTGCGTGACCCGAATGGGCCGTCAAGCTCGGTCGGAGGAATGGATGGGCAATTTGATAAATTTATAAGACTCGTTCGATTTGAAGAGAAAAGGTGAATGCGAACGCCATACCATAAATGTTATTAAAATTGAGGAGGAAAGTGAATGTCTGCTGCTAACCTTTGATATATACGACCATGGCATCGACCGACATCAGCACTGGGAATGAAGAGCCGCCACCGCCGGAGGAAAGGCATCCCGGTAGGATCCTGCAAGCCCGCACAACGTTAAAGGTGAATTATGTTGACTCGAGAGTCATAATGTAGTACGTTGGTACCGCTCGACCTTCTATAACATGACGATCCTTGGTTTATGCAACTTTGCTGCTCCTGGCATCTGGGTTGCGATCAACAGCCTCGGCGGCGGGGGAGAGCAAGAGCCATATCTGGTAAACACGAGCAATGCCTTGACCTTTTGCTTGATGGTCCTATCGTGCTGGTTCTCTGGAACCTTTGTTCACTACATTGGTATAAAAGGAGCCTTGGTCTTCGGGACGTATGTTGCGCATTCTGCATCTGTCGATCTGCTTTGAACCTCGCAAGGCGGAAGATGTTTTGCCAACTAACTGAAAGATGTGCAGGTTGGGATTTCCTTTCATGGCCGCGGGGCTGTTCCTGAACAACAAACACGGCGTATCATGGCTCGTCATCGTTGGAGCAGCGCTATGTGGCATATCTGCGGGCGTCTTCTGGATGGCTGAAGCCGCCATCGCAATTGCATACCCGGAGCCCTGGAACCGTGGCAAGGCATTAGGCGTAAGCTGACCAGTCTACTTTTTCTTCTCGTGTATCTATTTGCCCCATCGAACTGACTGGATATCTATTGCAGTACTGGATGACATACAGGCTGGCAGGCCAAGTCTTGGGCGGCGCCATCAACCTCGGTCTGAACGCTGATCGTGACGAGGCCGGCAAGGTTTCCGCGACTGTCTTCATAATCTTCATCACCATCGAATGCTTGGCTCCGTTTGTAGGCCTACTTCTAAACAGCCCTGGGCAAGTTGAGCGAGAGGACGGTAAAAAGGTCAAGCTCAGTATCGACGAGAGGAATCCATGGCCAGAGATCAAGCGGACGACAAACACCTTTCTCACCAAGAACTTCTTGCTGCTTATTTTATGGATTGGTCAGGCAGTCTTTGGAGAAGCTGTGTACTTCACATATCTTTCACGTATGCTTCACTTGCTGGACCTCTCCTTTAATTATACCCGCTGACTTGATGATTTGTAGTATGGTTTACGGTCCGAGCCAGAGCTCTTGGATCTTTTCTCTCTGGCATTGTCGCGGTTGCCTCCGGGAACGTTCTAGGGGTGAGTAAATCCGCGATCACGAATGATTCAATTACTGATTGCTTCTCTTAGTTTTGGCTTGATCGGTCGAACATCCCCCTGAAGACAAGGGCCAGATGGGCATTCTGGACCATTGCCGCCCTCCACGGTGGTTTCTGGCTCTGGTGCACCTACAACGTGACGATTTTCAAAGAATCTCGGCCAATGTACGACTGGGGAACCCCCGGCTTTGGTGCTGCGTTTGGCGTCTTTGTCCTTCTCAATCTCTCCTTCCACCTCAACTACATGTTTCTGTGCGTATCTATTTATTCTCACATGACTCGGCTGCGATGAACATTTCTGACCACGTCTGATGTATAGCTACTTCATCATGCAACACCTGTCCAACAATGAAGAGGAGGTTGTTCGATACTCTGCCATCCTGAGAGCAACCGAGTCAGCCTGGCAGGCCATCAGCTATGGCATCGGTTCCCAGACTATCATAGCCGAGTGCGGCGCTGCATACATCAATTTCGGCCTCTGGGGAATCGCCATTTTCCCTGCTTGGCTTGTGCTCCGGAAGATTGGCACAGGCGAGCTGAAGTCTTCCACGACGGAGCCGGAGGAAACGACCACCGAGGTTGAGTACCTGAGCGAAGTGCCAGCCAGCAAGCAAGCATGAGAAATGCATATGGAAACCTATCTTGAGCACCGTCCTTAGGAAACGGCATGACGGAGAAGTACTCTACCGTAAAGAGAAGCGCAGCATTGAATGTTAGATACGATCAGTCCATTTTGTGTTGTAATAGCTCTCTAGCTACAAAAATCATTCCTTTTTGTCTTTTTGATAAACCCTTGCTATGCACCCTCTCCGTCTGAAATTATCTACCTAGTAGCTAGACAGAGAGCTCAAAAAAACAAAATCTGTGTGCATTTTTTACGTTACCGAGAAACCTGATCATACCAACCAACTATTACAGGTCATCGAACCTCAGATTGCCGAAACGGCCTAGCGCAAACAAAACCTAGCATTTGACTGATCTAATCAATGCTGGTTGCATATGCGTTCGCCAGCCATACATCTATTCACTCATGTCGCCGGCTGAGTCAAGTAGGCCGTCCAAGTCTTCTCCTTGGAGAGGCTCACTCTCCTTCTGGGAGCCTGAATTATTCGTCCATTCACTTGGAAGACTTCGAGCAGTGAGATGAGGGAACATCTTCAGCCGTGAGACAGGGATTGCTGATGTTGGGATCAGAATCTCCAGCTTTCCGTGAAGCTTCCGGATAGGATCCTGTCTGAGATAGCCCGGTGAAGTTTGAGACACGATTGGGGTATCGATCTTTGGCACGGCCTCGCCAACCTTGACGAAGAGATATCTGCATTGGATCCAATCAATGTCCTCGACCACATAGTGTGGATTCACAGACACAAATTTAGCAGGCTGATTGATCACTTCGCAAATGGCAATCGCAGAAGCAACCTTCAGCACTGAACGCGGCCAGTGTTCATCCATCTGTAGAGGGAAGGAGGGGTTAGCTGGATTTTCGAGGTGAAGAGATGAGAAGATTTTCGAAGTTCTCACCATGGGGCTAAAACCCATGACGTTCTTGGGCCTGCAGTAGTGGATGCTTGTATCGAACTTGCTGCTGAGATAGACACCCCTGCCGTAGGCCCGCCCGTTCTCTGACTTGGTATGGTCAAGACTGGATCGAATGATGCTGTGCCAGTTACCCAGTGGGCTGCCATGGAAGGCGAACAAGGTCGGGATCGCCGTGGAGGGAGATGCTGGATCTTCGGGAAACGCGGACGCTATCTGCTCCATGAATCTGATTTCTTTCTCAGGGGAGCCCTGCAGGAATCGGAATTGCATCCAACCTTCCTCCATCCCGATGACTTTGGTGCCGCCTGGGGTTTCTATGCCGCTTCCGTGATCATCGTACACAATGAGTGATCTGTTGGAGGCGACAATCCAATGTAGTAGTTTATAAGTCGGATGGTCAAGGCGAGACCAAGAAGACAACTTCTGGGAGGGATTTGCCTGTAGAAACTCCCGCATTTCGGTGATAGGCGGGATGCCACAAGCCATGATTAGCAACGCGTCATGACGCTCACTCTCATTGAGATCATCGAACTGATTGACGCAGCGGTACACGTATACACTTCTCCATTTTCTTTTCGGTGATGACCGATCCCGCGACTTCTGATCCTGAGACTTGACCAAGTCTCCCAAATTTGCTGTCCAGGTCTGGAGGATTTTGAAATTGAACCCATGCATGTTTACACCTTTCACCTCACACAGGTGCCTCTCGGCAACTGCTCATCAATTAGCTGGCGTACAAATGTAAGTAGGGTACTGGAGGGGGGTTCTTACGGCTTGATAAGATTGGCTTTCCGGCAAGGAGTTTCTCATCCTTGACAATCATTAACAGTCTCTCTCCCCTCTGGAAACTTGGATAAGCAAAGTCACATTTTGCAGTTCTTGTCACAAAACAAGCCGTTGCCTCGTGATTCTGGCGCGGGGATTCGGGAGTGCCAGGGCGGAACGTCTTAAGCCCGAGTCCTTTAGGCAACTCGCGGATACGGTGACTCATGACCGCCGCATAGAAGAAGCTGATGACCAGATCGACGACGTAAGGGGCCGTCAGTATGTCGTGCTCGATGCCTGGGCCAAGGCCGGATGAAAAGTACTGGTGGAGACATAATGGGCGTGAGCAGACATACGGCTTCATAGCCTCAAAACCCTCCTCCAGGTGCTCATGGCAGTTGATACAAAACTTGCCACTCTTGATGATGCTCTGAAGTACAAACTGCATGAGCACCAAGGGAATATTCAACTGTTCTTCGCCCACCAGAGCGTCGTCCTGGGATACGACCCAGTGTGTGGGTGTTGCTGATGGTCGTTCATCCTTCAATTCGGCGACATGGTCCACTGTGGTGGAGCGGTATGCGTCGTCTCGAACATGAGAGCCTTCTGATTCCCGGTGAAGCAAGATTTGCGCCGCGCTCCACGAAATCCCATGGACTCTCCGCGTATGCAACAGGATCGGAAGGTCTTCGTTGAGAGTCTTCGTGATGGAGTTGAAGAGATACAGTGGGATGAATGCTGCGAAGTCATAGGCGGTATGGCGTACTGGGGCCTTGCCTTTTGCATCGTTGTGAAAAGCTGCTTGGGCAGAGACGTTGGACGGCTTCGCGGAGCAGCATTTGCCAAACCGAACAAGGACAACCGACTGCTTACCACGAAGGCTCTGATACTCTGATGGCGAAGGGTAACCATGAGGGAATTTCAAGAGCATCACAACGTAGTCGGTGGGCTTCAAGCTCCAGGCGAGGCCATTATCTGTGAGTCCCAACTCCGAGACCTTTATGGCCAAGGAAAAGATGTCGCCGAGCTGGTGCTCGCGGCGGCCATTGATGCCGATGGAAAATCCACGATGCATTGCTTGAAGCAAGTCTTTTCGTTGCTGTTCTGTAGCATCTCTCTGCTGGATGACTACTGGTGCGTAATCTTCCGTCTTCGTCTTCGAGGAGAGGCGGTGACTCTTGAGAAATGTCTCCTCATCATCGTCCGACTCCAATTCGGACAATCCCCAGGACTCTGACTGCACTGAAGGGGTGAGCTCGTCTTCAGAATCCGGGGACATGGCTTCAGTGGGCTCTTCAGCGGGTGGTTCACAATTGGGAGTGGCCATCTGCCTCGAGAATTCCGTGAGGGCTCCATGGATAGACTTTTTGACGAGGTGAGGTGTTGTTCTCTGGAGGCGGTCGATGAGGCACTTGTCAACGTCGTCGGAGAGAGTGAATAGCAGCACGGCGCGACTATCGGGGTAGTTTTCGACATCTGGAGAAAATCCACGGTTAGAAATCATCTTTGCCTGGGGAGCATTCACATACCTTGAATGAAGACTTGGATCTCGACTTGGCATAGTGGCTCATCGTGCTGGTAGAGGAAAGTGATCTCGCCATCTGAGTCACCACCGCGAAGACGTGAGATTCGATCGTATTTTTCGTCTTTTGCGGCAGCCAGATCGGCTTTGAACTCACGGTAGCCCATCTTGTCAGTCGTCACTGGACCAGGCCGACCTGACCCAAGGCTTAGACAGGAGAGGCGTTGTCGTAATTGGATACGACTTCAGTGTTGCTGGATGCTGCCCATGAGAATATGCAGATTTGGGTTGAGTGACGAGAAGCCCAAAAGGTGAAGGTGCAGGTTAGAAGGATGTGGAAAGGTTTCGTCGGGTGAACTTGGGGGCAGAGAAGGTGAAGGACAATGCCAGTCGGAGTGAGAAGTGGGCGGAACAATGGTCAAGAAACACAAAACGAGAACCTCTGGGTGCGCAGATGGAAGAGCGAGATTGCTGTGCATGCAGAGACGAGAGTTGATTGCATTCTTCCACTGGAGAGTACTTGCTCTTACCCACTGCCGTGGAGCTGTGCGACCAGACTTTGGATTGCCTACGCGAACCCCAAGCGAACCATCACTCCGGGTCTTGGCTAGGCGAGCCTGTGACGGTGGATGGGAAATGAACAGGAGAACGTGTTTCCGAGAGATGGCATGGAGCGCTTTGAATGTTGAAGTCAATCGAAAGTGAGAAGATTCTGAGCGCAGAAGCTGAAGTGAATCACGGTGGTCGCACCAGGCCGCTCCTTCCTCTCTCTCTCCGCCACAACACATCGATCAGGCTGCCGCTGCGCCTCGTTTCTCAGAGTTCACTTCCACCTCAAGCACCAACCACCAAATTGTGGCGCAGCTGAGCATTTTGCCTTGAGCATGTTGCTTTCAATTGCATCTTTCGCCGGGCGACTGCTTATAAGCAACCGCAATGCTCATCCTCTGTCTCGACATGCGAAGCTTGGGGCCGGCGCTCTCCTGCTGTGGATGGCCGCACATAGCTTGCGCCTCGTTTCGTTCCTTGCCGGCGCGGCGGCAGGACAGAGTTTGGATATGCTCAGCAGACGACAGGACATTTTGCTCACCAGATTCGCCTGCTTGATGCGAAGAAATAAAACTGGCCTATCGTTACCGGGGACGATGGGTGCAGAATAGCTTGGGTGACTTCCACTTCGCAAAGTCTAGACTTTCGCATTTTGATTGGGGATTCTGTCTTACGCCCCGACAAGTCGACAGAGACAGAGCAGCTAAACCTGGCTGGTTTCGAGGATCTCACCCAACACGCTGCGATGGGTAAGGTCTTGGAAAGTTGAATGATCTCGAGCTGATACGCATGGTGTAGGTGTCATGGGGTTCCAACGAGCCGCGCGCCCGACCTGAACTCCATAGATAGCTTATCATGTTAAATACAGTTAATCGAAAGAGAGTCTGCGGAGACAGGGGAAGAATCGGGTTAATTGAAAGAGAGTAAGGGCCCGCCGTCTAGGGTCCATCTAATTCTAGACCCAATATAGCACCTATCCATGGAGCTGAGGAGCGGCAAATCGAGGCAAGCGTAGCCGCACGTAATCTTGGTACCCCGGATTCTGGAGTCTTGGCCTGACCCATCCATCCCATTAGAGAGTCTGGGGGATTGCCCGACAATGAGGCCGAACATCATCGCCCACTCTTGTCCGCGGAGCTACAAGACTTGGTGGCGCCCTCGGATTAATAGCGACAAGCGCGCTGGCGATGGCTTATCACGCCGTTCGACACGCTTTCTGGCACACAAGAGCTGCTGAACAGTCAAGTGTCAGCCAGGGATGGACTGTTATCATGCAAGGGCCCCAATGCTGCTCGCTCTGGCCGGGCAAACAAACGCACATATGCATGCGCATACACTCGCATGAAGGAGGGGATCGAACCTTTCTGTAGTCTCAACCCCCCTGTTACAAGTCATCGGCAACTCCCATTGAACGAGCCAGCAGCCACGAGTCAGAGCCCTCAGCCGCCCTCCTACTGATGAGATTTACGACCAGAACCATTGGGCGGCTCTAGATTTTGCACGTCATTGGCAGAGTCATGCCACACATCCCCCAGGCTAACTGACTAGTGACCTTGCCACAAGTTGAAGCGGCCCCCAACGTTGTATTGAAGGTAACCCACTTCAACTGAACGCCGTTAAACCATATCACGTTGTTTCTTATCGGGAGCCCATGTACAAGTACTTCCACCTAGCGCAAAAGCTCCATGTTTCCTGGCGTACCTTGCTATCATATGTCGATAGGAACCAGGCTAATCTTGAGTCAAGCAAGCAACAGCCTAACCCCCACCAATTCTAAAGCCTGTTGCTGAGGGGCGTCCTGCTCATCCCCACTCCACCATCTTCCATAACGTGGTTACTCCTCACAATGGCCTGAGCCTGGTATTGAGCCCGGGCAACACCTGATAAGCTGGGGTGCTTGAGCTAGGCCCAAACAAGAGATCGCATCCGGGTGTGAGGCTTTGATGGTCCGGGCTAACCTGGTGCCTCTTTGATACCTCTTGGATGATGGTGGGGCATTGGTGGCTCTCGTTGATTGGCCTCTCGCGATGCCCGATAGCGTTTTTGCCATCTTGTTCTTTGGATAATGATACTTCGGTCTAGACGTCTACTACTCTGATCTGCTCTCATAGGCCGGGGGAAATGCACCCAACGTTCCAGATATTCCTGGACTATAAATGCCGCCTTCCCTCGGCCTTATACCTCCATGCCATCTCCGTTGAGCGAACAGCTTCTCTCTTTAAGCCTTCAGCACTCCTTGCACGTCCATCTTTTACTTCAATCCTTTCTTCCCTCCCTCGAAGCCGCCGCATGATGGCGTCTGACGATGAAAAGCAGACAGGCAAGCTCGGTCAGCCCGACCTGGGCACCGTCGGGAGTATCCAGGAGATATACCCCAGCCAAAGCAATGCGCTCGTGGGAGGCCTTCATCGCCGTTTGAACAACCGGCAGATCCAGCTTATTGCCGCCGGTGGCTCAATCGGCACGGCCCTGTTTATCAGCATCGGAGGCGGCCTTGCCAAGGGCGGACCCGCCAGTCTCGTGATTGCCTACACTGTCTACTCAATCATCCTCGCCCTCGTCAATAATTCAATCGCTGAAATGAACACATACATGCCCGTGGCCGGCGGCTTCGTCCGTCTTGCAGGCTACTGGGTTGATGACGCGCTCGGTTTCCTGGCGGGATGGAACTTCTTTATCTACGAAGCCCTCATTATCCCGTTCGAGGTTACCGCATTGACTTTCACCATGTCGTTCTGGAGTGAAGAGATCACTACTCCCGGCCCCACCGCTGGTGTATGTGCTGCTGTTATTGTGCTCTATGGGTAAGAAGATCCTCCTCCTCGTGTGATTGCTGAGTTCCGCCTATATCCTGGCTTACCCTTTCTCATTTCTGCTGCTTTGTATCCTTGTGTACAAGTTGATGTGATGAATGCTAAACAAATGCCTCCGCTTTTAGTGCAATTAATATTCTTGCCGTCAGATTTTATGGTGAAGCCGAGTTCTGGCTCTCCGGGGGCAAGCTCATCCTGATCTTCATCCTGTTTGCTTTCACGTTTGTGACTATGGTTGGTGGTAATCCACTACACGATGCCTACGGCTTCCGGTACTGGTCAAGTCCAGGAGCTTTCGCCGAGTACATCACAAAGGGAGACCTGGGACGCTTCGAGGGCTTCCTCGCTGCTCTCTGGAGCGCTTCATTCACTGTCGTCGGACCTGAGTACATCTCCATGGTGGCGGCCGAAGCAAAGCGTCCCAGTGTCTACATCAAGGCGGCATTCAAAACCGTTTACTTCCGCTTCTGCATATTTTTCGTCGTTGGCGCTCTTGCCGTGTCGGTTGTTGTGCCATACAATGACCCGGTGCTTTACAACATTTATTTTGGAGATGGCGCAGGCGGTTCCGCGGCAGCCTCACCATACGTCATCGCGATGAGCAATATGGGGATTGGCGTTCTTCCACACTTGGTCAACTTCCTCATCCTTACATCGATTTTCTCAGCCGGAAATACCTACACCTACTGTGCAACGAGAACTCTATATGGTTTGGCCCTTGATGGCCGGGCACCTAAGGTTCTTCGTTATTGCAATAAGAAGGGTGTACCAGTGTACTGTTTCATGGTGGTCATGCTGTTTCCCTTCCTCTCTTTCCTCCAGGTCAGTAACGGCTCAGCTAAAGTCTTGAGTTGGTTGACGACCATCGTCACTGGTGGCGGTTTGATCACATTCATGATCATGTCCATCACCTTCATCAACTACTATAAAGCGTGCGAGGTCCAAGGAGTCGATCGCAGGACGAGACCCTACTACGGATGGTTTCAGCCGTACGGGGCTTACATTGCGTTGACGGCCCAGCTCATCATCGTCCTCGCCTACGGATACACCTCTTTCGCCCCGTGGAGCGTGGAGAATTTCTTTGCCAATTACACCATGCAGCTATTGGCTCCGATTCTGTTCTTCGGGTGGAAGATCTTCAAGAAGACCAAGTACATTAAGCCCCATGAGGTTGATCTTGTGTGGGAGCGCCCCATGATTGAGACCTA
This sequence comes from Clonostachys chloroleuca, assembly GCA_037952775.1. NCBI lineage: Eukaryota > Fungi > Ascomycota > Sordariomycetes > Hypocreales > Bionectriaceae > Clonostachys > Clonostachys chloroleuca. Next base: position 5,999,641 of record JBANAY010000004.1, read on the forward strand.
TGAGAACTCGATTGAAACACCGCCGGTCGGATTCTGGACTGAAATGGGCCACATGATTGGCATTGGGCGAAAATCCAAGGTTAGCAGTGACGCATAGATGGTGCTAATTGTCTATCATGAGAGTGTCCATATTTCTGTTTTTCGATAAACCCCTTTGGTTAGATGTTGTCTAGTCATCTGCTGGTTATAAAGCTGCTTAGACTATTGCTGATCGAAGTTCAATGATACCAATAATTGAAGTTATTACTGCTCCAAGTTTTAGGCTCCGGTTTGCTCAAACGGAAGCTTTTTTGTGGTGGGTTCTGAGATTGATGTGGAATCGATCCTATCCCATCTGCTGAACATGGAATGCCACTTACTTGCAAATACTCGTAAGACAGGATCGATATTCTGCTTACTGGTCAAAACGGGTACACAAAAACTGACTTTTATTAGGCATTAGGCTTTCGAGCCTCCGCGAAAGCGTTCTTTGTTTCTATTTTGTTCAGACATGACCCTGGACCCAGAACTCTCCCCACGATCATCGCTTCTTGAAGCTTTTCAACAGACGCTTGGTACAGGGTGTGATTCCAATTAGAAGCAGTTTTAGACCTACTCAAGTAGGGAAATAGTCTACCGCAGCCGCCAGAATTGTGCAAAAACTCAGGTCGTCCTGGAACAGGATTACACCTTCTGCTTCTCTCCCAAACTGCTCTCTTTTTGAGGGAATCCAACGTTGAGAATAAATGCGAGTCGAATCAAGGTCAATGAAACATAGCTTCCCAGAAGTCCTTTGTCGTCGTCGGTCCAGGCACTGGGAGCGAGCCTGTTCTGGGTGGATAGAGAAAGATATATGCCCACAAGAGCAGCTATATCAGCCAGTAAAATGGCAAATTGGACGGCTCTCCAGACCTTGAGGTCCTCTGTAGCTCGGTGGACTGCGGCTGTGATGAAGGCAACGGCAAGCGCCAATCCGCCGCATTGAAAGAAGAGGAAGACTTGGTCAGGATCATAGTGAGAGTTGGGTGCGGGCCCGGTCACAGCCATCTCTTGGGCGAAGAAATTGAGATAGACCCCATACATGGCCACGAGAGGGTCGAGATTCTTGAAGAAGAACCGGTAGAATGCGGGGGCTGATGCTGCAGAGGCCATTTTGAAGAGTATTCTGGGGTGTTGTTCGAGTTTGAAGGATTCGTACAAGTTACAACTCTGTCGGTCGGTGGTATAAGAAGCTGAAGTTACTTCGCAATGGCTACAATTTGAATGGTGGAAATTGCTAAAATGGTGTCGATGTGATAGGCAATGAGTTTCAATTGAATAGTTTTGTCAGCAATGGTTGAAGGCTCAGTATTGTTATATACCTTAGGCCAAGAACTCTCTGGAAAACAACGAAATACCGAAATGTCCGTGATGTAATATTTGGTGTTCGTGTACGCTACTACCTGCGTGACTCATCCGGTATGCTGTCAGCACTGAAAGCGCGCTGTCCAATCACAGCGCATAGAGGTGTGGGACTACAAGATTGCCTCAATTTTTCACTTGGAGACATAGAAAATTGATCTCTTTTTATAGCCAATTTGCCGTCAGCTATATGCATGCACGTTCGTTTAATGCAAATAACTGCATTTCACTCTTTGAACCTAAAGCTCGTCATTTATCCCTTTTTAGTGATGCAGAAATGTGTTCGCGACTTTGGATGACTAAGCTCTCCGGACTTTTGGGGTACGTACCGAAAAGTCAACAGATCCACTGGCCTCCCCGGACATTTCCAGTCGTCCGCTGGGCAAATCACTAACGGATCAGTCAACCTGGAGAAGATATGCCGGTTTTTCGGTAGTCATCTTTTTTTGGTGTCGCACAGGCACCTTACATGCATTGGCAGCAGTTGATTAATCATGGCAAAACTGGAAGCCTAAGTCGACCTGTGTCGACCTGTGCTTAGAGGGTGCGATCATTTCATGAAAGCCCCAATTCTCAGCGTAATTACCCCTAAGATTGCCTCTCAAGCTGGCTCTGCGGAGAGTTTACCTCCGAGAGAGTCTGATGTATGGTACGTTCAGTAGACATCAACTTCGCCCCAATGACGCCTCATAGAAAGGCTGCAAGTTCAGGATGATTTTCGAGAGCCGAAGTTCAGTATATGAACTAAGCATTCAATTCATTGATTTCCTTTCAAATAATCCCATTAACTTTGTGATGTGGAAACAAGAGACCAAGTTCATATGTTTTAGGCTAAGGCTACCTGGATAAAAGTGGTCTTGGATTTTTCTTCTGGCGCAACATTGCTCAATGTTGGCGTCAATCATAGTCCGGGGTAAGTCCACCAATGAGATGCTCACAGGATGATGAATCAAGTTACCAGGCAGTGTGAACTGCAGCACAGAAAGGTCACTGTTAATCTCGGTAGTGTGCATATTACATGTGAGGTGGGCCCATTGAGCGGTATTCTTCCATCATGGCCGCGCAATCGACGGCATTCGAGGCTTCAACTTGGCATCTCTTGCATGGCTCAAGCAGGACACAGCAGGGATGTGGACCCTTGTTCGCCTGCTGTTCGCACGAAATCTTCCCCGCATGCAAGGGGTAAATGACGAGAAGTAGCTAATCCCAATTGTGTCCGGCGATAGGAGCGCTTTAGGAGATCAGCGGTTTAGTTTAGCGATATTGGTGTTAACTCGCTTTACTATTACACCGAAGACATTGCTCCGAAGGCCGAGTATAGGAAGGTGGAAGCGTTGTGAAATTAGTCCTCACCACTTGGGATTGGTTGTATAAGATGTGATTGAACCACTCATGATATGCCTTCTCAGCCGTCCTTTGCGTGTTGAGGTTCGGAGATTATCCCCTATCAATAGCGACAAGTGTGTTGCTGACAATTTGTTATCTTTTCTCCACGATGCATGTCTCTCCCGGACTTGCGGCAGTCCTGGGACTTGCTGCTATTGCTTCCGCAAAACCCACAAACTATAGCGCGACCAGTGTTCAGATCAACTGGATTGGGGATACTCCAGGTTACTTCCCAGGCGCAAGCTTCGGTGTTCCTTGGTCAGAGGGAGCGCTTTATCCCAATTCCACTACCTTCAGTCTTTCGGGAAGTGGCGGAAACAGCTCGCTTCAGTCATGGATCACAGGGTACTGGCGTGATGGGTCAATCAAATGGTCTGGGCACGCCATACCCGCGACTGATTCCGTACCGGACTCATTTACGATCAATGCTTCACCTAAGGGTGTGTCAAAAAGATCAGTCCCTCAGAAACGAGCGTTGTCGGTGGAAGAATCTGGTGATGGGATCACCGTTGATACGGGCAAGATCAGTGTGACATTCCCCAAGGCGGGGAGTGTCCTCGTCAGCAGCATCGAAACGGCAGGCGGGAACGTTGTTGGGACCAACGGAAAGCTTGTTCTCTCTTCCCAGTCTGCTCTGGCAAACGATGTTGAGTCAAGATTCAACACTTCGGTTAATTATTTCAACTTTGAGAGCAATATTGAGGAAGTTTCGGTCAGCCAAGATACATCTGTACGAGCCTTGGTGACGACGCGAGGACAATTTCGGGTCTCAGCCGGAGGTGAACATAATGATTGGCTTCCGTTCGTCGTTCGATTTTATCTCTACTCTAACTCGAACTCCATTCGAATTGTGCACAGCATTGTGTTCAATGGAGATGGTAAGAAGGATTTCATCTCCGGCCTTGGTATTCGATTCCAGGTTCCACTGGAAGGAGAAGAGCTGTACAACAGACATGTTCGAATCTCAGGCTCAGATGGCGGCTTCTTGACCGAGGCCGTTAAGGGTATCACGGGATTGCGACGCGATCCTGGTACCGCCGTGAAGGTGGCACAATATGAAGGAAAATCGACCCCGGATATCAGTACCTGGGACACCAGGGTATCATCGAGGATGCATTGGATTCCAGCCTGGAACGACTACAGCCTGCGACAGCTTACATCAGATGGATTCCAGATAAAAAAGCGCACAAAGGCAGGACAGAGCTGGCTTGACGTGTCCACAGGGCCACGCTCCGACGGCCTGGCATATCTTGGAGGATCTACCACGGGTGGTCTGGCTGTTGGACTGAGAAATTTCTGGAAGCAATTCCCTACTGGCTTGGATATCTCCAATGCTGCGACGGACAACGGCGAGATTACATTGTGGCTCTACAGCCCGGAGGCTGGGCCTTTGGATCTCCGTCCATACCATGATGGGCTGGGCCAAGACACGTACGCTAAGCAACTCGACGCTTTGGAAATTACCTACGAGGATTACGAGCCGGGTTTCGATACGCCCACTGGTATCGCTAAGACCCATGAGATCTTTTTGCACGCCTTTGATGCAACGCCCTCTAGTGACCATCTTGGTTTGCTGAGCAAGCATCTTGATGAACCTCCGGCACTGGCTGCTAAGTCCGATCACATTCAACAGACACGAGCGTTGGGATCATACTGGTCTGCTCCACATACCTCCAAGCCACAAGCAGCAACGATTGAGAAGAATCTTGAATTCATCATCGAATACTACAAAGGCCAAATCGAGGGCCGAAGATGGTATGGTTTCCTCCACTATGGCGACTTCATGCATACATATGATGTAGAGAGGCATGTGTGGAGATACGATATCGGAGGTTATGCTTGGGATAATTCTGAATTATCACCGGACCTCTTCTTCTGGCTATACTTCCTGAGGACAGGCCGTGCGGATGTCTACAGATTTGCAGAAGCCCTGACACGCCACACCGGCGAGGTGGACGTTTATCATACCGGCGATTGGAAGGGTCTGGGGACTAGACATGGTGTCCTTCACTTCGCCGACAGTGCCAAGCAGGCACGAATCGCACAGCCCCAATACCGCAAGTACTTTTACTTCCTCACAGGTGGCGATGAGCGTGTTGGAGAGCTGCTTGAGGAGACCTTGGACGCTGATAAAACATACGGAATCCTGGATGCCCATCGCAAGGTGCGAACTGATGGTTGGAAGCCATCGCCAGGAGAGCCAGTCTCCATCTCGCTGGGAACCGACTGGGCGGCACTTGCTGCCGGATGGCTGATTGAGTGGGAGCGAAGAGGATCCCGCTGGCAGGAGGCAAAGGAAAAGCTCACCAACACAGCTGCTGGGATTGCGAAGCTCAAGAATGGTTTCGTTACCGGAGAGGGTCTTTATGACATTGAAAAGAAGTCTATCTCCTCACCACCTACCGATCCCGATAATGCAGGCGTAGTCGACATTTCTCATCTGTCAGCCGTGTTTGGAGAACCCGAGGTTCTCTCGGAGGCCATTGAGTACTGGGGAGACGACGCTCCTGAGGGTCTTGCCCAAGCCTGGCTTGACTACTGCTACTTCTACGGTGCTAGCGGCGTCGAACAGAAGGCGAGGTATGGCTCCAGCTTCTCGGGTGTGAGCCTTAAGCAGGGCCATGCTAGACTTTCCGCCTACTACTACCAGCAGACGGGGAACAGTACTTTGGCGGCGCGGACTTGGAATGAATTCTTCAACACGGATGGACTTAAGGCAGATAGGGCGTGGGGCGTGACAACCAAGCTGAATGGCTCTGCGGTTCTGTTGCCGGGAGTGGAAGAGGTTTCGTGGATTTCAACCAACGACATCGCGCAGTACGGTCTCTCTGCCATACAGGGACTCGCGCTCGCAAGTGAGGGCCTTGCTAGCTAGTGGATAGGTTAGCTCCTGAGTTCTCATCTCGATCTTTAGGGGAAAGTAAAGATGAAATCGTATTTTTCTCGGCCAACTGGATGGGAAAAGTCTGTGTAGAACATAATATATCTGTGCTATGTTAAAATCCGAAGGCTGAATCTTTTACCAATCCAAGTGACTAGGAGAATGGAACCCGTCGTATTGTATTTATTGAAAGAGGGCTACCAAGGAAAAGAGTTCTGAAACATACATAAAGCGCAATTGCATGATGATGGAAGCTATTAGAACAACTCAATCGCACTCGGTGATTATCCTCCATATGCCTCCTATGAATTGTTGGTTTGGGTGAAAGCTAACGCGAGCGCTCGCTTTGATTAAAGGTCCAATTTGACTATCATATGACTACTCAATCAAGTTGCATATCATTGCATCTGATAAAGCCAATCTCGACCTTCAAGAAAACAGACAGGATTGAGAGGCCGCGAAGGAACTCACGCAGGCCCGAAGTCAGCGAAATCGGGCACTGAGGCTGCCTCCTTCTCATCAAGGACTCGGTTCACTCGGGTTTCAGAGGCTCGCACCAGAGATTGAGCAATACGCTGAAGGTTATTGGCAATGTCGAGTTGAACGCGGTCTTGCCAGGCCTCGCGCTGGCGCCGATAGCGAAGGTCTTCCTCCGCATTCTGATACTCCTCGGATTTGAGATGCTTTGATTTGGACTTGAGTGACTCTAAGGTCTGGCGCACCCGCCAACGTAGGATCCGGAACTCTCGCTAGAAGCTGGTCAGCTACACTCTCAAAATGCGGGTAACGGCCGAAACTCACAGTCTTGCGGAGGGTTTCGTCTGTCGCGAGCTTCCGGAATCGGTGGACCAAACGGTGGTGTCGGTAAGGCATCTTCAAGCATTCCCCGTGGGAAGAGACGCAACGGGTACAGCTGCCCGTGAATGCTTCAGCTATTGTTAGCTCTGTATACATGCACAGAGGGTCTCGGCAGTAACTTACAGCCAACTTTGTAACAGCAGAGCGGTGGAGCAAATCTCTGCCCATCTTTGGGTTTGTAATCTGCCAGAGCACGAGCACATCGAAGGCAGTCGCAATCCAATCTAAGATTGGACAGTGGTTAGCTAAGGAGATCGTTGAGAGGTCTAGTGTACTCACGGCTCTAACTCTACCGGCTTTCCGCTCGACTGGCCGTTTGGGAGCTTGAACCCTGAAGCAGCCAGTTCGATTTCGGTGGCAGCATGGACGGAAACTGTGGACTCGTTGTCCGAATCTATGATCACAGTCGCTTCAGGCGGAGGCGCTATACCTAAGGCGGCCGATTGTTCGGTATCGGTATCGGGGTAAAGAGTCTTCTGATCCTTCGGTGACTCTATGTCTGAAGGGTGGGAAGAAGGCTTCGTGTCGTGACTTTGAGACTCTTGTTTGTAGTGGAAAGACGGCGTGGACTGGCTGGCTGGAGGGACGTGGAAGGAAGCTGAACCTTCCCCTCGAAGGAACCACGTATTAATGGGACGGGACGCCATGAACACCGACAAAGTAGGGAGGAGAATTACTGGAATAGTGAGCCAAGTTCTGCAGAGAGAGAAAGGGGAGATGGCTACCTAGGGAGCAAAACTGCAGTTGAGGGTGTAGGGGGAAAGGAGGTCCTGCAGCTCCCCCCCCCCCCCCCGCCACTGGACAAACAAATGCCCGTACTTGCAATTAGATTCACGCGTCTCATACGCGACGCGAAAGCGAGAGCAAACACAGCAATAACGGACTGGCAAAATCAACACTCTGAAGCGTTAGAACTCCGAGTTACTGCCCGCTGTCTGGAGCTCATGATTTATTTACACGTTCACAGCGCTCACAGGAATATTTAGGCACCTGCTACGGCTTTATCAACTACGAGTTGGCCTCCGAACAGATATCTTACTTTGGCAACTTTTTAACCCTGCCTTTTGAGGCTGCACATGTTTGGTGATTAGGAGGAAGCTCAACCCGTCCTGTGCACCATGGTTACCTAGGTACTCACTATGTATTCTGCAAAGAAGGGAACAGAACGAATGATACATGTTTAACTTGCGTGGGTGAGAGATATAGACAGGAGGCCTGTTGAAGTTGCCAGTTTATAGAAACTTGTTGGGGCTGTGAGATGTATTACTCGCGTTGTAAGCGAAAGATACAGTCGCCACCACCAAATAAGTGCTGGCAGAGCATGTACCTTTTGCCTGTTAAGCGAGCTGTGACACGGAGTCTTGAGAAAAAAAACGTGGCTGGCCATGGCATCCTACAATGAGAATTCGCCAATATCTCACGCGGGATCCTGTGATCCAAGAGTCTGATTGATGCAAATCCGAGGCCAGGCCCACGTGATGCCATTTCATGTTCGCCATCTCAAGATGGATTGTCATTTGATTGCTCATGTCGGTATTGGAGAGTCTGCGCTAATCCGCCCGAACACCAACTAGCATCAGACGGCGGGGATTTGATAATAGGAAGGATCATTGACATATTATTTAATGCTGTTCTGTAAATCAGCCAGCTGGGCGTCATTGCCCTGCCAAAGTCCATTGCTGGGCTGAGGCGGGTGAGATGCGTCATCACTGATCCCCGCCATGAGGCACAGATCTGCCCCCCGCCACCGAACCCGGGCGCAATGTGCCGAGCCGATCTTTCTACTGGATCAATCTCTCGTGTCTACCTTAGCTGAAAGGCCACGATGACCGATGCCGTCATATCCGGCGGTTACTTTGCGCCACAGGCGAATATTTGCCCAACTACAGAGTGGTTATCGTACTAAGCCAGCACAGCCCGGTTGTGAGCCACCAGATTAGATATCTGAGGGCAAATACTTAAATCACCACTGATCTATTATTTGTTTGCGCCCACTTCACGCCCCTCGATTTGTTCCGCCGTCTTGCTGCCCTAGCAAATACACTTGATCACATTTACACGCACTGCCTGCCGCATCTGGTCAACCTTGCCGCCATGGGCGCGGACTCTGTACAGAAGAATGGCCGAAGCCCTGATTTCAAAGAGGCAAAAGAGGCACCGCCGTCGTACGACAGTGCAAATGCAGCCCCGCCAGAACTCGATGATGTTACCGCTGGATTCGCCAACTTGACGCTCTCTCCAGGGCCCCAGGACCCCAACACCGACACATGCCTGGCACACCTCAAGCTTCTCTACGCCTTCCAGACACTGAAAGAGGACATAGGATACACAGATGGGCTCTGGGGCCTATGGAACACCCGGGCCGAGGGCGTCGACCTCACACCCAACCTCGACGGCAAAGTATCCGACTCAGGGAGCGGCGCATCAAACCATGAGCCACTGAGCCGTGAACAAGAGCAGCAGCTGGCTCTCAGCCAAGTAAGAGAGAAGCGATGGGCGCTGTTTGTCGCGCGCGCAGTCGACCGGTATGAGAGCTGGTGGGGTTCCATGAAGGATCAGTTTCCCCTTCAAGAGAGAGATATGGAATATGATGGAGCAGCCGCATATGATCTCTTTCCTATGCCGATGCAAGGCGTCTTGTGGAAGAACGAGCCACTCCCACCCTTAGGTATGGGACTTGAGACGAACCTCACGCTTGTATGGTATGCAACTAATTCGTTCGGCAGATGTTTTGCTTGTCTGGCATTCACACATGCTCAACCCACGGGCCTATCTCGAGGATTGCATGCGAGCAGGCCTCCGTGACCTTTGGTCTCACGGCATGCCTTGGCATCTTGTTAACGCTGCGATTGATTCCAGTTTCAATTATGTCGTTTCCGATGACGTCAAGGCTCTCTGGGTTGCCAAAACGGAGCGACCGTGGGATAATGTTGAAGATAGCCCTGTCAAGAGAGTGGTGTGTCCTTATTGCCAAACGCATCTGGATATTCCATGGACAACTTGCGGGGCAGACGAGACGACCAAGGCTTCCTCTCTGCCTTCTCTTGTCGGCTCCGGTTATGGCGACGGCTCCCTCGACTATACATGTCATGGTTGCGCTCTAAGTATGAACAAAGATTTACTGAGCGTCATCAAGTTTAGGAACGACATGCAAAAGCTGATGATGAAAGGAGTGCCCATGCCCGGAACTGTGCTGGATCCTCAATCCGGCAAACCAGAGACTTATAGGAGTAGGGTCACGCAAGCTGTATTCGACAGACACCATGACCCGATCAGGCTTCCCAACCGACTGGTTCAGCAGGTGATTTGCTTCCGACTAGGCGAGCTCATCGAAAGTAGGAGACAAGCTTCAATGGAGGACATTCGCCAAGAAATAGAAAGAGCTCTCCAAGATCGCACCAGAGTGAACGCCCTGGTGATGAAGACCTCGGGGCACTACAAGCTTGGTACAAAGCTGGTCCCCAAGTCCCGTCTCGCCATCCGAAAAATGATGAGCCGTTACTGGGATAATTTCTCTCCGTTTGCACTGGACCTGTCCGGGGCGGTGATGCGGCAGGGTATTTTCGTGGAGAAGATGTATCGTCTCGATTGGCTACACTCGCCTGTTGCCTCGCAGACCATGGCTCGGATCTGTACTAAATACATGAGATTCCTTAAGCTGATGGACAGCAATCCCGGCAAGCTGTGCGTCCCGACACTAGACGTTGACCTAGGTAGGCGATTAAACTAAACTCTACACGTCAGCCCGTTTCAACGAGGATTCTTCAAACTGACTTAAATCATTAGGATGGCATACCCACCAACTTTCACCCTCAGCATATTACACAATGACCACCACAACTTCCCAATCCAAATTCGTCGACCACGACGACAAGATCAATGAAGACGAACTCAGCCAAGCGTTTGAATGGACAAGCAAGACGTATCAGAAGTTATACAATGAAGTATATTCGGAATGTACCTGCTGGTATTGCGAGACAGTTCGATCTTCTCACATTTCATCCATTGGCAAGGCTTTTGGGCTCTCGTCGAGCGAAAAAGGTCTAGTTATTCGCCTCCTACACGGACGCCTCTTCCTCCTTTCGCGATAGTAGCTAACCATGGATCTAGTTGCGGATGAGTTCTACGAGTCAGGTGCCGCCAAGTCGTGCGATACCGAGAACTCTGCCCACATCAGCTCCCACAACGCCGTAACGTCCAGGGCGATAGACCCAGATAACCCCTCCATGCGGTATTCCATGTTCGTCCGCAGCAAGGCTCAGAAGGCATATCAGCGTCGTCTAGACGAGAATTACGAGAAGGCGTGCAAGCGGGCCGAGAAAAAGGGGCGAAAGCTCCCACCGAGGGACAATTACTACAGCCACTGGGGATATCCATACGCAGCATATGGCCCTTTTATGTACCCTATGTACTTCACCCCTGGCATATACTATGGTGCCGACCCTAACGTCGTCAATTGCAATGGTACCGGTTGCCCAGGAGCGTGTGCAGGGGGCAGTTGTGGTGGTGGAGTCGCTGCCGGAGCTTGTGGTGGCGCAGGAGGCTGCGGCAATGCTGGAGGATGCAGCGGAGGTGATGGAGGAGGAGGAGGGGGATGTGGAGGAGGTTGTGGAGGAGGAGGAGGTGGTGGAGGATGCGGTGGAGGGGGAGGAGGAGGAGGATGTGGTGGTGGTGGTGGGGGCTGTTGAGGGGGAGGAGGCGGTTCAGATGAGGTGAATTTGCAACATCGTCAATAGTTTCACTCGAGATATGCCACGGCTTCAACAGATTGTCTTAGAAGAACAATGATAAGTCAATTCTTTATGGCATGTCGGACACACGGTGCTATCCAGCTGGGGGATACAGGCACTTCAGTTTCTTTCTAGTTGTTTGGATTGAACTGATTCTTTTGCTTTCTTAGTTTAGGAGGAGCCATATATCAGCTGCTTAATCTGATATCACATCACTAATGAAAAACAAACCCTAGATATTTTCTCCAAACTGCTTGTAAGAAATAGTATTTGAGACCTTGATTCGCCACTTCTTAGCTTTGAAGGTCTAGAGCTTTCGGCTGACTGAAGGGGTACCACCATGGCGAGGCACGATCAAATGGAACCTTCATCCATTGCTTTTTACTTGGGCACGAATACATACCGGAAGCTGACTAACGGACGGCTAGATGTTGCAAAGTAGGTGCGTGTACTGTACATTGGTGTCTGGTCGGGTCATCAACCAAATGTGTATTGATAACGAAAGAAAACAGTCTTCTAGAAATCACTGGGTTTTCTTCCCACCCTGGGATGATGTCTTTACAAGTTCTTGAGGCATGTTCCACGGAATCAATAAAAACAACTTGGAAGTGTTCAATCAAGTTGAAGGCAGCGGCAGAGTCCCAGAACATAGTACACCACGATTTCTTGCAGCCAGACTTAGACGAGCAGTCTAGGCGCTTATTCTTTGCCACTCTGACGCTGCTCCTTTTCGCAGTGCACATCAAACTTTTGCCAGTGGACCATAGTTTCCACTAAATAGATATGATTGACAAATCTAGAAAGTGCCATCTGCATGAAAAATGCAATAATAACCTGCAGCTATACGCGGCCGTTCTCCACAGTATGCGTCGGACCGCAATCTTGTAAGCGACGTGGGGGCAACGATGTTGCCGTGAACATTCCGAAAGTAACGTCATGGTGCGCTGATTGCTGAGCAATTGCTCCGGAAAATTCCTCATAGGTCAATTTTGTGTAGCAATCGGAAGCGTTTTCTGCATCGCATATCTAGTAAATGCAACTCACCGAGGACCCTGTGATCCTAGTTGCGTATAGGACCCTGGATCATCTTCTGATTCTTGCAGGGCCATGGTCTGATAATATAAATGGACGGATCCTACTGCAACATGATGCTTGCTAAAATCTGTTCCATAATGCCAGCAACGTCTAGGCAGAACACAAAAGTCCTTGAAGACCAGTGTGAAAATTAGGTATAAGAGCAAGGCTTGGTTAAGAGCAGATAGACCAGTTGAAGGGATAACACTTCAAAGCCAATGCTTCCCTCCTATATCTTCAAAGAGCTACGCAATTGATATCGTTCGGGACTTTGGCGGCAATCTGAAGCCTTGCTGTTTTCCCACGTTATTGCTACAATGAAGATTCAATTTATTTGCACAGCTCATAATTCGCTTTCTCAACGGCTTTTTCTGGCACTCGCCAAGGACCATGAAGTCTCTGTTGAGTATGCACTATCCGATAGTGTTATCATCGAGGCTGTTGGGCTATATCAACCAGATCTGATCATCTGTCCCTTCCTAACGGCCCGCATCCCTCACGAGGTCTATGCACATTACTTGACCCTTATTGTCCACCCAGGACCACCTGGAGATGTTGGGCCGAGTGCCTTGGACTGGGTGTTGATGGGGGACGACGGGTCTGAGGCTGAGTCGAACAAACTGCTCAAGGCGCAGTCGTTGAGCGACTCAGGCCGAAAGTACTGGGGCGTAACCATCTTGCAAGCCATCGAAGAGTTCGATGCGGGTCCTGTCTGGGCATTTGACCAATTTCCAATCGATATCGACGATCCTCATGTGACAAAGTCTACTCTCTACCGAAGTTCTGTCACCCAAGCTGCAGTTACAGCCACAGTAGCCGCCGTAGGGAGAATCACAGCCAACCTCAGCCCTTCGGATATAGCAAAGTCGGCTGTTTCCCCACACATGGTCGCCGACCCTTCGTATAGGGAACTCTCGGTCACGGATAAGAAGCCTTTCCAAGGTGGAACGACGCGCCACAGACCGCTCCTCAAAGCAGCACAGCGAGCTTTCAATGTCAATGACCACACGGCAAAAGAGATTTCTCGAAGAATCAGATGCTCCGACTCCCAGCCGGGATGTCTTAGCACTGTGTTTGGACCCAGCCTCTATGTCTACGGAGGTATCATCGAAGAAGGCCAGTGGGTTCGAGAAGTGGACGTCGCTCCTGGCAGTGTAATCGCTTCTCGGAATGAGGCAGTCTGTATCGCGACCTGCGATAAAAAGGGCGTGTGGATCACACACTTGAGACGCCTGAAAGGAAGAAATGACGCCGCGTTGTGGCCCAAGGTGCCAGCGACAACTTGCTTGCAGGATCTCAAGATAATGAGCCAGGAGAAGCTTCAGCAATTGAACGTCCCCACTCCTGATGACTGGTCTGCGGCAACCTATCCCACATTGCAAGAGATCTGGGTAGAGTTTGCTACTGTTGGGAACTCGAGACTTGCATACGTCTTCTCAGAGTTCTACAACGGAGCAATGAGCTCTAGCCAGTGCGCGCGGCTGATTGAAGCTTTTGAGTTCGTCCTATCCAAACATACAGAGGCAAATCCGCTTACAGCTGTGGTGATGATGGGTGGTACTTCATACTTCAGCAACGGAATCCATCTGAATGTGATTGAGACTGCGGCCGACCCAGCCCTCGAGTCTTGGGTTAACATCAACGCAATCAACGACGTTGTTTTCTACATTCTTCACGAGTTCCAAAAACGGAACATCCTCACAGTGGCCGGTGTGCGAGGCAATTGTGCCGCTGGAGGTGTTGCATTCGCTGCTGCCTTTGACAGGGTCATCGCCGGCTCTGAGGTGGTTTTGAACCCGGCATATCGCGCCCTTGGACTCTACGGGTCCGAGTATCACACTCTGTCGTACTACAAGCGGTGCGGATCTTCTGTCGCGACGTCACTAGTACGTGACATGTTACCTTTGTCGGCATCTGATGGCGAGCGAATTGGCTTGGTGGATCATGTAGTGCCTGGCCGTGGCGCGAAGCTCACTGAAGGTGTACGGAACAAAGTCACAGAGCTGCTACAGCTGAACGAGATTGCTTCTCCCAAGTGGAAAGTAGGCGTTGATTTCTCTCTCGCGGCGCTGACACGGGTGCGCGTCGCTGAGTTGGCCGAGATGGCAAAGGACTTCTGGAGCCCGAGAGCGTCGCGATACCACAACCGCCGCTTTGCTTTTGTGCGCAAGGTAAAGCCCAGTGCGACACCGGTAAGGTTTGCAACTCATAGAAGGCAACTAAACGGCAAGACTCATTTGGATGAGGAAGAGAAAGATGAGTTTGATTTGGTTGAAACATTCGAGAGAAAATCACAGCAGGCAATGGAAGCGCAGTCATTTGAAAGGCTTGTTCAGAATCGTGGGATCATTTTCCCTTGTCTTTATGAGACTCCAGTCACGGTTTAGCTTGTATTGGAGGACTGCCCTAGAGGGAATATATTAAGTCAGAAGTATGTCAGGCAAACTACTAAATAAAACCCTCGTAAATGACTACGACAAGTTCCCGATGGGATTTGGTTGATCAGGGCTGCTAACATATTAGGTTTCATGTATTCCTGGAAAGGAAATCGGTTCCAATACTTGGTGAGCATTCACGACCACTGATTCGTGTTTACAACGCATCGAATACTCACAGGTCCAAAGGGTTCCACAACCTACTCTCCACCTGACCAGTTGAGGACTTGCTTGCCATGTTGGGAAATTGAAACCTGTCCCAAGCGTTTCACCATGACGGCTTCTCAGTGGATGAGATCACAAGTTACGATGCGGGGCGGCTCTAAGAGACCCGATCAAAGATAACAACGGAGGAATTGCAACCCCTCTAAACCTCCGAAGCAATATTATTGGGTATCTCGTTGGGGATTGGATTGCCTACTACGGTAAGTGGGTGCATGTGCGTGTTGCAACTCCGTATTCGGAACGGCGATCCGGGGCTGGTCCACGCCAATCTGCCCTGGCCGGTTTTTGGACTGCCATTTGGAGGGAATACTCGATCCTTTATATAAAGGGAAGTATATGATAGTGGCCATCAGAAGAAAGCACAAACAGGCATCTCAAAACAAACAAACGATGGCTGAATTAGAGGTTACGCTTCCCGCATCATGGTTCACCAGCAAGACAATTTACAACCTCGAGAGGCGTGCTGTTTTCCTCAAGGTAGCGTTCGCCCGCTCATTCAAGATCTTGACGTATAATTAAAGCGTTGACCTTTATAGTCATGGTTCTTCCTAGGAGCGGTAACCAAATGGCCCACTGTCGGAGATTATCCTCACGCAATGGTGCAAATCGACCTTATTGTTCGACGCACCTCTGAGGATTGGACAAGCCTCAGAGTTCTTGCCAAGGATGTATGTATCTTTTCCTTCGGCAAGTCAGAGCTTTGATTCAGCTTTTAATACCTCATTTTAGGGTTCTGAGGTACGAAGCCACTTGACACCTACAGGTCTGCTCTTCGTCACGCTGTCGAACGAGACGCCCAGCTTTAAGGAATCTCTACCAGGACTGGAGGATCTAATAGGACACGTGGACTTCACAAAGCGTGAGGTCCGAAGAAGTCTCAGATATGTAGGAAAATACAACTGGAAGACATTTATCGACGGATTCCAGGAGTGCCTCCACTGCGCATACGCTCACAAGGAGTTTTCCAAACGGTATACCCCAACCACTTACAAGGTGCTCAACAACAGTAACTACTCGCAGCACCTTGCGAAACCGGGCCACAGCCCTGCAGATGGTCTATTCATTTATTTCTTTCCCAACACGATGTTTAACCTGTACGGCGGAGGTATGAGTGCCATCCGCGCGTGCCCCCTTGAGGACCCGTCAACGACGATGATGGAATTTGACTACTACCACGATGAGCCTGCTGGATCTGAAGAATTCGAAGCTTACTACAAGTTTGCTCGGCGAGTTGGTGTGGAGGACCACGAACTATGCGAGCAAGTTCAGCTCAACCTAAAGCTTGACATTTATTCAGCGGGGATACTCAATCCTAACAAGGAGAACGGTGTGGCTTGTAAGTTGAATAGCTCAGGTTAATTAGCTCGGATGAAGTACTAACAGCCTTGAAAGATTATCAAGCACGAGTCCTTGAGCTGTGCTCGGCACAGTTCGAGAAGGAGGAACGGGAGAAGCTATCGAGGCAACCAGTCTTAGCCTCCAATGCGACCCATGTCACACATCTGGCAGAGGCATCTACCGTCTAAGATGCGATGAATCTAGAGTTGGAAAATTTTCGATCTACGATGGTAGTTCGGTTCCAATTTTAGTACCTTTTGATGTTCGAGAGAGTAGAGGGGACTCACAATTAGCATACTAGATGCAGAATGCTGAGAATGACACTACCGTAGTGAAGGATTAAGACGAGGATATTCTATGTGTCTCTGACATGTCCTTTTCGAGCATAATCTTTGTGGGGCCAGTGTTAACTGCATATAGGTACAAGCAGCCCGCGTTAGATGCCTTGTTGATAGAAAGGCTTCGCTTAGGCTGTTGACGAAGTTCTCGGGCTCCAAGGATTAGAAAAAGGCCTATTCTAGGCACAATTATGCTTCACAATATCACGTTGACAGATTCTCATTACGCCTGTCTTATATGATGAGTTGTCTGTGTTTGGCTAAGAAAGATTTGGTCGAGAAGGGACGGTTAGACCGACTTTTCTATAATGAATATGAAGGTTTAAAAGGTTTATCGAGATACCACCCTCCAACACGTAATTAGTAGTATTCTTGGTCTCGTTGCCTTAAATGGGCGAACTGGCCTTGTTGGCTAATTTTCCCAGGCTTCCCTACCATCTGATGAATTTCTTTTTCAGAAACATATCAAGTCGATCAACAAGCACGTCGAGGAGCACAAGGCCAGGCACAAGTGGCTCAAGGGCGGCATCGAGTTCATCCCCGTGATTCCCAAGAGCCCCTTCGGGAAGATCTTGAGACGTTTGCTGAGAGATAAGGAGAAAGAGACTAGAAGAGCCAAGAGGTCGAAGCTTTAATGGGTTTCTAGAGTTGGCTGGTGGGTTTGGCTGATGGTAATGGCCTTGGGGTTTAGGCTTTTTTAATTCCGGATATGTCCATATCAAATCGAAATAAGCACGATAGGACCAGTACCTGCTCACAGAAATCCGCCTTTCTCTTGTGATTGGTAGCTTAGGACTGGCCGAGCAGCGTCTGGCCATGCAAGAAAACCTCTCTCATAGGAGGGTAAAACTGCTACTGCGCGATGAGTTGTCACATGACAATAGGTACGCAAGTACCCGGTACTCAAGTACCTGATGGCATCACTGCGACATTTTCCCCTCCCCGCTCCCTACCCAATGCATCAGATCCAAGTGAAAACCATTCATCCCGTATACCACGTCTTTCAAGGCTTGCGAACGCTTTGATCGGATTACTTAGCTAGGGTTATTTTCATTATCTTTTTTCAGCCCTACGACTGGATCGCAGGATGCCCCGCGGCTACTATCTCGGCCAGGGCCTGATCCCACTTGATGAACATAGCAGCGATGACGACGAAGGTCCTTGCGAGCTTCCAGATGGGCGCATCGTCTGTGGCCCTCATGGCCTCACTGTCTGTGGCAAATGCTGCATGGACTTCAGCTTCATGGATGAATTAAGGGACGAGGACAACTACGACGACGGTGACAATGACGACGAGCATTCCCTTGAGGTGAATGCCAACCAGGACATGTTCGACCCTTTTCACAGTACTCGAAGGGAATATGGCAGCGTATTCCCTACCGAATTTACAGAGATCGGTCCCCCTCTTGAATTATTCCACGCCGAGTCCCGTCGCGTTGGCCTTGGAGTAACCAGGTAAAAGCCCCCATCTACGTGATATTTGAAAGACATTGACACAATAGTCCAGATACGTCCACAGACACGATCCTGGTAAGGTGCTGATAATGACGGATGGTGCGTGTGCGAATAATGGCGCACCCAACCCCAAGGCCGGCTGGGCATTTGTCGCCGGCCCAGGACAAGTTATCAGTGCCCGGCTAGAGACCCAAGGCCCTTTTGGCGACCCAGGAATCCAAAGCAGCAACAGAGCTGAGCTTCGAGCTGTCATCGCGGCTCTTGGTTTTCGAGTTTGGGCGGGGGAAGGATTTCGACATGTTGTCATTGCTACAGACTCTGATTATGTCGTGAAGGGCTCTACACAGTGGGCTAGAACCTGGATTAGCAATGGCTGGAAGACGAGTAGCGGGGCCGATGTGAAAAATAAGGACCTGTGGGAAAAGCTATTGTGTGAGGTAGAACGGCACAATGACGACGACGGCTTGTTGATTCAGATGTGGCATATTCCCAGAGAGTACAATACGGTGGCAGATTCACGGGCGAAAGCTGCCACCGAGGTCGACGAGGCACCCACACGTTGGACCCCCGTACTTGGTGTGGCAGCATAAGAGGAAAACAATGGTCTTGGAAGGACGATCGTCTATGTCACAATCTGCATTTAAATGAAAGTGGGAATCAGAAAGGGTATCTACGTTACGGATCGCTGTATTGTAAACGCTATCGAGAGAAATAGGCGATGTAATTAGGCCTCCTCTCACTGGCAATGAAAAGAACTGAGAGACTCTTACCGACGAACCTCTTCGTCCATATTACCTATACGCGGATGGTCTGGAACTGCCCAACACTGCATTATCGAGTGCTAATGGCACACAATCTGCCATGAAAAGCAACTATGAGACGGAGCGTGATTTTTTCATATATTGCTCTATCTTGGCTGCCACCGCCTTAGATCTTGTTGTTAGCATGTATATCATAGTAATATCGCCCGCTCTCAACCGGCTCTCATAGGCACAGAAAATGTCACAACCTCCGCCCCGGAGGCGCTAGGTGCTGCATCTTAACCTATATTTGTGTTCAGCTGCCTAGAGCTTTGTAGAATCAAGTTACCCAAAGTCTAGAAATCATTTTCAGTATTAGTTACTCGTCAAGAGGACATAACCTCTTAAAACTGGGGGGTATAGAGACTATTTGAGAAAGTTGGTATTAATTTATTTGAGCCTATTAGAACAGAAGGGTAGGAATTACTTCTTTCTGTAGGAATATTTCCTAACAGAGTAGTAAAGAGATGGTTAATGTAAAAAAAAACAGTGCTGGATGGGAATGTAATTAACAAAGCAATCCAATTCGTTGGACCTGCAATAATATTTACTGCCCGCATCCTTGTTTGTCGCCAATTTGGCTTGATGCATCTACCCTCTGCAAGTAACCGCCTTCAATCAAGGCCAAGACATTGCCGATGCCGCCAGTGTAAAACTGAGCACCCAATCCAGGTTGTCCAAACCAAGGGGCGATGGGGCCTCCAAGAACCTTAAGGGGCTTGACTACCTGATAAACATGGTAACCGTAAGGGAAGTCTGGTGCAGATGGTTGAGTGTTGAGGTTGGAAGGGGGAAGCGCCCTCTGTGAGTACGGTGCAGACGCGGCTGAGACGTAGGTCCCTGGCAAGCAACATATTTAGCAGGCTGCACATGATGAAAAAGCAGTTATTCAACGCATTGGAACTAGCATGTTTCGAGACGTACCATACTCACTGCCGAATCGATCGACAAATGTGCCAGCTTCTAGGATCATGGAACCATTGATTGCATTGCCATTGGCATCCAATTGAAAGCCATTCTGGGGTGGGTAAACGTAGTTACCTTCGGCATCGGTCCACTTGGTGAGAAACTCTCCTGGACTCAAGCCACCGAAGCGGTCGTAGTTCGAGATAGTGTTTACCAGAGGCATGATCTCTGGTAAATCCGCGGGCCCTAAACGGGGATCACCGCAGATGTACGGGATTGTGGCATTGGGATCGGCTTTCGTTCCTGCGCAATCGCAAAAGGGCGCGGGCGTGGTGTAATCCACAGGATAGGAAGAGGCAAGCCCCCAGAGGAACGACAGAAAAAGACGACCAACAAGCTTCATGGTATATGGATGAGCTCGGTTAGAAGAGGGATAAGTTGTCTTGATTGGTTTTGTTGGGGATAGGAAAAATAAAGAAGCAAGAGGGGGTCAGTCTTGATTGTAGAGCTGGTCCCTTTTATATTCAAGAGAGAACCTACGGGTCCGTTGGAAATGAAGGAAAAAATAATGAACCATGCACAAAATCGACTGACCATTCCTTTCCATTCAGCAAGAGCATTTCCAAGAGGTATCCTAATGGCCCGATCATTCCAGTGGCTGGTTTTGACGGTGTCTGAATGTAACCATGTAGCGAGCCCAATGCTGCGAATGGCCTGGCTCGGCATAGGCTTCGGCACTTTAGGCATAGGACAGGCGTGTTAGTCACATCCACCAGACACGGGATGCCCATTTTGCATGCCTTGTGGAGAAAACATGCATGTCTCAGGTCATAGCGGACAGGCATCTCAGAGGAAAGGGAGTGCTGATTCAGGTCTAATCCATCGTTAATTTAGTATGCCAGCACAGCATTCGATAGAGCTTGCAATGAAATATTAACGTAGTATATCGTAGTAAGGTCCAAGTATAACAGTGCGGATATGCAACTTAGTCGAGATGATGAGTCGCGCAGGAAATGCATGTGTACTGAATTAAGACACATTATGCCTTGGCAAACTGACACCGCTTGGTTCGGCTGAGACATATTGTTTTGTCTCCGTCTTTCAGCTTGTTCCAAACTGCAGCCACGACATGCGCATCGCCTTTTTCGGCTAAGTGAGGTGGTTGGTGCAGATCAGCTGGCTGAGTCTGCATGTCTGGATTGGTTGCGTGAGGGCAATGATTTTCACTCAGCAACGTAATGAGAGAGGAACATGCAAGCGAGAGTGGAGTAATTCATAAATAAAAATATACATACTAGAGATTGATTTACGTTCAATTTATTCGTGTTTAAATCTACACTAACCTAGAGAGGTGGTAGTCGATATCCATGGGCGACGCAGAATCAACAAGTTCTATTAGATCAAGTCCCTCCCCAAGGTTGGTCCATGCAATTGTCATGCGTTATAGTTGACCAATAAAGACCTTGAGACATGTTTTCTGACAAACTGTTATCAATGAATTGCAAATCAAGACTGGGCTGCATCAACAAGTCCTGTAGTAATGGTCCAGACATATCTAGATTTGGGTGACCACGGATAGCAGCGACACTCGCATTTATCTCGTCTGATGGCGAGGGCCAGACATAGTCCGGTGAGCTGGGGATGACGCCGTTGGTAACCAACTCAGTTACAGCAGCCTTTATCGCTTCCAAGTGACGTAAGAATTCTTTTGCGGCAAGGTGACCGGTGTCTCTGAGCTGGGACAGGATCTCGAAAGCGGACTCTGTTTGTTCCTGGCCGTTATGGGGCCAGTCTTTGCCCTTGACCAAGCTTGAAATCTGGATTATAATCGCAGAAGAGAAGAGATATTGCGGGTAGAGCCAATCAAATGTTGGAAATGAGCCATCGGCCCAGGAGTCAGTTAGCAGCCGGACGTTGTGGCGTGCACATCTATAACAAGCGTCTGCAAGAGATATTGCAGATTGGGGGATCTGGGGCTCAGGACCGAGTCCCTTCTTGAATGCAATAGTCTGGCGAAGAATGTTCAGGAATATAGGCCTCGTAGTCATGACAATACACTATAGAATGGTCAGACAGGGAAGCGAGGTTTGGCACATAGAGAAAGGGATGGCCTCACCTGATTAAAAGAGAGGTAAAGAGAAACGGCGTTACTCAGAGTTTGTGCGGGATCGTTCGCGTTGACGCATAGATGATTGGGTAAATTCTCTCTCCATCGAAGTAGGTTCTTGAGCGAATCCTGCACACGTTGGGCTTGGGATCCTTCTCGAGAGTCTGGCCGATCATTTCGGAGGTACATCACTTGGAGGACCTGGCCAGCGACTTGGGCCAAACGTGTGCGGGCGATGTAATAGGCAGCATCAGAGAAGTCATCCGCACTCAGGGTTTCTTTGTCAGAAGGGAGATCTACGTCAATCACGTTGTCAACACCAACTGGGTTCCCAAGATTGACCCCCCACATGCGATCGAAACTATAGCATGTCCACCACACTCTGTTTCGGTGTTCACGGAGAGCAGGATCCGTCAATTCGTTTTCAGAGACGTTCAGATGAAGGCCCATAAGAACAGCTAAGCGAGTAGCGGAGCCCGCCAGCGCATATGCAGAGTACCGCCGATTGATCGCAAGAGAGTAGAACGACTAGGCGGATTGTTAACTCCAGAAATAGCGATTGATAGATTGTCTGATTCTATACTTACAAGAAGAAGTCGGATCTCGATGGCATCGAGGTGCGGCCGCTCACTCATTATACTTAGCACGCCGGCGGCCTTTGCAAAGAAAGGTAATCCAGGATATTCTCTGTTTTTACAAATCGTCCGGGATGAGTAAAGCTCCCCAATGGCGAAAAGAGCCATCATCTTGCTCCGTGTCATGATGTTCATTAAGCTCGGGTTCTGTTCGAGATTGTGCAAGACTTGACTTTTCAACACAACATGATATCGATCGCTTACATGCCAAAGGGCAATGTTTACCAACATCCGGGCCTTTGGAGGTGATGGCCAAGGCGCCTCCGCTTCGGACAATACGGTGAGGTATTCGTCCGTTGGGTAGTTCAATCTCGGAACATGATTATAAGGGGTGTCGGAAATGGCATTACGGCAACGAGTTGCAAAGCCAGCGTCTGATCCTTCGCCGATCAATATCGGAGTGTGTGGAACAATAGAGTTGAGAAACCACGGCGGGTATTGTGCACTTAGCTCCAGCACAGGAGAGCCGAGTCTCGGGAGCGATTGTGATTTTGGAGTTTCTGTCGGAGCCACGGTTGGATTTCTCGTGCGAAGTTGTTGGACTTCCCGGAGAAGGCTTTCGAGGTCCCTTTTGGAATTTCTCGTAAGCTTGCAGGACGATGCTAATCAACAATAAAGCCCTCGAAGGTTTTATCCAACACTTACTCCTCAGTAACCTTGATTACTCGCTGACGCCGGGGATACACGCATTCGTCCTCTTTATTGGCCAGACAGGCATTACAAGGCTGACCTCCAGAGCACTTGACCTTGCGTGAGTGGCATTTTCGGCAGCTAGGTATATCGCAAGAATTAGATTGAACAGAGATCTTGGGCTGGAGGGGAGAACACACGCGGTAGGGGAAGTTCGCCGCTGGAGTAGTGAGGTTAAAATGAGCTCGGCATCCCCTTGCGCTATACTCTCATTTGACTCTTGGCCTAAGGAGTAAGAGGTGGAGTCGTCAGACATGGCGTTATTTCTCTAATGACTGGTACATGAGCTTGGTGCTTGATACGGCTCGGTCCCAACTTCAATCGCCGAGCGATCCATCTCTTATTTATTATATGGGTTGGAAGAAAGCAGTTTTGCGGAGAAGACAAGTGGGACTGCTACAAGAGATAAGGACGACAATCTACGGAGTACACGAGAAACAGTTTCCCCTCATCTCCCCTGCTAGCCGAACTCAACTGACTCGTTAACATACGGTTCACGTGAAACTTATTAGCCACATTTTAAGCAGGGTGTGCTTCAAATACGCTTTTCCAAAGAGTTGCAGCCCTAGCGTTCCTTGGCCGAGTAGAGTATCAGGGCGATCATATGGCGCAAAAGCACGTTTCTGTAGCCTGGCTCATCCATCAACCTATCCACATTACAAACCTTTCCGGGGCTGTTGGGATATGAAACGCATGTGTTCTTTTGGCTTGTTAAATCATTTCCTTGAGCTTTTCGCTTTCCAGATATCGAAGTATGGTATTGAATGCACCCCTAGGCTTGAACGCCCCAACCTTTTGCAAGTTCTCACATTTGAAGAGTATATGAATCCGAGGTCAGTAGTCGGGCAAAAAGGCCGAAGTTTAATGTGTTGTGATACTAGGTATAGTGTCAAGTTGTTGAATTTTTGGTTTTTGGGAATTTCCCCTTTTCTTTTCAGCAGCTGCCGCATGGTACAGCTCTCCCACTTACTACTATGAATTCAAGGTCTGGATGATCCTTGTCCTTCTCACGGCGTCTCATTCGGCGCTGCGGTTGTCTGAGGACTACTGGCGATACTGCGGACATAGCTGCTGGAGAATACTGGAGTTCGGTGTAGTTCTCCTTTGATTCTGTGTGCTGCTTCTTGCACAGAGGTTATTGTCAGGCTTGGGCATCTGCTGATATCTGCCATCATGTAAGAGATCACAGGTGACGTAAAATTGATGGCTCCTTCTTGGAGTAGGTGCAGTGGCAGTGATACCTCGGAAATGAGTCTCCTATGCCTCTTATCTCGTCATGGCTATTTCTATCACCGGCCTGATAAGCCTCTTTAGCTAAATCTCTTGCTTGTCGGCCACTTGTTGTTTTGCCTTTGCTGAGATTATTAATGGTTTGCCAACTTGAAGCTGGCTAAGCCCACCGGGATTTGTGACAGCGGTGCACCAAAAACAACGCAAAGAACCACTATTGCGGGGACTTGTGCGGACACATGTGAGGAAGGTCGAAGCGAGCGAGGAAGTTACTCCACCCGTCCTTTGATAACGACGAGGGACTTCGGCAAAGCCAACTTTCTCCGTCGGTGTCTGGAAAACGCGCCGGCAGGTGAGATCACGAGTTTGCCCCCCACGCTGCCGAGCCGTCAGTTAGCCACGCTTTTCAAACATCCATATCGTAACTCGCTTTGATAGGCGAAATATGCACAATCTGCCAGCATCTACTTAGTTGGTGGCGGCGAGGATGTCTCTCACCCACAGACAGAGTAAAAGGTCTCGCTGGCAAAATAAATTTCGTAAACAATTATTAAGAGAAGATATATTAGAGGCCAAATCATACTCACTAGGATATAGCGAAGGCCCAACGATTTCTTAGAGCGCTGTGAATGTATAAATAAAATATAGGCTATAGGTATTAAGGTATTAGGCAGTAAGTAGGAATTATAACGCTTTCGAGGATTGATCTTACTTATCTATTACAACCATTTTTACTCTCACCAAAGGAAGTAGTGTACCACAGGAATGTCGATTATACAGAACCTCTGAGTTTGGACTGGTAACATTCACATCAATGCAGTTTCTCGTCTGTAACAACTCTGGCGCAAAGACACAGCTCTCTTTTGAAGAGTAACCAACTATCTGATTAATGCTTCCCACTCCATGTAGTTTCTTAAGCTTATCGCTCAAGGTTTTCGTTTTCTTCCCTTTCTTATCTGGAGCAAAGATGAAATATTGCCATTGCTTAGTACTGAGATCGCGAGCTTGGTCTGATCCGTGTCGATATTCAGGGAATAAGCGCGGTGCACTTGATCTCGACGATGAGCTTGGGGCTGGGCAGTGCTTTGACCTCGATGGCCGTGCGGGCGGGGGCGGCATTTGCATCTGGGAAAAAGCTGTTCCAAACAGCATTCATTCCAGCATAGTCGTCCTTGATATTGACCAGGAAGATGGTGGCATCAATTATGTTGTCAAGACCACCGGTGCCTTCTGTTGCCTGCTTGATGATGGCCTCAATTTTCTTTAGAATGGCTGTTGTCTGCTCCCCAGCGCTGAAAGACAAGCTTCCATCCGCCATAACAGTCACTCCATCAACATCCCCATCTGCACGCCTTGATGATGTGCCTGAAATGTAGAGGGTACGGGATCCAGCAGGTGCGATTCGTCCGTGGGGATAGTTGGCTAGACCCTTGGTGCTTCCGGCGGGTAGTTGAACTGCATCACCGTTGGGAGTCATCGTGTTGTTCTGGAGAATCTGAGGCTTATTGGTATTCGAAGCAGGGCAATGCGTGAGGACACTTGTTCGGCGCCATAATATACGCCGTGAGTTCTAGCTGCGACTGCCTGATATTACCCCTCAGCAACGACATTATTAAGTTGCCGGTGGGTCGTAATCGCTTCGGATATGCATCCGAGGATTCTTCCTGTAATCAGTATGACTACAACAAACTGAATATAGCAAATGAAGATCTACAGATTAATGGCATACGATGATAGGCTACAAGCCTCGGTCTTTCGCCAATTGCCGCATCATTCAACCTTTGATGCTAGCAAAGTAACACCTAGATACGCCCATCAAATCGACAACAGCCGTCAATCTGCTGATATCAACCTTTCCGAAGTTCGGAAGGCAATCGCCGCAAATCAGAACTCCCGTTCATCTGATATCAGGCTGTGACTCGGATGCAGAAATTTGAATGAGTTTGAAGCCACTAAGTCTTCTGTAGCATTCTTCAGTCCAAAGGACCAGATAGGGATCTATCAGGTCGCTTGAAAAATGTTGTCTCGTGGAAGGTGGCCACTGTTTTAGGGTCGGCCAAGTTCGACGGCCGTATGTCCTTGTTGGATTCATCTCATCCAGTTCACCTGACAATAACCCGTTCTAGCATCTGTTGAGACACAGTGCTTTTTCCGCTTAAAGATAATAACTTAAAGAAAATAACTTATTAATCAACTTTGCCTTTACAATGTGTAGATGCTAAGTATACAGAGGGCGAGAGTCTTCATAAATCTACGTCTGGCTAGAAAGATTTTGCGTAGATACTGATCTTTAAGGCCACTCTACTGACATATTAGCTATAACTGATTATTATAGTAGGGTTAATACCTATCGTCTTTCATATATCAACCAATGATCTGAGAGGCCTCTTTATCTGTTCTAAGCAGGCAGTAACGGGATATTCTTCCCCAAGTATGCGAAAGTTGCAAATTGACTTTCCCTACATAAGCAGGTGCAGCTGTGATTTTGCTGATATACTTTGCTTCTTGATTATTATCGTGCTCGCCGTTATAATTCAAGGGATCCAATAGGTGCAAATGAGACCTTGCTTGTTTTAAATATCTACTGAAAGAGGTTGCCTCTTCGATAGTTTGGAATCTAAGCCGATCAAGGTATTTGCTTTTTTTCTTTTAAGAATAAACCTGGGTTCATATCTACGCCTTCAATACCAGGAAATAAGTGCTAGATCATCAGATATTTTCCCCAGAATCTTCCTTCAGAGACACAATACGGTTCAAAATAAGTTTCTCGTCCGTAGAGTCTGTGTCGACGGCCTGTGAAAAGTTAGCGTTGAACTTTTATTAGTCGCCATGGTGAAAAGAGAATGAATAACTTTCGCTAATCTGGAAGAAAGATAGCACTTACGAAGTATCCAACTCGAATAGCCTGGAAACGAATACTCTCAGACCCCGATACCTCTGCACTATCACCGAGGACAGCAGGCCAAGGCGCCCTTTGCTTAACTTCATTGAAACCCGACTCAAGCAAAGCGTTATGGTATATTATCTCGCTGTCAGGGTTGATGTCATTCAAAAACCCACCCTCAGCAGCCGATGGATCATCAGATTTGAATAGAGAGCGGTAAATACGAGCCTCAACCTTGAGGGAGGTCTCGGGAACCCAGCTTATATAAGCTTTAGGCTTCGCATCCCTATCAGAGACAGCTTGGATCCCTGTGACAAGACCTGTTGTCTCGTCCTTAGTATAGGAAACAGCTTTGATTGGGAATGGTGCATTAAGAAGGCCAACTGCTTTACCAGGGGCCAAGCGGAAGTAGTCTTTGCTATCTACCTCGCGGAAATCCGACCGGTCAATATAGATAGTTTTAGTGAACTCCAATGAATGGGATCCAAAGGTAGAGTCCTTTGGCGAAAACGGAATGTCCAAATACACAGGCTCGGCAAGATCTGAGATTGTGATGGGAACTGGGTCAAGGATAAGCATGAGGCGTGGCACTGTTCTCTCGAGAAAACGGCGCACGGTTTGTTCAAAACGAACAATTTGAATGAAGGTTCTGTTCGTTGTGACCCCAAGCTCATTAACAAAAGCGAGAATAGCCCCGGGTGGGATACCACGCCGCTTGATAGCAATCAAAGTATAGAGGCGTGGGTCATCCCATCCTCGAACAATTTTTTTATCAACAAGCTGTTTCAGCCCTCTTTTGCTCATAATTGTACCTTCCAGGTTGAGTCGACCTTGCTTCTCGTCAGTAGGGTTCAAAAAGCCAAGCCGAATTAAAAGGCGTGTTGCGGTGATTGGATGTTATGCAGACACTACTCACCAAATTCACGCTGCATCGGCTCATAAACACCAAGGGTTTTGTTCAGCCATTCATAACTTTCCCTTGAAAGAATGAATTCTGTAGTACAAAAACTATGTGTAATGCCCTCAAAGCTATCACATAAACAGTGAGTAAAATCATATGTTGGGAATATCTTCCATTCTGGAGCTCGTAAGTGTGGTTTCTGATGTTTGGGAATTCGATAAGCTGCAAGATCCCACATCTGAGGATTTCCACTTTCAATATCCTGCTTCATTCGGAGAAAAGCAGTCTGTGGCTCGTATTTCCCATCATGCATATCCTTAAATTTATCCAAATTCATCTGGATATCTTGGTCTGCATGAGCACATCTAAAACGAGGCCCTTCTTTACCATCTTTTCCTCCTCGCTGCAGCTTGATTTCAGACTCTGAACAGTGACAGACATACGCGCCACCCTTTCTAATAAGGTCTTGGGCAAGCTCATAAAGCCGCTGAAAATTGTCGCTAGAGTAGGTAATTTCGCTTGGTGTAAAGCCTGAATTTGCTTATGTTAGTAATGGATATATGACTATCATAGGAAAGAAGTCTACCCAGCCATTTGATGATCTTGATGATCCATGTGAAATAAATTTCGGCTTCTTCATCGGGATTCGTATCATCAAACCTGGGCAATGCAATGTCAGCAATTTAGAAGAACTCTATAAAATCTTGCGTGAAGCACCTTAGGATCTGGAATAAGCTGTTAGTATATCAAGCCTTTCCATAATTTAGTACAAATAACTCACCGTCTTTCCCCCATGGAAGCGAGCGAAGCCAAAATCTATAGCAATAGCCTTAGCATGGCCAAGATGAAGATAGCCATTTGGCTCGGGTGGAAAGCGAGTAATAACAGGCTTGACAGGCCGCTCTCCAAACACATCAGCAAGGAAACCTTGTTTGAAAATTGCATCAGGGTCAATAGGAGTATCAACTGCTTTTGGCCGGGTAGGTAGGCTGACAGAAGTAGCCTTCCCCTTAGCTGTAGCAGGCCCTTCTGCAAGTGCACTCTTGGCCTTTTTCTTGGCCCGTTTCTGGAGTCGCTTCCTCAGCTCATTCCTCGACACCCATTCGCCTGTCTCGTCGTCCAACACGAGTTTCACAGCTGGGGAAGGCTCATTAAGGATATCAGCAGAAGCTTTTGCTTCCTGATGACCATGGTTTTCTGGCGCGTCTGGGGATTTATCGCCCATATTGGAGACTTTGGCGTTCTCTTCAGGTATGAGTATACGCGAATTTGTGCCTAACGGAAAAAACACGGTGTGAAGCGGCGGGGAATAGTGATTTTAGATGAGTCATGAGTTATATATGCCCTTACTCCGGCATTCTTCCGAAACAGTACCTCTTATTTAATTTTCTCATAGTATTATATGAATGTGCCACTCTGACGGGCGCTGCAGTCTTTTTCGTCATGACGGCCCTGGGCGACATGGCCGCTTTCCTACTCATGAACAAATCGTTTGCTGGTTATGCAACTCGCATGGTCGATCCGGCATTTGGGTAAGAGAGACTTGTCCCATTGCGAAGATGGAACTCCTGTCTAATTGACTCCCTTTTTAGGTTTTGCTACTGGCTGGAATTACTTTATCAAATACGTCGTTGTTCTTCCCACAAACCCGACCGCTGCCGGGTTAGTCGTCCAGTATTGGAGACCTGACCTTAATGTTGCCATTTGAATTGCTGTGTTTGGGGCTGTTGTTGTCTTCATTAACGTAGGTACTTTCATGGAGGCTTGCGAACTTCAACTAATTCACTTTCTAGTTGCTGCATGTCAATCGTTTCTGAGAAACTGAATTTTGGTTTGGGTTCATCAAGATTCCTTATCTTGACTTGCCTAGTTGTTTCACTCGGCGGAGCTCCAAACCACTTTCGGTCTGGTTTCTATTATTGGCAAAGCCCAGGAGCATTTGCTAATATCCTTTAGACGGCCCAAAAGGATATTTCCAAGGTTTTGGGCAAGCGTCTGCCAGGCCTTGTTCGCCTTCATTGTATCCAAGCTTTCCATGTTGAACCAAACCCAGCTGCTTATCTGTTTTATAGGGTCGCTAAGTAATAGGAATGACCTTGGGCGAGATCCCGAACCCTCGAAAGGACATCCCAAAGGCCGTCAACCAGACCTTTTGGCGCATTGCGGTCTTCTATGTTCTCGGCGTGTTGGTACCGGGCATGGCTGTTCCGTATAATGATCCTGAGCTGCTGGGAGCGACGAAACAATCCACAAGCGCTGTTGAGGAAGGCACTGCCTGTATAATGAACATAACACTAAAATGGCTAACTACGGGATAGCTGCGTCTCCTTTCGTTGTTGCCATGAACGTCGGTAGAATCAAGGTCCTCTCGGACATTATCAACGTTTCTTTACTTTTCTTCACACTAAGCGGCGCAAGTTCTGGTAAATACATTTCTAGGGGGACGTTGGGAGGGGCAACTAGAGTGAGTTTTTGTTCATCCCATAATGTGATGGCGGAATGCGCATTATCCCGTCACGCGCCTTGATACTATCCCTCAAAAAAAGACTAACTGCATAGTGCTAATCAAATCATATAGATATCTATTGTGCATCCAGATCCCTTTATGTGTTGGCCAGAGATGGTCAAGCACCTAAAATATTTGCCAAAACCCTCAAGAGCGGGGGTCCAACGTACGGCGTTGTTATTTCTGCCTGCTTTCTCGCACTCGATTTTATGAACGCTTCCAAGTCTGCATCGACAGTATTCGGCTATTTGGTCAGTCTTGTCATAATCTTTGCAGTTTGGAACTGGGTCGCCTTGCTCGTGCCTTATATCAGCTTTCGCCGTGCACTAAAGGCACATGGAATTTCTGTTAAGGAACTTCCCCATATCGGACTTTTGCAACCGTATGGGGTATATCATTCCTTGTGGTTTCGAAACCTAAGTCTTTAAGAAATTACCTTGGTTAACAATATATGTGTCTTTAAGGGATATGTTCATTCCTTACTCCAAACCGGATATTTTCGTCCTGAAGTATATCGGCACTTTCATCTTTCTCCTCAAGATTACATGGTGGAAGATCTTCAAACGCACAAAATGGGTGAGACCCGAAGATGTGGATTTGGTGACGGGTCGACGAGAGTGTGGTGAAAGAGAGAGCTCTACAGACAGCGATTGGAATACGGGGTTTTGGAAGAGCTTCATCGCTCGACACAAGAAATAGCTTAAGCTGCTTGCATTGCCAAGAGAAATCTTAAATAGATACAGAGTGGTAACTACTAAATCTCAAGGCATGTTGTGTCCCTTGCTAGTGTCCTAGAGGATCCGAATATTGTGCTATCTCGGCTTCTTTGATTTACTACGGTAACATTCACGTCGAATCATTATGATCATTATGTATGTCCACAGCATTATTAAGTATGACAGCTGCTATCTAACAGATAGGAGATTAATTATCTAGTCACTATAATGCCAGAGCTTCTGTGGAGCTTCGAACTCTGCAAGTCCAAGCATGATTAAAAAACGTAACGGAAATTGGGCTTCTCCTTGTCAGTTTTGTCGGAGAATGCTTCCTCACGGAGCTCCTCCTCTGTCTGTGGCACTGGACCTCCTCCTTGCAACTTCTCTCGCTTGATGTTCTCTAGCTTGCACAACAGGCCGTAGAGAGAGATTGTAACAGCTCCCGTGATCAAACATGCCAACAAGCCAATATAGCCACGGTGATACTTCGGGGCATCGTTCGCGCGGAAAACTTGAGGTCCCAGAATATTACCAATACAATAACCCAAAAAGAACATGGCATTCAAAGTGACCTTTTTGGAGTGACCTGAGGTATTCGCCATGGGAAGCGAGGTAGACATGGTGTAGGGAGCCCAGTAAGAGTAAAAGGCGTAGTATGCACCCAAAAGATTGACCTTGTTCGCACTAGGAAGTTGCCAGAGAAGGACAGCTGAAATGATCGGGAAGATGATGGAAACGACAATGAGAATGCAGCGATATCCAGGCAGGCGACTTGCCGCAATGTTAAAAAGTAATGACCACAGCGTGCCAACGACTCCAGTTGGGACACCGAGAAGAGTTGTGATCAAAGGCTCGAATCCTAATCCGTTCACGATGAGTGCCGCGAAAGTCACCAGACCTCCTAAAATTCCGCTTATTAGTCTAGTTTCTATGATCCATCATCCGATCGGTTCACATACCGTTTGGAATGTTGATTGCACAGGCGAAGATCGAGATAAGCCAGGATTTAGGGTCTAGCAAGCATTCTTTGACTTGATACCACTTGACAGTTTTATCTTCGATCCCGGTGTTGCTCTTTCTGACTCGTTCCAGACAGATGTATTTCTCACGGTCGGTGAGCCACCATGCCTCAACCGGGGAGCTGGGAAGGAAGACATAAACGATAACCGCCCAGATAGTGGTGATTGCTCCGAGAACGATGAACAATAACCTCCAAGGGGCCAAATTCGTTTTTGCGTGCCCGATTCCATAAGACAGAAGACCAGTTATGATTGAGGAGAGGGTGTTGAACCAGATAGCGACACGAATTGGTTGTTCCGAAACTGTCCACCACATGGCAGTGATAAGAGTGCACACAGGGAAAACAACCGACTCAAAAATACCCACTGGTTGGCAAGTCAGAAATCCATTTGTTTTCATCCAAATTAAAGGCTTGATCGAAAATTTGTGAAAATCTCAACTTACTTACTTATAAATCGAACAGTAGCCAGACCAGCAAAGTTACTGGTACAGGCCATGATGAAGGTCATTATTCCCCAGGCCATAACAGTAGCCCCGTAGAACGTGCGAACTGGCAGCCTTTGGATGAGAATATTGGCTGGCCATTCCGCAATCAGGAAACCGAAGTAGAAGATAGAACCGACCCAGGAAAACTGGTCACTAACCAAGTGGGTATCTTCTTTCATGCCGTAGATAGCTGCGTTGGAAATGATGATCTTATCTACTGCCGCTATGATGACGGAGAATGTAAGGATGGGTATGATGATCAGATCAATTTTCCAAAGGAGTTTCCGGGCCTCTTTTGTCGAGATCGGCTCCGCTGTGACCTCCGGACCGAGGCCCGCGAGAAACTTGGCAGCTACATCCAGCTTGCCACCGGCGATAGAAGCAACTTCGCCTTGAGTTTGGCTCTCGGTATCATTCTTGACTTTCTCTGTGGCAGTCATTTTCTCTGGCTCTTGTGCCCGTGTGTGGATCGCGAAGATAAAGTAGTTTGTAAGAAGACGAAAACTCTGTCAAATGTAGTTAAAAAATTTGGTCCTGAATCTTGCTTACAACAATCTCGGATTGGGGGTGGGAAGAAGCACGGATTTATACAATCATAGAAATGGAATATCAGTCTCTGGGGTCCCATCATAGTTTCTGCTCATCTGCCAATATCCATGTTCTTGATTTGGATAAGGATATGGATTAATCTTGGCTAGGCAGTCTTGGGAAACAATCACTTGCGACAAGTCGGCGATGAAGAGGCTCGCCGAGCCTGATCTACTGAACGTGGGGTAATCGTGGTGATAAGCTTTCTTCTAAAGAAGATAACGATTACTGGACCAGACATACAGATCAGTATACGTCTAGTACAAGGAGGTCCCCAGTAGTCATCCCAATCATTGGTTGATCCTCGTCGCCTCGACCTGCCCTAGGTGCAAGTCTGGGTGAGCCACCAATCACGATGAACAACCTCAAGAGGGTCTTGCACAAAATAGGCAGGCCAACGAACTTAAAGAGCCACACGCGACTCATATCTTGAGGGAAGATCCACAGTTCGAACAGGGGGCTATGATAGAGGGTTGCTAATTACAGCATCTTGCAATCTGGGGAAAGGAAGTGTGTGGGTATCCAGTAACCGGGTTTGAAGATAGGCACATAGTGCATTGACAAAGACTTCATGGAGAGGGAGGATACAGAATGAATTGGATCAAAAGATTCGTCAAGTGATTGTGAAGAGTTCTGGACTCAACCGCAGTGATCAACCTCAGGGGATTGCCAAATCACTTTACAATTACCAAGCCAGACACGTACTTCAACATCCAACAGTATGGTTTACGATAGGACATACCTGGCCAGATCAATTGTAGATGCGGGGTTGGTCTGGTGATCTGGGGTACGTCCCAATGGCTTCCTCGAGTTTGTAGATATGGCCTAACCTAATTGATATCATATCTGCTATATTTGCGCTCCACTGCCCGGCGATAGTCACCCCCTCCGGCTATCAAGAGAACGAAGGTGGAGAAAGTATCTCGGGGTTTCAATCCAGCTCCGAGAGCCCCTTGACAGTAATCGCAATGACGTCTATTCAGTTCTCGGAGCCGATTTTCCGGCTCTTGGTGCCTCTTAGAGTCAATTGATATTTGGCCTTGTTCAATGTTCTTATCTCCTATCAGCTGAGCATCCTCCCAGATCGACGGCATTAGCTTCGGCGTACTGCGGCGGGGCCGAATGCAGAACACGAACCATTTGATTCGCAGTTCTTCGTTCTGTCAACATCTCAAGATGAGAAACATTCATGGACAGTTGAAGAAATATATATCTATCCAGGGTGCTGCCTCGCAGATTCAAAGAAGTTATCAGCCAGATCGTTCTTGAATTTGACCATTATTCAGGCCAGCTACCCCTGTTTCGGCCATCGATAGGAGATTAGTTTCTTCTTCAACTTAATCATTGACATTCCTTTCATATCTATTTCCAAGCCTATCACAATGTCGCCAATGATGGATGTAGGCAACGAGCCTGACGTTTCCAAGATGAACATCAAAATTGCAATCGGTATCCATAACTCTACCCTTGAATTCAAAACTTGAAATGCACTGACAAGATCATAGACAGAGGTGGCACCTTCACGGATTGTCTTGGTATAGTCAGCACGCCAGGGAGTGAGGAACGAAACATCCTGGTTAAAATCTTATCCCAAGATCCCGCAAATTACCCAGATGCTCCCAGGGAAGGTATTCGCCGTATCTTAGAAGAGGCTACTGGGAAATCATTTCCCCGGAATCAGAACATCGACACCTCTCTCTTCGGAAGTCTCAGCATTCGCATGGGCACGACAGTGGCTACTAATGCGCTTTTAGAACGAAAAGGTGACCGGGTGGCACTACTTATCACCGAGGGTTTTTCTGATGCATTGAAGATTGGGTTACAATCTCGACCAAAGATTTTTGAACTGAACATAAGGAAGCCCGACGTGCTTTATGAAAAAGTAGTGGAGGTCTCTGAGAGGGTCACAATTGAAAGCTACCAACAAAGCCCATCCTACGATGCTGACATAGAGGCTATTGCGAAGGCAGCCCCGAATGATTCCGACCTTGTCAAAGGTGTCAATGGGCAAATTATTCGCATTCTAAAAAGATTAGACAAGAACAAGGCCAAGCGTGACCTCCAAAGTCTCTACGAGGAAGGCTTCAGGAGCATCTGTGTTTGTCTGGCACATTCCTACACTTTCCAAGGTGAGATTACCCCATGCATGTTGGTTTAGCCCCCGTCACTAATTCTCGACTTTAGACCATGAGCTGGAAATTCAGAAACTGGCTTCTGATATTGGGTTTGATCAAGTCACGTTGTCATGCCTTACGCTTCCAATGATTAAGATGATCTCTCGAGGCATGTCTGCTACTGCAGATGCATACCTCACCCCTGTTGTAAAGGAATACATCAAAGGTTTCCAAGCTGGGTTCACAGATGGTCTCAGTGCATCAAACACACAGTGTCAGTTCATGCAGAGCGATGGCGGTCTCGTAGACATCAAAAAGTGAGTAGTCTTTCGGTCCTTGGGTTAACGTTTCTAACGGCTTCTATAGATTCAGTGGTCTAAGAGCTGTTCTTTCTGGCCCTGCTGGAGGAGTTGTTGGACATGCACGAACGAGCTATCATCCAGAGGAAAATCAACCAATCATTGGTTTTGATATGGGAGGCACAAGCACCGATGTCTCTCGATTTGATGGATCCTTCGAGCACACATTTGAGAACTTCACAGCCGGAATCTCCATTATGGCCCCTCAACTCGACATCAACACAGTAGCAGCTGGAGGCGGCAGCATCTTGCATTGGAGGCACGGTCTCTTCGCTGTCGGTCCCGATTCAGCTGGCGCACACCCAGGACCTTCGTGTTATCGCAAAGGTGGACCTTTGGCTATCAGTGATGCAAATGCCTTAACTGGACGACTGCTGCCCAACTACTTTCCCAAAATATTCGGCAAGAATGAGAATGAGCCACTGGATATTGAAATCACGAGGATCAAGTTTGCTGAGCTAGCAAAGCAAATCAACGAGGAAACAAAGCAAAATAAGACCCCCGAAGAAGTGGCCATGGGGTTCATCGAGGTAGCGAACGAGGCAATGGCCAAGCCTATCCGCGCACTTACTGAAGCACGTGGTTTCGAAACTTCCGCTCATCATCTTGCATGTTTTGGAGGAGCGGGAGGACAGCACGCTTGCGCTATTGCCGCTTCACTTTCTATCAAAAGGGTCATTATCCATCGCTATTCCTCCATACTCTCTGCATATGGAATGGCGCTCGCAGATACTGTCCATGAAGTCCAAAGACCTGCTTCCGGAACCTTTACATCAGTAAAACCGATACATCATATCATCGATGAACTAAAGGCCGAGGTTAGCCGAGAGCTTCAGAATGATGGTATCGAGAAGAACTTCATCAAACATGAAGTCTATCTCAATCTTAGATACCAAGGCACCGACAACAGTATTATGGTGCTAGAACCAAAGGATGGCGACTTCTTGGAAGAATTCAACAGGCAGCATTACCGAGAGTACTCATTCACCTTCCCTGAAAAGAATGTTCTACTCGAGGACATTCGTGTCCGCGGTATTGGCCAGTCTGTGGATGACACCAATGAATCACCCTACAAGGAGTTGCAATCGGTGAACACGTTCGACGTCTCTGGGAAACTGATAGATAGTAGATCACCAGTCTACTTTTCTCAGATTGGGTGGGCCGACACACCCATCTATCGGCTTGAGACCTTGCAGCCTGGTGGTCTCATCCGAGGGCCAGCCGTCATCATTGACAACACTCAAACACTAGTTGTAGAGCCATTTGTGAAAGCTACTATTCTCACGCGCCACGTCATTCTGGATCTTCCATCCACAAGATCACAGCAACTTAGTGAGACAACTATTGATCCTATCAGCCTGTCTATCTTCGGCCACAGGTTTATGTCCATTGCCGAGCAAATGGGTCGTGTTTTTCAGAAGACGTCTGTGTCCACGAACATCAAAGAAAGATTGGATTTTTCCTGTGCCCTTTTCTCGCCGGATGGGCGTTTGGTTGCAAATGCGCCTCATGTCCCTGTCCATCTCGGTTCAATGGAATATGCGGTTAGATTCCAGAATGAGAACTATAAATCAGAACTCCGCCCGGGTGATGTTCTCTGCAGCAACCATCCTGTGGCAGGCGGAGTTCACCTGCCTGATATTACCATCATGACGCCAATTTGGGACCAAGAAGGTGAAAACATCATTTTTTGGGTCGCATCTCGCGGCCACCATTCTGATGTTGGAGGAATCAGTCCCGGATCCATGCCGTCGAACAGCAAGTTCTTGTTTGAAGAAGGAGCCGCTGCTATCAGTTACAAAGTTGTCCGAGATGGGCGATTCGACGAAGAAGGAACCCGCAAGTTCCTATACGATGAACCATCGCAGTACGAGGGCTGTAGTGGCAGCCGTAATTACAAGGACAATGTCTCTGATATACATGCTGCGATTGCCGCCAACCGTAAAGGGGCCAGCCTGATCGATGGGCTTGTTAGAGAGTTTTCACTCCCCATTGTTCATCTTTATATGAACGCCATTTCTGAAAATGCCGAGAAAGCGGTAAGGGCTTTTCTACGCAAGACGGCCAGGTCCATTGAGAGGCCTGTTCTCTCCTTTGAAGACTACTTGGATGACGGTTCGATTCTCAAATTAGAGATACGCATTCATGAAGAGACAGGCACCGCCGACTTTGACTTTACGGGAACATCTGAAGAGACTCTCAACTGCCTCAACGCCCCAAAATCGATCACTTTCTCCTGCATCATCTACTCACTTCGTTGTCTGATTGATGTAGATATCCCGCTCAACCAAGGTTGCTTGGTACCCATCAACGTCATAATCCCAGAGGGCACAGTTCTCAACCCCAGCCAGTATGCAGCAGTGTGTGCAGGTAATAGTATCACGTCACAACGCATTACCGACGTAATCCTGGGAGCATTTGGAGCTATTGCTGCTTCACAGGGATGCGTCAATGTTTTCGGGTTTGGTATGGGGGGAAAGAACGCTGCAGGTGTAGATGTTCCCGGTTTTGGCTACATTGAAACCATCGCTGGCGGCCATGGCGCAGGACCTGGTTGGAACGGGACGTCAGGTGTTCATACAAACTCTTCAAATACCCGGTGTGCCGATCCCGAGGTCTTTGAGTTGAGACTTCCCGTCATTCTCCGACAATGGACCCTACGCCCTGGATCTGGTGGTAAGGGGGAGTTCAGCGGCGGCGACGGTTGCGTCCGAGACGTGGAGTTCCGCATTCCACTTCAAGTGTCAATGCTTAGTGAACGGCGTGTGGTGAGGCCTTATGGAATGGCTAGGGGAGAACCAGGCGCCGCTGGCAAGAATATCTACATCCGGAAAGAGGCTGACGGCGTGGTCCGGAGAATTAACATCGGTGGCAAAATGGAGTTGAACGTCACCCCCGGTGAGAGGGTCATTATTAACACGTAAGTTATCCCACCGCTGGCAATAGTCAAAGATAAGGAAACTAATAGAAGACAATAGACCTGGTGGTGGTGGATGGGGAAGCCCCCGGAAAGCATTCTTGAATGGGCGTACAGCTGCTACTACTAATGGGACGACGAATGGGACGACGAACGGCAACTCGCATGGATCGCATAATGGACTTATTAGCGGATCCAATACCTCGGGCTTTGAACTCCGTGGTAGTGTTCATAATTGGACGATGGCAGCTGAGGGCGTCTAAACACCTTGCTTAGAATCAGGAAATATTCTGTCACACAGGGGAGAGGGATGGTGGTGGCCACCATTTCCAAAATAACATCATCAAAAGCAACGAAATGTTCTTATCGCAGATCGCAGAGTTCGAGACTCTAGAAGCTTCTCTATACTTCCTAAATAGCAATGAATATGTCTATCTTGCCAGAAGTAGGCATCAATTGAACACTTGGCTCTTCCATGAAAGTCAATCCAATCCCGTTAGACAGATTGTCCTACTTCACTGCTTATCTACCACGTTTATATCCAAGTTCTAGTGAACATCATTTAATGTGGCAGAACCCATTCTCCGACTCCTCAACCTTCAGATTGTCCCCAGAAGCTTATTTTTTTTTTTTTATGACGAGGCATCAAATACGCGCCATAGTCCGGCGTTCTGGTTTTCATCAAAAGAACTGACTCTTTGCAACGATTTTCTTGCCATCATAGAGCGACTAGGTTCCCGTGGATTAGATGCCAATGACATCAAAAAAGACCGAGGTCTGATCATCGATACTCCCACCAATAGATTTCCCAGCCCAATCACTGTCTTTCGTGTAGAAGGAAAGCCCAATCTCTCCCTCCTTCTTCCCATCAACTATGGCCACTCTTGTTCCAGGGTGCAAGCTTCCAACATATGATGATATCTGCCATTCCTCCGATTGTTGCGCACCCAGAAGGGCATTGAAGACACCCTGTAAGCTGCTCTTCTGCACACCAACTCGCCCGATTTCTACACGAGCAACACCCAGAATGCCGCTCGGGTGGTCAGTCGCGCCAGGTTCTTCAAATGGCACTCGGAGATTTCTCGGTGTACTGTCCAGACACCAAAATGGCGTCTGTCCTGGCTCAATGGGGGCGTCTTGCCCATCTTGTCGCTTGGGACCTGAGACTGCCCATTTCAATTCAGCGCCATCAGGCCTCAAACGGCCACCTCGAACGGGATCCGGGTATCGAATCTCGGGCTGGGAAGCGAGGACATCCTGTTGGATCTTGCGGAAAGCGGCAGCTCCGTGAATATCCTCCTTGTCATCTCCACTCTTCGCGGGGTTCAGAGTCAGGGCCCAATCGGCCACAGTGCCCTCGTGCTTGTGACCCCATCTGTGGCCGGCCCTTTTGCTTGGATCAACGCCTGGGGCAAAGGCGATGAGTTCTATATAGCTGCCATCCGGGAAGTGAACCAAAATATTTTCTGTCACGCCATCTGCGTGCTTGCCGCCTTGAGAGACTGTGAAGGTGTCTGTCAACCAGGGGGGGGAGGCCAAAAATGGGTATGGAACCACAATGACAAAGTGGTCTGCCAAAGGCTTAGCAGTCATTTTCGAAAATGAGTTTTAGTTTGTGGTTTAGAATATGGTCGGAATCTTATTTGCCAGATTGTGAGCGTTCTGGTCGCATTGTAGTAGAAGATGGGGAAGCGAGGCCAATATTTATGCTTTCAGACCACATCGTGCTAAGCCGGCTCGGAGCACGTCATTCCCGCACTAATTGATGCAGTACTCCAAATCAGAGACCGATCAGTGGACACAAAACTGGGTGGAGAGAAGCTGATGCTTCCCTATATTGCATCGCTTTCTTTTGATACATATTGAGCGATTTTCATGAAAGTGTCTACCTCGTGGCAGACACTGCAGAATTCTCGTGCACGTGAATAGTAAATCTTCACTTGATACACTCTTTTAGCCGTTGTTACAGGTTTGGTTTATCGAAATAGATATAAACGGTATGTCTTTGTCTTAAAAAGTGACTGGATTTCCAAGTTTAACTGTTCTATAGTGGTAGCAGTCAAGTATGACTTTAATTATGTAGCCAGGGATATGCAGTACAACAACGGAATACACCATGATACACTACTTCTACATTATTCGTGTCCAGGCTGAACTGTGGTAAGCAGAGAGCAATATGTCAGTCTTTTGAGATCAGAATTATACAAATTTGGGTTGATTTTGGAGACAATGTTGAATGTCATTCGAGAGATTCACTTATTTACAAGCGTGGAACTAACCACTAAGGACCTTCAAGCATCCAGTGTGCAGTAGTCTATAAATGTATAACGAATTTCAAGGGTCTTGAAGAGAAGAGTTGATCAAAATACTCTCAGTTCCAGCTGTGCCATCTGTGAAATTACAGAGGATAGATAAACTCCTCATTCTCCAGATCTGTGAGATCCAACACGGCAAGATCGACCTTGACCTTAACCGTTTCCCCGTTCTCATCCATTTCCTCGACATATGCATTGTTAGTCAGTCCTTGCGCGATCTTTTCCTTTCTGATCCTATTCCGGCGGGCTAGGATGAAGTGGATAATCCAGAGAATAGTTGGAGTTCCGACCCAGCTCACCACAATCATTGAAGCCCAAGCTCCGTAATATCTCGGTTTGGCCGAGGGAACCCAGATTTGTGGAGAGACCAAGTTGCCTATGCTGTATCCCAGCATGAACATGACGTTCCGCGTGAGCTTCTTGGTATAGCCAGCAGCAGATGAGTTGGTCCAGCCAAGGGCAATGATGTAGGTGACGCCATATGTATGTGCCGAGAGGAACATGCAGGCCAACAAAGCGATTGTGCGATCCCAAGGCACTGTGACCATCCCGATACCTCCAGCCACAGCGATCAAGCACCACACGGAGCTGTGTAAGGCCAGGTTGTTGGGGAATTTCTTCAGGGCAAGTGCAGCAACGATACAGTTAAGGATCCCAAATCCGCCGCCGGCTACTGCAACCAGCGTAGACTCCAGAGGCGTGACTCCCAGTGAAGTAACGAGTAGATTCTTTTGCCCATAAGTGAGGTTGTTGCAGTACATCAAAGTGAATGCTTGCAAGGTAAAAAGCCAAGTAACAGGATCCCTGAGGGCTTCAATGACCTGGGAACGCTTGAACTGCTTTTGTTCGATGGAGCTTTGCTGCGACTCATGAACACGACGAATGACATGCACCTTCTCCTCAAGTGTTAAAAATCGAGCTTCTGCTGGGTTGCTCGGGTACTCAATCCAGACCCAAATGGCAAGGAACAAAGTGATACCGCCAGTAACGATATGAAGAAGTTTCCATGGTAGTACCGGTCCGCTCGACCACAATAGCCCATAGGCAATGAATCCGGCCACAATAGGTGCTCCTTGGCATGTTATCCATAGAATAGGCTGTAAGAAAGATTGTTCTTGTCGGTTGAAGAACATGCCGAGAGTGACTTCAATAGCTGGTACAATGACAGCCTCGGAAGCTCCAAGGGCAAGCCGAACGACCACCAAGCCCGCATATTTAGTTGCCACGCAATGAAGAAAGATGATCACAGACCATGAAAATATGGTGGCGGCAACATATTTGCCAAAGGGAAGGCGCTGCATCAAATAATGCCCTGGCCATTGCCAGGCGAGGTATCCTTGGATCCATTTAGCATCATCCTGACATAAATGAGGATCAAACCTACTCACCAACATAGAACATTGTGTTGAGGTTGTTATATTGAGCCTGAGTGATACCAGTCTCTTGGAAGAGACCGAGAATAGCTGCATAGCCCAAGGTTGACTTGTCAATCTATGAAATATAAGTTATTACATGATCCAATCCCTTCACCAGCCAGAGTATAAACTTACAAATAACACAATATTGATAGCAGATACCAGCACAATAAGCCGCAGGTATAGTTTTCTCCGGAGCTTTTTCTCGATCTCCGGAGTCAGAGGCCCAACCTTATCGCCATGCTCCTCAAGGAGACGCAGTGTGACATCCGCATACTTTGCACTGACGGTCTTTCCGGCAGACAAATCCTCCACGTTATTTTCCGCTTGCTTTTCCATCTTTATAGCGTAAAAATCACCCCAAAAAAGGACAATCTTGCGAAATAAGATTGAAGTCTATCAAACCCAAAGAGTGCCGGGTGGTAAGCTTTAAATACTGTGGGCAAGGGGAGGTAATTCACAATATAATCGGACAATCTCGGTGTCGTACCGCTGCAGAGATCCGCTGCACCAAGAGCCGAAACGTGCTTATTTCTTGCAGGATCCCAATTTTCGAAGAACCCCGTCCAACCAACTGCTCTCTATCTGACGCCATCAAGATCACTGATTGCACCAGCGAAAAGTGCAGGGTTCTAAGACGTAAATTCTCCAATTCACGCAATCAAGATCCACTTTGGTGCCAATAAGAACCAGTCAGCCCAGTTAATCCCTAGACACGAGCGTGTGGATCCGAGTTAAAGGTTAAGCATACTTGGCATCCCGGCAGTGGAGATGGCATGTGGTAAATCGACTGATGTTTGAAGAAAGTTTGCTTCGGTCAAGTAGCTTTTTACTTCCAGGGGTGATATATGATATGGCTAGCCTTGGGGAATGATGGTGGAAGGGCTAGCCAAAACCCTTTCTGAAGTGTTAAAGAAGATATGGCGGTCCAAACCGACTCTTTATCCAGCTACCTACTCCAGAATGACAACCAGAATTCCATTACAATGTTCTCGATTACCTTTCTCTCTAGGAGAGGATGCACAAGACTAGCGGAAGGTCTCACCTTCATATAATTCAGTGTTATTGGTCGTCCAGGCTGTGGCGAAGTCATCTCTCATGATCAGGTACCCGGACCGGCTTCGGGGCAGCGGATGTCCGGTATCCCGGTTATGGCCACGTTCTCCTGAGCTTGAGGATGTCCTCGTTTTCGGCGTGGTTATCTTCGTGGTCACGCCTATGTAGGGCCATGAACTACAATTGCTTTGTGCATGATTAAACCAATTCTGGTGAAAGAGAGAAACTCATGTCTTTGAATTTTTTGGGAAATCTGGAAGTTCCAGCCATCGAATACGCCCACTTATTCAACTGCGGGTTTGTAAGTAGACAAGTAAAGCCAACAGAAACTACGCCCTCGCCATGCAATTCATAATGAGGACTCGTCGCATTATGACACCAATCGCGACTCGGCCTTTATTGCATATGCAGAGACTTTTTGTTTCATTAAAAATTACCAAATGGCAATGACTCTATGTTGAGTAAATTTTGCTCCGCGCTTTCTTCGGTACATCTTGCACAGTCACAAGTAAAACGGAAGTGCACTTGCACATGTTCTTGTCTCTCCTCGAGGGTCGTAAACTTGGTCAGATCAAAATAGCTGATTAATGCTTCCTCCCCTGCGGAAATTTCGCGTGCAGCAGTGTATACCATTCGCCCGTGTTCATCCGGCTTGTGTGAAACCTGGATTAATTAGTTAGGTAATTAGTTAGGTAACAAAATGCGCAAAGCCCAATACACTAGTCGAGAGGGAGTGGAAAGCGTTTTGGCATCACGAGTGGTTGATCACTTACATTTGGAAGACAAGAATGATTAAACCTAGCGGCCCTCGGATATAGGCCTAGGCCATATGAGTCACCTCTAGGGACAGGCTGATCGATCATATACAACGGGCCCGTCAACTTAGGATAGAGAGCAAAAGTATTTGTCTCCTCCTTGCACACAATATCGAGTAGCTCCGTTGGGGTGAGAGACAGTGGGGGGAGCGCCGTGTCAATCAGGTATGAGTCAACAAGTCTTCTCCAGTGTTTTAACTGGGATTCTGGCCAAGATGAAAGGTAGCTACAGCACATGTCAACTGCTTTCCAGTGACGTCCCCAGTCTTTCTCCCAAGGGAGTTGACCTGGGGTTTGTGAGGGTCTGTATCTCAT
Organism: Clonostachys chloroleuca; assembly: GCA_037952775.1. NCBI lineage: Eukaryota > Fungi > Ascomycota > Sordariomycetes > Hypocreales > Bionectriaceae > Clonostachys > Clonostachys chloroleuca. The sequence goes on from JBANAY010000004.1 coordinate 6,044,516, forward strand.
TTCAAGATTACGCCCGGCGAGGAGACGAACAACGTGCCAGAGTGTGACAAAATCGTATTCAGTCTTGTTGACGCATCACACTAGCTTTCGTCTTTAACCACGAACACTCAAATTGATGTCGTGAATAGTCAGCTCGAAGGCAAGTGGCGTCACACCATATGACCTCCCTCATGCAGTTGTTAGGGCATTGTACGCCGCCAGTGTGGGGCCCATCTTGCGAAACACGTCGAGAACATGCCAGATTGCTACAAATAAGAGCAGCACCGGGAGATTTGCTGGAAGGAATAATTGCGGAAGGGGTATCGACGAGGAGAACGGTACCGCTAGGGACAGATGCCTTTACTCGAAGCAGCCTGCCCCGGTAGGGGTCAGCGTCTGGTGAAAGATGTGGATGCACATAAAAACTCTTGTCCTGAAGGTTGAGCTCATTGACGCATTTTGGCATGGCAGGCAACGGTTGTGGCTCACGCCTAGCAGGTAGAAATCAGATCGACTCTCTTGACATGCTTTGTAATAGCAAGAAAGTGTGGGAAATACTGGCTGAGAACATTTGGAAACGGCCTCCAATGACGCTAAAGGGGTTGATAGATAAGGAAAACTTACATCCGCTCGTTTTACTAGTTGGCTAACCACGTTTTCCATCCTAGCTAGTGATTTGGCCACCAGAAAAGAGTCTCGAAGTGGTTAATCCTACCAGTTCAAAGATCCACTGTGGTCTAGACTTAGACTTGGCTCCGTAATCCGAAAGGAGCTAACGATAACAGTAAGTCGTTCAACAAATTGAGAACGAGTAAGATTAGAAGGATCGGTGACCGATAACTTGTTTCTCTGATCCAGCCCATATTCACAGAGTATGTATCCGGATACCGGACATTGATAAGGCTAGGGGGAAAGAAACCTTGAATCAACGAATTCGTGACTACTGTGAACAGCTTGTAGGAAGGCTCTGCGTATGGTGGCAATGGCGGTCTCTTTCCACTTTCACCTTTAGTTTTTTGATGAGAAAAGTGGCACCGATGGCGCCATGTTTGGTATCCTCTACCGCGTAGATAGCGCGAAGGAAGCTCCCGGGTTTGCCAAGACTATTGACACTATGGCAATGAAGAAACTGATTCGATCCACGTCCAAGGCCTCTAAGGCTCTCAAAGAGTCTTCCATGTTTCTTTTTTTGCGGCATAACCCTTTTCCCGCTCCTTGCGTCGGTTGTGTCTCAGCCTAACCATGCTCATCAGTCACACTAACTATTTGCGGACATTGGTAAAATTACCACAATTTGACTGTCAATTTCCAAGGGGTGGAGGTTTAGTATGTCTGCGCCGAGGTAGAAACAGTTTACCACGACAAGGCAGCATGATTCCATGGCCCGAATCTGGCAGTTATCCTGCACTAATTCTATCCTTTGGCTGATCAATCGAGATCTAAAAGTCCCAATCTCACACCCGACCAGTTTTCATGGTGCCGGCGTCCTCAGTGGGCCCTCTGGAATTATCATTGGTGGGCTTCCTCGTGAAGCGGAGGATTACCTCCCATTGGTGACTAAGCAGACCCCAAGAACTTCTCGAAGATTTACCTACCCTAGATGCGGTTGAAGACAGTCCAACAATTTCGCTCTTCCTATTCTACAAGAACTTTAGTCTGCTGTCTACCTCAAAAGTGAAAGAAAATAACAAAGAATGTTGAAGGGATTATTTGTTCTTTCTCTCTAGAAGTCATAGAGGTGCGGCATCAACCTTTTTGAAACTTTCGCCTTGCAAGAGTCAAATTTCATGAACTCTAGTCAAAGAATTAATTAAAAAAAAAAAAAAAAAAACCCCAAGCATTAATCCTCTTGCGCATACGTAAGCAATCCATTGACGTCATTCAAATCCTGATTGCTGAATGCACTCAAACGCGATGACGCGCGACGCGTCTTCATCGTTTAAGCTGCCCCTTTATCACCCCGCTGCTCCTGACCTTTAAATTCCGTCAATTGGACAGTGTCCACAACCTTTTCCACGTTCTTGTCCACACGGTCTCTCACGGCTTGATCTTCAAACATGAAACTGAGTTCTTCCAACGATCGTCCGTGGGTCTCGGGGAAAAGCAACCAGATGGTGAATATCTCAAACAGAACCCAGACACAGTAGACGATGTAGTATTTCCAGCCTATGGCATCCAATGCGATGGGGTTGACATAGGTGTTGAAGAAGACGGCGAAGCGGACCATTAGCTGCTCGACTGCAATACCTTGTGCCCGCTGCTGGTACGGGAAGATTTCCACCATGTAAGTATAGGTCAGCGCGTTCCAGCCAATGTTATAGAATCTGCAGCAGATATTAGCTTGGTACTTTGTAGAAGGCTAGCCGGTGTACTTGCGGTGAATAGAGGAAGATGAAGACCAGCACAGGAATGGCTGCAGATCGGGTTTGTTCAATCTGAAATCTCGCCGAGGCGATTGTCCAAACGACATATACCACTAGCGTGCCAGTGGAACAGATGAGAAACATCACGCGACGGCGGAATCGGGGCGCAATGAGAGCAATAGGTACGGCGTTAATCAGCCCCCAGCACTTCTCACTCAGAATAACCTTTTGGACGGTCTGATTGTTTGTTATCCCCACAAGGTTGAGGATCTTCTTCATATAGAAGCTGATCAGTCCATTGCCAGACCACTGAGTGAAGAAGCCGACGATACCGGCCAACATAAACCGGCGGCGCATAGGCGCGTCTCGAAAAACGTTCTTCCAAACAAAGTTGGTTGCGCGTTCCTTTTCTTCAGCGAGAGTAGACTGGATTTGAGCATACTCTACACGGACATACTCTTCCCCATTCTCGCCCTCGCTGTGGTATTTTTTCAGTATTTCCAGTGCCTCCTCATGTCGGTCGCGGCTGATCAGCCAACGAGGTGACTCGGGACAGAACGGCATGAAAACAACTTGACAGAGACTGGGCACAAGTTGGAGGAAGCTCGGGATTCGCCAAGCCCAGGTGCTGGACATCTGGAAAGTGCCAAAGGTGACACCGGCGGCGAGGATGGCCCCCACGAACCAGCTTGCATTGAACAAACTCGTCAATGTAGAACGCTCCTTCTCGTATCCCAGCTCTCCCAACATGGAAGACGCATTCACGATGGCGAATGGAATTCCGAAACCGAGAACCCACCGAGATGCAAGAAACATGTGATCGTTGACTGAGCCGGCTGCAGAGAATATTAAGATAAAGGGAAGATCAAGTAAGATACTGGGCCACATACTTTGTAATCCAGCACCTATCATCATGATGAACGAGCCAGTTAAAATGGTCCAGCGACGACCAAGATACTCGGAAACCGTAGGAACAAAGGGAATAGCCATGAGAGCACCGAGTGAATACATTGCATTGAGGAGGCCGAGGCGTGATGAACTGGGATGGTTAAAATACTCAACCCAAGAATCAACGGCATTGAGACTGTTCATCATGGAGGAGTCGAACCCAGACGTCCATTCAACACCGAGGCCACATGGGACCAGGATCAGATACAAAAAGCGAAGGTTTGGTTTGTTCCACCACCTGATGGGATCGGCTTTGGCGATCTTTGAGAGGCGATCCTCTCCGAACTCCGCTTTTTGTCCTATAGCCATAGTGAAGACTTTGCAATTCACACCGGTGCGTAACGTGTAATGAAAGTGAAAGAGGCACTTTAAGAGTGGTATTGCGTATCTATTTAACATGAAGATCCGCCCCCACCAACCTTAGGAGCACACCACACCACCATTTCCCTCTCCATCTTCTGAATGCTGGGGAATTCGCGTTACTCCCCACGCATCTACGTTTGCCAGGCTCCAAAGTCCGGCCACTCGCTTAGTTTTAATCCCGAATGGGATTTAATTCGAGCATCTCGCATGGGCCGAGCGAATCAGAGGTTCTACTTGGACCGAGCGGAGGGGGAACCCCAGACTAAGTTCCAGCTGGTGCGTGAGCACGGGAGTTTAAAAAATCATGCGGATCTACAAAGTTCCGTACCAACAGAGCATTGTAATGTAGAGATGTGCCATGTTAAGCATAATAGAACTGAATAGCTATTGTCTGCTTGATAGAAACTAATTTTTTCAATCAAGAACATCTATCTTGTAATCCATTCTCCATTTCATGTTAACAGCGGTTTGACTGATATGGAGCCGTGCGCTTGAAAGGTTCCGTAGTTCATACATATTCTTTTCAGGCGGGGAGGGAGGGAGTCCGAGACTACCTAATTGAGCATGCTGTGGAGGGAACGTTGCACAACACGCATGCAATGGAAATCCACTTATTCTGGTTCTGTCACGGTTGATTTGCACTCAGATGAGCAGGAAGATGAATTGCTAGTCTATATCTACCCTGCTCTGTATAATTTCGTGATATACACTCATCCGGAAGTAAGAGGTGCGATGGGGTTAATTCGGATATTCACACGATTCTTTCGTAGCCTTTTCTGGGCCGGATAAAATGACTTAGAGAACGAGTTGTTCAGCGTCGAGATATGGAGAATTTTTTTCCTACGTAGGAGATCCTAGGCTAAATAAAGGAAAAATGACGATGAGTGTTCAGCTCACAATTTTCTAGGGTGGGCGGAGTATAATGGGATTTACAAATCCACGTTTAAAAACATATCTCCAATGTGTCTGTAGCACTCGAAGAGTCTTGAGCTCAATACAATGATAAAAACATTTCTTCCGCTATGCCCATGCCCTTTGGAATCCTAAATACAGCCTTACCTCGATACCTGGAAACTTAATTCCATAGCTCATCCTTACGATAACACATATAGACCATTTCTATTTGTTCATCAGTTCGGCACACTAAGACTTTACTCCTTGTATCTTCGCTGGATATATCTTGCGTAACGGAACCCTCGGTGGAGATGCTATCGTTGGCAGCATCGGAAATGGCAAAGCCAAGGCAACCAGTATTGCTGACAACTGCGGATCTGAAGCTAGCGCTCTTCTCGCCAATGCCACCGGCGAAAACAAGTGCGTCTACTTTACCCTCGAGCGAGACGTAATAGCTCCCAATAAAGGCGCAAACACGGTCCACAAAAAGGTCGAATGCAAGAGCGTGTTGTGGGTGCCTTGTACGATCGGCTCCCGCAATAGCTGCAAAATCCGTAGTTCCTGTCAGGGCAGAGAGACCTGATTCCTTGTTGAGAATCTGCTCGGCCTTTGAGATGTGCAGCTTCTCAGTGGAGGCGGGAGATAGCTTTCCGACGTCGCTGGCGTAATGGAAAACCAGACTTATCAAGCACAAAATTAGCATCCGATTTCCTAGCCGAAGATATCGAACGGGAAGCTTCTTTTTACCTTGGATCTACATTTCCGCTGCGGGTTGCGCCAGGGAGCCCAGAGAGGGGTGTGAGCCCCATGGTCGTATCCCAACTTTTCCCGCCTTTGATGGCGCAGGCGCTGGCACCACTACCCAGATGCAATGCAATAATATTCAACTGGTCGACGTCCCTCTGGAGGAATTTGGATACAGAACGAGTGATGAATGAATAGCTGAGGCCATGAAAGCCGTATTTTCTTAGGCCGTTCTTCCGCGCCCTCTCTTGATTGATGGGATATGTGTAGACATGAGGTGGGAGGGACATGTGAAACTGGGTGTCGAAGCAGGCGATATTCGTGGTGTCGGGAAGTTTGCGAATACAAGATTCAACAATCCCCAAGGCGGCACCATTGTGAAGCGGCGCAAGATCGCTAAGGGCCTCGATATGGTTGTAAGTATCCTTGGTGATAATCTGAGCTGACTCGTATTTTCCCCCATGAACAATGCGATGGCAAGCAATCGCAATGTCGCTATTTGACTCCAGCTCGTCCAATTTTTCATCGCCCAAAAGAGTGTCAAGGATAATGCTGAACGCGTCGTCTTGGCCTTCGGCCTTTACTTGGTGGCTTTTGTAAATGCCCTCATTGCCGCGAGTGTAGGTCAGGCTGGTGTTAGGTGATGATAAACCACCAATTTGAGCGTTAGCAATCTCGCGGGGAGTCGCGTTGCTGTCTTCGACTGAATAGACGGAAACTTTTAGAGAGCTTGATCCCGCGTTGATTGCAAAGATGACCTTCATAGTTGTTGGCTTTTGCTTTAGATAGCGAGGGTATAAAGAAATGAGAGGTAGGCTTGGTCATTTCATGGGTTATAACTACTGATGAGGCAGCTCGCCCAAAAACTTCACCTTAATTTATGAATTATTCTGACTTAATACTTCAATCATAGATGATGACGAAATAGTGACATGTGCAGCCAGCTTATAGTTTAGTTGATCGACGTCGTCACTGTGAGAGAGCACTGCCAATGGTGGCCAGGCCCACTTGATTTTTGCAGGGATAATTTATGCCTTATAATTGAGTATGATGGGCTATAGCAACACAAGAGAGATGTCAATCATCCTTAAGAGAAATAAAGACGTGTGGAGCAGGTCTCTTTATTATTGTACCTCCGTATCATTCTACATCTTGCACGGATTTCATGCAAAGTAAACAAAGTGATGACGGAACAGTTTTACCACGAGAGGTCAGTTTGACGTCATCAATCATAGCTTCGTCCAATAAGTTGCCAAAGACCTTGAGGGCTATCTGGTGTATCCCTTACCAATGAAGGAGGCGTGTATAGCATTACTAGCTTCAGGCATTGAGCTGTGAGTTATTGCTGACATGATACGCCATTTACGAGAGCGGGACTTCAGTGAGTCTCGACTGTTTCCCCTTGGCAATTATTCTTATACTAACACAACTTATCAGGATACATATAAGGAACATAGTCGACAGAACCTAACACATATTGTTCTGCCTGCGAGATCATTTTGTCGTACTCTCCCCGAGGCCCGTCCTGGCTCTCATTACCATCGTCACTCTCAAAGTCAGACATTGGTACCGCACCAATCTCTCCACCAGCTAGGTGGAAGAATGACACCATGCACTCTCTGCTGCGCGAGGAAGGCTTAAACTGACTTCGTAATATTTCAAGAGCATTGGACCAACTGCCGTCTAACAATGTCGTGACTGAGATTTGAATTGAGGACGGGTTAGGACCAACCAATCGGCACAATGCCTCCAGATCCTTTTGAGACAAGTAGGAATATTCGAGAGTAAGCATTTGAAGGCTCGAGCTAGTGTTCTGCGGAAGGTATGTTTGGATTTCGTAATTGCCTTCTTCCAGGTAGAAACACGCCATGTCAATAGTGGCACACTCTAATTTCGGCGAAGTGAGCATGACTGAAACGTATTTATCAACGTAAAGCTTCTCATCAGATTTGACATTATGCCTTGTTGAACATTGTTCGTTCATAATCCAGCCGCCAATTTCAAATACTCTTAACTGCTGGCATGCAGCCCCGAGTTGGCTCCATAGACTTTCTGATGAGCCTCCGTGAGGATAGGCCATCGGGACATTTTTCCAGGCGGAAGAGAAGCAATCGAGGCTAAGGCTATTCAAGCATCCACCAGCTTCATTGATGGCCATGGGTAGGTCTACCAGAATTCGGATAGGTAAAATCATCGGGTTCTCGGGCATCGTCTCCAACGCTTCCCAGGAATGAGGCTGAAGTAAGAGTCGGGAAAGCTTTGCTCGATCAAAGATAAGTTCCGTGCAATAATCTTCATTAGAGAAGTCATTGTCATCACTATACCAGAAAATATGATCATGGACACTCAATGCTATCGGATGCTGAGTCTTGGCTGTGGCGGTTGCTATCGCGTGAACAAATGAGCCACTCATAAGCAACTCGCACTGCTCTTCGTGCAAGCGTTTATATGATTCAAAAGATTGTCGTAAGATGCATTGATATGACCCTTGATCCTGAGGCAGAATACGTGAATCTTGGCCTTGAATATAGGTTTCCCATTCAGATGAAAGAGCCTCAAACTCATCGAGACATTTGAACAGCCGGTAACCCCTTAGGTTATTTTCTTGAGTGGTAGAACTCTTGTCTAGGAATTCTGTTTCTATTTGGCAATGCGGAACAATCTTGAAAGTGAGGGTCTCGAGCTTATTCCTCATGTAGTTCGATATCTCATGGGCAAGCTCCGGAGGGCGATAAGCGAGCGACAGCTGTATGCCTCGGAGACCCTTGATGATAAGTGAGTTCTTGGACAACCCTATCAAGCGGTCTAGCGAGGCTTGTGATAATTCGAGTCGCAGAAAATTACACAATAGCGGGGACGCAATGTGATTGAAAATGCGGCAGGTCAGACGTAAACTCTGAAGCGTAACCAGATCCTCTGAGACATGATCTCGGTCCCGATAAGCATAACTACGCCAGTCTATCCGTCCAGACCAGGTGCAATTGTCGTCGCGAAATTCATAGAAGACCTGTTCCCAAACTTCGGTAGGGACATGGAATGATGCTGAAGCGGGTAGATTGGCGGCCCCTGGCACAATAGACATGACGCTCGTTCGTATCCTAGCAGGGTAGTTATAGGATGGCTAACTGAGGTTAACGGATGGTTGTTCTGATTTTGGAATTGACAGGAGCAATACTATGGTGATGATGTGGCAATTAGTAACGTTGAGACCACGTTACGGTTTTAAACTTGTGGCGCAGTCGATGGTGTCTGAGCCAGATTGACCAATGAACCGCCTTGTGGCGTAAACTGAAGATGTCAGCACCATCCTACCTAGCCTTGTCGACCTTCTGGATGGTTGTTGATATGAGAGGAGTTTTTATCTTCTGTTGCCAGCAAGCATTAAACAAGTGATGCACCTGGTGGATGGTTTGCAAACTGTAACCCATGCGTTGGGGAAGAACAATCTATCAGCGTATAGCGTGGAATAAAAGAAAGAAAGCGCGCTCATGCCAGGAGGCTCGAAATACATTAACACCTAGAAGTCATAGAAAGACGGGATAGCTTCACGAGTAGGAGCGTAGACCTAATTGACTATGCGATTTGTTAGCTTGAAATACAAATATTAAGGCATAGTGGCGGAAAAAGACCTGTCTCCTAAAGGTGATTGAGAAAAAGAAAAGGATAATAGGATAAAGGACGGAAATGTGCTTTTCTTTAACATCCATCTAGCTCCACTATAAGGCTCAACCTAACAGTGTTTTCGCTCAATACTACACACTTCCAAAGAACGATGGAGATAGTAATCATAGTATCAATAACGCATATTCGGATGAGAAGGCTCCTTCTTTGATCAATTGTGGAACCTCAAGCTACAAGGGCGATGGGCTAAAAATATTGACTGTTTTCAAGGTAGTATCCAAGTATCAATCTACAATGCGTTCTGAAGGTAGGGAAACGCTTCATGTGATGAGCCAAAATCCATCAGCCTGGTAGGTCTCAGGAGGCTTGACAGCTAATCCTCGACGAGAGCTCGACTTATTCTCAGGGATCTAGAATCAACAAAAGAATACTGCAAGCTTGTTTATTTGTATAGAATTGACCTTAAATCTGGTGATTTTGAGTAACAAAACGATCTACAAGACGATTCATGTATACGAAACTTATATTTATGCATGGATGAACCAAGCTCTTAGAATAGCTGAAAACATTGGCGTGGGACTAGTCGATTGCGAGTAAATTGTAAAATCATGTTCGAATAGATATCTTCAATTGGTCTCATTCCTCACTTGTATTTCGATTTCATCACGACAAGAGATCTCCAACGAGCTAAGAGTAAAAATATTAGACCTATAATTTTGATTTTTATCACCTAGATTGCTCGGTTTAGGGGCCCAAGCCTATTGGGTGCTAGGGTATCACGTTCATCAAGGAGGAGAATATGCGTGAATGGAAGAAGCAAAGATCAATATTGCTCTCAATCAAATTAAGCTTCTAGCACCCAGCCATTAACTCTGCTTTGCCACGACCATCGTCAGAATTTCATGAAATCGAAAACCTAAATTTCTGTTAGTGCGAGCAGTGATGGCTTCGTGACAAGGTTCTCCAATATCTTTAGGTCAGATGATGAGGACATGATGTGAGGCAAGCCGGAGTATCTTGATGTGAATCTTATGGTAGTAGGCCTACGAAAACTCAAGGGTGGAGTGAATCAAACAATATGAGGCTGGAAATAGGGCTGTGCTAGAGGTAGCTTTCATGTTTTTGGGAGCCCCTGGAATAGATAGCCAAGTGAGCATATGTGAGTGAATGGATCTCACTTACGCTCACTACTTGGGGGAGGGAATGAATCAAAGCCATACACCGTCCATACCCCCCAGGTACCTTGGCAACTACCAAGCGAGAGTTTAGAGCGGCGCTGCTATCCCATCGGCTTCCGTGGGATGGCACACTTTATCTGCTCTTTGTAATCAGGCCTTCTGCTTAACGTCACCAAGGGGTGTAAGAATATGATAATTCCCTCACGGAAACGCCGTCGCCATCTTCCCGTTTAGTATAATACTAATAAATGCGGTGACATTCCAAGATCGCACTCGCCCCGACGAAATCCTGGGGGACAAAGTAAGGCACGCGTAAGCGGGGCATGCTCTTCATTGCCTCCATGCAGTGTTATTCAATAATCGCCCCAAAGGGCCGACCACAGCTCAGCCGCATTTGTAGAAGTTCATGCGGGAGCTGAATGAGAAGTGGTATGAATTCCGCGAAATACGTACGCAAATGGACTGACAAACGTACCTGTCCCAGTTTTAGCTGCCACTCTGCTCTCACGAACCAATGAGCGATTTTGATGTGTACGAGTCGTTTCGATTTCGTTATCCTGCGAAGCGATGTCGTTATGACCAGGGTGAGCTCCTGTATGTGCGCGATGCTACGAAACCCTAGGCTCTGAACCAAGGTTGCACGATCTCAGAAATCAGCAGACAAGAATCAAGGTTAAATGAGATAACGCCAACAGGGAATATGGGCCAGCCGTTGATGAATTTCCTGTCCATGGCTCAAGGGAGACCGAGAAGACAAGCAGATAGAGCGTGGACGATGCAAGGGAGACGTCGCATCCTCCCTCGAGGGGCTTAAGTGATCTGCAATAACCCCCATTCGCATGCTATAAGAAGCTAACTGCCCGCACGGCTTCCACCTGCCGTAGTATCCGGCCTCCCGCGCCTTGATCAGGAAGAACATGCATGTCGGAAACTGGACGGAGGCCTGCGTGCGGGTCTGTTTGCTTTGTCGCTAATAGTGAAACAACCAATAGAGTGGGCGGGTACACTGTGGACTATTGCATCATGAAGGGCCATGTTTGCGACGTCTGTCAACTGCGATTGCATCATTGCAGGCCACATTTGCAAAGTTTGGGGCACACGGGTAGCCTTCTACTTTAGCGATGGTTCCAGTCACCACATCTGGGACATAAATCGTTCCCTAGCTGCTGATAAAATTTTGAGTCGCTCATGGGCAGTCTTCAATAGCATTGATACACTCACTCACCTTCCTCCGTCAAAAGGGGTTATGGCGTTCCTCAACTACTTCAAGGCCTCCAAGGCCGACCCTGCAGTCCAAACCGATGTTGAGATCAGCGACACTTCTTCCGGGCCAGAAGTTATTCACGATGGAAACCTGGCATATACTCGCGCCAAGGCTGGGAACGGTTCAAAGGCTGCATACCAGGAAGCCGTCGGTGCGCCCGTGGAAACCGATTCACCGCTTGGCTATGAGGTCGGTTGGTTCACAGTTATATTTGTGAACATCAACATGTTGATTGGCACTGGTATCTTCTCACTTCGTAAGTTTGAGAGAATAATAGATCCGTTATTTGATGAATTATGCATCTAATTTGCGAAGCCGCGAATATTCTCCTCCGAACTGGATCTATCGGCCTATCCTTGATCTTTTGGTTCATTGGATTTCTCATGGCCGCAAGTGGAATTAGTCTTTACTTGGAATTTGCCAGCTATTTCCCAAACCGGAGTGGTAGCGAAGTAGTGTATCTTGAGCAGGCATACCCCAGACCCAAATACTTCTTCCCGATTGCATTTGCTGTGCAGGAGGTTCTTCTCAATTTTGGCAGTAGCAATGCTATTGGTAAGCACTTTGATTCAATTTTGAACTTATTTTGAATAAATTCTGACTCAAGATTCATTAGTCTTTGCCGAGTACGCCTGGAGGACAGGAGATACTGTAGCCACCGCGTGGCAAAAGAAGGGCGTTGCAGTGGCTATATATACGATTGCAATCCTCTGTGTTATTGCTAACAACAAATTGGCATTCCGGGTATCTAACGTCATTGGTGTCCTCAAACTCATTGTTGTTATTTTGTACGTTTTGGTCCCTCTTCATGAGAGAATCTCACTGATGAGTTTTCAGTATCGGTATTACCGGGCTAGTGGTTCTTGGTGGAAATGTCGACCATATTCCAAATCCCACAGCCAATTTCAAGAACGCCTTCGATGGACATGTGCCAAATGGGTACAGCCTTGCCAATGCTCTCGTCAGTGTTCAATTTGCCTACGGAGGCTACAATAACGCTTTCAATATGGTCAATGAGATCAAAAACCCTATTCCAACCCTGAAGAGGAATACAAGTATTGCCCTGATCATTGTTTCCGTGTTGTACCAATTGTGCAATATTGCCTACTTTGCCGTTGTGCCAAAGGACGAATTTGCCTCAGCTAGCCAGACAGCGGCCACTCTCTTCTTCGAGAGGACATTCCGAAACAAGGGGGCTACGATTGCTCTCAATTTCTGCGTGATGTTGTCCGCTTTTGGTAACCTGATGGCTGTGCTCATTGGACAGTCACGAATGATTCGAGAGATTGGCCGGTAGGTACTCAAGATCACGAGTGGAAGATCCAACGCTAATGATGGAACATAGACAAGGAGTACTTCCCTATCCCGAGTTCTGGGCCTCAACAAAACCATTCGGAACACCGCTTGGGCCTTGCCTAATTAGCTGGTTTATGACATTCCTTATGATTGTTGCACCCCCAGCTGGCGACGCATTCCAGTTTGGTAAGTTATCTACTTGTACTCTAAGAAATTTCGATTATCAGAAAGACCCTTATGACTAATGTCGAAAAAGTGGTTGATCTACAAAGCTATCCATCCGCTATGTTTCAGGTTGCGATGACTGTCGGAATTTACGTTCTTCGCTGGCGCCGTAGGCGCTCGGGGATCCCCCGTTCTGAGTTCCGAGCCTGGGACGTTGCAATTCTATTCTTCTTGGCCTATAAAGTGTTCATCCTCGCAATGCCATGGTGGCCTCCTCTAGGCGGCGCCAACGGTGGTGATGTCAGCTTTTGGTACGCCACCTACTGCGTTGTAGGAATTGGAATGTAAGTACCCTTGGTTCATGCTGTTTGCATATCACGCTAACATAATCCCTAGTATCATTATCTGTGGCCTTTACTACGTCTTGTGGATTTATGTCTTGCCAAAGTATGGCAAATATAAAATTAGGTCGGAAATGGTGGCCCTCGAGGACGGCGCAGCTAAGACTCATCGCCTAGTCAAGGTAAAGAACGAGGATGTCGAAGAATGGGATAATGTACATGACGAAGCTGGACATCTGCGACAGAGGACTACTACTCATCGAGACGATAAGGCAGTGGAAGAATGATCAACTTGGATTTTCTTTCTTTTACTATTGCCCTCGATACAACTTTCATCATATTTGGCGAGTGTTATTTCAAGAATTAGCTCGTTCCTATATTTGAGGACATCAATACATCACACAGGATTTGAAGTGAACCCCGACCACACTCACACTCTTTTCTACTCTCATCGGTTACAAGCTATCCAGAGGATAATACGAACGTCGTCAGTATTCCGCATAGTATTGTCATATTCAGAGGCTCTCAGTGAGTTTGCTGATTTTTTCTACTTTTGGAAAATCTTATTCCTCGCTAAGTTTATGATCTGCGCCTGTTGAGGAATCTATTCATAAAGGCTCCGGGGGCTGATTCTTGTGCACCGGTTCGCCAGTATACATTACTTGAGTCCATGTAACTCTTGAACCGTCCACTTGCACAACAACTATATTCCTGTCATAAGCGTGGAGCTAGTGAGTAACGATGAGCTTAGAACTATCTTTAGATCCAAAGACCTTTGAAACAAACTACCCAACTTTAAGTTCTCAGTTCTTGGATCCCTATCAAAATCCAAAACTAGACGAGATGGCCTTTCCAACGCGCAGGTACCACTCAATCGAGTAGCTATAACACAAGACTGGCCTAGGAATGTACCAGAAACAGCTTCCTATGCCGTCAGCCCCTAGATCAACCGGCGTAATCACAGTAAACCTCGTTACTTCCAGAAACTCCACAGGAGGTCAAGACCTTGCTGTTCTGTTTAATATCCATGATTGTTGATCCTGAAACCCCAACAGTTGTGCCACTGGTTGTGGTAGCCGAGGCACCGGTGAAAACAAACTCGCCAAAATTAGCAAACGGAACAAGGCTGTTGCCAGACGAAAAGTCTTCAACAATCCATTCTGCGTTGTATTCGCACAGCTTGTTTGATTCTCCGCTGAATGAATGACTGACAGATTTCCCAGTTGACAAGTTACTAATGGTTGCCGTGCCGGCACTGCTGGATGTTGCCTTGACGGTGATCTGGACAGAGTCCCCAGCTGATAGAGAGAAGCCGGAAAAGGTATATGAATCTTTTTAGGGGAAAGTTATAGTCAGAATTTTATCAATTTATCGTTGCACGGGGATCATGGCTTACAGTCTGGATACCACTCATACCAAGCCTCATAAACGTATGAGCTTCCCTGGACACCGACATCAATCCCTGTTTGGAGGATTGCGGTGTCACAAGTATCTCCATCGATACCAACCCAAGCAGAGGCATAGTAGGTGGTCTTAGAGGAACCACCTGACGGAATGCTGGGCTTTGGAACATTGATAGTAGCCGTGACAGAGTTGTATCCTGTTCCTATGAGAACGGCTCCAGCCCAATTGCTAGAATACTCTACGTGGGTGGAATTGTCTGGCTCTTCAAAATCTGCAGATTCAACAACGGGAGACTTCGGTAGGGATTGTCGAGGGTTGCCGGCGCGTTCAGCTATCTTTTCAAGATTTCGGGCACGCCGTGTAGCTGTGCCCATGGCTGCAAGAGAGCCAGAAGCAAAAAGCAGGTTCAAGACGATGCTTGGAAACTTCATGATGTATTTGAAATAGGTTTGGAACAATGTTTGTATTCGAGAAGGATGATGATAAAAGTTGAGAAAAGAATAGGTTGAGAGGGCCGGTATTTATGTTCATTGCGCTAGCCATTTGTTCCATGAGTAGCCGATCGCCATTGAGGGTTGATATCACGAGTTCGAGGTTGAAATCAGTTTCTCCTAAAAGTTCAATTCCTACCTTCCTCTTATGATGGTATCTCCGTGCGTTCTGCATCTTTTTATGACCATAATCCACTTGGTTTGAGGGGGTGTGAGTTGTGACAGTCCATTACACCACCTTTTCCGGCCTGGCCATGCCGAGAACCTTTGATGCCTCAATAAAGTGTCAAATCCAAACTAAATCAAACGCATGCCAATGATCTTGTGTAACGTATTGGCTTATATTGCTCACTCTTGCTACTGTCTAACAATATGGATGATATACGAGATTAGCTCTGTTGTCCTCAGATGTATCTGAGTCGAAATGGGTGATAGCTTTTGTTTGTGAGCTGATTTATCGTATATGGATTTCTCGGCACATGTGGTGCCGACATGTACCCAAATCCCTGCCTAGCTGCCTTGCTGATGCGGGAGACCGCCGTTAACTCTCATTGTAGATAAGAGTTAGAATATAATTGGTTATTCTCATCTATGGGTCTAACTTAAGCAGCAATGGGATCTATTACGCTGTATGTTGTAGTACTCCCCCATTTGTGAATGCATATATTTCCTCACATCTGAGGCTAGAATTGCTGAAAGTATCTACCATCGCTTAATGGGCTACTAGGGACTCATATTTATTTTTTAAGTGACATTTAACTACCTGATAGAGAGAATTTGGGCTCGTTTTCTTGGACAGGAGTCACGCAGAGATATATGCCACAGTGTTGGCTAAAGGAAGCCCCAACATGGTCGGGCGTAGCCTAATGGAATACGGGAGTTTGTACACTTTATTACGGAAAGAAGGGGTAACTAGCGACTAACGATTATGTCACTACCTTTCCAAGTTTGAGTGTAGATGCAGAAGGAGAGAGGACGAAGAGGATATCGCCGAAATTTGTAGGATTCTCGACTACTTTAGGATAAGCGATTCTGCAGAAAAGAGTTCGATTTATACAGCTCTCATAATTGTTTTTGGGCAGCTTCACATCCGCGATTGCCGATCTAAACACCCTCATCTCGACAAGTGTAGCGGTTATCAACTTGCGGGACCCTCTTATCCGTGGATGTCAGGGTGACATGCGTGCTCATTTCGGAAGGTGGGCGGGAGTCGGCATCATCAATCACAGGGTTCACTAATGGTGGGTTCTGGATGGCATGATCCTACAAACAACGAGATAATACATTCTGGGGTAGAGATGTCAGGCAGGAAGAACTGAAGAAGAACGGTGGACCTAGGATTCAAAGAGGCAGCTGCGGCATTGTTGGCTCGCACGATAAACCCAGACTGAGACTAAAAACATATAGCTCTCACGTAACCCGTTATCTAAGCGTCATCTTCGCGTACCGCAACACCCGCAACCTTCTCGTCGTATCGCTGCTGTTCGGCTATCTCGTCGGCGGGAATGTGATCAGGTGTCGAGTTGACAAGAATCGTCATGGGGACCAACGCGGCGGCGAGCAAACCAAACGATACGCAGCTGTAGAAAAACATCGCTATAATGAGCCGCCATTTCATGATACGACAGGAAGGGGCCGATGCTGGACTTACAAGCCGATCAAAGGATCACTTTCTGTTTGAGTGTTCATGCCATAGGCGATAGCTTGACCAATTGCCTCGAGACACCTGAAGGCAGCACCGTTGCGCACGTTTTCTAGATAGTATGAGCTAAGTTCTTGGCCACAAACACATGGTAAAATCGCTAACGGGAGAATCTATCGAGAAGTTGACTTACCCTGGGCATTGGAAGCAAATGAGGACAGAAGCCAGTACATGTACGACTGAGATAAGGGGCCGGTAGTCTGTACGAAGAAGTAGGGCAGGAAAGCTGTTGGGTAGAGGCGGTCCTTCCAGTCGATTGTACCCGGATCGTCGCTTCTAAACCTGGTCTCCATAATGATGGACCAGACGTAAACGCCCACATTGAGAATAACCACGACACCGAGACCGATCTGGGCACGGCGGCGCTGGCTGAGATGCTTCATATCGAGAATGAATCCAAGACCAAAGCAACCAACACTGAACATCAATGTTAATCTAGTCAACCTCGAATTTAAATGAAAAGAAGGGCGGAAGCTTACATGCAGAAAAACGGCGAGATCAGCGAGGAGAGAGCGCGAGCGCGAACGGAAAAGTGAATAGCAAGATAAGTTGACCAAGAACCACTATTGCCTTCATATTAGCCGACACAGAAAGGTGAAGGATACAGAATTGGAAATTTAGAAATGCGTACCCATAGAAGAAAGACCAAAGAGCCCATAGCGCAGCAAGAAGAATAAGTCTTGAGGTAATTGTTTTCGAAATCTGCTTGATTTCCTGCTTGGTGGTAATTGGTTCCGCCACCACGATACGGCTACCGTCAGATCGAACAACATGTTCGAAAGGTCTGATCAAGAAGGCGAATGGCAGACTAAAAGCATATCAAAGTCAGCATTCCCGAATACTTCAGATTATGATTATGAAGGGGATACTTACGCCAGGCATTCGATGGCAACAAAGGCAAGATACGTGTCCGGTGTAACGCCACCGCTCACACCTTCCTGATAGTTCTTTGACAAGCTGTCGCGAAACGGGTTAAGTATGTTAGACATTGAGAATAATGGTGTGCAACTGATGAACAGAGACATTACTCACTTGATAGCACCACCTACGAGCTGCCCTAGGTTGCGGGATACGATCCAGAGAGCTAAGTACTTGCCACGCGCACCAGATGGGGCGAGCGTCATGATGGCTCCGGCTTCAGCAACATACCAGCAACCAGTGCCAATGCCGTCAATAGCGCCGGCTAGAATAAGATACTGTGGGGTATTAGAACCCTAAACAAGCTGCGAGCAGACGAGCTTTTTGTGACGCCTGGGGTAGCTACTTACCCATTGGTTGCCGAATTTGCTATTACAATAATATGAGGAGCCCAGAACAGGGAAAGACATAGAGCCGATAACAAGGGCCCATTTCACCCCGAGCTTGTTGACAACTGGACCGCCAAAAAAGCAAGCTGTTGAAGGATAAAAAGCATTTCGATCAGCTTCAGGATTCTAAGCAACGTATGAAAATTGCACGC
This sequence comes from Clonostachys chloroleuca, assembly GCA_037952775.1. NCBI lineage: Eukaryota > Fungi > Ascomycota > Sordariomycetes > Hypocreales > Bionectriaceae > Clonostachys > Clonostachys chloroleuca. The sequence continues at coordinate 6,062,728 of JBANAY010000004.1, forward strand.
TTAAGGGAAACCCACTCAAGGCTAGACAAGCATAGGTCAGAGAAGTGGCAATATTGGCCACACGAGGAGTCGCAAGACCACCACCACCGAGACCTGTACGACTTATGTTAGCGTCTCTAGCTTAAGAGCATATACACGAGCTTGGGCTTGCCGCAACGTACCAGCAATTGCGTCGGCCATAGCTGGCCCACAGAAGGCCTGGACACTGAGAAGCATCATCTGGGTGAGACTATGTTGCAGAGTCCGTTTCCACAATGGGACGGTCGCTCTGTAATGTTCCATGGACTGGGATTCAGTGGTGACAACAACTTCGCTGAGTGGTCGGGTGTTGGCCTCGGCCAGCCCGCTCTTTTCGGCAGGGCTTGTCTTGACGTCGGCCATGACGGAGAGGAACAAGACAGATGGTGTTGTCACTAGAAAGTCACAGTAGGGAAGAGAGAGTTTTGGATGTACCAATCGACTGAATGGGATATAGCAAAAGAGTCATGAACGAAAGCAAGAATCTCGGTCGTTCTTATAGTTCTCATGAACACCAGTGACAGATCGAACCGAGACGGTCCACCCCACCGTTATCGGTGCCCTTCCCCACGGGAAACTAACAAGCTTGACTCGCGGCAGCATTTACCGGGTCCAAAGATAAGTACGTAAGTAAGAAGGTCCAGCCGAGGACTGTGATTGGTGATTGCACCATTTCTGTGGAGACTTCATGGGAAGGTCCAGCCGAAAGTCAGTCTCCTGCAACGAGAGGAGCCATTTTCGTTGGATGATTTGTAAAGAAAAGTGGCCCCCAAGACGGAGAAACGTCGCAAAAAGGTGCAGGTGTTTGTGGAGAATATTGCTCGTTTACATTCGGCATATAAAGACTTTCACCCGCCAGCATACACAGCGTGATGCTTACATGGAGGTTTATCTCGCCACCCGGATTCAACAGCCTCCGCCGAAAAGCAGTAGCTGTTTCTAGATTTTCGAATTATGGCGTCTGCACGTAAAACCACCAAAGTTATCATAGTTGGTGGAGGTGGCACCCTCGGCTCGTCCACCGCCCTGCATCTGATACGTCGCGGATACACGCCATCCAATATTACTATTCTCGACACCTATCCTATCCCGTCATCTCAATCTGCTGGCCATGACTTGAACAAGATTATGAGCATTAGATTGCGCACAAAGGCTGATTTGCAGCTATCACTTGAAGCACTGGACATGTGGAAGCATGATCCACTCTTCAAGCCCTTCTTCCATAATGTTGGCATGGTACGCTATGTCTCCTTTCGAGGGCATTCATCATCGCGAAGTCTGTTGCACTGATACTTTATGTAGCTCGATTGTTCGTCAGAGGCCGAGAACATCACAGAGCTCAGGGAGTACTATCAGGCTCTTATTGATGCCAATGCTGGCTTGGACAAGACCAATTTTTGGTTAGACAGCGAGGATAATATTCTGTCAGCAGTGCCCTGCTTTACCAAGGATCAAGTCAAGGTAAAAGCTAGCCAGATTTGTCAGATGCATGTAATGTAGGCTAATAATGGCCATCGCATAGGGATGGAAAGGATTGTTCACCCTTGACGGGGGCTGGCTTGCAGCAGCAAAAGCTATCAACGCGATTGGTCTCTTTGCCAAAAACCAAGGCGTTCAATTTCAATCTGGCGAGTGCGATTTATCTACTCTCGCAAACATCTTTGCTCGCATTACTCACACGCCTATAGTGCTGGCACGTTCAAGAAGCCCTTGTTCGCCGACGATGAAGTCACCTGTCGTGGTGTTGAAACTATCGATGGCTCCAGATATTTCGCGGACAAGGTGATTATGGCTGCCGGGGCGTGGACACCGACATTGATTGATCTGAAGGATCAATGCGTTTCCAAAGTGCGTGTCGCCCAGTCTACTATCTGGTTGTTACTGACAAGAGGGTTTATTTAGGCCTGGGTCTTGGCCCATATACAGTTGACCCCAGAGGAGGCTGCTGCGTACAAAAATACGCCTGTGGTATACGATGGTTCTTATGGTTTCTTCTTTGAGCCAAATGAGTAAGTATCATGGTCCCAGTCAGTCCAGATCACACATTCAGAAGACTCATGCTAGATATCTTCCTTGCAGAGAAGGAATTATCAAAGTTTGCGACGAATTCCCTGGATTTACACGTTTCAAGACACATCAGCCATATGGCGCAGGTGAACCAAAATGCATATCGGTACCCCGATCCCATGCCAGTCACCCGACGGACACCTACCCAAACGCCTCCGAAGTCAGCATCCGCAAGGCCGTCGCAAGATTTCTGCCAGGACTCAAAGATAGGCCATTCATCAATCGCGCAATGTGCTGGTGCACAGACACGGCTGATTCAAATCTTTTAATTTGCGAGCATCCAAAGTGGAAGAATCTAATTCTGGCCACGGGGGATAGTGGGTATGTCTGCCCTCAGGCTGTGGTGTTATCGGCAAATGAAACTGACATATCACTTGCCGCTCTAGTCACTCGTTCAAAATGCTACCGAACATCGGCAAGCATATTGTCGAACTAATGGAAGGAACTCTTCAGCAGGATCTGCTGGATTATTGGAAATGGAGACCCGGAGGTGATGCGCTCAAATCCATAAGAGCGGCTCCAGCAAAAGATTTAGCAGATATGCCTGGTTGGAAACATGATGCTCGGTTGTAGCGTTGTGATGGTAGCTCTACTGACAGGCTATGAGAATTGTGTAATTGAATTGTGTTAATTAAAATGAAGTTATCTCCGTCTTTGGGACGAGTGGAGAGAAAAATGCTGGCTTGGCGCGGATAAGGATATTTCCGATCCGGCTGTGGGGTACCATGTCAACATGTTCAACAGGCTTAAGTCGAAGATTAGGATTACGTAACAGGCTTACTTAAGGTTGAAATCCCGACAGGAGCAAAGCGCGTGAATGCGCTACTCATGGGTGACCTACCCTATTCTGTGTGGGATAACCTCAACTATCTCAACGAAACAAACTAGTTTCTGCTCTAAAAATTCCCCTCATCTATCAATCGGGCTTGATTAATCTAAACTTTGAATTGTTTGTGGTACGGGAGATTCAGATATCGTTTTGCTATTAGCTCATACGCTTTCTGTTACCCAACTACTTGATTAGCAACGCGGAGATGAACTCAAATGGCTAGCCCCTCCGCAATCAGAGCGGAGAACAGCTTATCAAGGCAGCAATCACGTGCTCTATATATTTCAATAAACGTAATCTACCGACCTCGAGTCACGATTCATACACACGGAATTTCAGCCGTTTTGTCCCCCGAAACCTGGCTCTAATAATAATAAGCCTTGGTCATCGTATTGAGAATGCCACGACGCAAGGCGGCCGACAGGGTTGGCTTCATTCCGCGGCGAACACGCTCGGGCTGCAGGTACGTTTCCCGAAAGCAATCAAACCCGAGATTCACCGGTTGAATTTACATCTGTCTTTGTTCTGTAGTACGTGCCGAGCACGCAGGGTCAAGTGCGACGAAGCCCAACCGCAATGCGGCAAATGCAAGGCTCGCGGTGACTGCTGTGAATATGCGCCGATACAACTGAAATGGGAATCTGAATACTCCTCATCAGGAAGGGCCTTCGGCAGACTGGGAGTGTGGAGCAAAGAGAGACCCCGCCGTTCATCCACTGGAATGAGGCAACCTGCCTCAACATCGTTCACAACCTCACGAAAATCTCAGTTGGTTGTCGATCATCATTTTATCAACCTCTATGCTTCTGATATGGATCCTGGCCTACCACATTGTTTGCCTCCTAACGTCCGTGTGAAGGAGGAACAGGCACTTGTTTTCGCGACAGCATCACAAATGCCCACTCACCCTTCAATTATGTCCACCTCTCCGTCTCCATCCTGCCTTTCTGTTGCTGAAATTGGCACTATCGCTCGCCCGGTGTCATGCTTTCCAAGTTTTGAAGGCTCGGAACTCGAACTACTCGATTATTACCTGCACCGAATATGCCCCCTAACCTACACTTCTCATCACTATATTTCTCCGTTTGCTGAATTGATCATGCCTCTTCTCAGCTCCGGGGGCCATGATATGGCATCTCTCGCCGCCATGGCATTCTCAGCACGCCACGGAAGCCTCAGTCGCCCTGAGTGGTCGCCCAAAGCCTTGACTTTACGAGGGAAAACCCTGGCCGCGGTACGGGAAAGCCTGGGTGTCCCAGAAGATATGATGGGATACGCTCTACGCAACTCAAGAATTCCTCTGGCAATGATGTTCCTCTGCATGTATGAAATCTTTGACAGTTGCGACCATCGGTGGGTCATCCATCTCAGAGCTTGCCAGGACTTTCTCCATCGAAGAAGGCTTCTCCTCACTACTGCCACCCCCGAAACAGACGAAGAGCGAAATCATGTATCTCTGGTAGGACGGTTCTTTGCCTTTCAAGACGCAATTAGCCGCACCGCGTGTGGAAACCCTTCAGTATTCAGCTGGGAGTACTGGCAACAGGCTGATCTTGACGGGACGGATCATCTGTTTGGTCGCAGCACAAAATCCGCCGCCATTTTGTTCAAGACCACTGAACTTGGCCGAATGAAAGATTCAATATCCCTAGAAGATTTTGAAACACGTTTGTTCATTTTGGATCACGAGATTGCGTCTCTCGATGCCGTCGACGCTGAAGACTGTTTAGCCAAACAGTCGACCAAGCTGTACCAACACTGCCTACTCCGCAACGCCACACCCTCCACACCCATCGTGCAAGAGCTCGTCAACAAACTATTGAAACAACTCTACACTCTTGTACAGGAAACTCGCTGCATATCGAGCAGTCTCGCTTTCCCTCTCTTCATCAGTGCAGTTGAGCTCGACCCTCTCAATTGCCAGGCATTTCTCATAGATAAGAACACGGAGGAACCGAAGTCGGGCCGCTCTATCGTGTTGGACATACTGAAAACGATGTCGGGATCTTGTCTATTCAATGTTGGGCGGCTTGGCGATGTGATACGCCAGGTTTGGGTGAACCGAGACCTGCATCTGGAGACTGGCGCAACTTCGGCGGCTGGGTCTGCTGTCGGGTTGAATGATTGGACAGTGTCCGTGAGTCCTTATTGTACCAATCTTAGTCTTGCGTGATCATCCAGGGCCCGAAGAGACTGAATCCCTGTTTCACAATACTTCGAACATCAGCTTCTTGAAGTGGTCTGTAATCTTATGAAGGCTGCACTATTAATTATCTGTTATTATATAAGCGAATCTGACCTTGTACTTTGCTATAATCAATAGCTTTATAATTCATAAAAGAGTAAATTTTCCCAATCGCCTAGAAATTATTTCTTCACCCTTCGTATATCAACTAAGTCCGTAAGTTCAATTTAGTATAAGAAACGCAATAATAAGACATACTTCGCATCAAGCGTTGGATGCGCTAGTTTTGAACTGCTTTAGGAGGCAACCCAAACCTGGGGCATTTCTCTCCACTGAGCTTCAATAGATTGTGGAAGTGATCTTGACTCAGACAAACCTTATGGTAGCCTCATACTGAGCTAAAACAATTTGCTCCAAGTTGGACAATAGTCCGCCCGGAATAACATCCGTCGAATCAATTGTCCCAGCAAGCCAAGGTGTCTTAAAGCTTCAGGGACTCTGCATCACTTCTTTCCCATGGATGCTCTTTCTCCACGGATAGAATAAGCTCTGAATGCTTCATTGTTCTTGGCTCAATTCTATATGGGAAGGGCTTAGGGTGGCAGATTAGCCCAGCTGTCGGCTGGAGAGTCGCCTCCACCTCTTCACCATCTTCGCCAATAGCTTTGCTGATATGGAAAGCGGCCAAAATTCGCGATACTGTAATGAAAAGGCTCTCCATAGCGAGAAATCTCCCAGGACATATTCTTCGGCCGTAGCCAAATGATTCTGTCGTAGGGTCTGGCTCATTTCGTGGTTCCAAATATCTGTCAGGGTCGAAATCACTCGGGTTTGCGTACGTTTCGGGGTCGTGCAAAAACCACCAGATTGACGGGAGCAAATATGTTCCTTTCGGGATCCTGAAACCATTGTACGTGATTTCATCGTCCGTCACATGGGGTGTACCAATCGGCGTTACCGGAAGCCAGCGGAGTGCCTCGCTCACCAATGCATTGACGTATGGCAGTTGATGTCGGTCAGAAAAGTCCGGTAGCCTTTCATTGCCAACCACCTTGTCGATTTCTTGCTGAGCCTTTTGTTGGACATCTGGAAACAGTATCATGGCAAGGACAAAACTGCTTAATGTCGAGACGGTTGTATCCGCTCCGCCGCCGTACAAAATCGCCGCCGTCTGCTTGATAGCGTTTTCCTCCTCAAGAGTTAATTCTAGCTCGCCATGCTTGTTGATCGCGTGCTTCTCAATCAGTTGCGAAACGTAGGATGTCCGGTGTGTCCCAGCCGCGAGTTGTCCCCGCACGAATTCAAATGGCGCATCTATCACCGCTTGGTTGACTTGGTTCCATTCTCGAGCTTGAGTTTTGAAGGAGGCGCCTGGAAATCCTTCTGGTAGGCGGTTCATGATTGGAAGAATATCTACTATCCAAGACAAGGGCACAAGCGCAAGCGACATATTGTCCATCATGCGCTCAATCAAGGTGACCAGTGGATCATGGGTTAGTGGATTGATAGCATAGCCGTACGTGATTTTTAGGACTATAGCACTGGCTTCACTAAAACCAATAGGTCAAATCTGGTTCATGGGTTATTTCCCCTTTCGAAGAACTGAATATATTTGGATGCAAGCATGACTTACGTCTTAAAGTGCTTTAGTAAACCTTCTGGGCTTTTTAGAACCCTCAGAAGGAAGCGTCGTGACTCCACATCTTGAACATCATTGAATCGGGCTGCCATGACTTTGGTACCGATTTGCTGGTGAACTAGCTTGCGATGCCATCGATATGTGTCGTTGTACTGCCGAAAGGGCAAGAAATTACCAAAGCCACAGTCATTGGCAAAAATTGAGGAAGGTCTGAGAGATGTCTTGAGAGATGTCTGCTCTAATAGATCACGCACTGCGTTCTTATCGTGTAAGAGAATCATCGGCTGGCCCAGAATGGATACTGAGCTGATTGGACCGTACATATCTTTGAACTTGATCCAATGCTGGTACTCGGGTATTCCTGGGGCAGGAAGGTCTCCGATGTTTCCAATCAGCGGAAGGGGCTTTGGCCCTGGTGGGAGGCCACTGGTAGTATTTCTTCGAAAAAACTGGCCCCATATTGCTAAGCTGAGGACAATGAGCCCTGCTAGCAACGGAGTAAGGTGTTCCATCAGACTTAAATGGTGAATACAGATAGATAGCTGCAATGAAAAAAATATAATCAGAATTCAGTGAGCCAATGATCAACAATAAAACACGAGAACAATGCGAGCGATGGTTCATAACGTTTTGGATGTAGGTACGGTCATGGCATATCCCGCTTATATACATCCTATGAGATTGAGCACGGGCAGATTAGTTGCCTTTCTTGTTGCATGTTGCATTGCCTTCTCGGCTGTTCAGGGTGAAATGATCAATCGCATGTGAGGAATTTGTAATAGCTCTGTAATAAAGGTTGCATAGAATGAGTACAGGGTGTGACGATAAGATGCTGAAGGCTGAACGAATGATAAAGAGCGGGTGATGTCTCGGATGTCTGCATTTCAGACACCCTGACACCCAACTAAATCAAGGAACAGCCCCAAGACTCCTATTGTCCCCACTGTCACCGGTGTGAGAACTAGAAGCGAATACCGCACTGCAACCGAACACGTACCGTGTTTTGCCACGGAATCGGCTTTCGGCATAAGCAAACTGAGACATACTTCTGCAATCGTGTCTTAACTCAGCAGTGATCTCCATGCAGTGCAACGCACAAAGCGCTGGCATTTATACGATATAACATGTAATTATAGGGCGCACTCAAGGTAAAGAAGAGAGAACTAACAGTTTTCCAGCACCTCTTCAGTCTCTTACTTATTGCAGTATAGGAGATATATATACATTAATACCCTGGGCATGATAATCGGTCTCTCCGACGACGGCTCTTGGACAGCTGAATGTTCATGCAGACCTAAGCCGGTTGCTAGGGAGGGACAATTCTAGGATGACGACCGTTAAATGTCTGCGTCATCAATTCAAAGATGAAAATCAGCGTAAGAAGCACGATGATCTATTAAAAGATGCAAATGTTCTAGTTCTAAGCTTTTAAATCTACAGAGTAGCTAACACGAGACTTGCCCTTGCTCCTGGAAATTTTCTTCACCTTGGTTTCCCCGCATAAGTCAGTAGTGTCAACATGCGTTCCTCCGCAGGGGTAAAGCTCACCGCCAGTAATCTTGACGATGCGGAACTTCTCTCCTGGTGCCGCGAGGCTTGGATCGGGGATCAGCCTCTCCAGGCCATGCTTACGGAAGTCGTCCTCATCCCAAAAGTCTACTTCGACGGGCAATTTGGCCGCCACGAACTCGTCGACTTTCTTTTGTATGGGCTCCTTCCACTTGCCTTCGATGAGGCCCTGGAACTCGCAGGAAGCCGAATCCGGGAAGTGGGATGCTTTGAGCTCATCGAAACCTTCGATTTCCTTCTCCAGAAGGTGCCTGACTGCAGATCCGAGAACATGACCTGCAGTGTGGAGGCGAGAGTAGTACAGTCGTTTTTCGACGTCGATTTCTTGGGTGATCGTATCGCCAGGTTTGAAGATATTGCCTAGGTCGCTTGAGGCGGTATCAGAAGACTCAAGACGACCGAAATGCAAGACCTGACCGTCACGGATGGCATCCATCCTCGCAGATAGCACATTGAAGGTTCTCTGCGGCGATTGCATCGTCATTGAGCCGACGTCGGATGGCTGACCCCCACCCTGAGGATGGAAGATGGTCTGGTCGGTGATGATGGCAAAATCCCCGTCACGGCCCTCTTTGAAGAGTTGCCGGTTATCCTCTTCTAACCCGCTCCATGGATGGACTGAAACTACAGTCGCAGGGGCAGAAAATAATTTTGCGTTGCGCTGGAAGGAAAGTATTGTTCGTTTAGCCGCCATTTTGTTTGTATGTGGTTTTAAGGGCAGGTTCAAGTTTCAATTCGCGAGAAACTGCTAACTAGTGGCTCTTCATGCTAGGGTTACTGTTGTATTTAGTGAGATTATTACTTTAAAGAGGTGTGTTATTAATCTGACCCTGCTATGTTTTGAAGCTCAATTACTAATTAAGGGCAAATGACGGACCTAAAATCTGACACTACGCTTCGTATCATCAATTTTGTGAACAAGTTCTGTTTTGCTGACCTTTCGAAGCTGAGACTAGCACGCTCAGACACAACATTTTAGAGTCAAACAACATGATAAACTACCTAAAAATATTTCTGCGTCAAGAGCCGCTATCAAGAGAGGAGTCGGGTTTGTTTGAAGAATTACCTCTAAGTCTTTGATATAATTTTCGAAGAAATTTGTACCATTGTGATCTTAGGGAATTTTATCTGTCTCATAAGAAGCAGCTGCTTATTTGGTGAAGTTAACCGACAGACTTTCTATACACATGGCTCTTCTCGCGGTCGTGAGTTTCGTGCAACTCTTTTTAACAGGGCGGTGCTACCAGGCGTCCCGCACATCCTCTCGAAGACGGTACTTGTGCAGAGGGATAATCATCCAAATTATTGTGCTCAACCCATCCATGCCTCTGCACCACTGCATGATATCGTCGCTTGGATCACCATTTTCGGCGCTCACAAAAGGTGCCACGAGCCTCGTTTCCATTAGGGTCTGCGTGATAAGCATAGCGTCACCCTTCTTGGTTGAGAGATACCGATCGTATTCTTTTATCCACCCGCTAATAGTAGGTGCCTCCCAAATATCCCGCACGCATGGAAGGGGTAGCAGACTTAAGGTGCCACAGTTGTACGTTTCATCGTTTCCAAGGCCGCCAATTCCGTCGAGAAACAGATCTACGACTCCATAAACTGCCATAACCCTGCACTGTTTGTCAGAAGATTTACGAAGAAGGATTTGCGCAGAGAATTCGATACAATGATACAATTCTAGAACGGAGCAGATAAAGGGAAATACCGCATGAAAAATGCCTACCTTCTGATAGATTCCCGAAATACCCATTCGTTCTGACTAGGCCGTAGTTTTGATGATTCGGAGTTCCAGTTGGAATGCGGTAAGAGGCTGCGTAAAATGTTCTAACAATTGGAGTTGATCGAGTTAGTTTCTCTTGGCTTCCAAAAGAATCGAATATTGTAAAGGAAGGGCGATGCCGATTTCGAACATACCAGTGAAGTCGCGAGTAAGTAGGATACGTCGTTTGTCTCGACTGTTTCAGGATCATCTGCCTGCAGAAGAAGAAATACTGTTAGACATTGAATAGCTTCAAGCTTTCCCTGAGCGTCTCCATGATAGGCCTAGAGTATGTTAGTGATGGCGCTTATAAAAACTGATTCTTAAGGTATTATTACCTCTTTCCGTAGCCTTCTTGCCTCCATATAGATCATATCCCAGACATACGATTTATTCGCCTTGCTATGTGTCTGAAACATCTCTACCAAACCTGCACAGATAGCGAGATTTTTGGGAAGGCATTGATGGCCTCCACGAGCCGCACATCCGGGAGCCAGTTCCTCGTTTAAATGGCAGGGAGGCTTAATGAAAGGTGGAAGCCGATCGCCTCTGGCCATCATTTTAGGAAAACTGGTCAGCTGGCCCATGACGACCGCACTCAGAACACAATCCGTGAGAATTCGTCTTCTTTTGAGGCATACGCGTTTTGAGGCATGCCCTGATGGTATAAGCCGAGTATCTTGGCAGCATTGGGAGGTGTCTGCAAGAGCGGGAGCAAGTGGTGACGCAGCCGTACTTTGAGGGCTACCGTCAGGCGGTGATTGCTTTTCACCAACAGAAAATGGGTGAGCGAGTTGCCCAGCGTCTGCCTGACCGAGGCTAGAATTCGGACTCGATAAACTTGTCTGAGGAAAGTCAAACATTTCGGGCTCATCGACCGCGAGTTCCCAACTAAGCGTGTCCCCCAAAACAGAGTCGAAATGATCAATATACAAGTCCTGATATTGGAGATTGGAGGAAGTATCCATGCTGTCAGCTGAGACATGTGAAAAATCTTGTCTACTCTGCCCACTTGAAATCGTTCCCGATCTGGAGTACGGCGTCAGACGGTTGGACTCCCAACCATCGTAAATGCACTGCGCGTCCTTCTTGGCGCATCGAGCGCAGCTGGGCAAAGATCTGTCGCAACTTAGCTTCGATACTCGGCAGCGATTACAAGACTTCTTGCGAGAGAACGGCATCGTTTCCGAAACTCTTGCAAAATTCGTGATGTTGATGGACTGGCATTGGATGAAGACATTATGCTTGAGGCCAGGCTGGCTGATGTCTTCGGAGTTCAAGTGGGTCTTCGTGCGAACATTCACCGTCTCTATTCAATTGGTAATCCGATCGAGATGAATCCTCGGAGTTCAAGCGGGTCCTACTCGGACTTCGCCCTCATGCTGAGCCGTGGGACCAAACGCCATGCGATGTTGAAGATGATTGATTTGTAAGGCTTCGGGCTCTTGGTAATACTTTCGGAGATGGGTAGACTATGGCAGGAGAAAATCCGATCGTCGATTGAATATAAATACTCAAGTTTGGGAGGAAGGGTGGTGTTCTTGGGCTCGACAGAAGCAATCTACACCATACCAACCCAAGAAAAACATCTCAACTTTGTTATCCAAAAGAAATGGCGCCGATCCGTGTTGGTATAATCGGTCTGGGCCCCATTAGCAGCCCAGGCTACAAGCCTGGAGAATGGGGCATCCAGCACATGAGTGCCATCTTGAAATCACCCCATTACGAGCTTGTTGCTGTGAGCAACTCTACGATCGAGTCTGCCGAGAGGTCTATCAAATCTCATAAGCTTCCGTCGACAGTGAAAGCTTATGGCTCGGCCAAAGACATTGCCAGCGATCCGAATGTTGATCTGGTCACTATTGCTGTCCGCATTTCTCACCACTACGAGCTGGTTAAAGAAGTCCTCCAGCAGAAGAAGAAAGTTTTGATCGAGTTCCCCGCAACGCCCAATGTTGGGCAAACCGAGGAACTCGCTGCTATTGCCAAAAGTCACGGGATCGAAACAATTATTGGCGCCCAAGGTCGTGCTGATCCAGCTATTAGAAAGCTTAAAGAGCTGGTCGACACCAAAGCTATTGGCGACATTGTCTACAGCTCATTTTCTGGTCAACTTGTCATGGTTGTCGATGATGGATGGGCGCAATCTCAAACTGGATTCTTAGACCTGAACGCTGGCATTAGCCGTATAAACATCGCCCTTGGACATCGTGAGATTAATCCCGTTTATCAATATCTGAAAGTTCGACAACTAATATTTCTTTACAGCAATCGATACCTTTATTCATGTTTTGGGCGGCTTTAAAGACATCCAGGCAACGTTTAAGACTAGTGTAAAGGCTACGAAGCTGTTTGATGATCAAGGCAACGTCGTGGATCCTGCGTACAAGATCACTGCGCCGGACATGATGCTTCTGCAGGGCGTCCTTGACGGCGGGGCTGTGGCATCATTCAACCTTCGTACTGCACGATCCACCGCTGATGATGTCAGCTTCCGTTGGACTATTACTGGCACCAAAGGAGAGGTGACTTTCACTAGCGGTCCTGGATTCTTTCAAATGGGCTTCAACGGACCAAAAATTCTCCTTAAGAATTGGGGCAGCGAGGCTCAAGAAGTCGGCTTCGATGCCAAAGAAGGAGAGTACTACGGTTCTATGAGCCCTCTGGGTTTAAACACTCTTCGACTATATGAAGCATATGCCAGGGGAGAGACTGACGGATATTCCAACATTGAACAGACGTTGCGTACTGAGGGAGTTTTGGATAAAATCAAGAAGTCTGCCATTTGGGCCTCATAAAATTCTAGATTGAATAGCGTTTAGTTGACAGAGGCATATACTGGTTAAATGCCGTGGGATTAACCGTCGCCCATAAGGTATTTCTTACTAAGATCAGGCGAGGAGGATATAGAATCAAGCACATGTCATTGTCCGATTGTAGTAAACAACTTAGCTTCAATCCGCAAATCCTTATTTGAGTGAGCAGAATATCTGAGTGTTCCGGGTAGGAATAACTAGCTCAAATGCTAATATACGACGGGATTTTTTTCGGGGATAATTTAGATCTATATCTGACTTAGGCTTTAGTTTCTATTAAAAATTACAATCTTTAGCCTAACCAAGGAGTAGCTAAAGAAGCTTAATAATATAGAGTAAATTAAAAACCTTACCACTGGGGCGGGAGAAAAACCTAGACTGCTATAATATTATCAACTGAGCCAACACTGAACCGTGCAAATATGCACTCTCCGAACCCATCCACCATCTGAAATTAAGATCTATAATCATGGAGCACAAGGGTGACTGATCTATTTTCTTCCCTTCTTAGCGGGCTTAAGGGGCTTCCTGCCCTGGCCCTTATGCACTGAGGCGACACTGTGTATATGTTGGCGATCTTCTTCTAGAATTTGTATAGGGGTGGGCTGAATATCAACTTACTGGTCGGCCATTGCTCCACTCTGAATAGCATACTCTTCACCGCAGTAAGGGCAAGCTGCGCGAGTGACGAGATTGGAAACTAGCTCGTCCCCAAAATCACGCTTTGCAAGAGCCTCCGAGTAGTATCGCGCAACAATGGCATCAGCCTCGTCATTGTCAATGCTTCGAAGAGCAAGGGCAAGGATTTGCTTTGAAGAGCGGGCCCTAAGATGAGCAACGCCATCAGGTTGGTGAGCCGAGACACCAGACAAGGCGCCATAAGGCCAGTGGCAACAACAAGAGCAAGAGCAGAGAAATGCATGTTGACAGCAAGTAATGAACTCAAGTTGTAATTAGAGAAAGTGAAAAAGGAGAGAAGGAGGAAATTTTGGTAGCAAACAGTCGGAAAGATGAAATTGACTTATGGAATGATGAGAATATTGGAGGGAGGAGTGTCAGTATTTATATCTGTTTTCTGATCTGAGTTGCCACTTATTATTTCACTTATTTAGATCCTATGCACGTAAAACCCCGTCTTCGTCAGCTTTGCCTACCCCTATGATGACCTGCCAGTATCAACGGTCTTATAACGAGCTGGGCCATTGCATGAATCGCACTTATATCTCATATGAAGGCGAGTGTCCAGTGCAGTCCAAACCACACCCTGGTCCGTCCGTTTCACACCCAATAGTATACCTATCTTTGAGCGTAGCAGTTCCACCCAAATCATATACATTTAGTATGCTAAGAGAAGTACATTTCACTACATTGAGGTCAGCTTTACAAGAATTACTCATCGCAACAGCAGACGTGTAGGTCAGCTTCGTAACAATCGCTCGTCATACTGGAAGACAGGTTATTCAGGGCTGCAGCAATCACTCGTCGCGTCCGAGGACAGGTCGGTCAGGGCTCCAGCAATCGCTCGTCTCGTCAGTACAGCAATTACTTGTCTGAACAGCTGATGCATGGGTCACGCGATCACAACGATCGCTCATTGCGATAACAACCGTAATACCGGCAGACCCATTAGAACAGGCATGACTCGCGACCCTTGTTGCCGTAAGAGTCGAGCTGCCCCGCCACGACGGCGGCGATGTTAAGGATCGCGGAGGGCAGGGAGCGCAGCGAGCATGGCGCCCCCGATCTCCTGGCTGGCGGTGACAGCGATCGCTGCGGACCTGACCCGGCTGTCTCTAGTAAATACCCCTTTAAGAGTAGTAGGATCAGGGCCTTGCTAATAATAGGTAAAGTTATATATATCAGCCGCCGAATTTCCCCTGTAATCAGGGGCAACACGCTGTCTACAGCTACAACGAGCAATTATAGACCCGGTCTAGCAATTGTTGAGCAGAGGCATCGTGGAACTCATTGAGATTACCTGTCAGAAAGAGGACCATTTGTCACGAATGCGCCTCTTTTCCCAGATTGGAAGGGCTTTAGGCCCTAAAGGAGCACCTCCGAAAGGCTCGGAGACGGATAATTTTAGACGAATACAACTACACAAGTCTGCCTATCTACAGTGCGCGATCCAACAGCAGTCTAATGTACTGTTGAGACGGGCGGTCGCTATAGGCCCGGCCTAGCAGTGCAAATACTTATTTGAGTAATCATAAAAAGTCATTTAATAAAGACTATTCAAGCATAAGGCTACCATTTAAAATCAAGTTATTTCAGATAGCCTTGCCGCCTTATGTCTCTCTGTGACATTGCGCCAGTTGCCAACACCCCTCACACAATAGTAGATGCCTTCTTAATACGCATAGTACAAGGTAGCCTCGGAGTCTGACTGTCTTATCTTTCTGTTCTCTCTGACCAGCATAAATCTCATTACCCAAGCACCAAATACACACGCCAATGCCATTCCTGCGCTCGTTGCCATAGGAAGGACAAACCGGGGCTCAGTCCAGGATGGCCAAAGATACTACGTAAATTAGTATTGAATCCAAGTAAAAGGGAAAGTCAAAGCTTACCGGAGTCCAAATCAAACTCAGAGTGGCGCTCACATTGGCGATGGCGAGCGCCGAAGCCTTCTTCTCCTTTGTCTGACCGCATGTGCTACTCACCCAACCCAGGATGATTGAGTTCACGCCGTACGTTCCAATGGTGAAAACGCACATGGCAAAATAACGAGCACCGACGTTCATCGTAGCGCAGCCAAGAACGAACCCAAAAATTGCCACAGCCTTGGCAATGGTAATATGCCATGTACGTTCATTGAAGTGACCTGATGATGCTGCCCAAGCAATCGAAATAACACCAGCGATCAGGTAGGGTGGGCAAGTAAGAACTAGCGTGATAGTGGTGTTGAAGCCAAGTGTTTTGACAATGGTAGGGAAAAAGTTCTTGAACCCACTATTCATGAGAAATTAGCACCACATTACGAAAGATAACTTGACTCTACCGGATCAAAAAAGGACTCTTACTTTGTAGCAATGTGAAGGTGCTGCATGTAAACAAAAACCCACACCTTAGGATCCTTTGCAGCCTCCTTGAGGCCTTTCCAGGCTGAACCATCATTGGTCTGGCCAACAGTATCCCGGCTGACACGATCATAAGCAAGCTGACGCTCCTCCGGTGTAAGCCACCTCGTTGTAAGGGGCTCATCGGGAAGAATAAAGCAAGCGGCCACAGCAACAAAAAAGGTTACGATGCCTTGGATAATGAAAAGCCACTGCCAGCCGCTGAGACCATGTTTACCATTAAGCCTGAATACTCCAGCAGCAATCAAGCCAGCAAAAGCAGACGCTAGGATGTTTCCGGAATAAAGAACACTGATTCGTGTAGCAATCTCTTTCCTTGTGTAGAAGATAGATAGAATGTACAATGCACCTCTAGAGTCCATATTAGTTTAATCCCTTTCACGTAGGACACAGGGAAATACTCGCGGGTAGTATGGGGCTTCTACAATTCCCAGGAAGAATCGAGTAAGAATAAGGCCGGTGTAGTTCTTCGCAAGGGCCGTCAAGGCACTGACAACTGCCCACCCCATCATGCAGATACCCATATACCAGCTCGGTCGCACACGAGTAATGAGCATATTGCTAGGTATTTGGCCGAGGACATATCCAACAAAAAGGATTGAAACTCCAGTGTTGTATTGGGTGCCCTTGAGACCGAGGTCTTCTTTAAAGTTGTTCAAAACTGCGAGGGTAATGGCGTTGCGGTCGAGATAGTTGAGCCAGTACATGAGCCACAGGATAGGCTATTTTACAGTTAGAATTTGATAACTGAAACTCAATTGGCTCGTCTTACCATAATCCAAATGTCCAGTTTCCTCACCAGCTTAAGTTCAGCTGGATCAGATTTGGCAATCGCACCAGAATAGTCGCCCTCTGGTTTTTTGAGATCATTTTGAGGGGAATCCTGATTGATCGATTCGCGCTGCTCTACGTCCGCAACAGGTTGTTTCTCGTCTCTAGAAAAGTTCATGGTAAAGATGAATGAAAGTTGTCGGGATGTTGTGGATTGGTGGGAGTGAGAAGAAAGATGGATGTGACAGCGGCAGGGTAATGCATATATATATGGACCAATGTCCTCCATTTCCCCCGCAGATTTGACTAGATTTTTACCCCATATTCTGGGTCCCTTAGAGTTCCAACAGGCGGGGTGCACTCTGGCTACCCCTAGCGAGGCTCCTAGTAGGTTCTCGGTGCTCGGCGCCGCACATCACAGCAACGGCAATTGTCCGAAAAGTGGTACATGAACGGGATCGGCGTCCGATACCGAACTCTGACTAAATGCCCCGAGGCAATCTAATACTTTGGATCGTCAATTTCGGACTTTGAGTCTTCTACACGGTGAATTTATAATCCACCCCTTCGTCAACGCTCTAACACAGTAGCTGAAATACAAGATGTACTTAGAACATTTGGAAGGAGGCGCCAACGGAATTCGAAAGCGGTGGCTGACAGGAGAAAAGCATCAGGAAGGCCAAGATGGAATTGGAAGAATGTACGAATGTGACCCAACTTAATAGGTCTTCCTATGGAAAATATAATTGCCACTAGTATTTAATGGTGACTGGGTTCAGAAAAGTCTCCGTTCTTGAAAATCATATATCCTGAGCGAGTTTGGTGAGCTTCGGTAGTTTTTCTGATCATACCTCGAATTTGAAAGCAGCTTCGGATGAGTATTGACTGTACATAAATCTAGACTGTACATAGATCCAGACTGCCAAGACCAGATGGTGCATTCGTCTTTCGGACATCCAAATATTAACCTTTCATTTATTCAAAGGGTGATGCTCTGTCTAAGACTGGCAGCAGCGCGGATATTTAAGTTTGACCCGTGCGTGCAGGTCAGGACGATCATGCCACCCCATTTATAAGAAAGTCTATCGCAAGTCGAAAGTCTAGTATCAGGCTGGGGACACATAGAGAACGAAAAGTGCGAAGATGAATGAACGTAGTCTTGGCCTGAGATCCCCAGCCAGATCCAAGTCGGAGTCGCCAAAGTCAAGGATTTCATTGAGCGTCACCCCAAAGTCGCCCGCTGGAGCGTCCTGGGTCATGCTCGGTCAAAAACACCAGCTCCGCACCACTACTGGCGATCAGACCAGACATCGTGGTGGCGAGCACGTTACCACTTCAGTTAAGTAAGAAGGCACCAAAAATATGTCAAACGGGAATTGTAAACTAAACTTCACTTAGACTGAACATCCCGGAGCTTCTGGGGTCATCCTTTCCATTTTCCGGGGTGGAAAAATCCTGTTCAGCAAGCGCATGGGTAACATTGTCCTTGTAGCCCGAGCTGTACACCACTATCTCATAGCTGTAATCCGGCAACCCCCATATCTACGTTGCTCTAGGCTCCTGTATAACATCATTATATTGAAACAGTCAGAGTCCAAGCGCTCCGAACACTGTTCGGTAACATGTCATATGCGTAGAATTAGGAATACACTGATTAATCGGAGGGTTGGAGGCACGAAATAGATCGCTATGGCGACGATTATCGTAGACATAACCAGCACACTGAGCTATGAGATGGCTAACTTAACGGGAGAAAATGAGCAGTCCAGCTCACAATCGCATTTTCCGTGTACCTGATTTCTTTATCGAAGATTCTCGAACATCAAATGATGATGCAGGCTTCTGGTGCTGGCAGAGAGTTTTCAGGGTGTTAGAGATGGGGTGTTAGATCTTTTGTAGGCTAATTTTGCGCTGAGAACTATCTAATATACCATAACCAACGCCTAAAATACTCCTGGCAAGCTCTTACTACGCGTTACGGAGCTTGCAGCCTCAAACCGCTCAGGCGCAAACCAACTTCAGGTTCCACTCGCCTTCTTCATCTGGTTCACCCTCGTCATAACCAACATATGCGCAAGGGAAGAATCCCATTTCTCAGTCACCATACCATAAGTCTCCCAGTAGTGAATCCCTAGTTTTTTATTCATATATCTGGATCGCCTGGCTCTGAACCCTCTCAGGTCGAGGCCCAGGTCCAAAGGCAAGCAAGTATCCCGTTTCTCCGTTACCGTATTACGACGTCTCTCAATGCACTAACCGATCCCTAGTTTCTACACTCACATCTCAGATCTCCTGGCCTTTGAGATCCTAAGCCAAGATCGAGAACACCTAGCCCGAAGCCTCGAGGCAACACCTAGGGTCCAAGAGTAAGTAGCCATCCCGTTTTCAAGTTTTCTTACGATAAAGGGTCGCAACCTTGGAGCGCGTCCCTCGTTCCATAATCCAAAACCCAAATCACCTGGCCGTAAAGCATCTAACTGAAATACAGAAACCCTCTACCTAAATCGCAAAATCTACAGACTGAACTACGGAACCCGGCACTCGACATGTCTGTCGCACTCAACGCGATCATGTATCGCGACTCGCCCGGCGCCCTGGAAAGGCCCAGAAAGCGGGAACGCGACTCTATTTCGCCTGTGCCTCTTGACGATGAAGAAGAGAATGAGAACAAAAGGCAGAAGAACGATGAAGAAGACGACGAAGACCCTCTTTACGATGAGGAAGACGAAGAAGATCAGCCATATAGCCACTCAGGCTCGGAGGATATGAGTGAGGATGAAGGTGAGGCGACGGGAGACAACCGCCAGAATCCAACATCGAACGACCGTACGGATACCATTGAGGCGAAACTGGAGAAGCTCATGCTTGGCCATAAGACTTTGAAAATCTACTGTGAGAAACTCGAATTCGGCCATAAGACGCTCAAGCGCGACCACGAGAAGCTCGAACTCGACCATGAGAAGCTCAAACTCGACCATGAGAAGCTCAAACTCGACCATGAGAAGCTCAAACTCGACCATGAGAAGCTCAAACTCGACCATGAGAAGCTCAAACTCGACCATGAGAAGCTCAAAGTCGAAATTGAGATTGTCAAACTAAACCACGAGAGCGACAAAGAGGAAATGAATGTTCTCATCCAAGGATTGGCTGACAGCATCGCGCAACTCACCAGAGCCATCGATTGGCTGTTTGGCAGACTCCGCGCGACCACGAAGCTGGCAGATGCCGCCGCGACAGTTGTCAAAAGCCTTTGGAAGTATCTGCGCGGAGAGGAAGCTAAGCCGCGCCCTACTCGCTCGCCTACGGTTGTTAGTGTCGCCTCCATTGAGAATCCTAATGCCAACCCTAAGTATTGGGCTGAGTAGACGGGATGATCGAAAGCTCAAGCACCGAGTTCTCGCGTTCGCAAATTGGAAATCGGAAATCCATTTTCCCATCAGCAAATAGCTGCAACCGGCTCCCTAGAACCACTGAGCAGGAAGAAGAATCTCTAGCCATACAGCCGAGAACTTATATCTATGGGGTCGTCATGTAATAATCGGGAATCGTCATTCGCCATTGGGGAATCCTCACAAATGGAAACCATTCAGGAGCCGGAAATCAGGTATCATTGCTCACAGACCGTTCAAAGCTTAGATTAAGAATTATCAGATAGCCTAGAAATTAAAAGTCCCGTCTAACCTAAAATGAGATTTAATCTGCGCTGGTCCCTGTTAATGGAAGCACTTGGGCGGGCTCGGTGTCCGACGCCGAGCCCTGACTGAATGCTCTGATACAATCCCAACACCCTGGCTTGTTAATTTCGGGCTTTGGGTCTTTGAATTTGATGAACCTTGGCATCCTCGGTTATCAATTGAGCGACTACCTTGTGGTGTCAGGAAATTCGCCCCTCATAAGTATTTGAGTACACACATACCAACAGGGGGTCCAATTCTTGCGGCATCTCATTCGTCATACTTCTTCTCCTTAATCCGGTCCCCTCATGAGCAAGTATTTGCGATGTTGCAAAAGGCCCCCATCAGGATCGGAAATGTATCTGGCGCCACCGGCGACCACCCTCATGCGATGCTTCGCATGGTCCGGTCAGGCAATGTGGATGTCATTACGGGCGACTGGCTCTCAGAAATGAACATTGCCTGGAACGCCATCACTAAGCAAGAAGTCGACCCCAACCTAGGCTACGAGAATGGTTTCTTTGAGCAGCTGGAGGAGTGCCTTGATGGCATAATGGAGAGAAATATCAGAGTCGTCACAAACGCCGGAGCGCTGAATACGCAGATGCTGTACCAGAAAGTGCAGAAGCTTTGCCAAGATCGAGGCTATGGCGACTCCGTGGTGGCAGCTGTTCTTGGGGACGATGTATCCGATATCGTTATGGCGGACGGCGGCAAAGCCTTACCTATTTCACATCTAGATCATCCCGACCAAAGTCTTTCTGACTGGGGGTTTTCACCCTGTTGCGCTACAGCTTACATCGGCTGTTGGGGTATTGTTGAGGCACTCCGCGCTGGTGCTCAGATTGTCATATGCGGACGCTGCACAGACGCCTCGCCTGTTATGGGTGCCGCGGCATGGTATCACGGGTGGAGAGAGGATCAATATGAGGAGCTTGCAGGCTCGTTACTTGCCGCCCATCTGATAGAGTGCGGCCCATATGTCGTGGGAGCAAACTTCTCGGGCTTCAAGGAATTCCTTCCAGACCTCGTCGACTTGGCGTTCCCTATTGCCGAGATCCATGGCACGGGCAGATGCAAGATCAGCAGGACAGAGGAAGGAGGAGGTCATGTGACGAAAAATACAGTGATAGCACAGCTTCTGTACGAGCTTCAAGGCCACCTCTACCTGAACCCTGATGTCGTGGCGGACCTTTCTGGCGTCTCCGTCGAGACCGTGGCAGAAAACTGCATCTCTGTCTCGGGTGTCCGGGGGCTCCCTCCCCTTCCACTACAAAGGTCATGATAGCGGCCAAGGGGGGTTCCAGGCAGAGGCTACATTCTACATCAATGGACTGGATGTGCAAGAAAAAGCAGACATGATGCGTAGGCAGCTTGAAAATGCTTATAAGAACAGCAACTTCAGCCGCCTCAGCATTGAGCTGTACGGCACTCCCGCGTCCAATCCACAGTCACAGCAAGAGGGTACCGTCTTCTTGCGAGTTTTCGCCCAGGCCCGAAGACTCGAGGATATCTCAGTTCACAAATTCAAAATACCTATTTATGCGTTGAGAATGCAGAGTTACCCTGGTTATCACATGAATCTAGATTTCAGAACCATGGAGCCCAAACCATTCATGGAAATGTTTCCCGCCCTGATGCCTGTCTCAGCCATCGACCATCGCGTCGAGATGAGCAACGGAACAACTTGCAAGATCAATCCTCCGAGCCATACAAAGACATACCCCGTAATACGTCCTTCCTCTGACACATTGGAGCCTGCTGATCTTCTGAGCTTCGGGCCAACAAAATTCACCGCTCTGGGGACTATTGTTCATGGGCGATCCGGCGACAAGGGAGACAACTCAAACGTTGGCTTCTTCGTGCGCAATGAGGATGAGTACGAGTGGCTCCGTTCACTGCTTTCGGTAGCCACATTCAAAAAGCTCTTGGGAAATGATTGGTTCAAGGGGAATACAGATCGGCGCGTTGAGCGAGTAGAATTTCCTGGCATCCTGGCCGTTCACTTGTAAGTTCTAACCGTGCCAAGTCATTTTACAATACTAATACATTAACAGCCGTGTACTTGACAACCTGAACGGTGGCATTGCTTCGTCAGATCGTGTGGATGGGCTAGGTAAAGGCGTGGCCGAGTACCTTCGGTCTAAATATGTCGACATTCCCCTCGTATTTCTTGAACGAGGAAGCATCTAAATAGAATTTTACAGTCATAGAACGAATAGAAAAGCGGGGCACAGAGACTTGGATTGTTGATTTCGCCTCATCTCTCGATGTGCGCTGTCTCCATACCCGTCGGCAGAAAATTGTCCCCGAGTCCCAGAAACCATTCCTGCGACAGCTGTGAGAGGGCATCATTGTGATATTCGTCGAGAGCCATGTCTCGCAGATCACCAAAACAATCCCTGAACGTATCATCAACTTGAATATGGGCATATTGCGTGCTTGTATCTACATCGTAGTAGTTTCCTGGCAGCTGCAAGGAAGGACTTGTAGTCTCTGTCGTGGCACTTCTGACCAGCGAGGTGGAATCGTCCGTCTCTACATGTTGTGCGGTGGGAGGGGGCATCCGAGATGTCTCGAATATATCAGATAACACGGCATCACTCAATTTATCAAAAAGGTCGGAGCAGTCCTTGGCAGCATCCCATCGCTCAGCAACGGCTACCAGGACCTTGGAGCATGACCGAGTGTCATTCACCACCTGGCTGCTGGTCGGATTTGGATTGAGTCGAGCGCTTGGCCTACTTTGCATCACGGAAGACTGCACTGCTTGTAAATGATTTCGTAAGGCGTAAATATAAGACAACCCAGCGTTGAAGACCGAATGCATCGTGATCCACGAGTAGTTCAACTTCTTTGACCTATGTAGGCTCGCGTAAAGATGAATTGCTTCGCGGGAGGAGTCAAATATTCGCTGCAGACTAAGACTGTTCGTAGAGGCATCGCAGATGCAAGGCGAAGGTCGATAGAGCATCAAGATCGCATTGTGATACAACAAGCTGTACCACTCACTCGATTTGAAACTGGATGTCTTGAAAAAGGTACTGTTTCCCCTGGCATCCAGCTCTGCCAGCGGGAGTTGGGCGGCATCAGCCTTCCAGCTGTCCAGCTCTTCGTTCAAATTTTGTCGGCTTTGCTCAAAACTTGAATTGTTTGGCTGGGCTCTTTTAGGGCTTCGATAGAGCGCATTGAGTATTTTGCCACAGATGAGACGGTATTTAACTATATGAATGAAGATCGTCGTGCTCTCCAGATGATCAGGGGTGTCGAGAGGCGACGCCGGGGTTGGATAGTTATGAAGCAGCCCAGAGTTCGAGATATCTGGCAAATCCACGTCAATGTCCTCGAGTTGGATAGCGAGAGGTCTTCCCAGGGCGATGCTCGCTACCCTGTCCAATGCGACAAGGCTCCAGAAGCACCTCTGTTTCATCACCATGAACTCTGCTTGTTGAGCACTTTCAGGCTGCGC
This sequence comes from Clonostachys chloroleuca, assembly GCA_037952775.1. Lineage (NCBI taxonomy): Eukaryota > Fungi > Ascomycota > Sordariomycetes > Hypocreales > Bionectriaceae > Clonostachys > Clonostachys chloroleuca. The sequence goes on from JBANAY010000004.1 coordinate 6,086,613, forward strand.
GTATGTCATTGCGCGGTGCAAACCCATCTCTGAACACATCCGAGCAGCCACCCCAATGAGATGCCAAACACTTGCGGTGGTATTTCTGGACGTTGAGCCCATGCGGTACTGGCAAACGAAGAGTAATGCTTGGAGACGCACAATTCCTCCCTGTGCCATCACGTCTCCGAGCTTCATCATGGCACGATTATAATGTATCTCGGCATCATACACCCCACTCCAATTGTATTTATGGACTTGAGCCGTGCCAATCGCTAGGACGATGTCCACAATGAATTCGTCGGATGCCGTACTTTGAGCCGTCGGGCTGTATACAGTGTCGAAAGACTGCTGCAGTTTCTCGAGCGAGGAAAACGGGTAGCAGAGGTAATCATGATTGCAGTATGCCTGGATCAGGTTTCGTGCCAGGTTCTTTGGTGGTCGCGCTGGCAATGCTTCTGGTGACTGTATGCCTTGCGACGGATTAGTGTTCCAGTTCCGCCTAGGTTGCGCTGCAGAACCGGGCTCTTGACAGGTTTGAAGCAGGTTTGCGAGAAGGATCCCGCTAGCTGAGCCGACAAAGTGATCGCTCCCTCCAGCTATCAAAGACAGGTGCATCACCTGCTCTGTCACCGCCCCATTGCCCGATCCAAGAGTAGGTGTGGCTGGCAATGGTTCGAGGGGCGTGCTGTGTTCCTGAATAGGGGTCGCTGAGGTAGGATCTTCACGACATGATGCACCATTTTGCCGCAGCTTCGAGGATAGAGACGCGTTCTCTAGCTCCAAATGCTGAATTCGCCGCTCCAGTTTTTGTATATTTCGCCGTCGGACCTGATGCTCGCTCGTCGAATATTCACAGGCAACATTAGCCCGTACGCAGGGGGAACATTTTGGAGCTGCCTTGTCACATCGTACTTTTCGCCGGTGGCATCGTTCGCATGCCGAAGAATGCATAATAATCAATCCACAATATGCCCCAGACTGTCTCATGCAGCCTGTGCCAAATATGGTCGTTCTCAACAGATATTGCGGATGAACGCACATCGGTCTCGGGGACCGGCGCCGTCGCCGTCTTATGAATTTCTCCTGGGGTAACTCCACGTTCTGGAGCGGATAAACATTTTTTTCAAGCGGGGTAGCGGTATAAACAAGCTACAATGTTATTCCTTCCTAGGCCAAAGTAGGCAGGTGAAAATGCCATCACGAGTCAGGTCAATGGTCCACTCCCACATCTGCATTTGAAATCATAGTTTCCCAGTAACCCTTGATGTTATCCACGCGTTTGGTCTGTCGGCCATTTGACCAGGCATACACTCAAGCTGGCTTGAGGCCCACCATACTGGATGTAAAAATATCACCCCCAGATTACCCCATCTACGTAACCCCAACCGCGCCCTGGTGCTGGCACTGGTTGATGCAAGATAGTGATGATTATCTGCTGTCTCCTTTGACCATTGTCAATCTAGACAGAATCCCCCAATACAATTGGATTCAGTAAGTCTAGAATTCTTCAATTAAGCCTCTCTATGTACTATGGTACTTCTAGGGATTTGTTTTATCCCCTAGAAATCTCTGGGCTTTGACGTTTACTTCCATGATCTCAAGTGGGTGAGGGTATAGGGTAGGCTACTAGGCTAAGGCCCAATTTCACGGGTTCAATTAGTCAGCAATCTCTCAGACCCATCTTTATGAATCTTGATGAGTAATGAGATGCCTAGTACCTAGCCATGGTAAAATGTGTGTAAAGGTACTTGTAGGAGGCCGGATTGCAATCAACGCAATTAATCAATTCAAAGCGATCCCAGAAAACGACCAGGTTGAATTGAGTTGTTGCCAACGTTGCCGCAACCTCGCCCCTGCTCTGTCTCCAGATTTAGCCTCTTCTTCATAATCATAGCGTGGTGGTCAGTACGACGAGGATGGTAGACAAAATTGATGGAGACGGATCGTGGCTAGCTCGTTTGACTGGTTGTGGCCTTATTAATTATCTAGGTAAGGGTACTTGCGCCCGAGTTCAACTATTAGACCAGGAAGACTCACTCAGTGCCACTTTCATTTTAATGCAAAGACGTCGTCCACTGGTGCCACCGACGCATGATATTACCGGCTCGGCATTTCCTCAAGAGAGCGACTCGCTCAATTCTACCTATTAATAGAAACGCGTGCTGCTAGAGATTAGCGTCTCCGGCATCTGCCCGATCAAGCTGAAAGGATGGACTTTGGACGATGGTGCATTTCTCATTCACTCCCAGTGGGTTTTATGTTCGGCCGTGCCATCATTTATTCATCTGTGGTTCTTCCGATTCAGAACACAGAGACCTTCCTAAAATAATGCGGTCATGTACAAAAGAACTTGTTTGTGGCGATCACAATTGTACTTTAGTTCTATGCGCTTCTTGACCCTGGCGTTCAAAAGCTGTCGATTACCACTAGTTGAATCGCGTCAGACGGGTGATTAAGGCACTATTTTTGGCTTAATTTTACTTTTGTCTCAGTGTGGACTGACTCCCTGGATCGAGGGAACAAACCAAAGTCCAAACCTACCGAGGACAGAGCATAAATACACAGGCCACCCATTTTGATAAGCCTGTTTGGTTTCGTTTACAACCAATCCATCTTCAAGATTGGCTCCTAGTATCTCTTTTGTATAATCTCTATTGCAAAATGAAGGCCCTTTCCTTGCTGTTGGCGGCAGTGCCCTTGGTGTCATTCGGCACAGCTAAGGACACGAGATATATGTTCACATTGTAGGTTTTTGGGCAAAGGAAAAATAGAGTCTATATTCGGTCTGCTTACAACTGTTCCGCAGTGGCGATTCGTACACGAAAACGGAGTTCAACATCAATGGTGCCAAGCCCAACGCAAACAACATCATAGGAAATCCCAATTTCCCAGGATCTACGTCCTCAGGAGGCCACAATTGGCTCGGGTGGCTTATTACCCAGTTCAACAAGAAGAACACAGATACATATGCATATAACTTTGCAGATGGTGGCGCGGTTGTCGATTCCAGCATCATAACTCCCTTCAGGTCGGATGTGCGAACCTTCACAGCTCAAATCCAGAGCTTCAAAAAGCACCTCGCAAGTAAGCCTAGCTGGGCCCCATGGAATGCAGATAACTCTCTTGTTGGTGTTTGGCTTGGAATCAACGATATTGGACGCTCCTACACTTTGAACAACGCCACTGCAGTAATCAGGGAATCAGTTGATATGTACTTTGAACACCTTGAGTACCTCTACAGCGCGGGTATTCGCAATTTCTTCCTGCTCTCAGTTCCGCGTAAGTTTCAATTTGTCCTTTGACGAAAATTAACCATTCTATTAGGATTTCTGGGATCAATTAGCTAACCTGAGAGAATGCGCAAACAACAGCAACCGACAAGACACCCAAGCTCATGGGGCTCAAGAATAAGCCGACAGACAACATACGCTGGTATAACAACCACTTGGCTGAACACTTGGCCAAGTTCAAGGCTGCTCACAAGGACATCGATGTCGTCTTGATAGATACCCACAAACCCTTCAACAAGGCAATAGATGCGCCAAAAAATTACGGCGCACCCGACGCTAAGTGCTACAAGTCTGATGGCAAATCATGTGTAAGTGGCCTCCCCCTTTGCAGAAATGCCTATCCCGGCGTTGCTAAATCTCTAAAAAAGCTCTGGTATAATAACTACCACCCCGGCATCGCGATTCATAAGCTTGTTGCCGCAGACGTCGGTGTGGCATTAGGTGCCAACCATCTATGGTAATTAAGGTTTTCAGACCTCATGATATGCATGCAAAGGGGGCCTTTCAATCCGCCTGTCGAGACAAGCTAAGCGACCGGGTTTGATTTGTCGAAACTTGTTTTCAGATTCCGAAGATAAGGTGTTTGAATGATCCTCCTACTTGAATAATGCAGTCTTGAGGGATTCAGAAGTAATTTATATTTCTTAGCTTCAATCAAAACTTAAAATATTTTTCGAGATCGCTGTATGGAGTGCAACTGCGAGTTTGTAGCGCGACACTTATCATTCGGCTACTCCCATATGGAGGACTTAATTTGCATTCTGAAACACCTTGATGATAGTATCATTCCACACAGGAAAGTTGATCCTTATGGTTAGGTACATAGCTCTGTCTCGGGGTACAACTTGTCATCACTTACACTGATTGTACAGATATTTTAACTATACGCTTCTCGCGACATCTGTGTCCCAACAAATGATGTAGCCATGTTAACGCGCTGAGGTGTTATGTCTGGCATGATTGAGTGTCAGAATAACAGGGACGGACCGCAAAGATGTCTCCCTCTTTCTCCCAACTTTCTAATACAGGCCACGACATTGATACATAATGTTTAACAATAATAACAATAATACATAATTTACCCATCATTAGGCAACAATATCTACTAATTTTTATGCAATAAGTATTATAATATAATTGACTGCCACAATAATTCTATCGAGGCGACTTTGCAGCCTCTGTTTGACAGCCACTTGGCCTGCTGTCACGTGACAAACAAGGCTCCACTATTTGGCTACCTTAGGCAGCCACAAGCTGAGGAACTCAACCGAAGTTAGCCTGCTAATCATCACTTTTTTGCTTCGCTTCAAACGTTTCTCGTACCTTTCGTTTCGTTATAACTGCTCGACGCCATCGTTTCTTCCTTCCCGTTGCCGTGCGACAAGTCCACTTTGACGTCGTTGGAGACGACTTCCTCCCCCCAAGCACCTCGGAGAACCTCCTCGTACCGCGGACGGTCCAAGCGTCAGGCCAAATTACGATTCAAACCACTGGCCGACAATATGAATAAAGCCGATGTCAGGTTCAATCGAGAGCCCAGGCACCTTTCATTACTGCAGGTTCCAATAAGCGCGCAAAGACATCTGGGTTAAAAACTACTAGATGGTGAGCACTCTAAGATCCCCAGAATTAGCAGCTGGCTAATATCCATGGTAGCAGCAAACTTCACAGCCGTTTCCAAAGCCTCTGCCCTTCCCGAAATCCAGAATAATGACAAGTGCTCAGAAAATGACTACTCTGGATCTGGAAGCGACGAGAAGTTCCTCCAGACCCGTTTTCTATACGAAGATGAGTATAACACCCGCGTCGCAGGACGATCAACTTAGGTCCACGAGCTCGACATTCGATCTGTCCCTTGAACCGAGTTTGTGTCTAAGGTCCGTTACGGAATGAGCCAGGATAGGCAATGAACGAAACGACGACCCTCTGCCTGGAGCGGCTAAACCAATAGTTGACGGTGCCATTGAGCAGCTGGTTCCCTGTCTCGAAGCGAAATGGGGATTTCCGATACCAAGAAACTGCGCCATCACTGCGATTACTCTGGTGCTCTAATCTCATGTACACCTGGGCCGAGGTCTATGCCACTGGGAGCCATCTACCCCTTCATCCCACGCAGCTGTGCTTTTGGGATACCGTGGATAAGTCTTCGAGTACAATAAGAAATACTTATGGAAGAGGCCAGACCCGGTATCTCAACACAATGACCACAAAGGTAGAAATCACCTCTGCTAGTCCAAGGCTACAGCCACACAGAAGGAAAATTCTTTAAACCTCCATACCGATGACTCACATACCGTCCGGACGAGCCGCTCGTTAGATCACTATTTAATCTATCCTCTTTCACCGGGTTTCCTTCATTCGTCTTATACCGATCCAAAGTCTCTAACCAAGCTCGAGGATACCAACCCAGGAATGCCCGCAGCCCCTTGGCTAGAGCATCTACACCGACAAGGGCCTAGCCTTCGACACACATCATGCTAAACATAATCATGGCGCTTTCTCTGAAATGTCATAAGATTATCTGGATCGATTATTGGATACCACATGTGCCTAAATACCTGCATTGCTGGGCCTTATTTAAACTGGGCTAGACGGAGTCATCCCACAGTTTCCCTGGCTCTTGCAGCCTGTTGGATCCGCGCATATGACAGCTCAGCCCCAGATTTCCAAGTTCAAAAGGGCAAGAGGCACTGGCTGTACAACGCGCTCTGCAACGCTTCAACAAGACTTCTGTCTTCTCCTGCCGGGGAGATTCGAAGAGAAAGTTTGCGAAATGGGCCTTGTGGGATAGTAAGTGAGAGAGCTATACAGTTATGCGACAGCTGCTGAAAAAAGGGGAAATTCTCAAACACTAAGAATTCAACAACTTGATACCATACCCAGTATCACAACACATTGAACTTCAGCCTTTTTGCCCGGCCGCGAGGCTTGTGCTCGGCGATGACTCTTTCGTCGGCATGACTCCTTTCATCAACCTTAAGATGCTGTTTTTCATCTATTTAAAGGCCGCCATCTCTGGCCTGGTTCTTCCGATCAATGAATCGCACAGCTCAAGTCCATCTGCACTTGCGAAAGTATCGACAATCCACTCGCAAATCGCTGCCTTCGTCGTCATAGACAAGTCAAGTGCCACACATCGCTACCTTCGCCGCCAGTCGGATCAATCGATCGCACATCGCTGCGCACACTCAAGTCCTTGCCAAAATCAAACATCCTACCGAACACACGCCAAAACATACGACCTCTTAGAGACACATGTAGATGAGACAATGTTCATCTACTGGATCGCGGCAATCTTTATCCAAATGATACTCGACGGCAAAGCAACTCGGCCAGCAGCAACAAGAGAAGAGATTGCCTTCGGAATTCTCGACACCTGGGATTGTTTCATTGTCCTCTGGATGGGAAACATCTTCAGAGCCTCAGTTTGCAAAGCTAAGGAACATGGCATTACCATGGTCACAGGCACTCTGGACCCAAAAGGTTAGCCATTTGATCCCGTCGCTCACATCGATCTTAGCAAATGCAACATCCGAATCGACGCACAAATGACAAACATGGCGATGTTCAACTACGTCCCGGAGCTGTGGCCAGGTCTCAGAGAGAATTTGAAGCGAGTTCCTCAAAACCATCCATTCTGGAGAATTGACCCTGCTATGGGAAATGTGTTGTGGGGAGGAAAATCCGATGCAACAATTATCCTGGAGCCCCCAATCCCGGATTTCGAAATGGAGCTATGGCCGATTGGTATTTGGTTCCAGGACGATACCCCAATACTCCCAACAAACGAATGTCAAGCTTGCGTCGAGTATCACAGAACATTGGTCTCTTGATCTTTCATAATCAAGAAGAGCATAGTTAGCAAGGCTGGGGCGCATACCTCCTATTTAGGGCAGGATTCCCAAACTACTCGACCCGTCGAAGGAGTTTCACAGAGGCTAGGCATCCAACCGTACGGGGCTCTCACCCTCTATGGCCAATTTCCCTCGCCCGATACCCCAGACAAGAACGCCAAAGATGAGTTATTCTAGAAGGAAAAGCTCAAATTCCCGTACTGCTTCAAGATCCATGGAAATTAGAGCGCATTTACGACCCATATACACGATAAGCATCAGGACAAGAAGGCATATCCGTATCGATGCGATCAACCTGACTGTGGGCTGGGGTTTCTCCAGGAAAACGATCTGACTATACACAAGCACAGCCATGTTTTCGATTACTCAATTCAGATTTTGAAATGTGAATGCCTGGGCTGCATTGGGGAATTTGAATCGCAGACCGACTTTGATGAACACCAGATAATTCATCAGAAGACTCATCCGTTTGCTTGCGATTGGCAAGAGCCGAAATGCTATAGCCGTTTTACGAAAGTCGAACAACTTCGCGTCCATATGAAAATTCATACATTGAAGAATACAGTCCCTTGCTAATCTAAGGATTGTGATCGAAAATTCCGCGATATCAAGTCGGCAAATCTCCATTATAAAAACGCCTATGGGGATAAACTGATTTGTGAAGAGCTCGACTGCGGCGTAATCTTCAGTACAAAGGAAAGCCTCGAAATACACAAGAAAACGTACCACGGGAATTTTCAAAAATTCCGGTGCAAGTGGCCTGGCTGCCTCCAAGAGTGTATTTCCCAGACGGATCTACAGAAACATTGGGCAACCCAACAGGGCAGCGTAAATACCCGTGCACGGAAGCTGATTGCACCAAGAGTTTTGGGCAACGAGGACACCTAGAAGACCACGTCGCATATGTCCACAGGGGAGAGCTTCATTGTTGTTAAACTCTATTATTCTCTGTCTCTTCCGTCCACAGGGGAGAGAAAAATTACGTATGCCAAACATGCAATGCGGATTTTGCAAATAAACGCGGCCTCGTCAAACACCAGAAAAAATCTAAACATTAATGTCGGAATATTATCTTCGCGATAGATGGTGGGAATTGCAATCTGGAGTAGGGGATCCAGTAAACTGACATGTTTGACCATTTTGCCGGGGGTTTTTTTTTCCAGAGAGGAGAAGATATCACATTTCGGAATGCCAAATAAGTGTGGTAAATACTGGTGGGAATTTTAGTTTCGTTAATGGGGATTCATTGCCAGGGGGGTTTTCATCGAGGAGAAGATATCAGATTTCAGAATGCCAAATAATTGTGGAAAATACTGGTGGCAATTCTAGTTTTATTAATGGGGATTCAGTGATTATTTCAAAGTAATTATTTCAATCGCATTTTTACAGTACATTCTTCCAATTCTTAGTCGGGCCTTGAAAAATTACATGTCATGGATTCTAGTAGAAAAATAGCATGATTTCTATCTTGGTGCAGCTTTGGTTTTCGGAGGATTAGTTGTATAGACATTGGTCTCGACGTCTATGAGATAAAAGTACTAGAATAATCATAACGATAATGCGGTTTGACTAGTAGTATTCTTACTAGAAACCTCCATTGCGACATCCAAGCAAGGAATCAGTTACTTACAAGTGGTCTTAGCTTCGAGATCACTACCTACGTAGATCTACGCCAGAGCCCCCGAAAGTCTTATGTTCCAATTCGTTATACCTTTAAGAGAATATAGTAGAGCATTCCCTGAAGCCTTGGGAACAAAACTCAGTATTATTTGACCCAGAACGCTGTAAGATCGCGGGTATTGGGCCATCATAACTGGACGGCAGAGGTACACCACCTAGTTCTTGTTTGTGAGGAGTGTGAGGAGGTTCCTAGAAAGGCGACTTCGTCTTTCAAAAACTGAGTTTCTAGATGGTAATAAGTGCGTATTTGGATGTATTGTGTTATATCTTTGTCTCGGTAGTTATCGTCTGCGGGCTGATTGAGTATCGGGTGTTGAGAACTTCATGATCTCTGGAATTAGCAATCGGCTGCCTATTGCGGGCGTGGAGCAGCGCGAATGTCTTTGTTTAATGCGATCTTCGATGCGTCGTTTGTTAATTCGAGAGTTCCATTAACTTGTAGCACAGCAAACATAAATTTAGAGAAGCAGTGGCGATGTAGGGTAATAGTTCCGTTAGGATAAAAAGTTGGCCTCTGCTATAGACGATATCTGACGAAGAGGTTCTTTGTCCTGCGAGTTAACGAGGTATAAAATTATCGACTGCGATACTGCCTGGACTAAAAACACAACTCATCTCAGCTAGTTTTAGGTTGCGCGCCTGATGTTTGACAAGCATCAATTCGGGAAGGCATTGAGACTGTCACCGGATAAACAGCGCCAACTTCCAATAGGATGCGTGATGTGACATCACTTTGCTAATTCCTTCTTGCCATCGCGAGATCGAAATTGTAGGGGTCTTATCAGCTCATCATGCTTGCCAAGCTTGTACCTAGCGCGCATGTGGAAGGTGACTTCGTATTACCTAGAAGTGATTGTCCTGTGTCTTTCGTTATAGGAAGTTCTCAAACAATCAACGCAAAAGAGGGGAATCCGGTACGTGACCAAGCTTGGCAATTGCAACGGTACTTAAGAAGACGCATTGTCTAAAAAGCCACCTGAAGCCACCTGTCCGCCAAATGGATTTCACTTCCGTTTCGAATTAATTCTTCCGCCATGGTTTGCGTCAAGAGTTCGCTTGTCATTCTTGGGAGCGCCTATACTGCCCTGGGGCAATATTGTGAACACCAGTGGGAAGGAGAGTTTGCAGAGCATGACATTGGCGGCGTCCCTTTTCTTCAAGCGGTGGATAGCCAAGCTGCTCCGCCACTTGAAATCCGACCCCTGATCATCAGTGGCCCATCCAGCAACCGTGTCGACCTTATCTTTTTTGGCGATGGATGTAAGTTTACAAGTGGAATCACAAGCACGGGATAGAAGCTTACCTGCGACAATTGTAGACACAACCGCAGAAAAGGACAAGTTTTTCGACGATGCCTTATTCTTGGCCACGAATCTCACCGATGGCCAAACATTCTCTGACGTGTTGCCAGTTGTGAATTGGTGGGCAGGCTTCTCTGCAAGCGCTGAGGTGCGACATAACCGAAATCGTAACCCAACATAAAAATCTTGACTGACGTCTCACTAGAGCGGTATTGGCGTTGGAGGGAAGCCCAAAGAGTGAGAAATAGTTTATTTTTTTCCATCTACAAGAATGCTAACGAAAGAAAATAGCACTGTATATGGTCTTTATCGCGATGGAACGGAGCTCAGGGGCGTATATTACCAGAAGCCCGAAGTTGCACGTGCTGCCTGTCAGTCGACGGATGCCTGTGATTATCCTATTCTTCTTGGAAATGATCCATTTTATGGCGGACTGGGTGGGACATTTACGTAAGAGGCATCGTATCATCTATATAAGAGGCACAGAATAACTAACACTCTCAAAGTGTCACCACATCCTCGCCTGGTAACGGGCCTGCTGTACTTCGCCATGAACTGGGACACTCGATTATTGGTGTCGGGGAGGAATACGACGGGGGCCAGGTCTATCGTGGAGTCAACTCAGCACGAACACCCGAAACCGTGCCGTGGACTCATTGGTACACTAGCCCATCGAGCGAGCCTAAGGTACAGCGATCAAACATGCCGATCCAGGCTTACCCCTGGACGCTGCTAAATACGACCCAAGCCTGGAGCCGGACATTCACTTCAGCTGGTTCTTATGATAGCTATCTGCTTCAATTTAGCGTGAGCGGTGTGACGGCGAGCACTGATCTGCGCGTTGAGATTGATGGGAAGGACTTGGGATGGGAAGTCAACCCTGTTATCGGCCTGGACCGCTGGATTTACAACATGAAATTCGATGAAAACTTGTCGCCTGGAGCTCACCAGATTAAGTTCACTCTATTGAATCAAGAACTCCAGGGCACTGCGCAGCTCTGCAATCTTGAGATTATAGAATATGGCGAAAACGATGCTGAGTAGGTTGAGACAATGATACGAGAAGCTACGATTCCTGCTAACTTGAAGTTAGGTTTACATTCGAGCCGGGGTTCCACGGAATCTTCCCGACGTAAGTTCATGAAGGACCACCTAATTTGTCCGATATTGACCAAGCTTAGATATTCGTCCACAAATGCTACTACTTACCGCCCAACGAACGATCTTTGCCTCATGCGAACGATGCACTCTCCGGATTTTTGCCAGCCCTGCATCGAAGGCCTATGGATCTCACTCCTTCGCAATCTCGCGCTCGTCGACAATGTCACCAAAGTCGCTGACGGGAGTGGTGCTACGAACGTCACCCTGGACCTTATTCCTCTCGCGCAGCTCAGAGAGCAACCAAGACCTACTGAATCCTACATTATAAGCTGGATCGCTCCCAATGGTACAAAGTTAAGCCAGTGGGACAATAAGACCAGTGCGCTGCTTGGTAGTGATCTTGCGGAAGTCAATGTGGACATAGAGTTTTCCACTACGCAAGTTAGAGTGGACGAAGCGGGCGTGCTCAAGCACCGTGAGACCATTCAGTTTTAATGACTTGATTCGATAAGTTTTGCCTTCTGTCTGATATAGTAGTGAAAGAGCAGGGGGATTTGGACAACAGTATTTCATCGCATTCTCTACGGTGCTATCAATTGTCGGATTTCTTCCCATAGATCTTTGAATTGCATCAGCAGAATCGAGTCAGGAACAAATGCCCCTTCCATAACCTGATAGCAGGCTCCCCAATCTCGTATATGCATGGCTCGAAATATATTTGCTAAACTTGCAACGTACCAGCTTCTAAGACTTGGTCGTGAAGCTGCGCCCACCCCACCGACAAAGTATTGCCAGACGGTCAAGCTTGTTGACCCGCAGAGTGTTACTCGCGGCTCACTTAAAGCAACTTGTAAATCTTTTGCGCAAGATGCATGATCCATGTATCCAGTCGATGGCCATGATAGTTGTAAGAATAAACTAATTGCTCTGGATACAGAGGCGATGTAAGCGACGCTGCTGTTGAAGAGAGGTCTCAGTTCTTCCTGGACGCTGGAAATAGTGCCTTCAATGTCTACGGTGGCTGATGAAAACGAAGAAGGATATAAAATAAGGTCTTCGATATTCTGTCGAATCTGATGTATTTTGTGTGAGATCTGAGAAATGGCTCCTAATGTTCGAACATCTCTCTTCCGTAGAGCTGCAACAATGCGTTCTTTGCGGACGGGCGTCGAGGGGATAACTTCCTGAATGGAGTCACTGGAAAGGCTTAGCAAGGATGACGAAGTATTTTCCCCTTCTCTCAACGTACTAGAGTAGTAGATCCAAAAACCAAGAAGGAATTTTGTAGAGACCCTGTTCTCTTCTTTGGTTGACCATTTTCGATAAACCATTGAGATGAATTTCTAAGGTAGCTTCATTCTTCGATAGACGCTTTAATTCGGGTTAACGAAACGTCACTACTGAGATGAATTATGGATGACGTACCTCACCGAAGGTCAAGACGAATACAGCTCCGATTACTCCGTCTGAGAGGCCCTGGCCACTGTTTAAACGAGAATTGACCATGCTCAGAGTCTTGCACAAATGGACACCGGCCTGCCGCTTTTGTTCCCAACAGGGTCCGCCAGGCCAATGCTCGAGTGCAACATACATGCAAGCTTCTACTAGAGCCGGCTCGGAGCGAAGCAAGGTTATCCATTCAAATTCAGAAGGAGAACTGGCAGTCCCTGTTTGTGCCGGGAAAACTAGTGGGCGGAATTCATGAAGCACTGGGAGTGTCAGCGGGTGAAGTGAGAGAAGCGTCGGTGATAATTACAGAATCGAATCGAATGGTCAGGGTCTGCCGGGAGGCAAGAGACTTGTGGAGAAATGCTGGGCTCCTTTATCCTTGCCACGCATGCATCTTCGATAGAGCCGGTTCTTTCTTGAGCCACGGTTGTAGATTCTTTGCGTCTCTTCAGTCTCTCGATAGCGAGCCTTTGTCGCCGCTGTTTGAAATTGATCTTCGTGACGTGGGCTCGAGCGTCTCTCGCGTTCTTTGAGCTGAGTTTGGGGGCGTCTGTCGTGTTTAGGAACGTTAATGCCATTCTTTTGGCATTCGAACTCTCGAAAACAATTTCCATGGTCAAGTGCAACGTTGGTGCATGAGTGAAATCCCCCTGATTGTGCTCCGGAATGTCGGAAACCACAATGTCCATTTTAACCCGACTTTTCCTAATACGGCAAACAAGAAAGCTTGGCATTTCTCCACATTTGGCTCCCTACAAGTCTCCCTACTTGCCGCCCATCTCTGGATAGGTAGTTAACATATCGATGATTATTGTCAAACTTCGATATTCTGCTCATGATCTCCGGTTTCCCTAAAACGGTAGAATAGATACATAGATTAGAATAGCACTAGGATGAAAAAGGAAAATGCGTTGAGACGTATCGTGATACCGCCCATGTAGATGCCGCGAGGCCGAGCCAACTTGGCTCTTATACTATTATAAATATCAAGATATCTTCCGAAGTGATGTATGGTTTTCATATTATCATCATCAATAATTCAGTGCTCCTGGATACCGATTTCTGTCCTCGGATGCCCACCACAATGACCCCATTTAGGACCCAGCTGTCAGGAGCCCACGTCCTTGTGACAGGTAAGTCCTTGCGCTCAGCCAATGGGAAACCTGGGAAAACACACTAAATCTGAACTTTATGCGTTAGGTGGAAACAAAGGTATCGGCAGGGTCATTGTCGAGTCCTTTCTTGCCGAAGGCGCCAACGTCTCTTATTGTTCGCGATCCGCCAGCGAAGATGATTTCGCCACCTTCAATGGAGCAATCGAAGGAGCCAAAGTATTAGGGACAAAGGTAGATATCGGAAATCAAGACGATGTTAGGGGTTGGGTAGAGAAATCTGCGGAAAAATTTGGGAGAATCGATGTGGTAGTTGCCAACGGTAAGCGGTCCGATTTCAGGTAACAGGCGAGCCAAGCCAGGCTAACTCGCGGTGTGCAGCATTCGCCATTTTCCATTCGTCTTCTATTGACGACTGGCGGCAAAGCTTGGAAGGAAACGTCATCGGACTCATCACCCTAATCGAGACGGCGGCCCCTCATCTTATCGCGCGTGAGGGAAAGGGCTCCGTAGTTGTGTTGAGTTCTGTTGCTGGGTTCGAGCTCCGTTCATCTAATCCTACAGGCCCACAGTCGGCGGTAAAGCGCTCACAGGCAGTAATCGCCAAAGGCTATTCGAAGATGCTTGGGCAGAAGGGAGTACGTGTCAATACTGTGACCCCCGGTATTGTGGAAACGCCAAGCCTCGTTCGAGCAGATGGCACCGAAGAGCTGAGTCCGTTTCAGATGGGGAAAAAGTTAATGCCTGAATTCATGCAGAGCATCATAGATCAAGTCCCTATGGGAAGGCCCGGACAGCCACAAGAAGTAGCCAATGCCGTGGTATTCCTTGCGAGTGCTCTGTCTGGCTACATTAATGGGGCAAATTTGCTGCTTGACGGGGGGTTCTCTGTTACTCTATAGGCTGTAGGTAGAAAATATGATTTCAGTCTCATCTTTTATCGTGAAGGATGATTTATCAGTCCAATTTTCCTTTCGCGGCAGTCGCATAAGCCCCATCTACAAGCGAGTGAGGCTGGAAGGTTATAAAAATACGATTTTGAGCAGGCTCGTCAAGAGTGCGACTTTATGGTTGGGTAAAACTTGGTCCAAGAAAATACATTAACTGCAATGTATCAGATACTGGTGTACATCAGCCAGGACTGGTCTCTTAAGAATCAGAAGTGGAATTTTCTATTTCGACATTTGTTAGAAGTCACGTAGGTCTTCATTGAATCGTAATGTTGTAATTCGCATGCGCGTCAGGGCAGAAACAATGGAGAACCGCCATTCACAAGCATCCATGTTTGGCTATTCCCTTACTGTTGGTAATTTCTCAAATTATTGAAAACTAGGCAGGAATTTTTGAGCAAAAAGTGTTGCGGTGCCATTTTAGTTTCTTTTCTATTAGATCCAGTTACCAGGGGGCTTTCGTGCTGTGGTGAATTGTCGATATTATAGTTTCTATAAACAGAGACTGCAGCCTCTTAAGGTTCTGGCATCAAATTTGACCTCTGATAAACTAGCGGGAAGTTGCTTTACTTATGAATATTAGACATCTAACTCAAGTGAGAGACGGGCCAACGCCGGTTCTGGGACTAGAGGATTAGGAAAGAGAGAAAAAGAAGCAAACAAAAAAGAATCACTTCGGGCATGGGAATTTATATCAGCAACTTGCCATTGACGCCTATTAGTACGAATCACACTGTTAGGTCTGTCGCTGTCGGAATATCTAGACAGAAGAACGAGATTCAATCGCAAACTGAGTTCTGTTTGATTCATACTAGTGTTCACTAGCGTTTGTTTGATTTAGATGAAAATTTCAGCAATGGAACTTTATCTTAGTTTGATACATAGATAGATATTTCCTAGACACCTCTTGACCGTGTCAACTTGGTACTGTTTTCACGTTCAATTGTTTTTGACCTTGCCGTCACAAGTCTGGACGTATCTGTTTAGATTCATTAATTTCAGAACAGTGCTGAATTTGGAAATATCAGTTCCTGCGGGATCCACGGTGCAGTACGGGGCCAACTGCGAGGTCCTGAGTACAGTCGGGCTGGTGTTGTCGCCAGCGGGGTACTCGATGTGGAAGACAGGCTTGCCAGCCCTGATAAAGGGCAAGTAGGTGCTGCATTCGGCGTTCTCGGCACATTGCTCATTGATTTCGAATTGGACAACGTCGAGCACAGACGAGATAATGCTGCCACCATTCTTAAGACCAATGGCAAGACCAGCGGCGCTCGCGGCAGGGGCTAAAACGTTTCTCATGAAGTTGATAGAATCCTGCTTTGTCATCCCCATTCCATTATCATTTTCCTAGATTTCATGTATCAGTTAGTCTTAGTTTCAATGATCAGGCTACAACTTGACTTACATAGGCATCCATATTATCAGGGTCAACAGCGTCGCATCCGGCCCTTGCAGCAAGGGCAATACGCCTTCGCATGATAGCAGCAACATTAGAACTCCTGAGGTTAAGCCAGTACTCCCCCGCCCATCCATCAAGAGGTGAGCCCCAATCACCTGACCTGAAACTGCCAACATCAGGGCGCCAGCTCTCGTATGAACCCGCGCTGAAGTAGCAGATAACTTTCTTGCCAGCCCTGTGTAAGGTATCAATCTTGGAAGTGTTTAGTTTGGTGGCGTCAAGAGTGTTCCCGGTGTTATCGAAAAGATCAAAATCAAATATATCGGCAGTTACTGTAGAGATATTGGCGTCGCCAAGGAGGTTGATGTCCCATTTTGCACCAACAGCAGGCTGCCAGACAGCGCAAGTGGCCAGATATCCGAAAAGAGCACATGCCAGAGAGATATGAAGCTTCAGGGACATGGCTGAAGGAGAAGAAAGTGTTAATTGAGTATAAAGGTGATAGAAATCTGATATTGATGATAAGAGTGTATGGACTTGACGTAGAAGAGCATTTACTTATACGTTTGATATCCTGCCACTTTTGGACATGTAGGAAGTACAAATGTCTCACGTAGTCTATATACACTGACGCGTGATCAGAGTGATTATGATGCGATATCGGATGTTATTACAGGAGTGTATATGAATGGAGTTTACTGATATGTAATAGTGCTTCGTTTGTATAGGTCTTAATGGGGAGATTTCCCATTGTCCTATTCTCAAAATAGATCTATAAAACCGATCACGATAACGGGATCTACTGCTGACTGATTGCAGCAGCGAACACAGACACAATTGTCTTGATTATGAGGAGGTCATGACCTGGGCATTTGTCGCATTCCAAGAAACGCACCTCCGAAACAAACAATATACGAATGAGATCTCCCTTCGATCGCCAATCCACCGTACCCACATGGAAATCTTGCATACCTGGAAAATTTCATGGAGTCATTGTAGGCAGAATCCTACGAAGCGCCTTTGGTGATTCAGAAATGAGGCCGCAACACTATTGCTAGAGGTAATTAGCCATAAATAGTTGTCATTATGACGCTTCCACCCGAAAGGTCATTCAGTTATATCCCAACAAATACAAAATGTCCAGAACCTATTCGCCACATGTAATCTTACAGTGAAGTGATGGCTAGACAGAAATGTCTTGGTTGGTCAGCACAACTGATTGCAACACATACCACAACTGTGTGCTCAACCGACCATCGTTCATAGGACTACTCAACTCCTATTGATATCAGAATCTATTGAGTCACATGTGTTGCGTTATAAGACAAGATCGTGACTTCGAGAGCGTGACACTTCGTAGCATCTTTATTGAGGTTTCAACGACGCATGCCTCTTAGGATGATCCAACTACCCATGAGCTCTAGCGAACACCAAGTCAATGGCAAGGCGAGACATGCCACAAATTCGCTTACCTCTGGTTGAGGTGGCTTTTATTGCGAGATTTGTGTGGTTGCCAAGACAGGCCGACTCCTTAATCTTAGCTACGCTGTAAATGACAGCATTCGTTCATTAATCATACGCATAACACATCCAGTCCACTTGCTCATAAAACGTGGTTCATGTTACTACGTATATTCAAACCGCTCCAATTCATGGATAATTCCAAATTATTGACATTTCTAGGTCCATAGCTATCAACGGCATCCTGAAAATGGCGCTTGTAATTTGAGCGACCATGAATGTGGGCACGAAATCGAGATCGGACACAAACGTTGAGTGTTTAAGACATGTGAATCCAGATGCTCGTTTTTACGACGGTATAGCCGTATTCTTTTGTCCCACAACTATCAAATTCCTGGGTGAGACCTTAGCATCAAAGATGGGGAAAACTTCCACTTTTTCTAGCCCCTGTTCCTCGAGATACCAGTACCGGTCCAGAGCAATCACGCTCTCCACAACCTTGCAGCAAAGAACACTCAGGGTCCACAAGATTGCTATCCTCCCTTCATAGTCTCGATATTTCTCTTCATATTTCTTTAGATCTTCGGTCGTAATCTCTGCGCGGCTGATGCCTAAACAGTCCATGGCCCTGTGTGCGAAGTGGGTGAAGTCGGTCATGTCGCTTTTGCGAATACCCCAAGCGGGTCGTTGTTCAGCAGTGACTTTGATTCCTTTGTCGAATAGAACCTTTTCTAGGATGGCTCGATATAGCCGCCGCCTACTGAATATGCTGCTACTTTTGGCTGCTGCTAGTTGGACGTCTGGCCGTTCCCAATTGCTTGGGGCTTGACAGGCCGTCATCAGTGCCGTGGCACTTAGTGTGAGGTTATGCTTTCTCAAAGTCGAGCTGGTGGGAAACCCTTCAGGGTGGCTGGGGGAGCGAGGGATAATATGGTTGTAGCAGCATCCGATAGCCCCCAATGCCTCAATACAGGGCATTGATGTGAAATATCTCAGCATGAGATCTGACAAGTTTCCGCAAGCGTGAAGGCCAACAAGCATACACTTTTGTCCGTCGGCCCAATCTTCGATCCTGTGCGCAAGATTCGAGGACCCGTCAATCCAATGTACTAGATGTACCAATCTGCTCTCTGGTATCCCTAGTGAAGTCGCGAATCCCTGTGAACCACCAATTTGCGAGTCACTGCCATCGATGGCAAGGATTTTCAGATGCGGGAACAGATATGCAAGAGTGACGGAGAGATAGCCTTGACCGGATCCCATATCAACCACATGAGTGATTCCTTTTCGCTGACAGACATCATGCACATAAGCAACCGCTTTCGAGATCTCGGCAACTTTCTTTGTCTTCATGCGGTGTGTCAGAGCCTCTGGAAGCTCAGCCAACGGGCCTTCGCGCTCACTTCGAGGGAGTGCAAGTGAGTTCAACTTTTGCAGCCAGTTGACCAGAGATTCTGGCCGGCTATACAAAAGCTCGCCATGATTGTCGTAGGACTCGGTCGTCATAAGCTCCCCTCTGTCCTCGATGCTATCAAGAAGATCTTGTTGCACAAGGCGATGATCGGGCCAAGACGACCAGTAACTTGTCCAGTCTTGGGGCAAGCTCTCCCAAGCCCCATAGACGAGAGCATCATTCACATGGATGCCTCCTGTAAGCTGATCAATGAGTGGTGTCGCGATGAATTCGCATAAGTCATTGGTGTACTTCTTCGGGTCCGTGTAGCGGTTTGGAAGCACCAACATCACAACTGCTGCGCGAGGATATCAGCTTTGCGTCAATTGTATCTTTGGGTGCTAATACTTCTGTTTTCGCCAACAGGAAGACTTATTGGGCTGCGTATGCTCTGGATGAAGTGCACGAATGGGAAAAAAAAACTACTCCGTGTGTGAATCTATGCCCCACAAAGGCGCAGCGGTACTTTTTTCGCTCCAGGTCGGCCGGCCAAGCAGAGGGTTGGTTAGATAATCAAGGATGGATGGATAGCGTATAATAATTGTAAGCTGATCCCCACTAAGAATCAACTAATCTATGCGGTGCGTGGTTATTATGTCTACTACATATAGAGAGGGGAGTATTCCATTAGCGTCTTACCGCCTTGTGTCAGCTGATATAAATACTACAACAACCCAGTCCCTCTCTCTCTTTATTCATCTGACTGGTGACATGACGCGCGAGCTGCTCTCAGAGCTATAAAGTTCATCAACGGATTTGGATTACCCAATTCTCATTGCTTTGGATGGGGCTGCTTTGCAATCTTGCCCCGCCGCCGGGGACCAAAGTCACTAACACCCCTGAGCTTTTCGTTTTCTCTTGGGATGATGAGTCTCTGTTTACGTACCATGGAAACCGAGTTGCAATACTATGGGACGTGTCTCGGGTTGCACCA